>CM022949.1:5149659-5749659 GCA_012931725.1 Litsea cubeba | reverse complement strand
GAACACATCCATATTATTAATAATATCAACCTATATTTGGCTAGCTATACAAGCTGAACCCATACGGACTATCAATATCCAGCCATATCAGCCAGTACAATATGGGAGATTGACTACATGAGCCACTGTACTGGTGTTCAGAAAACTAAAATATAAATCTACATTACTATAAATTAAATACATGGTCGAACATGGAACACATCCCACATAAAGGCCCCAAGACAATGACCCAAACTACCCAACAGTAGGTACATTGTCAAAGTAGTCTCCAAGTACATCATTACCGTATAAACTTTACATATAAATAGACAACAACCGTCCATTTCAAAAACCCTTCATCACTCGATTGCCGGCACAACACCATGACCCATGCATGTCCCACTCCCACCTCTTGGCCGGCCACATATAAAACCCACATCCTCCTTTTGCTAACCGTGCACACCAAGCAAGCATGGTCAGGATTCTCTAATGCTTTGACTTAGAGAATTTTTAACTTGAAGGACTCAAACTCTACAATGGCCGGACCCATCCAGAGAGAATCCAAGCCGCTAGTAAACTTTTTAATTAAATCGTCCATCTTACTATAAAAATAAAAAACATCCAATATATGAAAAGATATTTATTTTGAACGATTCGGATTTTACATAAGAGTCTCGTTCGCAACTTTAAAGGTAAGGCGTGAGAGGATCCCAACTCAAGCAAGAAACAACCCAACACAAACACGTGGAGAGAAATGAGAGAAGGAAGATACATGATTTTGTCTGTGTATGTGCGGAGACCAGAAATAAAAAGAGACAAAGAAGAAGAATATATGGGGTTTGTTTTTCTTCTTCCCCTTTCCCATGTTTACACACACGATTTGCAATGTGTTACTGCTTCCATTTGCTTGTTTAAGGGGAATTCAAAGGTCTTTAATGTGTTTGGTGAGGGGTCTGACCTTTAGATGTAGATGTATCGGTTGCGACTAAAATCATCCGAGGTACCTTAGTTAATGACCCTCCTTCCTCTCCTCTTAAATACCATCCGTATTCCATTTGCCTACACTTGTCTATCTCTTCCCCCCTCTCTCTCTCTCTCTCTCTCTCTCTCTCTCTCTCTCTCTCTCTTCCACATATATATGTTTTTTTGAAGAATTTCTGAAGCGGGTCTCCTTCCATTTTCCATTTCCTCTCCTTTCTTTGGCTCCATTAGTGTGTTTTTTTCTAAATAAGGTGGTTAAGATGAAGTTGTTCTTGATGTTGTTTTTTGGGTGTCTTTTGGTTTTTGGGACCATTCAATCAGATGTTATTGCAAGAGAGATCTCTGGTAGTTTTTTGGGTGGGAAGAGGCGATTGGAAGCTTCTTCTGTTTCTGTCAATCTTGTTAAGTGCAGGTCGAAGAAGATCGATTTGTGTGGCTTTTCAAGGCCTTTCAACAGGAGCTCTACTCTAGAAGACAAAAGGAGAGTGCCCACTGGACCAAATCCATTGCATAACAGGTAGAAGGAGATTACACAAGGAGAAAGAAGCAATTAGAAGAAGACCCATGTGCAGTTTTCTCTTCTTTGATGTCTCTCTCTTTAGAATGATATGATAGAAAGAAAAGGAGATCAGAAATATATAGTTTTCTTCTTTTTTTTCTTTACATGAATGGTTTTGCTGTCTGTAAATGGATTGAAGGTTTTGAGTAGTGCTTGATGTTCCATTACCATGTTGTTATGGTTAGGGAGAGCTTATAATCTTATATATTTATACCAATTACTTTTGATTCAGAGACCCTTTTCTCATCTTTATAGTTAATAGTGTTTGGTCATGTAGCAGAAACAAGGGGGGGTGTAATGTAATTATCATTATCATTTGCCTTGTTATTCTTATGTTTTTACATATCTTGCAATAAAGATAGAATGATTAATTTAGCCTTGGTTGTAATGTAGTCTTGGTAATAAGCATTAACAAACAAGTTGATTTCTTCCATCATTTCTAACAAAAACTATTTTCCTGCTTTTTCTCAGAAAGGAGCATGTAGATGCTTACAGTTCTTGTTTTTCCTTTTCCTTTCAAAACAAGAAGTGTTTGTTTTTTAAAAGAAAAGTCAAACCCTATCTACTCTGTTCAGTGGGGCCACCTATGATCAATTTAAAGCCTCCAACATATACTCACTCTTCATTCAAATTCCAACTAACAAACAAAATAGACTGTTCCATGACCTCTGAAGTTTGAGGTTGTAAAATTAATGGTTATGATTGTATGATTAGATTGGCATTTTCCCGACCTCTAAATGACACTATACTATTCTCATCCCTTTATTTCAATGATTGACATAAGGGTTACATGTGTCACTAGATTGTAATTTGTGGTTTATAGTTTGGGGTCCACTGTTTGTCAATGATCCTGACTTGCTAGGGTAGGGTGAGATAATTCACACTTGTGAGTAGTCGTTTTGAAATTCAAACCATTGATACTTGATCCCAAGTCCAGATTTTGATCCGATTTGAAATGTGTATGTTAGATATGATAAGGAAACCAACTTGTGGTCTTCCTTATCAAGATAATCAAATTCTGGTCAAAATTTAAGTAAATTAAGGTTTACAACTCATGGACAAACTAAATTTAAAAGACAGATAGACCATCTGATGCTGTTACTTTCTGAAGAAAACCGATCTACGATCCAAATTACTAAATCACAGTTTGGGTGGTTATATGTATATAAAGTTACAGGTAATCCTAGTTGACAGGCATCCAAGAGATCCACATCCTAACTGTAGATGATCTGAAAAGTCAAACCCAAGGCTTTCTAATCTGCATTTCCCTTCCAGGCTTGTGTCATGTTCTCTCCTAGATTATGCAAGTGACTTCCCAGCAAACTCATAACTGGCATACCCACGTGGGACTCAGGATCCTCTAGGCTATGACTTAGAAAGATGCTAGCTAAAAGTAGTGGAAGTTCACACTGAAGCCTGCCTAATGAAATTCCAACCATTCTAATAAACCCTCAATCCGAGGTGGTCCCACTGTATATTGACTGTTGGATAAAAAAAAAAAAAAACTAATAATGAATGTGAATAAGCTTGTGTTATCACATTTATAAATCAAATGGTCAATTTTACAATAAGATGAACTTTGGGTGAGATTAAATTTGGTGGCACCCACTCACTTGAAGGGAATCTATTTTGAGTCGTTCGCATTTTAATAGGTGAGCCCCATTTTATAATTTCACTCTATTAAATTAGGATTTCACTTTTTCAAAGCCTTGGAGGATATGAGCTCACCCCCATCCGGTTCAGAGTGGATCCCACATGCCACCGCGCACGAAATATTTGAGCAAATTAGCTAGCAGCAACTTAAATTTTGTATACCATTATAAATGTTCCGTATCGATTTAGATAAAAGGTCAACACGAGCTCTACCACATCTCTTCAGTGAATCATAGAAATGGTCACCCACCTCACAAGTACGTCGAACAAGAGATTGTTGGTCAATCAATGGGTGATCTGTCCATCAACTGTATGGCTAGGATTTTTCTTTGCAATAGGCAATAGCCAATCAAACACCCCCACAAACAGGAGAGCATCAATCAACTGGAGAGGAGAGTTAAATCTGTGTAAGGTTTAGATAAGTAAGTGGAAAACGAGATGAGTTGGTTTAGATTCGTTACAGTTTTAAATGGCTTGGTTTCCAGATTGGGGGGAACATAGCATTGAAAGGTGTCAGCTTCTTAAATGCTGTAAGAAAAGCGAGAGAAGTGAGAATTGAATGATAGTTAATATTGTTGGTTAGTACGTTCCTGCAACTGCAAGCATTTAACACAATACCCACTCTTTTCAAACTCTCCTGTTTTTCCCTTCTTATGAATCGAATTCTCATCACCCCCATTTCTCAAAAATCGAAGAGGAGCAGAAAAAAAGAAGGATAGGCAACGCTAGAGAGAAAGTTGGCAGTAGAGAGAGAAAAAGAGAGAGTTTTAGATATGTTGGGTAGTGTGTAATGTAATGATCTGGGCATGATGATGTTTGGTCGAGTGAATGTGATAAATGTTTGGTTTCTGTGGTGGCTTTCTTGAGGTGATGTTTCATCAGTGTAGATGTTTTTCATTTGCTGCAGTTTCATACTGTTGTTTGTCTGGTTTTGACTGTGTTACTCTCTAGCTCTAATGCTGTACTAAGAAGAGATAATTGAATGGTTTTGCTCTGAGCTTATCTAGGCCCATGGAGAGGGTCAAGTTTGAGACTATGTTTGACACAGACCCTGGACTCTAGGTTTGAGCCCACCTGATAAGAAATTTAGAAAGCTCGAGCCCACCTATTTAAATGTTCATTTCAAGTGAAAGATCGAGCTCATTATCTAAGTCGTCATCAAAAGCCAATGAATATTTTGGATTTGTCATTTCAGTCTATTCTCCTCATATACGTTCTCGGATATGTTGCACTTCTTCAAATCTATTATTACTTCCATCTATATCTTATTCGGCCTTTCTCATTTTTATTACGGGCAATCAACTTACATAAATAATTTTTTTCTTTCAGCCCTATTATTGGCCTAGATTGGACATGTTCAACAATTTTAAACAATTATATTAATTTACCATCTATTGATGTTACTCTTAAATACTTTAAATCGAATACACTAATTTTATTATATCTTTCTTAGTTTTATCAAACATCATATCAACATTTACGCCTCTATTACAATCATTTTATTATATTTTATAGGTTATAATTGGTCTAGTCACGGTATTATAAAATTTCTCTTTTAATATTGTCGGTTTGCGCAAAAGCAAATATCAGGAGCTCTATCTACCATTGAAATAATTACTTAAAAGGTATATTCTATATATTTGTTAATCAAAATGATGTATGGATACATATACATACATGTACTTATGTATTATATAAATAAAAATGTATGTATTACTAGAGTCTAAGTCCAATGGTTGGAGTTTGACCCAATAAGCAGTCTAGAAGCTAAACCGGTTCGGGCCCATCTTATTGGGCCTTTGGACAATTCCAATCTTCATTCATGATGCTCAAACACGGGAATACTCGGGCCCAAATCCGGTCCATTGACAGCGGTATATGAGTCGAAAAGGGCAGTGAAAGATCAATTATGTAAACGGCCCAGGTCTCAGTTGGTTCATTCTAGACCTGGATCTGGGTCTCAATAATTAATCAGGAGTCCGGACCATAAATGGTTTGTACTCAAAATTTTTAAGTCGGGTTGGGCAAGTAGCTGACTATTTGAGGTTCTATTAATTTACATCCTGCATGAGATTTTCCACAGTTAGCTAGGTTTAGTTAGCATGTAGTCAACATGTGAATGGGGAGCCTCTAAGGGGAGCCCTATTAATGCAATAGTGGACCCCACATCTTAAATTTGGATATCCCAAAATCATCCACCCTTTGTATTGGCATTTGGTCAGATTTCAACTCAATTAAAGTTCGTCCACCAATATCAATCATGTGTGGAAAAATGTGGTTCTCTTCCTTTGTTCTTTACCTGCGATCCAATTTAATGATGATGAGCCCAACCATGATTGGGGTGAATTTGGTCTAATGCAAACACAATGTGGGACAATTATGTTGAGTGGTTTGGAATAAAGCAATGATGGATTTATAGGGGTTTGCTTTAGTGGTGGACCCATGAGATTTTTCTCAGGGGCCTATATATAGGGAACAATCCTGTGAGGACGGTCCCCACAGTATAGGCAAGGTCCCACCTTAGGACCCCACTGATTATGAGACGGAGTTGGGTTGAGAGATCCAAGTGGGGGCAAACCTAGATACCAGATTTGATGTCAATTTAGTACATCTAACCTCTTCATTTATGATCCACAAGTTTCGCAGCTTTATATCAAATAACAAAATTGACCTTCAATCCAACGGTCCAGTTCATTCGAATCCGACCAAATCCATGGAATTCGGTGACTATAGGGGGGCTGTGTTACTGTGTATGTGTCGTCTATTTGGATTGGTCATAAGGTGGGCCCCACTAGGCGTTTCTCACTGTGAGGAGTGATGACTGTGAGGAACCGATCCTGTGAGGATGGTCCTCACTGTGATGACCACCTAGTGGGTCCTACCTTAGGACCCCACTGATCATGGGACATTTTCAGCCTAATGTTTTTTAACTAACATTACATTCTCAATAAAAGTTTTATACATGGGAGGCCCACCCAAAGCCTTTTTCACCTTTTATTTTCTCCAGCGTTTATCCTCATTCAGATATAGCAAGATCATTAAATATTTCTACATTTAGTATTTTAGTGTGACTGGCGGGCATAGCATATAGGAGGAGAGGCATTTGAGAGCCTTTGATCATCTTTTCAGATATACAGACATCTCACCCAATGATCTGGTAAAAAATCACAATGCATAGTAAGTGTGAAAAAAAGGGAAAAACTGACATATCAAAGACCAAATAAGTATAACTCAACAGAGTTTGAGTTATACTATCTAGGGATGGCAATTCCGTCCGGTCCGATCAGATCCGATACCCACTCCGTTTGGATATGGATTTCGGAGATTTTTTCGGAGATCGGGTCGGATTCAGATATGGATTTTGAAAAAAATTCGGAGATCGGATCGGAGGCGGATATGGAGATATCCGATCCGAATATCCTTTTGGATATCCGACCCGTATCCGACCCGTTTGGATATCCGTTTAACCCTTAATTGCAGTTTTCCCCCTTATCTTATATAATATTATATATATTACACCATATATATATATATATATCAATATATTACAGAGAACACTTCAATAATTGGGATTTGTATGACTTGTGTAAGTGTGTTGAAACTTGAATGACTTTATTTTAGAAGTTTATTTTTGGATATATTTTGAATTGTATCGTCTTTTTAATATTTTTAATGCTTAAATTATATTTTGAATTGTATTGTCTTTTTAATATTTTTTTAATGATTTGGATATCCGTAATCCGATTCTCCGTTTGGATATCCTATATCCATTTGGAGGCGGGGATGGAGGATAGAATGGATATCCCTTTGGAGATCGGAGTGGATATGGAGACGGAGAATTGGATTTGGATATGGATATGGAGGCGAATATGATAATATCCGCCTCCGATCCGACCCGTTGCCATCCCTAATACTATCATCATCATTGTCTTATTCTTGCCTCATCCAATCACCATCATAATCATTGTCTTAATCTTGCCATATGCCAAAGATTTGGGTGGGCCTAATGTGTAATACTATTTATCAGAACTACAGCATGAAGTTGTGGTAGATCCAATAAACAGCAGGTTCTACAATTGGGACTCTCAGAGCAACATACAGCTTGGGTCATTTGATGAAATCAGCATTGGGCCATTGAGGCATTGACCCATCAACAGTGGTCCAAAATTTGAATAGCCAGGGTTGATTCAGAAACACTTGTGGAATTACAACAGAAGTTATGATGGTCAGTCACTGGTCATTTTCCATAGTCTAAATAGGGAAGAATGCCTACGTTGACTTTATCCATATGTTCCTATCCCACGGTCTACAGTCCACACCTTCCAACACAGACAACACTGGAAACTGGGAAGGCAAAAAAGGGGAATTAGAGCATTTAAGGAAGCAAAAGCAACAGTAAAGCAAAGGAAGAAAGTTAAAAAAAAGGCTAAAAAGAGCTTCTGATTCCTTCCTGCAAGATTAGAAAAACATAAAACTTAGTAGTGTCTTGTCATGCATTGGGGTGCATATATGACCTTCCTATTCATATTTGTAATCCAGAATCCTGCTATCAATCAACATTCTGCTGCATGGATGCATTGCAGATACTGCTGGTTTCCTGATTTGTATCTTTGAATCCCATGACTTGTAAAGAAATTTTTCAGGGGCTCATGTCATTTTCTTTTTGAAAAAGTCTACAGGGACCGAAAATTGGTCCCTGAAAAAGTGCCTGAATGGCTCTTGTCCCTTGGATCAAGGAAAATTTCCCTTGGATCAAGGGATTCTCCTTGATCCAAGGGACAAGGGCCTTTCAGGCACTTTTTCAGGGACCGATTTTCGGTCCCTGTAGCAGTGCTCTTTCTTTTTCAATCCAAATTGGAATCTCAGAAAGATATATGCTAGTGACAAGGCCCTTAACCACAGATAGGAAGAAATAAATAATATTATATTTAGCTTGTTAATTAGGAAAATCAATGGAAAGAACCACTAACTTTGTTCTATAACCACACTATCTTCTGATAATTCATTTTCCTGAATTGATCTTATGGGTATTTTGTACCGGAGGGCCTGTTTTGACCAGATTACTTCAATTTTGGAGTTTTTATTGAGCAGCCATGGTAAAAATAAAAATAAATATGTATATAAGTCAAAAGATTTGATTTCATGAACATGACCTCATGCCTTTATAAATATCCACACAGTATTTATATGAACGGTAATATTAGGGTGAAAACTAATTCTCACATATTATATGAGAATTTTTTGTAGGGCCAAATTGTGAGCCCCATTTGGGGATGGGACTAGGGGGTTGGAAAGATCTATGTGAGACCACCTCAAGTATCAAATTTGACCCCAAACCATGTTCCTAACCCCTTTATCCGTGGCCTACAAGTTTAATGCCTTCATATTAAAAAAACTATTCAACCATCGATCCAACGGCTTAGTCCATTCGGATGTGTGTCAATCATTGGGATGAGTGACTATCAGGGGTTCTCTATTGGTTGCTAAGTTTGGATGAGTTACTAGTTGGACCCGCAAAAAAGTTCTCATATAATAGGTGAGAACTAGTTCTCACTTAAATATTTTCCTTATATGAAATCGTTTGTCATAATAATGTCAAAAGTAGTTAAATGGAGCGTGGACCTTAGCCGCGTAGGTCATGCTCGTGCTTAGCATAGGTTATTGTGCTAGTAATGAATTATATGTTAAGAAATATACGAGTAACAGAATGTAGGGGTCTATCATCCAAATATCCATATGGGCCCTATGTTGGCATCTATGATAGGGCCCACTTGTGCTTACATTTGGCTGACCCTCCGATCCTGGTAATGTGCATTTAGAAACATGAAATGTGTTACTCGTTACATGGTGATAAGGATAAGAATCCTTTTGAATTTGAATCTAACTCTCAATCAATAAAGTCTCTCTCAATTTTAATTGAGATCTTATCATCCTTCTAATATGATAGGGATGGAAGAAAGTTGCAGCTAATCCTTGATATACATACCCAATGAGAAGAAACCCCTTTGGGAAAGCATATTCCATCTTCCTTCCACTAGATTTGAATTATACATTATCATCCTCTAGATCCGAGGTGTCCAACTAGTTCTTAGATCATGAAGAAGTGAATCACGTGTGACTGATCTCTCGTAAAAAAAGTTATTATTTATCTTCGCTTCTAGTATTCGATCCTTGGCCAATAAAATCCTAGATTGTGTTAATAACGACCATACTTTTGTTGCTTTGTGCTTCTGTGGCCACATCCTCACCCCCTAGGAGTCCATTTGTTCGTATATAAGATTGTTATTGGGAAAGGAGGGGTTGACAAGATAAATAGAGTCATGATTGTTACAATTGGTTGTGGCAGAGGGTCTCGTAAGGTTGATCCAAGTTTTTTTCTTCCTGCAAACAAGCCAAGGGACAGGCCGGACCCATGAGAACACTAAACTCCACTCACTTAGAGAGAGAAACTTACTCACATAAAGAGAGAGGGGGGAGTGGCAAAGAATTAAACCCCGGGCATGGTTGGGTTAGGAATAGTATCCAACCAACTGGGCTATCCCTATGTTCTCTGGCTCGAGAATTTAAACTTGCAGTTGTACCCCCAACTAAGAATGGGTTGAGCTGATAAAACTTCCATCTGTAGGAAATAATACATAAATACAGTCTTACATATGGCACTAGAATCTGAATGGATCTTGATGTTTCCATTCAACACAATAAGCACTTAGATTGGAAGCGTACCTTACAACATTGATCCAGTCCAGATGATGAACAAGTGATAGTCTTTCTCTTACATCTTGTCAACGGTTTGAATCGAGAATTCCATCATAAATATTCAAGATGAACAATTGAGATCAATTGTGTGGGTCTTAATGCATGAATAATGATGGAATGTCACAATTGTTGTGGTTGGGTGGAGAGTGTGTTAGGATTCTAGTTGTTGGCTAATTCATTGGTTATGGACAAAAACTGGGTTCCTTATCAATTGTACTTCAATTAGAATGGATTGCTCGGATTAAGGACTCAGTGAAGAACTCTAACACAGGAAGAGAAAACTCCAAGACTCCTTTCAAGAACTCTTTCCTGACAGAGTTCGCTCGAGCGAACTCTGGTTCGCTCGAGCGAACCCAAGACAGTAGCTTGGTCGCTCGAGCTTCTCCCAGCCTTCGCTCGATCCATCATATACAGCAAAGAGGTCGCTCGAGCGAACCTCAAGTTCGCTCGAGCGAACCTGGGCGAATGTGAAGACTCCATCCGGAAACTACTTCCTAATTCCTCTCAAGAGCACTAGTTTATCTCAATCATACTAGAACTCTTGAGGCTCGTTTTCAGGCTTATATATAGCCTTTATCTCTCTATTCAAAGGTACTTCTCTACAATATAACTCATCTGAGAAGACTCTGAGAGATCCATCATCCTTCCAAAGCTTCTAGTTTGCTGTGCTGAAGATCAAGCTTTGGTTTTGCATCCATACTACTCTCCTGAAGTAGAGAATCCTTGAAGACGACTTCGAGGAGTTTGTTCAAGCACGGTTGAAGGTGAACGACGAGCTGTCGACAAGATTCGAGCAGTCCTTAGGTTGAGTTACCAACTGGGAAGGGTTGTAAGTGTCTCTTGTAACTTTCGGTTTACAATAGTGCTTGGTTGTCTGTTGGCCTAGACAGTAAGGCCCGTGGTTTTTTCCCGAGTTGGGTTTTCCACGTACAAAATCCTGAGTCTTATTTGCTGTGTGTTTGATTGCTTTTAATTGGATTTAGGATTAATAATTAGATTAATCACTTGTGGATTGACAACAATTAGAGATCTGGTGATTGAGACCTCAGCCTGTATTAAGGCAGGTTTTTCAATTGGTATCAGAGCAGGTTGCACTATTTTATTGTGTGATCTATTTTCACTAATCTCTAATGGATATCAATAGAGAAGGAACGTCTACAAACAAGCCTCCTCTGCTAGATGGAACAAATTATCCTTACTGGAAAGTAAGAATGATTGCTTTTCTTCGAGCAATAGATGATCAAGTATGGGACATAGTTGTGGAGGGATACACTGATCCCACTATTGTTGTTGAAGGTCAAACCAGACCCAAACCTAAATCTCAATGGTCTGCTGATGAAAAGACTAGGTCCAATTGCAATAATAAAGCTGTTAATGCAATTTACAATGGAATTACTGCTACTGAATTTCATAGAATTTCTGCTTGCTCTACTGCTAAGGCTGCCTGGGATTTCTTACAAACTGTTCATGAGGGAACAGACACTGTCAAGCAAACTAAACTCCAAAATCTGACAACCGCTTTTGAGACAATTCGTATGAAAGATGATGAAACATTTGATGAATTCAACACAAAACTCACCAAGATTGTGAATTCGTGTTTTAACCTGGGAGAACCTATTCCTCAATCTAAGACAGTCAAGAAAATTTTGAGATCCCTCCCAGAACGATTTCGTCCAAAAGTTGTTGCCATTGAGGAGTATCATGATCTTAATTCTATAAGTGTTGAAGAACTTGTAGGAAATTTGCAAACATTTGAGGCCAATCATTGTCAACTGAAAAAGGGGAATGACATAGCACTCATGTCTTCAAATTCAGTTGATGACTCGGAAAATTGTGATTCTGGCAGTGAATTAGATGATGCACAACTTGAGGCTTACCTTGCTAGAAAATTTAAGAAGCTGTGGAAAAACAAGAAGCCTTTTATCAAAAAGGACTCTTCGAATCCAAAGACATTTTCAAAAGGAAAATTTGTACCTAGATCGGAACAAACTAAATCTAAGGGTACACCAAAACCAATCAAATGCTTTGAATGTCAAGGATATGGTCACACTGCTGCAAAGTGTGCAAATCGAAGAGAAAAGAATAAAGGCAAGGCCTTAAATGTTGCTTGGAATGAAGAATCCGATGACGAAGAATCTGAACCCGATTCACCCTTAAGTGAGTCTGGAAAATATGTTGCGTTCGTGGCTTTTTCTAACTCTTCTGTGCAGGAATCCAAGTCAGAGGATGATTTAGAAATAAAAGAAAATTCTGATGGCGAACAAGATGATGATGAAGATTATCAAAAGCTTTTTCTTGAATCTGTCAGAATGTCAAAACTTAGCGAGAAAAGAGCCTTAAAATTGAAGGCAATTGAAGAAAAAAATACATCACTTCAAGCGACATTGCTTGACTCTCAATCTAAGGTAAAACAGTTGGAAGATCAGCGTACTATCTTGTCTGATAAGTTGATTCTTGCAGGACAAGAGAATGATCGTATGCAACAACAAATTCAAAAGGCAGAATCAGAATTATTACTCTTGGGAAAAGAGCTGAACTCCTGCAAATCTGAAAAAGAGGATCTAGCTGGAAAATTGAAGATGGCCCTCTCTGAGTTGGAATCAGCAAAAGCTTCAATCAATCGAATGAATACAGGATCATTAAAGCTAAATGAAATTCTTGGATACCAACAGTCTACTTCTTCAAAATCAGGACTGGGTTTTGTTCATGGCACTTCCTCATCAAAGGATAAAGGTAAATCAATCTTCGTTCAAGGACCAACTATGACAGCAATGCCTCCGAATTATTCAAATACTGCACATCCGCCAAATCATTATAATAGATATGTGTCGAAATCACAATTTGTTCCCATATGTCACTTCTGTGGGATTAAAGGACACATAAGACCACATTGTAACAAACTTAGAAACTTTCAACGAAATCAGCGGAGGAAGCAATCTGTCTCTCCTCAAAAGGTCAAGACTAGAACCATCTGGATTCGAAAATCTGATCTGCGCTGTAATGTGGTCCTAACTGCACTCAGTGCAACTGACTCGGATGTATGGTACTTGGATAGTGGCTGCTCTAGACATATGTCAGGGAACAAAGCATTATTTACCTCCGTTGACGACTATGATGGTGGCACTGTTCGTTTCGGAGATGGAGGTAAGGCCAAAGTAATTGGTAAAGGAACTGTTTCAATTCCAGGTATGTCTCATTTAAAAAATGTTTATTTGGTTGATGGGCTCAAGACAAATCTTCTAAGTATCAGCCAATTATGTGACAACAAATATGAAGTTCACTTTTCTGCTCATGAGTGCATTATTGTTGATAAAAAGGGGAAATCTGTCTTACATGGTAAAAGAAATTCTGATAATTGTTATGTTGTTGCCACAGACAATGATCTATCTTGCAACTCTACAACAATAAGTGACATTGATTTATGGCATCAAAGACTAGGGCATGTGAACTACAAACTTTTGGAAAAGCTATCAAAACTTCAACTTGTTCGGGGTTTGCCTTCACTTCATAAAGACCCGAATAGTGTTTGTGGGCCATGCCAAGTTGGGAAACAAATAAGAGCCCCACACAAAAAGATTGACTCTCTTACTACCAAAAGACCACTAGAGTTGTTACATATGGATCTCATGGGACCTACTAAGTTTGAAAGCATTGGCGGTAAAAAATATATATTTTTAACCGTTGATGATTTTTCAAGAATTACGTGGGTTAGATTTTTGCATGATAAATCTGAAACCTTTACTGTTTTTACTGACTTATGGTCTTTACTTATTGCAGAAAAAGGAAAGCAATTTGGAGAAGTCTCGAAAATTCGCTCCGATCATGGATCTGAATTTCAAAATTCCGACTTCTCTACCTTTTGCACAAAACATGGCATCAAACACGAATTTTCAGCACCAAAAACGCCACAACAAAATGGAGTGGTTGAAAGAAAAAATAGAGTGGTCCAAGAAATGGCGCGGGTTATGTTGCATAGCAAAAACATTCCGCAACGTTTTTGGGCTGAAGCTGTAAACACAGCTGTTTATGTGATTAACCGTGTCTATCTTCGGCCAGGCACAAAAACCACCCCATATGAAATATGGACTGGAGTCAAGCCAAACATTAAATATTTTCGAACATTTGGCAGCAAGTGTTATATCCTATGAGATAGAGAACACTTGACAAAATTTGACTCTCGAAGTGATGATGGAATTCTACTTGGCTACTCTTTGACAAGTAAAGCCTATCGGGTGTTTCACATTAAAAAATCAATCGTCATGGAGTCCATTAATGTGGTTGTAGATGATGCAGGTACATCTGATTGTTTTTCTGATGACGATGAAGGTATGACTTTTACTCCTTCGTCTGAACAGGTTATCAAAAACGATGAGGACAATTCATCTCCACCTGAATCTGAAACTGAGACGAAGATGGAAACTCTTACAACTGCTACGTCTTCTAGTCCAAACAAATCATCAGAATCAATTGTGCCTGATATCATTCGTCAATTCGAAGAGAAAAGTGCTACAAAAAGCTCAAAACCCACTGATCTATCTCTTGGAAAAGCTGCACCTTCATCTTCTGTACATCCGCGATCCCAAAAAGGACAAGTTCTCAAAGATCATCCACTCGATAAAGTGATAGGTGAGATCTCCGCTCCTTTAAAAACAAGACAACAGGTACGTGATGAGGTAAGTCACTTTTGTTATGCTTCCTCTTTAGAACCAAAGAATATTAAAGATGCTCTTGTAGATGATTGTTGGATAAATGCAATGCATGATGAACTTGCAGAATTTGAAAGAAATTGTGTTTGGAAGCTTGTTCCTAGGCCCGATCAAACAAACGTCATTGGTACAAAGTGGATTTTCAAAAATAAAACCGATGAGTTGGGTCAAGTGATTAGGAACAAAGCACGTTTAGTCGCTCAGGGGTATACTCAAGTTGAAGGCATTGATTTTGATGAAACATTTGCTCCTGTTGCCAGACTTGAATCAGTTAGATTGTTACTTGCAATAGCTTGTTTTTTGAACATCAAATTGTTTCAAATGGATGTGAAAAGTGCGTTTCTTAATGGTTTTCTGAATGAGGAAGTATTTGTTGAACAACCCAAAGGATTTCAAGATCCTCATTTTCCGGATCATGTTTACAAATTAAGAAAAGCACTTTATGGACTTAAACAAGCACCAAGAGCCTGGTATGAAAGGTTAACAGTGTTTTTGATTGAGCATGATTTTAAAAGAGGAACTGTTGACAAGACTTTGTTTATCAAAAAAGGCAAGAAGAACATGGTTATAGCGCAAGTCTATGTTGATGATATAATTTTTGGTTCAACCTCCGAGCACCTATCCGATAGGTTTGCTCAAAAAATGGCCAGTGAATTTGAAATGAGTATGGTTGGTGAACTTTCATTCTTTCTGGGTCTTCAAATCAAGCAAACTCCCTCAGGAATATTTATCTCTCAGCCGAAATATGCTAGAGATTTGCTGAAAAAATTTGGCATGCAGTCATCAAAACATGCGAGAACTCCCATGAGCACAACTGTCAAGATCAGCCTTGATAAAGATGGCATAGACATCGATGAGAAACTCTACAGGAGTATGATAGGGAGTCTTCTCTACCTTACTGCAAGTCGTCCGGATATCGCTTACAGTGTCGGTGTTTGTGCAAGATACCAGTCTCAACCAAAACTCTCTCATGTTCAAGCAACCAAACGGATTTTCAAATATATAAATGGAACCATTGAATATGGCATCTGGATGTCAAAGGATACCAACACATCAATTGTTGGTTATTCGGATGCTGATTGGGCTGGGTGTGTTGATGATAGGAAAAGTACATCTGGTGGTTGTTTCTTTGTCGGAAATAATTTGGTGGCTTGGCATAGTAAGAAGCAAACCTCGACGTCCTTGTCAACTGCTGAAGCTGAATATATTGCTGCTGGAAGTTGTTGTACACAACTTCTATGGATGAAACAAATGCTGAAAGATTATGGAATTACTCAAGAAACAATGACTGTGTTTTGCGATAATCAGAGTGCAATCGACATTTCCAAAAATCCTGTCCAACACTCCCGAACTAAACACATAGACATAAGGCATCATTTCATTCGTGATCTTGTGGAGGAAGAACTTGTCTCTTTGCATCATGTTCCTACCGATAAACAATTGGCAGACATTTTTACAAAACCATTAGATGGAACGCGGTTTGAATCTCTACGTAAATCACTAGGGATTTCTCTTATTCCCTAATCTCCATATCTTTTTGTTTATTTAAGTGCACATTCACTATTTTCACTTGACCAAGATTGTTTTTTATTTTTTTTGCACTTCACGAATCGTATATTTCGATTCTCTCACGACTTTCTTCGTCTTTATTCTTTGCGAGATGTTACGGTAATCAGATTAAACCGGAGGATCAGGGCTACCTACGTTTATGTGTGATAGCTACCACTTGATTGGTAATTTTCATTTGGAGAAGGCTACCATTTACGATAGTGTGAAAGTCACCCATGATGGTTTAATCTGCCCTGCAGATAGAAAATATTTATACAAAAAAAAGGGAATTTTACCTTACAAAAAAAATAAAAAAAAAAATGTTAGGGATCCTACCTTACAAAAAAAAAAAAAAAAGGGGGGGAAAGTAGATATATATAAAAATATATATATCTATATCGTGCTATATTGCCTAACTTTTTGTTGATAGGTTTGCTCCCTATACAACACCTATGTTCATCTCAAGGAGATTCAGGGGGAGCAGGTCCCACACCTTTGTTTTTCTTCTTTTTTTTTTTTCATTTTAAATTTTTTTTGGTCATACTGTTCACAAATTAACTGTGCGCTTAAATTAATAAAAATTTCCTTACTGTACATCATGGAGTAATTTGACCGAACAATATACGTTAGAGAATTTTTGCCGCGTCCCATTTAAAATCTTACAAATCTGTCAAGTTCGCTCGAGCGACCACTCACGTCCGCTCGAGCGAAGCATCAGTGTTTATAATCTGCGATTGCTTTCTTTTGTTCTCGTTCTTCTTCCTCCAAGCCCTAAACCCATTTTCGCCCTCTTCAAGCTTTTGGCCCTCTCTTCTACTATATTGGCTCTGGGATTTCACCAAGGTAAACACTTACACTCTTGTTCCTCACCCTCTATCTTGATTCTTTTTTCTCCCTTTCGAATGCTTCCAATTTTTTTTGGGGATTTTCGTTTTTCCTCTTTCACATTTTCGTTCTAATCTTCTGTCCATTCTTAGCATTCATGCATCCTTTCTATATGGTGTTTATTGTTTGTTTTGGTTGTGTTTAAGGATTTGGAATGTTGTTTGGATTGAACACATCTGTGCTTTGAGATATTTGGAATATGAGGATTGTTCATGACAATTTCGTTCGATTCATACTCTGTACTGCTTTTGCTATGGATTCTGCGAATTAAATATTGCTATGATTATCAAATGGTTGTTTGCCTGATATTGTGACAAACTGAGGTCTTCATCTTCACTGTTCTGTTAATTTGGTTTAGGACTTCTATCAGCAATGTCTTCTAAAAAGAGGTCTCATGCCGCATCTTCTTCATCACAGCCATCTTTTGACAGACTGCGGTTTCCATCTCTCGCTAAATCTCTTCTTTTTGAAGAACAATTCAAGAAAAGGACTGTTGAAACTGAAAGAGAGATTGATGTTGATCTTCTTGAAAAGGATGTATGTCATTGTCTATCCACACGGAATTGGTATTCCCTATTTAATTTTGATATCAAGGAAGTCTATACCGACTGGCTTCGCGAATTTTACTGTAACCTTGAACCTGTCTCTGACGCTTCCTTAAAGACTTTTGTTCGAGGGAAATGGATTACCCTTTCTACTAAGGAAATCTCTTAATTCCTTGAAATTCCGGTGGTTGAGAACCCTGATTATCCTCTTCCAGACAACTCACAGGTCCAGATAGACTATGATCGCATCGGTACAATATTGTGTGGTGAAGACACCTTATGGCCAGGGGGTCTTCTTCCCCATGGAAATCTGACCGAGGAATATCGCTTCCTAAATCGCTTTGTCTGTCATAACTTGGAACCAAGAGGACACACATCGGATGTCAGCCACAAGAATGGTTATCTGCTCTATTGTATTGGAACTGGTAAAGAAGTGAACATCCCTCAAGTGATAATGAATTTTTTCTATCGCATGCTGTCTGCCAAACGTAACTCCATTCTGCCTTTTGCGGCCTTCATTACTGAATTTCTTCTATGGAAGGAAGTTCCCAAGAAGTCGAATGAGCCATCACAGAGGATACGGAACCCAATCAATGCTCGTACATTGGCTCTATCCTCCGCTCATCTACAACCAGTTGCTCAAGGCGCAGAGGCTCCGGTTGAAAACATTCCACAGGGTGAAGCTGTCCAGGGGGAGCAACAAAGAGATCCAGATCAACTTACTCTACTCAGAGAACAGGTTCAGGCCATGCACCTTCAAATGGATACAAGATTTTCTGCTGTAGATGGCCGTCTGGATGTGTTTGATATGCGCTTCAACTCCATTGATGAATCTCTTGCTGCGATCCTTGCTCGACTTGGAAATCAGTGATAAAAGCTGATATTGTCACCTCTCTTGCTGCTATTCTGTTTCTTGCTGATATTATTTTTTTTGCTGATGTAGTTTATTTATATGCTACTCTTTTGCTTACTTGTTATACTGTTTTCCCATTGTTCACTCTTTTATATTTCCTTGACAATTTATGAACAAAAAGGGGGAGACATCTTAACATGTTCTTACATATTTCTATGATGTGACACTTGATCTTGTGTATAAGGTTCTTGCAGGATTGATATGAACTGCTTTTGCTTGGAGAATTAGTTCCTTTTCTTTTTATGGGTATATTTTTATGTAATTAGGAGTTTTTGTCCATGAATTGCCAAAGGGGGAGATTGTTAGGATTCTAGTTGTTGGCTAATTCATTGGTTATGGACAAGAACTGGGTTCCTTATCAATTGTACTTCAATTAGAATGGATTGCTCGGATTAAGGACTCAGTGAAGAACTCTAACACAGGAAGAGAAAACTCCAAGACTCCTTTCAAGAACTCTTTCCTGACAGAGTTCGCTCGAGCGAACTCTGGTTCGCTCGAGCGAACCCAAGACAGTAGCTTGGTCGCTCGAGCTTCTCCCAGCCTTCGCTCGATCCATCATATACAGCAAAGAGGTCGCTCGAGCGAACCTCAAGTTCGCTCGAGCGAACCTGGGCGAATGTGAAGACTCCATCTGGAAACTACTTCCTAATTTCTCTCAAGAGCACTAGTTTATCTCAATCATACTAGAACTCTTGAGGCTCGTTTTCAGGCTTATATATGAAGGTTTTTTAGGACCCACTAGAATGAATTACTAGTTCTAATTTAACCAATCAATGCAGCGGAAATAAACCAATCAGATAGAACTAGCAAATAAATCTACCAATCACACACCACAAGAAGGCAGACACAAATTTTACCGTGGAAACCCTTTCCGGGAGTAAAACCACGAACCAGAAATCAAGAGTTCACGAACAGTTACAAGATATACTCACTAGCTCCTGTACCTCAGTCTGTACCTCGACCTCAGGACTATAGTTATTCTTGCAAAGAATCCACTGACACGAAATCCACGTGCCCCGTTCTCCTTACTTGATCTCCTCGCACCTTGCCAGCACAAGATGAACAATCTTCTCCTTCGAAAAGCAGAAGCAACAGCAACCTTCTAGAGCAGCCTTCAGAACGATCTCTCAATGGCTCTAGAGAAAGAAGAGAATCTCTCTTATGATCTTCTAATCTCAGATCAAGAAACATAATTAACTTCTTGTGTATCTCCTTTGGGTTGAGAGAAACACCCAATTTATAGGCCTAAGTTCGTGCTTAAGACTCCTTAAAAATAATCTCATCAGGAAAGAAGTCCCTTTGCAACTCTTGAAAAGAGTTCTGAACGAACTTGTAAACCTGCGCCCAGCTCGCTATAGCGAGCATTAGTCTCGCTATAGCGAGACCTGCTACTGTCTCAAGATCTGTCAACATTGTTTGCACTGTTTACTGTTTCCATACGGTTTTCATGAGCTTTTTTCAACAGGTGGTCACTATTAGCCTGACAGGGACTTTGATGGACTTTTTACCTATCATCTTGTCAACATCAACTTTTAGCCTACTAAAATAATATTCTAACAATATATAGCCTTTATCTCTCTATTCAAAGGTACTTCTCTACAATATAACTCATCTGAGAAGACTCTGAGAGATCCATCATCCTTCCAAAGCTTCTAGTTTGCTGTGCTGAAGATCAAGCTTTGGTTTTGCATCCATACTACTCTCCTGAAGTAGAGAATCCTTGAAGACGACTTCGAGGAGTTTGTTCAAGCACGGTTGAAGGTGAACGACGAGCTGTCGACAAGATTCGAGCAGTCCTTAGGTTGAGTTACCAACTGGGAAGGGTTGTAAGTGTCTCTTGTAACTTTCGGTTTACAATAGTGCTTGGTTGTCTGTTGGCCTAGACAGTAAGGCCCGTGGTTTTTTCCCGAGTTGGGTTTTCCACGTACAAAATCCTGAGTCTTATTTGCTGTGTGTTTGATTGCTTTTAATTGGATTTAGGATTAATAATTAGATTAATCACTTGTGGATTGACAACAATTAGAGATCTGGTGATTGGGACCTCAGCCTGTATTAAGGTAGGTTTTTCAGAGTGTTCATAGAATAGAGTAGTTTGGACTCCTTTCATCAAAGAGGCCAATAAGGATGACTCTAGATCTCCTCTCCTAATTCAATTAGATTCAATGCTATCTGCAAGTTAAATATATTTTACAAATGGTCATTCCTGTTGGGTCTTCCCAAAGTGTAATTGAAGGATAACAACCTTTGGGCTTCCTAACCTTTGGATGTGATCATGTGGGCCAGACTAATGAAAATATTTTGGTCCACATTATGTGTTCATGGGCTCTGTGAGGCCAGGCCAAAGCCCATCCAAGCGTTGCCTATTTAGTTATGCGGGCTAAGTGTTGGGCTTCTATCCAGATCACAGCCCTGATAATTAAGCTCGGACGGTCCTGGTTCAAAAATACAGTGCCCATTGTGCTGAAATTATGGGGCCCAGAAGAGCCAGGCCTTTAAGCTGTCAAAGGTCAACGCGCACAATCTAGCTACTGGGCTAGAAAATCAGGTTTGAGTCTAGTACACGTCCTAAAAACCGGTCTTAAATCCAGCCCAATGTAAGTTGGGATCGGGTTGGGTCCGGCTAGGCCTGCTTATGAACACCCAAAATATCCCCCACATCACTAGTTGTCAATTATCATGTTCTTTGCTGTAACAATCACACATAACTAAAGTTCCAGATAATTTTTTTTTATCAGTAAGTGAAGATTATATCAATGAAAAGAGAGAGAACAATAAAGACACAACTTAGGTCAAAAGAAAAATAACAAGCAAACAAAGGTCTAATGGTATAAGAGATTCCAAAGGTTTCAGATAATTGAGTAATTTGAGTCCAGGGAAACCCAGTTCCTAGGATCCAAATGGACCCTGAGGAAATGAATAGACATATTATGCAAAATCCATCACTTACATGCCTTCATTTCTCACCCTCAGAGCTACAGATAAGACTTCCCCCAAGTAGAAGGATTCATGCATGCACATGTTGATTAAAATGGCTTGGGAGGATCCTCATTAATGGATCTAGATCCATAACTGGGTCCAATGCGGCTAAATTGCTAGTTCACATGGACCAGGGTGAAACTTGTCCAAGCTCAGTATGTGTAGACATCAAATTTTCGGATTCAAATCCACTCAGCAGTCCTGAAAACTCAGACTGAGTCTAGTAATTTCGAAAAATGTTATACCTTACTTAGATCTTACATATGTTAGGTTGAGAGTGGATAATTGTCAAAGGTAATGGCTTGGGCTGAGAAATTCTCTAGATGACAATAGCCCCAGCACACCTGACCCAATAAGAACAACATCTGTGACACAAAAATTGTAGGCCCAACCTGATGGCAACCGTCGAACAATAAGTGGAAATTGCCCAAAATACAAATGTGGGGCCTATCGTTCCTATAAATGAATCCAGACTGTACATCAGTAGTTCATAACCCCTAAACAATCTTCATTGGACCAACTAAAAAACTCAGGCTGGACCTGTTATATTTGTCTGGCCCAATGTAAAACTGGCTGGGTAAATATTTGGCCGACTTGTTTGGATTGTTAGCACAAAATACAAATACCATTGTAAACTTTCCTGTGAGATCACATGGGGTAAGGTAGCAATTGTGATCAACCCTTCAAGCAATATAAGTGGATAGAGTCATAGAGAGGTTGATATAGAATTTTAGTCAAGGGCTTTAATTAGTCTTATTATACCTTTAACCATCTAAATTCTTCAAATTTTTTTTTAAGGGTTTAAGGTTTAGAAAAACAAAAGCATTTACCCCAGAAGAAAAAAAAAAACCTTCAAACTTAGAGCCACCACATACTATATGAATTAGAACTCATCTGGCCAATTGGCCTTCATGTAATGATATTAATTTTGTTTTCCCAAAGATGGAAACTTCACATGTTAGGCTAATCGGGTACCCATTCACATCGCTAATATCTAGAGGGGTAAAAATAGAGAAGTCAAAATAAGAAATGTATTTATATAAGCAAGGTCAAAATATTTTTATTCTTTGAATGGTAAGCAAGGTTAAGATATCAGGATTGAAGAATGAAATAAGGACAAAGGACGACCACCACATTTCCACTATTAATAAGCAAAGTGAAATAGCAATGCTTTCTTCCCTAACTTGTAGTGGAATTTTGGATACAAATAAAGTCTTTTATCATTTTGGACTCTAGTCAGGTCTCATGAACTTTTTTTTTTTTCTTAAAATGAAAATATTGTTTTTTCTTAAACAACATAGATAATCATTTGTCAGAGTTGTTCAGGGGCCACCTTAACAACCTCATGATCAGTGGTGGACCGAGGATTTTCGTTTGAGGGATGCGAACCTTAACAGGTAATTTGGTTTTAGGGGTAAACCGATGATTTTCATGTGGATTTTGAGGGTGGATCCACAATTTTTATCGAACTTTTCAAAGTGCATCATGGTTACCCCTGCTCATGATCTAGGAGCCACTATTTAAATATATATATATATATATATATATACCAACTCACTATAAAGATATGTTCAAAACTTTTGGAAGGGCTATGGCTTGACAATTCCAATTTCATCTGGGTTTAAACTTGGGCTTAAGCTTACATAAATGCCACTCGGGCCGGGCTCGGCTGGCCCATAACCTGTCTGCGTAACTTGCACCTTAGTTAGACTGGCATTTTTGACCAAATGCCATCTCCATGAGATTCTAAAACTGCACCAAAATTGACCTAAATGTCTCTTACTATAAAATTAGAGAGTAATATATTATAAAATCGAATACAAACAAGAGGAGGATGAAGGAAAGGAACGTCAGACATCATAGAGTCCACTATGTAGAGCTCCAAAAACCTTAGGAACTCAAGGAATTTTTTATTTTTTATTTTTTATTTTTTATTTTTTTTTGGGGGGGGGGGGGGGGGGGGGGTAATTAAAGATTGATATGAAGAAGTATAATCTATCAAAATTTTGACCTAAAATATAATTAAACGGCAAAACAGGGTCCATTGAGAGAGGGCTTTGGTGGTCGTAGGGGGCTTAAAGATTGATATGAAGAAGTAACCTATCAAAAGATTGATATGAAGAAGTATAACCTATCAAAATTTTGGCCTAAAATAGAATTAAACGGTAAAACAGGGTCCATTGAGAGACGGCTTTGGTGGTCGTCGGGGGGGGGGGGGGGGGGGGCGTAATTAAAGATTGATATGAAGAAGTAACCTATCAAAAGATTGATATGAGTAAGTATAACCTATCAAAATTTTGGCCTAAAATAGAATTAAACAGCAAAACGGGTCCATTGAGAGAGGGCTTTGGTGGTCATAAAGATGATGAACATTATAAGTCCATTGCAAGGCCTACCTTTAAAATCCAAACCACTCAAAATCAATGCTCAACCTTTCACCAAATTTATCTAAATCGAAATTATATTTCTAACAGATTAATTACATCTAAAACATGTGAATTAGATATAAAAAAATTTGTCCAATCACATTTTCTGCACATGATCAATCTCATGATGGGCCAAATCTCATGGGAAAGAAATTCAGCCAAGCTGTAATTCATGGTGGGTATGTGTGATTTTAAAAGTGGGTTCCATTGATGAATTATGGGGGTGCATCTCCAAATCCTGCTCTGGATTCCTACTTTAACATCACAGTAGGCAGCAAGGTAGTTGATTTGGATAATGACAAACTCACGTGGCCACTCCACTTACTTCTTGAAATTTAACCTTTCTTGTCCATGTCATGTGATTGGAAATATATATATACTTTCCTCTTTATTAGATTAAATCATCAGAAATCATGTTTGCTGTGTCCTGTAGCAGCAAGGCATAGGACGAGAAAAGGTTCTGTAAATTGTGTGGTCCACTAATTCCCTTTTGTGCCTATATATGGTGGGAAGTTGGATAGAAATGATCCTTCTAACTTGATTTTGTCACGTGCGGGTCGAAGCGGCAAAAAACAAAAAATATTTATATGGTTCTATAATATGCCTACATCACAATTTTATAACTTGTTTTATTTTTAAGGTTTAAAAAAACTCATTTACCAAAACATAGATTAAAAAAGCTCAGTGAAATCACCAAAGTCTGCCTTGGACCCAATATACGATCCTTGGCTAACCCAATGAACCAAACCCATTAAACCAGAATGCTAGACAAGAAAACCCAACAAATTTACGATTATAAGCATTGATTCATGACAGTCCCAAATGAACAATTGGACGGAATTGTCTCTATCATTTATTTTGAGTGATTCAGGTGATCAGTTCATCTATTGACCATAGGCAATCTTTACAAATCCTTGTTACCCAGTCATCCATTATGAATAAAGGCAGCTGAAGCACATCCCACAAGATGTTTTTTTCTGGTAGAACATCCCACAAGATGGTTTTGAACCACTAGAGTCCAACTGGTTGGACTCCATCTTTTCTCACAATAATTTAGACATAAAAGATTCTATAGATCAGCAAGTGCCAACAAACTCTCACAAACTTTAGTTTTAGTAGTAATATAAATATAAAAAGAAAGGGTGTCCTGATACAAGGATCACAAAGCTTCAAATCAATTGGTTAGATAAGTCTTGATTGTCAACATCGAATTAAACTAATGATACCTTTAGCAATAAGGCTTGCTCCGCCGAAAGAGCTCCAAATGCATGTATGACTGTCTCTATGTCATCTTTTAAGGGTGGTTGAGGTAGGCACCTCAGACACATGCCAATCAAAATGAGTTCTAAACCAATGAAATATAGAAGATTATTGAACCTTATGTTGATGTTTGGATGAGAATTTTCACTCGAACAATATAAACTTAGCTCGTCGTTACTTGATCCAAGCCATTCATATCATATGTGCTCCACAATTTTATTTTTGTCTAAATTTCCCATTAGTTGGTGTGATGATTGTTAGGTTTTTTAGTATTAGCTAATTCATAGGTTGGACAAAACTCTAGAGGTCTTTGAGTTGTATTCTTTATTTAGAAAATGACTCTGAAGATGAAAGACTAGAAGGACTCAGAAGAAGAAAGTTAGAAGAAATTAAAAGAGCTCGAGCGACCAGATCATTCATGAGACAGAATGCCCGGTCGCCTGACAGAATTGTAAATGTGCTGAAACAGAACCTTTCAAAGTTTAAAGGACTCGATGGCTATTCTAAAGAGACATCTCACCTCTCAAAGTTCTGAGTTAGAGATTTTAATTGAGAGAATTCTTTTCTAGAGATTTATTAAGAAGTTGTGCTGTCAAGTTCTCTAGAGCCAGTTCTTCTGCATCCTTTGTAAAAGATCATCTTCTTACGTAGAAGACTTGAGGAGTCAAGCGCTGGATTGAGTCTGTTGCAATCAGCGGTGTGAAGTCGTTGAAGTGTGAAGCGAGACAAGGTAACTTCAGTCTTTAGGCAGGGGATATCTGATGAGTAAATCTGAGTTTCTTGTAATTGCGACATTCATAGTGCTTGTTTATTGATCCAGGTCGGATCGATGGTTTTTTACTCGGTTAGAGTTTTCCACCTTAAACTTTGGTGTCCTTGTGGTGTGTGCTTGAGTTTTATTTCCGCTGCATTACTTTTATTTTTGCACACTTTTGTCTGATTATTAGAGTAGACCAATCTTGACATTGGGAACCCCAAATAACTTTCAAATCATCAATGGATTGGTCAAATTATAAATGCGCCTTTATCTCAATGATCAACTTAACTTGATGGCGTTTATCATTTCTTTTAGAGTAGAATTTAAATTCTAATCTAATCAAGCGATATAAATGACTCTTCTAAAGCAGATCTTAACCCTTGCTAGAATCTTAAAAAAAAAAAAAATAAATAAACACCACCTTGGTTGTATCAACATGGGTAATCATCTTCTTTAAAGCATAAGACTATTTCCAACATAAAATAACGGAAAAGAGTCCACTACGGCAACCATCCCAAAGTGGGCAAAGAACCTTTATAGAATACAAAGGTGATTCTGTCATCATATCAAGTTTTGAAGGATTAAAACTTAAAAGGCTTGCATGCATAACTTAAAATCATATGAAACATGTATGAAAAGGTTACTTTAACACATTGTCCTAAAGGCCTACAAAATTTAACATCCCATTAATTCCTTTTTTTTTATTCATTGAAATTGGACTACCTATGATCAATTTAATCTGGTTAAACACGCCTTCCTTTATTGGAGTAAATTAGCACTAGTCCCAATTAGGGCTGTAAGCGGTCGGTTTTACGACATATGACACTCGCGCCGAAACTTTCGGTTTTACAATTTTATAGTAACCAAAACCGACCAAAGTATATATACTGGACATTGTAAACCGACATTTTGCTTCGGTCGGTTTTCGGTTAATGCGCTGCGCCTAATTTTGTTGGGCTTCAATAATAAAATTTTCAAAAATCTCATAGCTATGTCTCAAAGGCATAAGAGACCACATTGTTACCAAACATTAGTGCCTGACTAATGAAGCATGGACATAAAATACTGTAACTGTTGTGCCATGCATATCAGGGGAACATCAAAAGTGATAAGATATGATCGTTTAAAATGGTCTGATCAGTCTCAATGATGTATTAATCCACTGAGTAATTGAAAATGCTTAACTGTCAATTTACAGTACAGCTAAAAGAAAAATGAGAAAAAGAATTATGAAATTGACTACATGGTATTCTCCACAGAAAGCCTCTTACTAATTACAAGAGATACTATTATATAGAAAATACAAAAATCTTCCAAAGAAGTAAAATAAAAGAGAGAATACTCAAGCCCTCACCATTAAAAATAACAATAAAAAACCGCCATTACATACAATTACATACCAAGACAAATAGCCAAAAGCTATTTTCTAGAAAAAAAAAAGTGGGCGGGCCATCAAATAGTAGTTGGTTCGGTTTTAACCGAACAGTTTCCACATAATTATAACAACCGACCGTTTGAAAAAAAGAACAATTTACAAAAACCGTTCGGTCGATTTTGTTTTAAAAAAAATCTATAAACCGGTCAAACGATCGGTTCGGTCGGGCGGTTCGGTTTTCACAGCCTGAGTCCCAATATCGATCAAACCATTACCCAACATTGGAGTTTTTTTTTTTGGTAAAGTTCTAGTATTGGAGTTAATTGTAAGTAATGTGTACTAAATAAAGTTTTTAAGCCTCGAGACCCTTAAATAAAGAGTTAAGATTATTTAAATATAATATTTGGCCCACTTCTTATCTACATCCGAATTGTCTATATCCCTGCACTCCTAGCTAGGCACTCATGTGGTGACTTCTCCTAGCTACTTAGTTACTTTAAACCCAAAATAGGTTAGACTAATTCTCTATCATGTCTTGATGTTTCCACCTTTAAAAATGCATATTTCACTTGGATTTAAGATCACTAATGCTTCAACTTAAAAGAAAACATTTGTGTAAGCTCTACATATAATCCCAATCACTTTTATCTCGATAGTCGATGTGAGACTCTGAGGTATCACAACTACTAAAGCTTATGTGGATGCAAGACCATTAAGTAGACAAAAGTACAAATTTACTTTAGGTCTCAAAGTTTCGAGCATGTTAATTTGTTTGCATAAATTACATATGAATTGAAAAGATAGAAATCTACTCCTTACAAGTGGTTCAAATGAAGATCGAAGATGGATATACAAGACAACCACCAAATAATCTTCCTTTTAATAAAAATCGAATAGACACGTGGAAGATGAAAAATAAATCCCTAATCTTTACCTAATGATTCAATTTTTAAGTTGGTCAAAAACGAGAATCCAAAGTGACTATATAAAAATAACAAATAAATAATCTCTATCTCAATAAAAGCAAACCAATATTTTATCCTTACACATCACCCTAGTAAATTATATTTCAACGATAACATTTCTTACGGGCCGACAGCAGGACACGTCGGCAAGCATGTGGTGAAAAGGGTCCAACGACTGGACGACAAGATGCACGTCATAAAGTAAGATGCCTTGCTCCTTTTCCTTCTCAACATGTCATTCAATGACACGCATGATGTGGCGTCAGCAGCATTTCTTAGGCACACGACCGACCCGACGACAACGACGACTTCTTCTTGCTGTCTCCAGTTGTAAAAGGACACGTGGAGTAGTGATATGGAAAATGCTTTCATCCAGTTGGTAAGTATTGTATTCTAGTGTAGTGAATTTCTTCCTTTTAGGAAAATAGAGCTAAAAGGGCTGAATCTGTTGACCAAAAGGACTCTCATCAATCTATTGAGTCCAATTGGAATCTATAAGATAAAACCACATTAGGGTTCATATGACCTTTCATCTATTAACAATGTATGATTTGATGGTGATAATTATTGCATTCTTAGTTTAGGTCAATCTTTATTTGCAGGCCGGAGTTACTAATCTGATATTGAGAGAACTATTATTGGGCCTATGTTAGAATTAAGTGTTCATGTGAATCACATGTTTGAGTGTAAAGAAAGTTTAAATATTATTTCTCATCCTCTTTTATTATTTAGCTGGATGGAAATAAAAAATAAAAAAGAGTTAAAAGAGAAGCTTTAGAAGAGCAAGGTTAATTTGTCCAATTTATGAGTAAGAAGTTAGAGATATTATTTTTTTTCCCTCTCTCATCAAGAGAGTGAAAATGGGATTTCTATTAATAGAGAATTGTTATGAAAAGGATGAGTTCATCTTAAGCTATGATCAAATTAGATTTCGGTTATATTAAAGGATGGATTCATCTTCAAAATAGGAAAATGGGATTCCTATATGATAGGATCTTTTTAAATTAATTTATCATGTGAGTAGGTTTCAGTTATGGATGAGATTAAGTTCCTAGTCTGTATCGGTATATTTGATTGTATTTGCTTAAACAATCATTACCTATTCTAAATATACAACCACAAAATATTTTAAAAAAATGCAGTTCATAATTTCTACATGGTAACCATAAAATATCTTGATTATGGATTAAAATGACCTTGACTGTCCGATATCGCTTACCATATTTTTGCGATTTCACAATTTTTTAATCTCTGTGATATTACACAAGGTTTTCCTCTTGCTTGGTTAAGAAATAAGATATCTATGAGACACATACCACACAATTTATAATTATAAACGATATCACACGGTTAAAAGTGTTTTGGTCCATTAAAAACTGCACAAGTATCCGTAGGGAATTATCTCAACTTTTGTCTTTATGCAGATGCTATTAATGACTAAAGGTTATCGTATGGGTTAAACCCCAAAAAAAGCGGCACAATCAAGTGCATACCTCTTAACATTGGAAATTCTTTCAATTCTTCTCTCATTGTTTGCTTAAATACCTCGAAATATCACAATTTGGGCAAGTACATAATACCCTTCACATTCAGAAAAATCTTAGAGTGCTGCTATTGGAACACAAAAAATTTCTTTTCAAACACAATTTCTCTCCACACACATTACTAAAATTTAAAAATGAATGTATTTCTTTCCACACACATCAAAAGTTCCTAAACTGCCCTTATATTCATTTCTCTCTTTTTTTCTTCCCACACACATCTTCTTCTTCTTCTTCCCAGACACAAACCAAAAGCCACTTCCACTCCACCTACTGGATCATCATTCTCCGGCGATTCTCCGGCGTGCCACCGGCGTTCCTATTCCTCTAGACATCCTTCTCTTCCAAAGGTAAATGGATACTTCCAACATTACCATTTCTTCTTCTTCCCTATCTATTCTTTACCATTCTTTTCCATCTTAGATTACTTATTTTTCCATTAAAACTTGTTATTAGGATAGATTTTAACTCAATGTAAGTTTTGACAGACAATGTTACTGTTTTCTAATAGTTTAGGGTTACATTTCATCATCCATAGTCGCGGTTTTAGGTTCAGAAATCGCAACTGTTCGGCTCTGGTTGACCGAACGGGTTGCAGATGTTCGGACACTAAAGTCCGAACAAATTGGTTTTGTTCGGACCTGAGTGTCCGAACATATTACTTTTGTTCGGACACTCAGGTCCGAACAAAAGTAATATGTTCGGACACTCAGGTCCGAACATATCTAGCAGTCAAATAAAATTTGTTTCTTTCGTATTTTAGAAATGGACCGGCCAAGCTCTTCTCGAGTGCGACCTACTGCTTCAAATAGGAAGCGACGTCAGATAATAGAAGAGGTTGTGGAAGACCCAGAAATATCTGAGGAAGAGGAAGAACAAGAAGAAGAGATGGAAGATCAACAAGCCCCGGGGCCACAAGATAGGTCCTTATTGACCAGCTTTGATACACATACAGCTGGGTATATTTGGATTGGAGAGGTGTGTTTCACTTGTTTGATATGAAAGTTTTTATTTATTTGTTAATTTATTAAATTATATATTAATGGTTGAATGCAGGATCGAGGCCCACTGAAATGTCTAAGTCATGGGCAGAAAGTGCCTTTGTGGCAACTGAATGAGTCTGACAGGTTTAGAGATTTAGTCTCGAGGTCTGGATTGGCTACACTAGTGAATGCATCTTACCGATCCGTCAATAAGATTACTGTATCTGGTTTTGTGGAAATGTGGCAACCTGAGACGAACACCTTTCATATGCCTTTTGGTGAGATGACAATCACCTTAGATGATGTTGCATCTATCCTAGGCATCCCAGTGATTGGGCGGACGGTTTCTTATAATGAAAGAATGTCATATGAAGAAGCTCAAGCACTCCTTGTTGCTGCACTAGGAGTAGAACCGGTAGAAGCACATGATGAGTTGATACAAGTGCGGGGCCAATCAGTTAGATTGGAGTGGTTACGGGAAAGGTTTTCCAGTTTGACTGACGGTGATGGGGACGAGATGATAGACTCTGCAGTAAGAGCATACCTTTTGTACTTATTGGGTTGTACCTTGTTTACTGACAAGAGTGGCACACGGGTGCCGATCATTTTCCTTACAAAACTCGTGGATGTAGAGGCCATACGTTCATATGCATGGGGTGCTGCTGCACTAGCATACTTATACAGGCAGTTGGGGTTAGCAAGCAGGCATGAAGTGAAACAAATAGCCGGCTATTTGACTCTACTAGAAGCTTGGGTGTACGAACACTTCGAAAGTTTGGCTCCGACTCCAAACTTACTCTATCAAGCCATTCAGCCCCGGGTCCATCGTTGGTTCCCTCGTAGAGAGTCTGCTCCTTTACAAAGCATACGAGAGAGAATTGACGTCATGAGTGCTGATCAGGTAATTAACTTGATGTTTCTTTTAAATAGTGTAACTTGATGTTTCTTTTTATTTTCTATTATATACTTTCATATCTTACGATTTGACTAACTACTTTCAGGTGACTTGGGACCCATATCGTGATGTTAGACAATATCATCCTTTCAATGAAGTTGCATACTACTGTGGGTGCATCAAATGTATGGATGTTGTTGAGCCTTATCACCCAGATAGGGTGCTCAGACAGTTTGGGAGAGTTCAGACGATTCCTCCACCGCCATTAGCCCCTATTCGTGCTACGCGAGGCCCTACTGCCCGTGACTATCAAATCGCATATCAATATATCAATCAAGTTTGGGAAGGATGGCCTAATCACCTACTATCTGCATTGAATCGCAGTCAACCAGTTAGGCGTCCTTCAGATTGTGTTCCCGGGTATATGGATTGGTATGCACGAGTATCGTGGAGGATACTACAACACCCAAACTTACATTCTAATTTCGCGCCCCGTCCCGAAGAAAATTAGCCAAGTGGTAGCGGTATGATTGACTATCACCAGCGTAATTCGGATGCACTGATCATACTTGATGAGGTTACCGGAAGAGGTGAAGACCATTGGGTTGAAGACCCGCGGGGATTATATACCCATGTGAATCAGGTGGCACATGTGTTACGGGGACTTTCAATTGAGGATGCTCAACGAACCTTTCGACATCCCCACATGAGTTCACAAACTTACAGTCGCACTAGGACTAGGAGAGGAAGGGACAGTTGAAGAAATGTAACTTTTTTTTATAATTGATGAAAAACAAATGAAACATTGTAATATATTTTTTTCAAGTACTAAGATGGTTATTTTAAGACAATGTTCTTATGTAATTTGAATATGGATGTACTTGCTGTCAAATGTTTTTTAGTTATTTGATGTTATCTTCAATTACTTTGGATAGTGTTTGATTTTTTAAGTACATGTTGAAATATTTGCATTATATACTGTCAAAGTAGGGTAACAGAACCACCGTTCGGATACACAGGTCCGAACAAAACATTTTTGTTCGGACACTCAGTGCCGAACATATGCATGATGTTCGGAACTTCAGTGCCGAACATATCCATGATGTTCGGTAACTCAGAACCGAACTATATGGATATGTTCGGCACTGAGTGTCCGAACGGTATTACAGTTACGAATTTAACTTCTTTTAATAAGTCTGCATTCAATTAATAAGCACGGCCTCAACCACATTCAACATAAAAAAGCTTATTTTAAAGACACATTCATCAACTACAGAAATGAATAAAAGATTCATACAGAAATAATAAAACCACATTCATCAACTTCAACTTCATTAAATGATTAAAACAACATTCTGATACAGAGACATAAAGGAATTGTGTCAAATTACATTCAATCCAAATCAATTGTCTCTGCTATTGATACGTCTGGAGTTACGAGCTCTTTGAATTGAACAATCCGCTCCCTATATGGAGTCTCCCATCCATCCGCACAAGGATAATGGAACTGTTTCCACTTATTTGCAATAGGCGGAATTGGATGACCAGGTATTAAAAATAGTTGTACAAAATGATTCCCATTAACAAAACCGATTGTTCTCTCGTTCCGAGAAGGCATTGGCACCGGCACAGATCGCAAAGGCAGGAAAGTGAGGCATTGTTCTCTGCTCAAATGATATAACACCAAATTATAACGTGATGCTATGAGATGTCCCATGTCAGGCATAGTCATCCAATAGTCTATCAATGGGTTGTCATTCATGCATGATAATGCTTCAACCAATTCTTCAACTCTTCCCTCCACTCCATATAATTGTCTGTAGTGGTCTACATGTGCAAGCAGCTCTTGTAATAAATCTCTTCTGACTTGTCTCCATTCATCCTCGGGTAGGCCTATCAATCCAGCGATTGCTCTGAATCCACAATTACCATCAGCTGCAACATCCTTTACAACCTTAATGTGAGGTCTCAACCCCACGGGAAATGAGTCCACATAATTACTGATGTTCTTTGACCTTGTACGAATCGCCCTTATCTTCTCGTTTCTTTTTGGTTTGAATCCCAATTGTCCTTTATTTTTAACATCTTTCACTGCAACTGATTTAGGCGAGTAGCTATCCTGTGCAGACGGCACCAATTCAAAAGCGCTTGGATCTCGTCGAGTTGATGTGTCAGCTTTCATACTTGGTCTACCTCTTGTTCTTGATATCACCTCGGGTTCAATCAAATGAGTGCTCTCTGGCATAGATAGCTCCCGTATCTTCTTCAGAAGTTGCAATTTTCTAGTGAAATCATACTCATTGAACCGTTTTTCAAGTAACTCCAAATCTGCCTTCAAATCCAAACTCATAGAAGAACTCGTCATCGACGAAGTAGTTGGCAACATATCAAGCTTCTTCCAATGCTCATGTACACAGCTTAGAGGAATAGGCCGCCCTTGACTGATATATTCTGCAATCTCATGCGCACAGGGTAATCCATGTGTGCGTCGAATAACACAACCACACGCACTGGCGTCAATTCCAACTACTGTAGCTCTCTTGGTTTCTGTTAAAATTTTATCAAGTGCATTTTTAGAAACATTACCACGAAGATCTTTGTATTCTGCCGGCTTGAAATTATGTTGCACAACTGTCTTACTTTTCTCAAATGATGCTTTGATATTGGTATGCTGCAACTCAAGCAAATTATGGATTTTAGACCAAACTGCTTCAAAATTTCCTTGACTTGAACCAAGCTGTCTTTTGAGTTGTGCATGTGAACTCTCGGCCCTGCATTGGATTATTAAGAGGTTAGTGTTATTAATTAATAAGCATAAATCAAAACAAGTAATTTTTTTAAAAATTACCTGTTCGAGGTAGTATTCCCAAAATGGACACAATTGTCCGTCCATGCGGAGACAAATCTCTCTTTGTAAGCATCCAACCAACTACCTTTGACGTAATTGAGTGCATCAGGGTACGTGCTGAATTCATTATTTAGCTTACTGAGTTGTTCACCAAACTCATCTTCTGTGGATGAAGACACCAACATATTCCAACTCAAAATAAACCTGTCCCATTTTTCTTTCGTTTCGAACAACTTCTTGCATCTCGCCAATACGTTTCTATTAATGTGCCATTTGCATAATAAATGAGTAGCACCAGGGAATATTCTGTTAATGGCGTTCATGAGTGACAATTCTCTATCCGTCACAATGACATCAGGAAGAATACCATCGCCAATAATAGAACGCAATACACCTAGTGCCCATGCATAATTTTCTTCACGTTCAGCATGAAGGTATGCAAAGCATACTGAAAAAGTCATGTCTGTGGATGTGACTCCAACAATCTCCAGAAGAGGCATGCGATAACGATTGGTCTTGTAAGTACAGTCCATTATCAAGACATGTGGAAATGCACGCAACAAATCTATACTTTTTGGGTGCGTCCAAAACAAGTCAGTTACAATCTCGCTATCCTCACAATTCTTATGCCATTCTATGTAATCATGCTCTGCCAACTTACCAAGTAGTTGTTGCATCTGACTTCTTCCACCCCGCTCATTAACTTTATATCTGTAGCGTGCATTGTATATGGTCTTCATTGTGGTTACGTTTAATTCACTTCTTTGTCTCAACGTAACCAAAATTTCTTTTGGTCTAACCATGCTCTTCGACATGTCAACCAGCAACTTTGTTTCCTCCTCTGATAATCTTCCTGCAAATGAATGCCCTTCTAAATATTCCGCTGCCGAATGGTTATGCACACCACATATAACCTCCAACATCCAATCATCATTTGAGTCTAACTTTTTACCCTTTAGTGCGAAAGGACATCCACATTTCTTTGAACCAGTTTGTTTGATCCTCTTTCGCTTTTGGCACTCTTCTTGTTTATATTGTCCATTTCTCTCGCAAGCAAGGAGTACTCTCGCTTTGACACCCACCCGAGCAGCATTTGAAACCTTTATCACGATAACAAACCCATTTTTCCTTCCTACTCCACGAGCCCAACTGATCAACGAATCGCGGCTGTGAAATATCTACAATAAATAAACAAATTAAATACGAATTTAGTAATAAGTAAATGTAACTTGAATAATAAATCCTACATATGTTGGTCTTACCTCGTGAGTTATAAACTCACTGGTATAATCCATGACAAAGTCCGATCCAACCTGACTTTCTTGCGTAGAGACCTGCATAATATATTAATTAAATATCAGTGTCCGGATATTTAATTCCGAACATATAGCATCTGTTCGGAATCTCAGGACCGAACATATGCTATATGTTCGGAAGTTTACGACCGAACATATAGCTTATGTTCGGTTGTATAGATCCGAACATATGTCATATGTTCGGTCCTGTACGTCCGAACATATGCTATATGTTCGGTTCTGAAATACCGTACATATCGCGATGTTCTAAGTTGCAGGCGAGATGATGAAATTACAAAATATACAAAAATGAAAAAAAATATCAATGAAAAATACCTTTCCACTGCTGCTTTGATTAAAAGGCACCATTTGATTGTTGCTTTCATCCATCTCTTCCTTCATTGCACAATCAAATGGAGGAATGTGAGTGAAAGATGAGTTGCAAAGGAAAATGAAGGAAGTGGAGATTGAGATAGAATGCCCAGAAAAATTAAAATGCAAGTGAGATAGAATGCCCAAGGAAGATGGAGGAAGTGGAGAGTGAGAAGTGTAGAGTGAGTTGGGAGAAGGGAAGAAGAATGGAGATTGTGTGAGAAAAGAAAATTTGGTTTGAGTTTTTGTTGGAGAATGGCTACTTTAGTCATTTCATAAAGGGGTATAAATGTAATATGAAAAAACAAAAAATCCTTGTGTTAGAAAAGAAATTTTTTGTGTGCCAATAGCAGCACTCAAATCTTAATGCTAGTTTGAATAGAAACAACAAAGGAGGTGAAAAACCAAACCTTCTCTAGAAACTTCTTTTGCTGTTGTCTGGATCTCTTTTAAAAGGAGAACATCGATTCTCCTCTTGACTAAATTTTGCAAAAAAAAAGTAGGAAAAGCAGAGAAATACCATTTTTTAAGCAAAACTGAACCTTTCACTATCAAAAAGTGACATTTAATTATTTGACATCTTTCTCCATTCAAATTCACATGGTGGATAACTACTGCTAAGAAACAGCTGTGAATCTCCACAGAAAGATTTTTGGAAGAAACTTTTCTTCTAGGTCATTTTCTCCTCCACCAAATCACTAGTAAATCATGTACTTAATATGCCTTTGGAAACTATTCAAACTAAGTTTCATGACTCATGGGTGATGGAAACAGCAGCCTGAAATAATTGAGAGGAGGTCCCATTCTAAAGAAGCCATGTCAAAAATTGGAATTCCACTTCTCACTACCACCCTAATTAATGGATGAACAGGCAGCTAAAACAACAATAATTCCACAAATTTCCTCTACTTTAATGTCATGATCACCAAAGGGAACCCTTTAGTGGAGCCCACCTAGTAAAAATTTAAACCGCTCAAGTGAATTTCCTGTGAACGTATAAAATATATTTAAATCTTAGTCCTTTAAGATTTGGTCTCAGCGTAAGATTGACCAATCTATTAAAAATATAATTAGTAAATATATATAAAATAATATTAAGAGGATTTTACCTAAAAAATCCTGCAAGACTTGTTAAAAGCCAAAAGCACCATCAATTTCTCATAAAGACCACAATAGTCCCAAAGGCCCCGTTGGGTATTTTTTTTAACTTTTAGCGATGAGCGGGGATATCCCTGCTCATTTCCCTTAAACAAAATCCAAAAGCCAAAAATTCATCTTCTCCCATATCAGATTGAAGAAGGAAGCAAGAACTGAACCCTAACCCTAAAATGAAGATGATGCAGATCTTCGTCAAAACCCTAACAGGCAAAACCATAACCCTAGAAGTCGAATCCTCTGACACCATCGACAATGTGAAATCCAAGATTCAGAACAAGGTGGGCATTCCCCCGGACCAGCAGCGCCTGATCTTCGCCGGAAAACAGCTCGAGGATGGCCGGACCCTCGCCGACTACAACATCCAGAAAGAGAGCACCCTCCACCTCGTCCTCTGCCTCCGTGGCTGCATGGCCAAGAAGAGGAAGAAGAAGACCTACACCAAGCCCAAGAAGATCAAGCACAAGAAGAAAAAGGTCAAGCTCCCCGTCCCAACTGAAACCACCTTGAGAGAGACAATACTCGGGTGGGCGGGGATATCCCCGCTCACAGCACTAACAGAGGCAGGGATATCCCTGTTCACAGCACTAATTTGGGCGGGGATATCCCCGTCCCAACTGAAACCAGTCTTTGAGAGACAGCACACACAGTACTCTGGTGGGAGGGGATATCCCCGCTCACAGCACTAACAAAAGCAGGGATATCCCTGTTCACATCACTAATTTGGGCGTGCACTGTCTTCTTCTTCCTCACATTCTGGAATCTGATTTCTGCAACTGTAGAAGTTCTAATCTGAACCCAGATGAAAAAGACCCAAATCTCCCCTCAAAATGATGAATCCAAGCACAATAACTTTTTAATCCTTGCAGATCCCTGAAAACCCTTTTATTTTGTAATAAGAAAACCCCAAATTCCAGCTGGGAACTCTAGATTCAATCCTTAAAACCCATCTTTCGAAAATATAAGAATCTGAATGTGGAAAAAGCTCCTGTTCTAGAAGATTTGCATCTTCTTCGTTTTAGGGTTAGGGTTAGGTTCTTACTTCCTTCCTGGATCTGATATGGGAGAGGATATCAGATCGAGGAAGGATTTTTGGGTTTTGGATTTTGTTTAAGGGAAAGGAGCAGGGATATCCCTGCTCAGAGAAGAAAAGAAAAAAAAAACCAAATTAGGCTTTTGAGACTACTGTGGTCATTATAAAATGTTCATGGTGCTTTTGGCTATTGACAAGTCTTGAAGGATTTTTCAGGTAAAATCCTCTAATATTAATTAATCACATTTTTAATCAAACATACATGTCAAGTAAACATACCTGTCAAGTGTCTCCCATAGTTTGAACTGTCTATATTCAATAGGAACAGTGACATGCGGATTCTAGGAAATGTCTGGGTGGCTTTACTTTTGTCCTCTTTCTTGTGTATGTGTTCTTTTCTGCTTTGCCTTCAGAACCCCATCCACACTTGGGCATCTTGAATGAACTTTCTCAGACTTTAGCTGGCAATGTGAAAAAATGGAAGTGGTTTCTCCACAGAGAGAATTAGGGGTGTCAATGGGTCATTTATTAATTAGCTAGGGAATTTTAATCTAAATCCAGCCCTCTAAATCCAGCCCATAAGCTAAAAGCATCAACCTAAATAAATTACAGGGTTGGTTCTAGTCAGTAATCTTTGGCGGGTTATGGTACAATGAATTGGGTTGAGTTGGGTTCAAGTTAAGTTGTCTGTTACCAGGTTGGATAGCAATTACAGACCCAATATGAAACTAATCTGTTGCTAATTACCCAGTTCAAAATGTTAACCCTAGCTCAGTCCCAAAAACAACAAAGATATCCCCTTGGTTGACACTTGACAGGTTGGGTCAAGAATTGCCACCTTTGGGGTGGAAAAGAAGTGTTACCTGTAACTTTACATTAGTTTTGTACCCACTATAAAAAGGCAGAAGTAAAAGCATCAAAAGTGAAAAGTGGGTGTTTCTTCCATTTATTCACTTTTATTTAGGACTTAATTGTACATAATACTGTTCAAGTTTTGAAAAATCTTGAACACCAGTTTTAATATGGACAACATTTAAGCAGAGAAAATCTTCTTTAAAAACACTTTTATTACCTAGTTTTTCGTTTGTAAAAAATCAGGCCAAAGTCTAGTAACATTTTTCTAGCCCATGCATCGAATCAAACTGTTTAATTTCTGGCTCATTTGCTAGCCCTAGCTCGACATCATCTCAAAAACTATATGAATTAATCTTTTTGTGGGTTAAAAAAGAATTAACTATATGAATTAATCTTTTTGTGGGTTAAATAAGAATAGTGTAGATTAAGCTGGTCAACCTTAATCCAACCTTGTTTTAATGTGGGTTGAAAAAAGCCTCACCCACAACCATCCCATATTTTTTTGGGCCAAATACAGGTAGCGGTAAGATTCAATTTGCGGGTCGGGTCAAGTTTTGCGAACCCCTAGTATGATCACAGGGGTTCAGATCTTTGAGGCTTTGACTTAAAGAAACTTTGAGTTAAAGGAGTGGAACTCTACAGCCTGCCTATTGAAAGCATTTGCCGCTCAAAATGAATGCTTGTATAGGAGATCTTCAGGTTTTAGCCTAATAGGATTTGGTCACACCATAAAGTTAATCATTTGATTAAAACTGTGACTAACAAATGTGCATAAAATTGTGTTAAATTTTCATGAAACAGTCAATCTGAAGGCATGAGAAACTCCTTTTGCAGTAATTTGAACTTGTCCCAAACACTATGAGAATGTTCCATTTTAAGCAACTCCGATTCTCATAAGGTAGTATCCACTATAGAGTTCCACTCTTTTAAATCAGGGTTTCTCAAAGCGCCTATTTGGCATGTATAATTGGTTTGAAATAGAGTTAATTCGATTGGATTTATTTGAAGGATTTTTATTGAATGAACTTAAGCACTTTTAGTATTTGTGAATATGAGTATACACTTGTGAAATGCACACAGGTCAAAGTCTCAGCGAATTCAGACTCCAAAACACAATGGCCATACCTGACAAGTAGGTCTCATTGTTTGCACTGTTTTTCTTCAGTGTGAACTTAACAGGGAGATGCCGAGAACACATGGCAGGCCTTTTGCTATCCTTTTTGTGTGTAGTTTCTTTTCTGCTTTTCCTTCAAAATCCCATTTATAAACCCACGGATGAACACGAGGGTTATACCACCTCACTAATCACCCTAGTGGAGACTCCAACCATCAACCTGTGATATCATTTATAGGATTTCAAATCCCATTGAGCTACCACTTCTTCCAAAATCAATTGATTATGAAAAACGGCACAATAAAGATTTTATGGTCTTCTGATTGTGTTAGGAAGGCATTCGAGCATCACTCCACTATGGGTACACACGAGGATTGTATCATGGACCTAACACAGTGTGAGTTTTTTTCTTCTATAGATGAATAAGTGGTACACAATTTGTAAGACAACCTACTTGTCCGGTGGTTCATGCTTGGGCAGTTTTGTGAGGTGAGACACTCGTGTCACTGCGGGGTCTCATCTTTCTTGGCAATATGGAAATTGGAGGTGGGTCCTCTACATAGAGAACTAGGGGTGTCAAAGGGTCATTTATAAATTAGTTGGGAAATCTTAACCTAAATTCAGCCTATAAGCTAAAAGCATCAACCTAAGCTCTAAATAACGGGGGTGGGGGTGGGGGTGGGGACCGGGTCGGTTTGGCTGATCATATGTACGCACAGTACAATGAATAGGCCGGGGTAGAGTTGGGTTCAATGTCAAGTGATCTGTGGTCAGGTTGGGTGGCAAGTATAGACCCAAATGCAGGGGCGGAACCAGAAATCGTGTTTGGGGGGGGGGGGGGCGCAAAAGAAAAAAAAATTAAACACAATTGCAAAATCTAGTAATAAATTAAATACGTAATAATCAAATCACATGGATAACCATAAGAAAAATAACTTCTTCTATATTTATCCATGGTAGATAAGTTTTGATTGGATTAAAAATTTATATAATAGGAAAGAAATTATAGGAAAGTTCTTTTGATTGGGTTAGATTTCAAGTATAGGCCCCGACGATTGAATAACAAAATGATATATGATACATTGGTACATCTACTATATATAAATATATACTAATGGATAAAAAAAAGTTCTCTAAGTGGTACCGTCCTTTCTAAATGTAATTTATAGGTTACAATTTATGACTTTATTATTTAAAACCTCAACGAAAAGTAATGACATCGTCCCATATCTAAAATCTAAACCATTCAAAAGCATGGTTCCACTAGTTTTTATCTCTTTAATATAAATTTCTTTAATCAGATTTTTCTAAAATAGATAATAATTAAAAAAATACAACTATATTTCTTTATCGACAATGGATAAAACTCTAATTGAACTAAAACTTAATGTAATAATAGAACCCAAACAAACATTATTTTTAAGCGGATTGAATTTCAATATAAGCCATCAAGATTGAAATTACATATTAACACGTAGTGAAATTAGTTTATCTATGCAATGTAAAAAAAAATTATAAGAGAGAAAGTGGGTTTGTTGTTTTTCTTCTTTATTTATTCTTCAAAGTCTCTACAAGTCTGTCCCCTCTTGGATCATAAGATTTGGGCAAGTGTAGATGGGTTAGAATGAATATTAAAAAATCTCTTCCCTAATCTCCATCAAGCCTTTTTTATTTGTTCTCATTTCCTTCATTTCATTTTCTTTCTTTTCCTTTCCTTTTTCATTTTAAATTTTCCCTAAATCAGTAATATTTTTATTTCCTTTTTTTTTTTCTATGATTCAAAAAATTCTTAAACCACAAACCCCCCCCCCCCCCCCCCCCCCCCCCCCCCTAACTCAGTCTGGGAGAAAAATAGCTATCCAACTTGGGTTGATAGTTTTACCAAAAAAATAAAATAAATAACTTGGGTTGATAGGTTGGGTCAAGAACTAGCACCTCTAAGGTGAAAAAGCCCCCACCTATCACTTCACATTTGTTTTGTACACCCTAGAAAAAAGATAGAAACAACAAGCATTCAAAAGTTTTTAAGTGGGTATTTACCATATTAACTTACTTTTATTTATGATTTGTTTGTGCAATGAAAGGATCTTGTATTCAAGTTGATGTATATTTACTCAGGAAAGGGGAATTTTATTAAAAAAATAGTGCCCTGCATAGAAAATCAAAATAGTTTTTTTTCTCTATCACAAAATCCTCCATGTACACAAACACACCCACACCCATTTATCCTTTACACACACAATTGACATTACTTCTATTTTGTCGATGATCCAATCATGAATCAGTATTGCATTCCATCACAAAATAAACATGCTAGAGAATCATGAAGTTTTAATTCTTTGAATCTTTTTTTCACCGGGTTAGCCCACTGACTACTAGTGATACTAGCCTCCTTGTGACCCAAAAAATCAACACCACTCAACTACGACTATGTTAAATAGTTTTTTGAAATCAAATGTCTGAATTTTATAGTGAAAAGTTAAAGTACTCACCCCTTTTCTCCTTATCCCAAGGGAGTCCAAAAATTTGTGTCATGAGAATTGAGCACGGAAACCTCAAAGAAGATTCGGAAAGCACAGAAGTAAACTGAGTGGAGTCCATAAAATACAATGCCTATCTGCTTTTGCTGTTACACTCAATGACTAGAGATTCTAAGTCCAACCAACTTTCTAGGTGTTTCTATTTGTTTTCCATTGAAAAAAGGTGTCTCTATCTTAATAAAAAGGATTACAACTTACAAGTGCTGTTTCTCCCTCAGAAATCATCTCCACTATAGGGATGCCTTTTCTAATCCCCAATTGCAGGGTGAATTTACCTAATTAATTATCATCTGCACCATTTCATTTATATGGTGAAAATCAATTTGATCAAGGTCATGTTTGGGCATGTTTTTATTCATTAGGAGAGGAGTTCATCTAAGGGTTTTGATTGAAGAAATCAGGACCCAACGGTTGAGAACTATTGGAGATGCATCATACTTTGTGGTCTACCTTACCATTTTATCTTGAATTAGTCTTGGACTATTAGTTATAGGCCCATTTCAGAAAATAGAGATTTAGACTTTAGAGTTCAAAATGCTACCCTAGTGGTTAACAAATAGGCCTTCATTACTTATTTGTGCAACCAGAAAATTCTATGATACGAACTTCAATTTTCAAGGAAGAGAACCCTCTAGAGGAAATTGAAATCCACCCTATAAAAGTTATTTTCCTTTTTCTGTAAGAAAAATATATCATATAAAATAATTAAAATGTGACCTAAATGGAACAACAAAATAATTTTCATCCATCGAGCAAAATCCTCATGTCACATCTGATCTGCCAGCTCGACCTGTAATTTGATCCACATAGTCCAACCCAAATATATATGGGTTGGTCACAGGTAAAAAAGAAACAAAAAGAAAAGAAAAGAAAAAAACATCCCCTAGCCCGCATTTAAACAAGTCAAATTAGGGCCAATCATCTCAACCCATATAACCCGCCCCACCTAGTTAAATTGATTGGCTACGATTAACCTGCATATCTAGATTCTACAAGTCGAATCGAGTTATGTAGGTTATGCAAGCCAAAATTAGTTGACCCGACCTTTTTGAAGAATTAATTTGATTCGAGATGGACTTCGCCTTGTACATAGTAGCGGACCCAGGTATAAGGGTCTGGGGCTAAAGGCCCACCCTATCTGAAAGTTTTTAAAGAACTCCCCTTAAATTTTGATAATTAGTATGTATATATATATATATATATATATATTTTTTTTACATTAAGCACCCTAAATTAAGTTTTCTAGTCCACCCTTGCTTGTACACCGATTTTGACCCTTGTGACCCTTTTGCCACCCACCCTCTATGTTCCCAAACCAGTCACTCATTTGACATGTATGATGTATTCAACTGGTTCTAACATTATTGCCAGCCAATGAGCCAAAACACTCCCCTTTTTTATCCCTAGCTGGGCTAACCCACCAAGTGGATCTGGTTCCCCAACCTTTTTTGTGATAAGATCACATGCAATTTACATGGAGAATTCGAGGTCCTTCATGGTTCTGGTTTGTCCAAGTCGGCTCCAGGTGCCAGTGGGGGCAGGGGGCCAGTACTGAAAAGGACAGGTAGCAGAGGAACTTGCTGCACAAGAAAGGAACCTTTTTCACAGTGTGGGCCCGACACCATGAAACATGTGCTGAGTAATAGCACCACCTAAACAGGATCCTGCCCACATTCCACAACTCTGACGGCCAGGATATTCTGCAGCATCTCAGGTGGGACCCACCCGCTGTTTTGTGGGATGGCTGATTGTGGGACCCGCATGCAAAAGGCTCACAATAATTCGGGGCGACTGATGCAGTTCGGAACTGCAGTTGGGGCCCATTTTGCAGCAGGGCAAAATGATGTTGATGTGGATGGTTGTTGGGCCCCACTAGAGATGCCCCAGTGAAAACTCCCAATTTGATGATGATCCTGACCCTTGAACTTGCTTCCCAATTGATTGAAGAATGGATGGATGTGAAAAGTCCGGCCAAATTGTGTGGGGCCCACATGGATAAGTGGATGCTCTCTCTCTCTCTTTTTTTTTTTTTTTTGGTACGAACCTCTATTCATTGTTATTTCCATAAACATACCAATTTAGAAGAATAGTAAGAAAGGGTCACGGTCAATGTGTGAAAAAAATAACAAGGTAACAGTTGTAGATGTCTGATACCTACCATTTAAGATGTTTCTTGGGTACAACAGTAGTCAAATAGTGGTCCCTCTTTCTATTAATGGACATGAATGGATATGACCATCAAATCATGGTACCATCAATGATCAAGCCCCTATCAGATCATCCTACCCCATAATTTTTAGGACTAGAAGTTTTAATCATAGGAATTAAACCTAAAAGTGTGGATAGTAGTTGAATTGGTGAAATTGAAATAAGGAATGATTCATAGAACTGGTTGTATGTGGAATGTGAATTTTTTTTTTTTTTTTTAAGTTGTTGATCATAAGAATTACCAGGGTTGCAAATTCTTGATCTTATCAGGCAACCCAAATCAAACTTACTTTAAATTTAGGGTTCAAATTGATCCTTTTGTAACTTGAACTTGAGTTAATTTTACTAATTAACAAATGGTTTCACTCTTGCTATTAAATCCACAAACTCAGACTAGTTGAACAATAATGGCAGCGGCATTTCATTATAGTACAGTGCAGTGCCCTTCTTCAATGTATTATGGAATCTACGACCAGCCGTTAAATTAGTCAGACATGGGGGACTCCTTCCAATTTTGTCATAAACAAAAGCTAAATTCATTACTTGTCTTAGACATATAGTCAAATTTAATGATGTCCATCTCACGTATTTGAATAATAATTTACATGTTGATCGAGGCTATTTAGGGCTCCATTTAGGGCCAACAGAACTACTTGGATTTTAAAAAGGTGGGCCCCACAATGAATGGAGGATTCAAGAAGCTGCAGAAAACTACAAAAAAAAAAAAAATTCCCTTTTCTTTTTTTTTACAGAAAATGGTGGTAGAATAGAGAAACGTGTCTTAACATTCCTCATTGGCACTCATCCTACCATAAATCATCAGAATTTCTAAAATTCTATTTTTTTTTTCCCTTTCTAAACAAAGCACTTGTGGACTCACAAGTCACAAGTCACAATGCATGATATTGATATGATTCTATCTTTACCACCATTTTCAAGTGCCTTTCTTTTTTCCTCTCTCCATTTGTTGTTTTCTTCATTCATGCACTTCCTCCCTGCTTTTCCTTTTCTCTCTCTTCACTTCAACATGATCCAATTGCCCTTTTCACTTTCTATTTAGACCCCCCATCACCTTCCACTTCCCCAGTCTTTCCTCCTCCAATCACCCCCCAAGTACCTTCCTTTCCAATTTCCAAACACCCATCCATACACCCATCAAGCAAAGATGTTTGATTTAGACTGGAAATCTGTGGGTTCATCCATGTTGGATTGGAAGTCTCTAAGCTCTATGGTGGCCACCATCATCTTCATCCGTTCTCTCATCAGAGAATTCATGCCTCCTGAAGTGACCCAGTTCCTCAAACTCCTCTCCATCAAGCTCTTCTCCAGTGTCCGGACCAACATCTCAATCCTCATCGATGAGTATGATTCCAACTACAGCAACGAGCTTTTCGACTCCATCCAAGCTTATCTTAGCTCCAAGTGCTTCTCCACTGTCCAAATTCTCAAGCTTTCCAAACCCAAGAACTCTAAAAATCTCACCTTTACCATGGAATCCAACCAAAAGGTCCAAGACATCTTTCAGGGGATCCCTCTCAAGTGGACTCTCTGCACCCATGAAAAGAAATCTTCCGGCTATGGCTATGGGCCTGGCAGATCCTATGAGACCCACCACTTCAAGCTCTCCTTCCATAAAAAGCACAAGCAGATGATTCATTCTCTTTATCTTCCTTATGTGATTGAGGAGGCCACTAGAATCAAGTTCAAGAACAGGGAGAGGAGAATTTACTCAAATAGCTCATCAGATGAGTATGGGAGGCCTTGGGGTAAGGTACCCTTTGCGCACCCGTCGAATTTCGATACTTTGGCGCTTGATCCGGCCTTGAAGGAGGAGATTAAGGCGGATTTGAGCAAGTTTGTGAGCAGGAGGGAGTATTATACCAGAGTGGGGAGGGCTTGGAAAAGGGGGTATCTGCTTTATGGTCCCCCGGGTACTGGGAAGACTAGTTTGATTGCTGCCATTGCAAATTTCCTTGAATTTGATATCTATGACTTGGAATTGACGGCCGTGTCAAGCAATTCGCAGCTGAGGAAGCTGCTGATTGCGACTTCAAGCAAGTCTGTGATTGTGGTGGAGGATGTGGATTGCTCGCTGGACCTTTCGGATAGGAAGAAGAAGGAGAAGAAGGTGAAGGAGGAAGGGGGGGATGAGGAGGAAGGGGAGGAGAAGAAGAAGAAGAAGAAGAACAAAGAGGATGGTAAGAGCACCCAGAGCACTGTTAGTCTATCTGGGGTGCTGAATTTCGTGGATGGGCTGTGGTCTTCTTGCGTGGGAGAGCGGCTGATGATCTTCACCACCAATCACAAAGACAAGCTTGATGCAGCATTGCTGAGGGCGGGGCGGATGGATAAGCATATCTATCTCGGCCACTGTGAGTTTAAGGCATTTCTGATCCTGGCCAAGAACTACCTTGGCATAGATGATCATGAGCTTATGAAGGAGGTGGAGGAGGTGCTGCCTACTGCTGAGATGACCCCAGCTGATGTTGCAGAGATTTTTATGAGCTGCAATGATGATGTGGAGTTGGGGATGAGGAATGCGTTGGAAGAGATGAAGAAGAGGGTGGCAGCCTTGGCAGAAAAGAAGATGGAGAACGAGAAGGAGAAGAAGATAGAAATGGAGGGGGTGGAGAAAGAGAAGGTAGTTACAGAGGAGGATGTTACTGAAAAAAATGAGGAGAAGATGAAAGAAGAAGAGAAGAAAGATGAAGAATTAAAGGCCTAGTGTGTAAGTCTGTGTAGCACTTTGGATGATTCTAGTAGCGTTTTAGATGGATCAATCATTTCAGTACTTTGACATGAGTAGATGATGAGTCTTTCAGCTGTTTGTATGGATCTAATGCAGAACTGAAAATTCCATCTTATTGGATAGTTTTCAAGAAATCCATTGACATTATTGATCCGATTTAGATTATGAATATATGCAATATCTAGATTCACAGTTGAATGATAATAATCTCATTTTCCCTAACGTTTTCTAATGATTGGTAGATAATCTTTTCATAGTTTCTTTTTCCTCTCTGTTTTTTACATTATGAGCATGAGCAACACAAGTATGTTTTATGCTGCCTAATCCTTTTGTTAGGAAAAACCAGATGTTTGGAGGATCTGTAGCACATCATTCGATAACTAAATATGAATTACATGTCTTTTGGTTTGATGATTTTATTCTCAATAGCTGGACATTTAAAAAAAAATATATATATATATATATATTAAGACCTTGATAGTTCACTAATGGTCTGTTGTTCAATAATTTCAGACCAAGAAATTCAGTTCTATTGGAGGGGCTTAGAGTGAAAGTGGATATCCACAATGGATCCAAATTCTATTTTTTTTCTGCTCGGCTGGAAAGATTGGACGCCCTTTCCAACATGAGTTTAGATCCTATTAAGTTTATGGTCCTTAGTAGATCTCCACCCTTCACCCCATTCTATATCATTTCCATAAAGCCCCCTTCATTTGAATCCTAATCTTTCACCAGGCATTAAGCAAATGGGTCGTGCAAAATAGCCTTGATCTAGCTTGGTTTAAATTTCTTCAAGAAGGATTAGATTTTGTATTACTACATTAGAAGAAGGGAGTTGATGATGATCAGGTTTGACTTATCTATACTTGATTATTTTATACTTGACTTGAGAAAATCTGGTCAAGAGGAAGGTGTAAAGAAGCATGAAGAAAATGAGTTTTAAAGACTCTTTTGAAACTTGCACTTCAAGCCAATCTAGTCTTGTCTACCGTCTCTTTTATCTTTATTCCATTTAAGACTTCTAATACTCTCTTTAGAAGTAGATGTTTGTAAGCATTTTATCCTCTATAAAGTAGAAAAAGAGAACATAGTTCCAAGCGTGGCCCATTTCTAATCATGTCTAAACTTCCATGAAAACCCCTAGTGATTACCATTCCATTTCCAAGTTTTTCCTTCTAGTTCCTGTTGAAGACCTATAAGCACCTCAAGAAAATAAAGTAACTTTAGTAAAAAGAATAATCCAAAATATTCCTCACATGAATATTGAGAACAGAACAGGGGAAAAATGTGATGTACTAGTGGCTCTTTTTGTTTCTTCACTTCAGTGCAATCAAGAGAATATTATTGCTAGTACATGTACCTTGTACCTTCATCAGAAGAGAGAAAAAGAACTCCTGTAGCAATTCCCAAAATAGCTCCACTGTTTTAAATTTAATAAAGCATAACCATATAGAATAAATACACAACCATTCAGAGTCAGATCTTTACTTTCAAACTACATCCTTTAAAATTTCTTAAGCTATGATTAATTTATTTCTATATTTAAGGTGGCGTTCTATGTGCCCCAAATCTCAATTGATTTGAATTGCATGTTAGACTGGGATTAAACCTCATGCCAGATAAAATGCCACTTTTCAGAATTTTCTACTTCAAATCAATATTGCTAATCACTGGTGATTAGGATCCAGGGCAGAAACCACCTATTTAATATGGTAACATGCTACTACTAGTAACCCCCTGCGTTCCAAAATATTTGAACCAAATTGTGATTTGTATTTTTCCGATTCCTGCATCAACTCAAAACCTTTATGAAGTCCTTGATTCAAAGGCCAGGATCAATGGAGATTTATGCATGTACTAGTATCACAATTATGATCTGTCAGGATGGGGGAAGGAGAGTGAATCACTCGGGAGAGGTGAAGGGAAGAGGTCAGATATGGCCTCCCAAGAAACATTCTCATCATTCTGACCTCTTCGGCCTAAAAATGTTGGCCTCACTGGGGTCCCTACCATTTGTGCCTTAGACATTAACATAGCAACTATTTCTGACATGGGAGGCCTCAAGCTTGGATATTGCTGTAGGCACAACAAGGCCAGATTGATCACTTGTAAGACATCCTTCTCCGTAGCCCCATCTGCCCACAGTCTGGGGTCTACTATATCGACAGTCTTCGATCTCTCATAAAGCTTCCACGCCTACAAACATGAAGAGAAATGGTTCAATGTTTATAGGTAATTAGCTTCTTTGGTCTTTGCATTTTTAGTGTAGTGCTAGATTGCAATAGATATGGGGGCAAAAGTCTTGTAGCTTACATATTCCGGAAGATACTGCATTTCGGTTGGCAGAGTTAGGTCTGTATTTTTCCTGCAACTGATGATCTCTAGAACCAGAACTCCAAAGCTGTAAATGTCAGCTTTCACAGACAGCTCTCCTCTAATGGCATATTCAGGAGCGGTATAACCACTGAATGAAACAATGGTGACATCGAGATGGTTAAGTACTTGTAAAATCATAGAGAATTCAGCTATAGTCGAGAATTCTGTAAACTACGGATCAATTCGATGTTAACTTATACAGTCAAACTTGAATCTCAGTGGATGAAGTCTTTTCTAGGCCTAGCATAAAACATAGTTCTTCAATCCCTATTTACTAATATGAAACTAAGATCAACATGGCATTACTCCTTTATGAGAATCATGCTATAATTTAGATAATAGCTTACAGAGTCCCTGCGAATGTAGTGCTTAGATAAGCTTGATCTTCAGGGAAAAACCGAGCCAACCCAAAATCTCCAATCTTTGGTTGGAATTTTTCATTGAGGAGGATGTTGCTTGCTTTTATATCCCTATGAACGATCCTTAAATGTGAATCTTCATGAAGATACTGCAATCCTCGAGCGACGCCAAGAATTATTTGGAACCGCGTCTTCCAGTTCAGGAACTGATCTCTCCTTCCTGTGCTACTGTAGTATTAGTGAAAATCTAGCTTACACAAAAAAAGGTCTGTATAAGATTATTTTGCTGCTTAGAACTTCTGTATATGATTATTTTGCTGCTCAAACCTAAAACATGCATTTCATTGGATTTCCTTACTAAGCTTTGGAAACATTGAATTTGGAATATTATCTTCACAATTTTGGAAGGAACTTGGAAGCTAGTTCCTAGTAGTTATCATAAAGGTAACAATATGCTTGGAGTTCGATGATAATTCAAAGATTGCCATTTTTCCTTTGCTTTCTTTGAATACTTACAGAATCAAACGTGCTTGATGGGGGTCTTTCACTTGATTCAGTGAGATTTCCAAGTATTGACCCAAAATCTCATTTACCATGCAATCATCCAAGTCAACTAAAAATATGATCACTTCCAGAATTAAACATGATTGATGGTGGAGTCTTTCACTCGATTCAATGAGACTTTAAAGTATATTGACCCAAAAGATCATTTACTCTTCAAACATCCTAGTCGACTAAAAATATGATTGATTTGAGTCAATTCAGATGACATTTGGGTTGACATAACCAGCAAAGGTGATACTGACTTTACTAATCCAGGGCACATGTATAGAGTACAGAGTCTTTACATGGTGATCACTTTGCAGAGGTGACACTGACCGTATATTATCGCATCCAAGCTTCCGTTGGTCATGTATTCATATACGAGAAGTCTTTCTGTCCCATCCGAGCAACACCCAAGAAGGCGAACTAGGCTTTTATGTTGAATGCTTGTTATCATTCTCACTTCTGCTAAGAATTCTTTTTCTCCTTGTTGGGATTTCTCCAAAGCCAATTTCTTCACAGCAATCATTCTCCTATCACCTAAAACTCCCTGCAAAGAAACCATCTCACCTAATTCAGAACAAAAATGACAAAACCATTAATCACTTTAAGACTAATGTTGCTGCTTCAAACCTTAAAGACTGGCCCGAATCCACCGCTCCCTAGCTGGTTCTTGGGATTGAAATTCCCTGTCGCCCTTTTTAAAGTGCGATAGTTGAAGTAGCATATAGTTCGAAGATTACTGCTGAAGATGTCCGAGGCTGCTAGTACAAAATTCAGAAACTTTAAGGCCTTGTTAAACAGCTCATTTTGATTCTAAATTTTACACTAATGTGGGTTACCTGGTACTGCATTCTCCAGCTTCACTGTCTTCTTCATCACCAATTGTTTGATGTGTTTCCAGAAAGTGAAGGCGAGTATAACTAGGCAGATCATAAGCAGTAGTAACCCTCCAATTAAGAAGATCAAGGCCAAGATGCTGAGACTTGAAGAAGAGCCCTTTACTTTTGAAGATGATGGAGAAACTACTGCACAGTTTGCATGAAATATCACTATTGTCATAACCCAAAAAAAAACAGAATTGACTCAATTGGTTGATAAGTTTTGGCTCACAAGATTCAATGGGTCATCCAAAAACTAGATCTTTGAAATAAATTTTTTATTTATTTCATTAACATCATCATTAGTGATTACCTTTTTTATTGTTGTGTAAGCTAAGTCAGGTGCTACTTCATTTAGATTCAAATTTTGGTTTGATGAGTTTTATGAGCTCCTACCCATTTCGCGCCAACTTTACTTCTTGTTGGACTTGAGATCATCACATCATGAGCACGACAATGGCCAGAAGAAGTATTTATAGGGGGCATCTGAACAGGGCAATTGCCCTGCATTTAGCCAGGTTTCCAGTTGTTCTACAATACCCGTTTTCAGAGAATAAACGGTCTCATTTTGCAATGCAGAATTCTGCCAAAATGAGATAGATGACCAACGCAATACTCACACAATGTTCACGCAAAAAGAAGGGCTATGAAATAAGAAACCATCAAAGTAGAGGCCATAGCAAGCAATGATTGAACGATGTGAAAATGGCTTGATTTATAATTCAACAGAATCAGAGTTGGCCTGGCCAAGTCTTGGGTCAATTCCTTCCACTAGTTTGAGAACAGTACAATAGGGGCATTTGTAACTCTAAAAATAAGCTCTTATCTTATGGTTTAGAGCCTATTTACATATTAGAGTGTTTCGTAAACCTTATATTTTCTAATTTTGGAGCTTATTTACAACATAGAGTTTTTGCCTCTAAAAAAAATAAGCTATAAGGGGCTCCTTTTTTTTTTTAGAGCTTTTTGCGCTAAAGACTAAAGTGGTTGGAGGTGGACAATACAAACTTTATAAGTGTTTTGGAGGAAATAACCTCATAAAACTATCAAAATGATGCGAATCAGGGGTTCTACATTGTAATTTATAAAGGTGCACTCCAATTATCACAATTCCTAAAGGTGGGCCCCAATTACATCATGAAATATAAGTTTTTTTTTTTTATAATTTTACCAAACATAGTTATTGTAAATTAGAACTAAAACATTAGAGCTTTTGTTTTAAATCTCAATCTAACTAGCTCTTATTAATTAGATTAGAGTTTCCAAACCACCTCTTACCTTCATATGTTTATTGAGAACGAAATAATGGACTGATCAGGTCTATCTAATAAATAAATACTAGGCTTGGGATTGTATCCTGGTCTGAGCTCGAGGTATATGTGATAACACAAAAGATTCATTTGATTGAGGAGAAAGAAAGACAGAGCAGAGGTGGGGAAGACTGTTTCAGGGTTCAGATTTGAAGTGCGCAGAAAAGTTTCTCCACCCTCATTTTCTTCTGTTTTATTCTTGCCCAAACCACCCCAAGGCCTTGTTTGAATCTTCAAAACTCTCAGTTTCCCTGCAATCATTTTACCTGTAGATCTAATCATACACAACTCTGTTTACCTGTAATTGGTAATGGCAAACAAAAACAACTGTCACATGCAGGTAATTGTGGTCATCCTAGCACTTCCCCATAGTATTTTTTTTTTTCCTGTAACAGTATAACTCCACTAAACCATCCCTGGCCGATCCGGGTTCCATGGTTAGGATGATTCAACTCCAAGACTGGTAGGCCATCACCTTCTTATTAAAGGTAGTGCAAGCATCAGGAGTAAAAGTCATTTACACCCAGAAGAACCCAGTTGAGATGGAAGCAAATAACAGTAGCAGTGCATCAAAGGTGGGCCACAATGGATCACTGGATTCTTACATTAAGAATCATTAACGCCCAAAACAACCCAGTTGAGAAGAAAGTAGATACACGGTTGTTTTGCATCAGAGGTGGGCCACTTGGATCATTACACTCTTATATAAAGAATCAATAACAACCAAGAGAAACCATTTGAAATGAAAGTAAATGGACGATATACTTACACTGCTCCCCCATCAAATGCCTCATCTCCTCCTAGTCTCCCTTCACTTTTGTCCAAGCACAAGCTTAACTACCCTTCTCTTCTCCTCCTCCTCCTGTGAGAGAGAGGGAGAAAGAGAGGGAGAGAGAGGTAGGTTTGCTGATGGAAGTACATAGAAAAGGCCGAAGAAATGGAATGTTGGTATATCCGATAGTTGTCATTGTTTGAAGTTATCGCTGGAAACAAATGGACTTCGTTTTTTTCATCAAGAGCAACCGAGAAGTTTAATGAATCCGAAAGGTCAGTACAACATTATCCTTAATTAATTTTGAATCAGTAGTCTGGGGTTCATCCAATAGATCATAGGAGGATGGATGATGATTATAGAAGGTTAGACCATGGTCAAGTAAGATTGAATCTATTCCAGACATGTGAGGTTCACTTCGTGAAGTTTCAAACCATTTGAAAGATGCATTCACCCTATTGCCATTACAAAGTGGGGTTGAAATGTGTTCGTCTAATCCTACTGTGAATGTAAATCCATATAGATCGAATAACCCATCAAGCATAGAAAATAAATGTCAACGACTCCTAAACGAGTGCTAAGGAACGGTGGTTCTCACTTGGCTGCCCTCGAACACCGGATACGCGATCTCTTCCCACTTGTGTTTCCGCTTGTGCAGGCTCATTTTTCATTGAGTGTTTATTTTCTCGCATGTAGGCTCTCTCTTGGGTCCTAGTCCCCTTAGAAGGGGTAAAAAAAAAAAAAAACTTCTTTCAGGTCATCTTTGAATGGATACACTGCATCCATATATGTTTTGATTTGACCTTACCATACCATGCGCTCAACTTTGTGTAATCACTCCCTCAATGATAATCATAATTACTTTAACATGCATAACATCAACTTCAACCTATCCAAACCCAACTAAGAAGTTAGAAGGGTCGACTTAAAATCCTAATCAAAAGGAGAAGCTTGGGTGTGATTGGAGAGTAATAGTGCAATTAATGGGAATTGTCCAATCTAGATTGAGTTGGGAGTTCAAAAAATAAGGATTGACTCTAAAACTCAACCCAATAGATTTATTAATCTGATTAACTGAAAAGAATGAGTCAACCAGAACCCTGCATTTCTGGGTTGGGTTCGGATTTACTTGGTCAGTTGGGTTTGGATTCAGTTAGTGGCTGGGCCATGTAGGTTTGGGCTTGGCTAACTGAAATTGCACCCTGTATCTGAGGTCTTTTCCATAATTATAACAAAATAAGGGGTGCTTTCTGAAAATAATTTCCACGAAACATAATCAACTTACATCAACAACTACAGCTGTTTATTTTTTTAACAATAATTACAGCCGTTGGTATCACCAAAGAGCCGCATAGAAGAATCTGATCCGTCAATATCAAAGATTGGAGTTCTACCAAAATGGTAGACTCTAATATGCCAACCTTCCTCTCAGAAAGGATATGTGGGGTCTCATCCACTGTCTAGTGGGGCATGATCATGCCAATCTATGTGTACCTCACATTTTGGGCCTTGATGCAGATGAGAACAGCAAACAGCTTCTCTTGATCGATTTGATGGTGAACATAACTCTAATTGGAGTAAAATTATATGCAACGATTTCAAAAGGGTGTCAATGACTTTCATAGGCTTGAATTGGACTGTGAGTCCAGTGGATTTATAACAATGTACTCAGAATCTCTTAGCAACAGTGAATCCTTGCATGCCAATTTCCTTTAAAGCATGCTATGTTTGTGCAACAGTTTTTTCTTTAAAAAAATACATAGGAAGTGGAAACGCTTTTTCATGGCATTTAAAATTTTACATTTGGTGCGACTGATTTTTCTCGTGAACAAATTTAAAAAATAAAATAACTTTTCTATAATTTCACATTTCAAATGGGGGAGGTCGGAAAAGATTTTCCACGAAAAAATGATTTTCCGCAGCGCGCTAGACCACATGCCCTTAAACTTTCAATTTGATTAGTCATTTTCAGAGATAGCCAGACCAATTTGACCTTGAAAACTGTTTGGACTTTTGAGGCGCACGTGAAAGAATGAGAAAGGGAATTAGGAGTTTGAAAGGTATGTGTGCGAAAATTGAAAACCATTTGATCAAGGGAGATATAGTTTTGAGGACTTTATGGTTGTCCAAATCCTTATCAGAAGTGAAATGGATGCTGACATTTGTATGATAAATTGGAGGACCGGCACAACTCTCATGAGGATCCAGTTTAAGCTAATTCTAATTCACAAGAGGTAAAAGAGAGAAAAGGGCTTGGGTTGATCATAGAGGTGGATCGGGTCAGCTTCATAAACTAGATTGTTCTTGAGATGTCATTCTTGAAAATTCACAATAATTTATGGCTTAAAATTCATGATATACTGACTGTTCACATGCATGCAGAGCACTCCATGAGGCACACTTTTGATCAGTCACTCCCCTCCCCTGCCCTGCATTGTGAATTGGCAAAAGAGGAATGGAAGAATTGTAAATGAATGTCAATTTATGAAAGGCAAGTGATATGAGCAGGTTGAATTCTTAAATCAACACTTTGTTTAGATATTGAATGCTGGAATGCAAGCTTCCACTTTTAGAACCCGACATAATAATAATGACTCCACATTGGATGCCTGAATCAAGTTCAAGTACAGTAGTGGAAAAGAATAATCATAAACATCTCAAAATTTTCCTAGAAGAGCCTTTATTCTCTTGCTAATGAAAATAAGGGGGTTTTGGCATACCACTCCTTCTTAGATTCATTTTTTTTTTTTTATGATTAAAATTTAGATAATGTCACTAGAGTTGTTTGACTCTAGGCAACATCATTTTTGTACTATATCCCATGATATCATGGATATCATGAAATTTATCAGTTTTTGTATCATACACTTTTTACAACCAGCAAGTGAATTCATTTTACAAAACACAAAAAATGATATTTTATAAAAAAATAATACACATTTAAACACCATTTATGCATAAAATACATGACATTACACGACAGTCTATGATATCATGGGATTTATCAGCTTTTGTGACATACACTATTCGCATGATACCATGGGATCTGGGGCAAAAAAAGTTCAAAAGAAAATGTTGACTAGAGTCAGCCGACTTTTGTGACATTATCTGAATTTCAATGATGAAATTGAAAAAAAATAAATTTAAAGAAGACTATTATGTCAAAATACCATAAAAATCTCAAGATTAGAGCAGAAGAACAGCTCTTGTCCACACTCCTCAGCGACTAAAATAAGAAACCATACTTTTGTTGTAATCTTGATGTATTATTCAGTATACCATTACTTACCTTGCCAAAAAGAAAATAATGATTTGACAAATAGCTTTGTGCGGACTCTAGTTGGTGAAAATTTTATGACCAATTCAATTTTTCCAAAGGTATTTTTAGAAAAAACACAATTGATTGCAGAGTCTTATCATACACTTTTTAATTTTAGTTAGTAGGGTAAATTTCACTCCAATCAGTATATAATATATGAGCATAACTTTAAAATGAGCCCAATTCTATTGAAAATTCGAGCACCTCAAAATGAACATTGTACCTTTAGATGGGGGTATTCCCAGATTTTACTAAATAGAAGTCGGAGTTGGTCTTACCATAGGATTGAGCATATGATTAAGAACATGATTAAAAAATTATACTCAATAACTTAGTCATTAATCATGTTATTAGTCCTATAATTAATCTTATAGTATGACCAACTCCTATTGGAGCAAAATTTAAGAAAATCAAATATATGGAGAAGGGCATTCATCTTGAGTGGCTTATATTTGTAATTGTTGGGCCCACTTCTTACGCAAAGTGATTATGAACTCAACAAATTATTGGATCAATAATATATATATATATGACCTATTCTATTTGTGTGAAAAAAATTAATTAATTATTAAAACTTCGATCATGTCCCACATCTTAATAAGAAATATTCTCCTACGAGCAACTACAAGTGTAGTCCATCCTTGTGGAGCCCACTTGGGCTCACCTATCTTCAGTGCAACCCCCTTTAGTAGTCTTTTCATCCCATGATCTAGAATCAAGCCCAATTTTAACTCACTTAACCTTCACTCACTATTAGATGGAATGTTAAGAAAATCTACAGTTAATATTCCATAAAGCCTTAATGCTATTAAATAAAGGGCTAATAATCTGGTGGGGCTCTTCTTTTCTTCTTTTTTTTATCCCCCTATCCATGAGGAGACCTTTCAATCTACCCTTCTCCCATGGGTAAACTTACATCTAAGTGGGCCCCATAAGTTGCATTGCAAGGCTATTTTATTTACTTCTATATTTAAAAAGTATAAAGAAAACTCTAAACACATTTAAGACTCTTCGATTTACCCATTTACTCATGTAAAAATAGTGAGTTTTATAAATATGCTAAAAATGCATAACTCAGAAGTAGAAGGCAAATGACCCTTTCTTTAGCTTTGATTGGTATAAGCAATTTTTTATTTTTATTTTTATTTTTTATTTTTTTATTTATTTTTTTTAAGTATCTCATGCTAGGCCACTGTTACTAGTGATACTTTAAATTGAAGACATGATACTTTGAGTAAAATTGAAGACATTGAATGATCCCTGGACATGGATGTGAACACCACTAAACAATGAGACATGCTACATGGCCTGATGCCAGGCCCGGAAAAGTGGCCTGACATCAGGACTGGACCATAGGATCCCATTTTGGACCGTAGGATCCCATTTCAAAATGGGATCCTACGGTCCAGTCCTGATGTCAGGCCACTTTTCAGGGCCTGGCATCAGGCCATGCAGCATGTCTCTTTAGAATTTTTCCTAAACAATATGAGAAGGTGGTGTGGTGTGCAACAAAAGCAATCTTCACACCAGTCACCAGTTACATTGGAGGGAAAAACAAGTTTGTTCCAAGGCGACCAGTCAAAGTCAAATATGGCTGGCTACATACTCAGCTGGCCCACCATAAGATTGCCATGCCCCTAAAGATCATGATGATCAGCTCATCAGGTGGGGTCCACCAAATGGACGGCCCACAAAGGACAAACTTCTAAAAAGATGGAACATCTCTCAAATACAGATCTAGGCCATCATCTGATGAGTGGCCCACATCTCATGATCAGATCTTCTAGGTGGGACCCACATAAATAAGACAAAATATATACAGAAACTTCGAAAGAGAATTAAGAGCGCATGCTGCATTTCTTCTTTACATGGCGTTCTCTCTCTCTAAAACCGCGTACTTTTCTCTCTCTGCTTTCTTCTCTCTCTTCTTCATCTTCTTTATCAACCAATCTCTCTCCCTCTACAGAGATCTCTGGTCTCAATCTCAAGAACCTCCCCTCTCCAAAAACCCAACACCACCCATCTCACCAATCCCAAAACCGCTTTCTCCAGAGATTCCCGAACAACCCCAGAACGTAGAAGAAGAAGGAGGATTTGGGTTTTCCTATTTGGTGAATAACAACACCCAAATGGTTGGAAATGCAAAGGAAGAAGCTTTGGAAGCAGATAACAAGACCCAACTGGTTGGAATTGAAAATGAAGAAGCTGTGGAAGAAAATAATAAGACCCAACTGGTTGGAAATGAAAATGAGGAAGCTTTGGAAGAAAATAACAAGACCCAACTGGTTGGAAATGAGAATGGAGGAAATGGGGTGCTGAAGGAGGTGAATTTGGGTAGGAAATGTGATTTGTATAATGGGAGTTGGGTGAAGGACGAGGGTTACCCTCTGTATCAAATGGGGTCTTGCCCTTACATTGATGATGCTTTCACCTGCCATGATAATGGAAGACCAGACTCGGATTACACGAAATGGAGGTGGAAGCCTCATGATTGCGACATTCCCAGGTATTCTACTTTCATGGTTTTCTCTAATCTTTCTCTTCTAAAAGTTCTTATTTTTTTCCATGAGCTTGTTGAATTTTCTTTTGAAACAATGTGACAGTTGTGAATTTGATCAAATGTGGGTGTGTTTGTTTAGGCTTTATTTTACAAATATTTTTCCTGAATTAGTGATTACCTGTTTTGAGGGTTGCTGATTTTGGGTGATGTTGTTTAGATAACTGTAATTCACTTGTTTGGATGTTTGTTTATAACTCCAAAATCTGTAAAAATTGCACTTTGATCAAGAGCATTAATCATTAACATTTAAGACTTATGGTGGATGGGTTATGTGTAAACATTCAGCTCTGCTCGAGAAATTTTGCACTGACCACAAAAGGCGTGCTTGATCATGAGTTTCTGGGTTAATTCTTTGCAATCTGGAAAAATAAATTCAAAATTTTACAAATACACTATTTTTCTATGTTGTGTACTGGAGAATCTGATAATGAAAGATCTTTCAGGCCATACATCCAGATTACAGAAGAGGCTGAGAGCATATAGAAGGTTATGGAAGACTCCAGTGTTCAGGATGATCATTAATTTTGTACCTTGATGTTCTCTCGACAATTTATACATTCCTTAATGGCGAGGAGTCTTCTCTCAGACCCAAAGCCCTTATAATTTCTTATTCAATCCATTTCACCCATTATGGAAGACTCCAGTCCGCTCAGGATGATCATTAATATGATTTCTCGAAATAGGCTGAAACTCAATTTTGTCTGGATGTATTTTGTTACCATTTTAATTATTATTAACCAGAATGGCATTAATTTTTTTTAAAGTCATTAATTCAATCCTGAAATCAGCTCCAAACAAATTTAGCTGAACATCAAACAATACAGTTATAAACTATTTTTTTACCTTGATATTCTCTCGACTATTTATACATTCCTTAATGACGAGTAGTCTTCTCTCAGACCCAAAGCCTCTCTCTTCGTTTTTCTTTTTCTTTCTTTCTTTCTTTCTCTACGCTCCTTTTATCCCTTGATGATCCACTCTCCTTGGGAGTTCTGATGCAAAATGCAAAAATTGAATTGGGTTTTGGGTGTGGAATCTATAATTTGAGGAGATTTTCATTATATATATGTATATATATATATGGGCTTGTGGACCATGGATGAAGGGGTTTGAGGTATTAGATTGACTTCAAATTTGATATGTAAGTTGGCCCCACTTGGATCTTTCAGTTCCCCTTGTCCCATGACCAGTGGGGTCTCACGGTGGGCACTAATAGGCGGTCCGCACCGTAAACCGTAAGGACGGTCCTTACAGGACCGCCTTATATATATATATATATATATATAGACACACACACAACACACTGTAAAAAAATATATGAACTGCAATGATTAAACTAAATGTGGGAGGAGGAAAAAAAACTAAGTGTGAGAAGTATGTTGAGTGAGAAACATTGTCACTCATCAGCTTTGTGGACCATATTGTAACAAAGGTTGTCTCGCTGCTGCTTTTCTCATAGTGGAAACTCATTTAGTTTTAAGTTTTTATAGCTGATTTCCAACCTTAGACAACCTTCCTATTTCTATCTATTCTTGGGGCTAACACATTCTGAAAATGACACATGGTGCAGGAAAATTAAAATAGGTCATATAAAACAAGGCATTGAAAGCAAAGGTGTTGGTTTTCATACTAATCAGGATAGGGATGAATCACGGAATGACACCGCTGGTGCTAAAAAATTACAAAAAGGCTAAAAGATAAAGAAAAATAATAAATAATGGGGAAAAGCTAAAAAATGTTTAGAAATAATGGTTTAGTTGTATCTAATCTGAGTTATCAAGATCTTTGATTTTTTTACATGCTGACGTGATGCTTGTGACTCAAATGTATTTATTAAATCTAACACGCATTCCATTTTTTTATGATTTCAACCTCCATTAACTTAAAAATTGAGACCAAGTCTTTAGATCAAGATCTTGTCTTCTTTTTGCATTCCTAGAAATCGATAGAGAGAGAGAGAGAGAGAGAGAGAGAGAGAGAGAGAGAGAGAGAGAGAGAGAGAGAGAGAGAGAAGAAGAAGAAGAAGAAATTCAAAAATAGGGCTGACTCCATAACCATAAATTGAGTGTAAGGATTTATATTTGGTATCCGACTGATACAGTGATGCTTATTAGATAATCTCTTGACCGTAACTAAAACTTGAAGAATCAAACTGTTTTTTTTTTTTGAATGGCGATGAACCTTACCGCGATGAACCTTACCGAACTGGGTTTATTTCTCTATAGAGGAAGCATTGCCACCGCTCCGCTCATTCTCACGAACTGGTTTTGGAGAATAACTATGACTGATACTTGTCCTTTTAATACTACTCTACCAGTCATGTATTTGGTCAGCCAATGTATTGGAAAATAACTATGACTCATACTTATACATCATAACTCTGATGAAATTTTAGATTTGGGTATCATAATTGTCTCCTTGTATCCATGTCTGTCTTGTATTCATATCTGCATCATAGATGAATAAACTTGTGTGGTATGTATTGTGTCATATAATTCAATTTGGGTAATAGACATTCACCCAGGCATTAAGCCGTTACAATTCATGTGTTAGATGATTCTGTAATTTAAACTTTAAAAAAAAATAAAAAAATTAGTCAATTTTTTTTTGTTGAAAATCGATAGTGAAAGCCGTGAAGAGAACTGATGTGTAACTTACTTTGTCAATCGGTATTTCCCTTTGGTAACTTCAGCATTCAAATGCTAGTTTACACTTCTTCCAGTTTAGGAAGAAAAGAAATTTCAGCTTCATTTTCAGGATATCAGGAGATCCCTGATTGGGATATGCAGTGAAGATTTCCCTCTTAATTTCCTTGATTCTTTCTATTAGTTCATCGTGCCATGATACGTGATTGGATTCATCAGAAATATGTTCTTTTTCTTCCTCGTGCTTGATTTCATAGGTTTAATGGAACAGACTTTCTGGAGAGACTAAGAGGTAAAAGATTGATGCTAGTTGGAGATTCCATGAACCGGAACCAGTTCGAGTCTTTGCTGTGCCTTCTACATGAGTCCCTCCCAGATAAAAGCAGAATGTATGAGACTCGAGGCAGTAAAATATCTAAAGGACGAGGCTACTTTATCTTCAAATTCAAGGTAACCTTAAATTCTCTATTTGACCAAACAGAGCTTTGTTTCTTCAAGTTTCTTTAGCCCCATAAGCAGGTGCTTCTCTCACTTGGATTTAACAGGCTGCCATATGGTTGGAGCTGTTCCAAGTGTATAACTGTCTGCGGCATATAATTGTCCTGGATCTCAGATATGAGAACAACTACTTGCTTAACCCATAGAGTTGTTCTGTGTCTGTGCTGATGTTGGACCTTTAGTATTATAACTTATAAGTGCTACTTACTGAGTCCTCACATTGGATCTGATCAATTTGGTCTCTTCAGCCTTTATTGACTGTGGACTGTTCTTTTTAAATCCATTTTGGACTAGAAAATTAACTGAAACAGTAGTCAAAGTGCCGTCATGATTCGGGCCTGTGATATGTATATTGAACTGTTTTCTATCAAATGTGCTGATTCTTTATTTGGATTCTTGGACTGGATTCACTGCTTATTTTAGAACTGTTTCTGGCTTTAGTTTACATGCTGAATTTGGGATGTCTGCTGCTAATTTTTTTGCCCTGAAGAATTGTATTGCGATTGGTAAGGGAGTTTACGTCAGACTGGGCGGTCATATGCAGCTTGTTTTGAGACCCATCCTTATCACCCTTGGTCCAGCAAACCTATTAGTTCCTTGCCAGTTTACTGGAAGTTGAAGATACTTTCAGTCAGTACTAATGCATTCCTCTTGAGGTCGTGACATGTCTGTGCTCTCAAGTCCCATTTTCTCCCAGGCTTATTGTTTTTTTTTTTTTTTTTTTTTTTTGTTGGAGTTTTGCCAAGACTTAGGAGGATGTAGATATCTATATTCCTATCCCATGAGGTTGCTTTCTGCGACCATTTATAGCCCTTTTAACTCAAATCAACCTGCTGTTTCTGTCAAAATGCTTCCTTTTCTAACTAAAAAAATGGGTGCAGGACTATGATTGTACCATCGAGTTCTGTCGCTCACATTATCTTGTGAAGGAAGGGACACATCTCATTTCACCTGGCAAAACAAGACCAACCTTATCCATTGATCGCATCGATAAATCTGCCAACCGATGGAAGCGTGCTGACATCCTCATATTCAATACTGGTCACTGGTGGGCTCATGGAAAGACATCCAAGGGGTACTGCCTTCTTCTTATTCCATTTTTTTGCTTTCATTTTGCTACTTTATGCCTTTTCTTTCGGCTAGTAGACTTGTAACTATTTTAGGACTATTCTACATACAAATTTTTTTTTTTTTTTTTTTTCTGGGTGTGCACTTCTGGATGAGAATGTCACAAGGCCTCCAAATCTGTACTCCATGCAGAGTGTCACAAGGCTTCCAAAGCTGTACTCCATGCAGATGAGGCCCACAGTTGGGCAATCCAATCTGGATCTATGATCTCATTTTTACCACTGTGCATGGGAGATGCCTTCTCCCTCTCCCATTTTGAATATCATGGCCATACAATTTGACCTTGCGGATCATCGTTTTGTTTTTATTTTTTATTTTATTTTTCATAAACATCTGGTTATTGACTACCATTCAAAGGGTCATATCTTCCATTGAGGATATATCTGAGACATCTCTTTATAAGACCTATCAGATAAATGGTCTGTAATTGAACTACCAAACTATTTATATCTGGGATCGAACAAATTGCCTCTTTGAAGTCCTGACTGAATAGATGAATGCCTTTGATTGAACAGGAAAGATTACTATAAAGAGGGCGATGTTATTTATCCCCGGTTCGATCCCGTTGAAGCATACAGAAAAGCAATGAAAACCTGGGTTAGGTGGATTGATGAAAATGTCAATCCTTCAAAGAAGTTGGTATTCTACCGTGGGTACTCTTCTGCGCATTTCAGGTGAGGTCTTTTCTGCTCTTAGTAATTTTTTTGAGAAGCAATAGAAACAATATCCTGCACTTTAGACTTGATAACACTGTTGTGTTTTGAGTGTTTCTTCTTCAGCATGAGCTAAATATAAAACCAAAGAAAAATTAACCCAACATACAAATGATCATCTCTAATTTGTGGGGCTGATGAACTGCTTGACTGAACATTATATTTTTTTTACTTACTTTAAAGTCATGTCGGCACGGAGTAAGCAGAGTTTTACTTTAACTAAGCATTTTTTTTCCGGAATTCAGAGGTGGAGATTGGGACTCTGGCGGCACATGTAATGGAGAGAAAGAACCTATCATGAGCGGTTCCTTCCTAGATAGCTATCCTCAGAAAATGATGATAGTCGATGAGGTTATTCGCGCGATGAAATTCCCTGTGGTTCTTTTGAATGTAACAAGGTTAACCAACTATCGTAAGGATGGGCACCCATCTATTTATCGAAAGACCCCGTCGAAGAAACCGGTTTCTTCCCGACGACAAGATTGCAGCCATTGGTGTCTCCCTGGGGTGCCTGATGCATGGAATGAGCTGATATACGCCAGCGTAGTCATGCAACAGAGACCATCATGGAATCAAACTTGACTGTTCCTTGGGGGTAATTTCTCCACGGAACTGTATATTTTTACAGGTGTTATTCTTTTTCTTTGAGCAGGGTTCAAATTTTGATGCTTACTGTATCACTAATTCCTCTTTTATTGTGATAAAATTTGAAGGGTTATATGTTCAAAGGTAATGATTTTATCAGCATGCATCATCTTTCCTTACCATTCTTTTCATTTATCACCTTAAAATGTTAAAACGGAACATGCTAAAATCATATATTTTGTTGAAGAAACTTGATCATTAAGCCATGTTAATGAAATTATCTATTTCAGATTTCTTGAGTGTTTATAGATGTTTCTTTAATGATTTGTTAAAAAGGGTAATATGAGTTTATCAAGTGTGTTTTGATTCTTGAACAAGGATTCAATTACTTAAATCTCTTGGGTTAGCCTCATTTCAAGTTTGTATTGGTTTTTTTTTCCTTCATTTCAAACTTTTTTTTAAGGGCTATTCTGTTCTTCTATGTACATGCTTAAATCATCTAGAGGAATAGTTTTTTTCCCTTTTATTTTATTTTATTTTATTTATTTTTTATAATCACTTGTTAGTTAATACATCTATCTGAAAGCTTCTCTGTTTATGCTTAAAAACGTAGATTTAGGGCCTGTTTGGATGAAGAAAAAAAAAAAAACACATAAGTAAATAATATTTTAGATAATATAATCTTTCATTTTCTGAAGAAAGAAATCTAATACGTTTGGCAACTCGAGTAAAATAAAACAGTGTCTTTATTTGATAAAATTCAATAATTTTTCCTACAACCTCCTCCTTTTGAAAATTTTCAATAATATAAAAATTTTTTGAAATATATTTTACAAAATGGTAAAATAAAGCAAAGTGTTTAATGCACTAAATTTTTCGTGGTGTATTTATTTACATATGTGGCAAAGTAAAGGTGAAATAAAATTTGTGATAAAGTACAGTTTACTATGGAAATAGAAAATAATAAAAATAAAATGGCTTCCCTCTGGGCCCGGAGGGATTATTCTAGCCTAAAAGGTTGGAAACCCTCCGATAGTAAAAAAAAAAAAAAAAAATGTTTACAAAGTAAAGTTTACTATGAAAATAGAAAATAATAAAAAGAAAATGGCGTCGCCCGGGTTTGAACCGGAGACCTTCAGTGTGTTAGACTGACGTGATAACCAACTACACCACGACACCTTGTTGTTCGTTTAAAAATGTAGAGAATACTTAAACTGATTAATGAGGGCTTCTCCAATTTATCTTCTCATCAGTTAAGCATCTGGGCCTCTTCTACATGAGCCCGATCATGTTACTCTTATTGTGTAGGCCCCTTGGAATTATGTATACAATCATCCGATGAGTTGACTAGAAACTTGGCCAAAGTGTCTAGGCTGCTCTTATTGGGCGCTTGGATTAGGCAAATTTGGCCGGGAGTTTTGCTCTAAAGTCAATCAAACAGTCCGGTCAAATAATTAATCGTTTGACTGGACTTAGGTTGAGATGAGTCTACAGAATCGAATTCAAGTAAAAACCAAAAGAGTCATTTGTTCCCACTCATTCACATGATTTGCATTAGCGTGACGGTTATACATAATGTTTTTGTTCATTTACACACATCATACGTAAATGAGGTATGAAAATAGCATGTAATGAGACCATTTTCAGCTCTCCAACATTGGTGGAAATCACGAAATCATAGTGGATCTGAACCCGGATCCGTATCATATATCTGAACTTTGATTCAAATCAGAATACGACATAGAACTTATGTGTTGTAGTCAAATCCAGAAGCAACTAAAAGAAATTTATGATCTGGATCTAAAGTAAGATATGGAATGCATCATATAGTTGGATAAAAGGGCATCAAAATAAATTTTCTAAATATACAAGTAGTGTTGGTAAATGGTAAATGATAAATGATTAGAGCTAAGTAGATCCTCAAAAATCAGTATTTCTCTTAACTATTAGGCTTTTAAAACTTATTTATATTTTTAATATGTTGGTGCAATCGTTTTGGATCCAGATCCTCAAGGTTGCAACATATAGGGTTTCAATTTTATTTCCAAATGTTTTGGATTAAATTGCAATATGCTAGGATCCAAATAGGAATCCAAATTTCTCCTGAATTCACATGTAGACTCCCTACCTGCTTTATTTGGAATTGGAGAATTGGGATACTTAGATAATCGGATGGGTAGACAAGACTTACACCCACTTTGTTGGAAAATTATATATAGCCCCAACAATCAACAATATTCAAAAGAAACATGGAACCAAAGAAGGAATGGAAATTTTTCAGCACACAAGATTACATAGAAATATAAACCCATGGCATTGCAATTACCAATAGTATGAAGGATATTTCTATCAATCAATGAAATGAATCAGCTGTTGGACCACGTGACCTGAGTTATTTTCTTCTTCCAATCTTTATAGAATTTATGTGACTTAATTAACATTTACTACTACTACTTAAAGATACTAATTACTTATGAAATGTACAATCTATTATCTTATCAGAACAGCTTTTGGCATGTCATTGAAGCATCCTTGATGGTGGGGGCAATGAATTCCACTTTCATGGCCTTCTGATCGCAGGCCACCTCCCTTTCACATGAAGGGCACATGTTTACAGTCGTAGTGGCCACCTTAGGCAGCTGTAACAACAATGGTGATCCAAGCTTCATAGATCTCAGCTCCTGCAATTCCTTCTTTAATCGTCGGTTCTCTTTGCTTAAGTTTTCACAGCATTTCTTCAATAACTCGCAATCGACTTCAGTCTGTTTCAACTTAGTCCTGTAGAAAACATAATTTAAGGTACAAGAATTCAATACAATTTTATGCAGGCTCATTTGTTTGATCAGGTATTATGTTTTTAGGATTTCTAAGCAATTCCTTCCTATTATAAATGTAAGCAGAATGTGAAGTATTGATGGTGGAGACATGAGAGGGGTCATGACTCATGATATAATGTCTCCTTTAAAAGATTACCAACTCATGATCACCTCTTTAATACTCTTGCAAAATTCCCTTTAGTATGAATTTTTAGGAATTTAATGCGAAGTAAGCAAACGAGACCTTAATGTTATTAGAAACTTTAATCCATGTCCTTACCTTGCTCTTCTGTTTTGAAACCAAACTTCGACTTGTCGGGGTCTTAGATTCAATAGCTCGGCCAATTCCTGCTTCCGCCTCTGCCAACATGTTCTTTTATTTAGTACATATTTAGAAAAAACAAAATTCATATAGCTGACCCTAACTAGTGCATGTTTGGATGTGCAAAAATCACATTTGTTTGTAATATGTTTTAGGTGCGTTGGACTGCTACTGTTGTGACTTGTGTGTTCTACTTGAAGGGTGAATGGGAAATTGGAAATTACATATTAAGTGGGATACACTTTGGTTTCACCATTATATATGTTATTAAATTCTTTTGTACTTCCATAAATGGAATTTTAACATATTGCAATTTGGGGGGACATGATCCACACACTGAGAATAGTAAACTTGAAAAATCGTCAGAAGAGGCCAATTTCTACACATTCATGCATGGCCAAAAGCTTCTCTAGTTTCTCCATTCTTTCTTGGTCAATTTCTTTACTCCTAAATCATCCAGAGCCGGCTGACCACTTTTAAGAAAAAGATGGCTCTGGGGATGGGACCCACCACTGATAGATCTAATCCCTGGTATATACTTTTTTCTAATTTGGCACTTAAAACTTTTATTCTCCATTAGATTAAAACAGAAAAATGAGCTTATTTGAGCTCTTAAAATTCTCTTGATTTTGAGACCTTTGAACCAGTGATTAAAATGATCAGGTGCCCTCCTATCTGGTACTGTGGTACATAATTCCATCCCATAATCGGCATGCACACTGGTGAGCCCCAGAATCTGGATTCTTATTTTGCTAAAAGTGGTCAAACTATTATAAATAACAAAAATATAATAATGTAAATATCCACTATTGAAGGTGAATGTGTATGTAGTGTATGGTAAAATACAGGAATTATGTGTAAAATTTTCTATAACTTGAGGGCTTGTGCAAATATGTGAAATATTCAAAGGGGCCCATGGGGAGAGAGAGAGAGAGAGAGAGAGAGAGAGAGAGAGAGAGAGAGAGAGAGAGAGAGAGAGCATACCATAGTCAGTGTGCTATGTTCTTTGAAACAGTCTTCAAGCAAATCAGATTGTTCTTTTGTGAGCCTAAGCTTCTTCCTAGTATTACTCTCTCTCTCATTGAAACTGCCATTTCTTTCACCATCATCTTCCTCATCCGCCATCTTCGCATCCCATCTGTTCCCCTCCTCTTCTCTGTCCACACCATTTCTATGAGGAGGAAACAAGAGATGGTACTGAACAGGAGCCCGCCCATTTCCTACACCAAGAACAAGCTGTGTGCTGCAGGTGTCATCTTCCATGATCTTGTCCCACAAAAGAGGAGAAATGGTGAGATGGGTGTTATTTTTTTGGGTGTTGAGGCTCTCCTTGCCTTGGTAAATGGATATATAATGAAGGGTACAGGAGCGTTTGGGTTGGAGTTTTTAATGGGAAATGAGTTGAAGAGGAGGAATTGAAGAAGGGGTTTCTTTCCTTTTAATGTGTGGAGTGAGTAATGCATTGGAATTGGATGGAGGCTTAAAAAGGGAACAGAAACTCCAATTCCTAGACAATGCATATTGACTGTGGAAAAGGAAACAGTAGTCTAAGCTCTTGGTCCCATGAAAAATTTCATGGCAGTTTCTCTTGTTTTAGCAAACTAGTCATAATCATAAACTCTCATTATATTTTTTTCTTGACCGGTTTTAATCTCATTATATATCAGGATACATTGATATTTTTTATCCCATGCAAGAATGGTGGTTTGCATTGCATACTCAAAGTCTGTAGACTACTTAAATCCAAGCCTTTATAAATTATAATAGTGGGTCACATTTAGATAGAGTATTGACCAAAGATCTGATTGATTGGGTGATCCTAACTTTTTGATTAATTGCTCGCCACATTAGGCTTTGTGACTATAGACAATTCATCAGATGGGGCACAACATATGAGGCCATTGGCAACAGTCCGGATTCAGATGGTTTATGTGATAAGAGTATTAAAATGATATAACAATTTTGGTTTATGGGTTATGGCCCGTTCGTCATCATCATAGTCTTCGGTGACATCGAACAAACAACAATAATAGAGTTTTATCTCATCAATCTAGGATCATCAATCTAGGATTGATGGATAATGGGATCCAGGTCATGTAGACAGTACGCATGTGTATGCAATACCAATAGTCCATCAGAGTACACAAAGATGAGCACTTAAACACCATTCAATTTTTATTGTAACTCACCTTGATTATTGAGATCAACAAGTTTGACAAACCCAATTGACTTGTCTAGAAGCTTTGAACAAGAAGTTTCATATTGAGGAATCTTGGATGTATCAGCGAAAAATGTTCATGATTTATCTGTGAGAAAGGAATGATGATGGTTCTAAAGGCAGATATGAGAAATTGTGGTACTCTGGCACACTATGGAAGTTCATGCACATTCCAATGCAGGAACAACATGCATGCAGGGCCTTTTTTTTTTTTTTTTTTTATCATTTTGGGTAGGCTAGCCCTACTAACATCCAATGAATTGAGCGGGCTAACATTTAACAGGTTGATGATGGCAACTATGATCATTTGAAAGGAAAAATAAACCCTGTCTTTTGTTTTTAGTGCTTGGCGGAAAATTTCAAATATCCACAAAATCCAGTGATTAGAAATCCCCTTTTTTTTGTGTCTTGGACTTCATTGCTGGAGTTTCAAATTTGATATCATTGAAAAGAAAATGCCCTCTGTAAGTAGTTTCTTTACTAACTTTTTTTAAGTTAGCTTACATAGACCCTTGACTATTGGTTGGGCGGTGCAATGGACTGCACCACACATCATCTCATGTGTGTGAGGGGCGTTGGATTGGGCTTGAAGCCAAAATGAGAAAGAAGCCTTTATTTTGCATCTTATTGGACATGACCTGGATTGACACAATTTTCTAGTTGGGTTGAGTCGAATTGCTTCTAGGCCAAGGAGCACTAGAACTGGTGCGCTTGGAGGCAGTTATGGGTACGTAGTTATGGATGGTTATGAGTAGTCACTAATCATCAATGCTAGTTATTGTCACTGTAGCAATTCCTCATCCCATTCTTGCACTTCACTTGGACACAAAACATCTAAGCCTCATTAGCCTACTGCGTATTCTGGGTGATCAGTGGTGTTCAAAATTGATGTATAGTCTCTCAAACTGAGCTCAACAAGTGTGACCCGTGACTCAGGGGATCAACTGAATTTCATCAGTATGTTTTACCATTTCTGATAGTATTCATTTGTGGATTAGATAATGCATGAATAAATCCGTTCATGGCAGGATGATGATGCATAAATCATTCATGCCATGATGAGGGTGCATGAACCATATGAACATCTGTTCCTCAGAACCTCCACACATAAAACAGTGAGAGATCTTTTGGGGACTGAATGATTCCATATAAAAAAAGTGGAGAAACAGAGGTCATCCATATTGAAAGCACCTCAGCTGTTGACTATTTGATTTGTGGTCCACCCCACGAGAGAAGTCTTCCATGCTATTGATCTGTCGACGTGTCCATTTGGCAAAGGTCAATGAAAATGAAATGACAAAAACCCTGCAAAAGAATAGAGTTGAAACATGTTTCCTTTGCCTATGACGACTTTGCTGACACACATACACTAGATATGAGAGCCTATGGGTCAAACCTTTTATCATTTGCTCACCAACCTCTTCCTTTTAAAACCTCAATATGATATATATGAACTGAAGGCACACCAAATTGTCTAGAACAACTTATTTTGCTAAAACCCTTTGTGCTTAATATTCAGGGTAGGGATGCAAACAGGCCACATTCTGGTTGGAACTGCAGTGGATTTTGACATGAACTCATCTAATTTATAGATTTGGTTCTGAATTTGGCATGGTGGGGGCGGACCCAAACATGTTGTTAGGTTTTGGGTGCAAAATCAGGATTTTCATGTGGATTTTGGCGGCTGTCAAAGAATTTTTATGTGGATTTTGAAAACAAGTCCAAAGTTTTCATTGGATTTTCGGAAGGGAACCTAGGTCTGATGGGGGCGACCCAAAAGGATATACTTGGGTTAGGGTTGTAAACGAGTCAGTTCCGGTTCGGGCCCATGATGGACCTGGAACTGAAACCGTTAAGGAGAATGTGGAACCAGATCCGCATCCGGAACCGTTTCGGAATCAATTTCTTGGCTCCGGAACTGGAACTAGAACCATAGATAGGACGGGTCTGGAACCGGGTCCGGGTCTAGGTAGAGAATGATATTAAAAAATATATATAGTTTTTAGGAGAGATTTTCAAAAATTGAGATAATTTGTCAGGTCTCGGGTCCACGGGTCCGAACCAAGGTGGAACCGAACCCTGACCCATTTACTTATCGGGGCCTAAATAGGGACCCAGACCCGGTTTTTAACGGGTCGGAACCTTCGGTTAATCAGAGAATCGGATACCCATTTACATCCCTAACTTGGGTCCACCCCGAATGTAATAGTCTTGCCATATCGTCAAGTCAGAAGGGACCCGATTTTAAGTCAAAATAATGAACCTTAAATGCATGGATTCAAATTTCTCTCTGATCTAAAAAAATAGATTATAACCCACTTATGCAGAATCAGAGACTGTGAATGTTTGAGTGTTTTAATACCCGATCACAACCTAATGCATGCAATTCCTAACTAAGAACAAACATAGGGTCAAGGGAAAGACTTTAGACTCAGTTCATGAGCTTAAAATCACAGCTCAAATTCAGCCTTGGTTGGGATGGAGTTAGAGTCTAATGAACAACCCTAGCCATGGCACCCACGGCCAGCATCCACCATTGCATCCCTCTTTTGCAAACAGTGGTCTTAAGAAATTGTTTGTCACGAGTCTTTGCGGACATGTTTATTCTATAATCTATAAGTAAAACGGACCACCATAATTGATTGATTGGAAATTTTTAGCCATCCGATTTAAAGTCCTGAAATAAAAGTTCAATATCCCTAGTACAATATATTGTGATAACTTGGGGAGTTTCTATTTCAATGGTCCATTTCAAAAGCTAAGAGGGTCCTCAAATGGGTATCAGTATTTGATGATTATAGTTAAATCCATTGCTTTTTTGGGTTTTGGTTCTGATAATAAACACCCCATTAGTATGTCAAGCGAACTAGTTTATTTGGTGGTGTCGAGGAGTACCTGTTGATGAGATAATTATGGAAGTTGTGGAAGAAAATACCTGGATTAGGTTTGAGAAAATTTGCAACTTCCAACGTTGACTAACACTTCAAAATTGACAAATGATTTTGACTAAAAAAAAAAGGGGTTGACAAATGCTCTCCAATTACATGTTAGCTGTGGTCAACTGAGCGTCGTGGTCCTTGACTTTTGCCACCGTGTGTTTTTCCACGCACACGGCCTCTTCCAATCCACCTGACTAAGACGTCGTAATGGAGGGATGAATGGGTTGAATCGGTCATATACGTTTTTTGTCCACCTTGTTTTTTAATAGAGAAGTAAAGGATTTAGAAATGTTTGGAGAAGAAAGAGGGAAAATGAAAGCTTCCTTCTCAATGAATTTTATAATGTTGTTGTAGAGATGTAGAGTTGCTGAATGCTGACTATGTGGAAAAGTTATCCTCTTTTTTTTGTTTTTTTTTTAACTTCTCTGCCCTGTCAATTTATGAAGATTTTCTTGGTAAAATTTTTTTGTGAAGTTCTATGTTCAAGAAAGAAGGAATTTTTGGGGCCTTTCCCATGTAATGGATTTAAGTGAAATAAAGATTATTTTGAAGAAAGAATAAAATCTAAGTGGATTATGATGGTATTTTATTTTTAGTTGTTTGTTATGGTATTTTTTTAACTTTTTGTATAGATAGGTGGACAGGTGGAAGCTTTTTTTTTTAAAAGGAAGTGGTTTTTTTTTTAAATATGGTATTGAAAAATTTAAATTAAAGTGTTTTTTATGTGACTTTTTTTTTAGAAATGGGGGCTTCACTTTACTTGACTCTATTAGTAGAGATGCTAAACAAGCCCAACTCTTTTATCATTCCTTGTAATGGGAGGGGTGGTATCAATTTTCCTAGTCCTAGTCGTAGCGGCAGACCAGGATATTCATTTGGGGGGTGCGGACATTAATTGGTAGTTTGGTTTTGAGGGGAACTGAGGATTTTCATGTGGATTTAAAGGGTGTACCCATGCTTTTTATTGGATTTTTTCGAAATATACCGTGGTTTAATGAGTAACGAGTGCGACCACACCCACGTGCTTGTGCCTGGATTCGGCCTTAGTCCTAAATAAGTGTAAATTCGAATCTGTTTCAATATTGTTGTGCTTTCTTATGTCAGGTAGATGTTGTGAGCATGGTTTAAAATCTCGGTATCGGTCGCGGTATCGGCCGGGCCGAAAAACCGATACGTCGCGGATATCGTCGCGGATATCGGTCCGTCGCGGTCGTCGCGGTGTGAATTTTTTTTTTAATCCAAAAAAATCCGCAAAAATATTCAAAAAATCCAGAATATTAGAAAATATTGGAAAACAATATTTTTTTTCCATTAGTAACAACAATAAATCAAAATCTCGGTCACCTTAAGTTATGAGTCCTGTCTGTATCGCTGTTCGTTTTATTCTCCAGTATTTTATATAATGCAACCATTATTGATGCTCATGATCAACAAGATGAAATATCATAAATTTGACATAATGCAACCACAATTTTTGGCAAAAACTCATACTTTTTTGTTCCAAAAGTATAGATCTATTTTAAACTAACACATTATCAATGCATTTGAACACTAATGTGAAAAAAATGTAATTGATTTCAAGAAAAGCCCCAAATTTTGAAAATAAAAAAAATTTAGATCTACACTTTAAAATACTAGATCTAGGGAAAAATAAGTGAGTAACATCGAATCTAACTCAATATAAAGCATTTTGGTTCATGAATTAGCGTATTACACAATCTTTACTACTATATCATTCCAAACATAATTAAATAGGTTTAACATCATATCTAGCAGTTTATGATAATAATAGACATCCAAGCACAAAAAAAAAGAAAGACAATTAGCAAAAGAGTCATAGCTATCATGGTCAAGTAGATCATTTTGTCTTCTTGAATTTTGATTGCCACTTATCTAAAACATGCGTTTCGCAGAGGGGGTCCGGGGGTATCCCCCGACGGGGTTTAGCTGACCGGTCAGCTCGCGGGGTCCAGCGGGCAGCGCCCCCGAAAAAAAAAATAAAAAAAAATCGGCCGATATTTTGAAAATATTGGCCGAGATATCGTCACGGCCGATATTTTAAAAATATCGGCCGATATCTTGCGATATTTTGACGATATATAACCCGGTATCGCCGATACCGATATCTCAGCGAGATATCGGTTCGGTGCCGGCCGATACCGATACGTATCGGCCGATACGAACCGGTATGGGCGGGTTTTTTAAACCATGGTTGTGAGCCTCCTGCGAATGTGTTCTCCTCTAGATGGACGAATAAGGCTCTCATCTAGGGAAGGAACAGAGTCAAGGTTAATCATTGAGGAAGTTGAGCCTCGAAGTGTGAGTCCGAGCCTGAGGGGGATCGAACCTGAGGGTATTGGACCCAATCCTTCATTATTTTTTGTTTGTCATTTTGTGTTTTGTTAGGCTCCTTGGTTCATATTCTTTTTTGGGCTACGTGCATAAATATTACTGACAAAATAATCCGTGCTAAAAGAGTAATAGAACTTATATAGAGGTGGAAATTATGGCATATTTAGCTAGAATTTTGTGTTTCATGAAATTTTATTCTTTTTTTTTTTCAACGACATGTAAAGGGGATTCTGATCACAATCTCATTAGGATTGGTATATTCGTACCCTCATATAAGTGATTCACCCCTTAAGTCTTAGGATCCCTTGAGTCTTAGGAAATCTTATAATTTTCTACATATATATGCCCTCAAGATTTTCAAAAAAGCCCCTATATATTTTAAAAATTACATACATTTTTTATATGTGATCCTCTCGAAAAGAATTTCTACGTAGTGCCCCACCAAGGAAGAATTCCTAGATCCACCTCTGTATGAATTATGTTTCCCATTCTAATATATCTTGAACCAAATTCTCGGATAGGTTGCAATTCTTCAATAGATCTATTTCGAACTATTTGTTTGCACTTATGCTAGGGGACTATAAGTGGTGTGTAAAAATAAAAATATAGGTAGTTGTTTGTAAATATTTAGAAAAAAGGTTAATTATTTTTAGAACCTTCTAATTTGAGAATTATGAAAAAGAAGTTGAAGAAAAACCATGATAATTGCAAGACATCTTGCCGTTAAAATGTGTTATGTACCACTTTGAATATTTGAGCTGCACATTATTAGTCATTGACAATGAAAAGCCGTTTTTACGATAAAATAGTTTCCCATTTTTTCAAGCGAACTACTTTTGCGAGAATAAGGGCAGAACCTAGAACTTGAAAGTCGTGTAGTCACCCAATAACTGTCCGGAGTTCTCGATTCCAAGGCCATTTTTCCTCTGTCTATACAAGCGGTCCTATCATTTACATGTGCAGGTGATTTTCTTACCAAAGTGTAATGCAGGAGCACCACATCGGTGGGTCTTTTTATTGAATTCTTTTGCTGTGTAGTCACCATTATGAAGAAAATAAATCTGGCTCCAAAATATAGAAAATCAATTTCAGTCCTTACGCAAGTGATGGAAGCACAATTCAATTTCAATGCAAAATATTCCACTTTACTCATAATGAGTGTTTGTTTCTTTTTGTATCTCAGGTAAAAAGGCTTTGTAAAACTTGAATGTGAATGGTGAGTGAAGACATACACATGGGTCTAATATTTTCACTTTCTTAACTGCAGCAATGCTAATAATGGTTAAGGGTGTGAATAGGTTAGGTTAGGTTGATGATGGAATCAGACCCAAATAGTTTTATACACCTAAACCTAGACCCAAGAATGATGGACTCGACTAGAACTGGGCCCAACTCAAATTCTAAATATGTCTTAATATATTATATATAAATATTAATACGACATCTTATTACTTGGGGACTCTGAGGACTGAGGCCCTGAGGTATGGAGCCGACGGGATCCAAATCCGGCCCGATCATCAATTGGTTTCGAACAGAGCCCTGCCTGACAGTTTTGGGCCGAGCCCGTCACATAACCGATCAATTAAAGGTCCACAGACAACTCTGCTTATGGTTAAACTGCAGGTATGGCAAAGCATGAATGAACCTACTACATATGTATAGTAGTGGGTCGGTCAAATTGGCGACCCGCTCGTATTAGAGGTGTGTTTGGTAGTGGGTTTTTCAGATTCAGAACTGGTATAGATTTGTGAATGTAGTCTTGGTTTGGGTTCGGGTTTGGGTTTGGGTTTTGGCTACTCATCATAATTAACCTAGATGTTTAAAACTTAAATAATTTACACAAAACAGCTGTAACACATTTGATAGTGGACATTGACCAAATGAGTGAAGTTGAGGGTTTGATACTTTGATTCTTTCTTAGCTCTTTTAATAACAAGTAAACATCATACTAATGTTTAAAAAACTGTATATAATCATCATTATACCTGACTTTACCTATACCTAGGTTTGTCATCACATACAAATGACTGTCATGGGGTGAGTTAACTTTTGACAGGGTAAGTATGAGTCAGAGCTGATATGAGTTTAGCCGAATCCATTGCCATCCCTGCTACTTCAGTTGCGAGTATTCAAATTGACATATGGACGAAGACTAATGTTAGAAGGCTCTGGATTCTAACTTTTATGCCCATAGAGGCCCAAATATTCTGTGTAATTGCTCTTCCTTTATTTTTTTTTTACGACAAGGTGGTTCGAAAATCATGAGAGACGACCTGACAGACGCAGGGAGAGGACCTAGGAATTGATCTTTGGCGGTTGGGTGAGAACCGAATGGCCAACCTGGGCTATTCTCCACCAAAGTTCTAGATGGCTCTTCTAACTTCAACTCCCCTGGGCCAATTAATACCAGGCATGAGCCAAAACTGGGCCCAAAAGAATTCAGCTGTACTTAAACATGGTAGTCAATGTGTACACTAGCTTCTAAGTGGGTAGCCACCATGCAATTTCATCAAATCTTTGATGCATCAGAGGACATGATTACTTAGGATTTCCTTTGAAATTTGTGGGAGAGGTTAGAATATCACCAGCATCATTACAAATCTGAAACAGAAGCCATAAGTAGGCGACTTTGATGCATCAAAGACATAGTACTTTCGGCATAAGCAGTTAAAATATGTAGTGGACCTTTTATACCCACCTAAAAGAGAGAGGGTTTTTTGTACTGCAGTAGCCACTAACCTATGGCCGCCATTCCTAAGGAGACTTCTGTAGAGGAGGATGTGCTAATCTTTTCTGATGCTCAGCGAAGCCAATTTTGTTTTTTTTTTTTTTTAATGAAGTTTAAAAGCATTATTGCGGTGCACGGGCTTATTAATAATGGAAGGCATAGTTATTAATTTTGTACCGTTTTAGTCGAAATGACGGAAATTTTTCGTTTCAATCAAGTGGCCTAAAAGAAACTTCATATAAATTTCAGTCAGTTTCGACTGAAATGTGATTTTTTAGCCGATACGGTATTTTACATAATTAATTATTTTTGTTTTACTTTTTTACTTTTAATACATTTGTATACTTTGTGTTTCTTATATTTCTTATATTTCTCTAAAATATAATTCTGGATTTCTGAATCGGCCGAAACTTTTCATTTTAGAGACTAGATCGAAATAGGGTCCGAAACAATATTGACAACTATAACTAAAGGTCTTCTCGTCTAAAGAGGTCGAAGTGAGGTCGATCTTCGTAGCACTTTTGATAGCTAAAAGGCAAGGGTCTATCTAAAGTTTGTGTCTTCTCATATTTTTAAACCCATATTCATTGTTTTATTTTCTATTTTGTGTCTTTATACATATACATTTATATATATTATATTTATATTTTTTCAAAACGTAATTTTGAAAAGTTTCGCCGAAATTATGAACTGGCCAAAAGTTTTCATTTTAGGGACCAGACTGAAATAGGGTCCGAAACAATATTAAGAACTATGATTGTAGGTCTTCTCATCTAAGGAGGCCGAAGTGACGTCGATCTTCATAGCATTTTTTATGGTTTTAGGCAAGGATCTCTCTAAAATTCGTGTCTTCTCATATGCCAAAGAGGTGGTTCATGTGATCAATTGTGGATTTGATTGGCACATTAGACTTATTATTTTGGATATTCGGTTTTAGCTTTAGATTTTGATCATGTTCAATTTGTTTTTATTCCTAGAAAATCAAATAATGATGCTAGCAAAGCTAAATCATACTTTGAGTTGAAGTTTTCTTGGAAAAAAAAAAATTTTGATTCTAGGGGACAAATAAATAATAAAAAATTGGCGTCGCCCGGGTTTGAACCGGAGACCTTCAGTGTGTTAGACTGACGTGATAACCAACTACACCACGACACCTTTGATGTTCTAAAATGTTATTTTGTTATACAAATCCCAAACATGGTATCGATATGGATAGAAATTAATGTATCTAGTTTGTTTGAGATTACATGCATGCTCTTTCATCCCAAAACCTAGAAATCTGCTCCCAAAGTCTTCCAATATTCAAAGAGCAAATAATAACATTTAGACCTGATTCACAGTGAAAGATGGTGACCATCTATCTGATCACCTTTTATAATTTATATTCAGTTTGGATTCATGCTGTATTTTTTCTCCTTAACTGAATACTCTATTCATTTCTTTCCTATTCATCAATTTGAAAAGTCTCAATCAGAAGGTTCGATAATCTGCTTTAGATTCTCATTGTGTAGTCTATCTTCAGTTGGACCCACAGGCCACAACTCAATATATACATGGATCGATCTTGACATCTTGTACATACCCAAGATCTCTAGATGCAATGAATGTTATGTACTATATATTGTTATGTCAATGAATTTAAATCTTTCTTTCTCAGTTACTATTGGAACCGTACAAGAATTTGTATCAAAAGTCAGGAAAAATGGCCCACCAATGATATGGTGTATGGACCCACCTTGATGTTATCAGGCCATGTCAAGTATCTTTTCAGTCAAGAGCCACCTCAACTAATATAAAAATCCAGGCCATGGCAAATGATTATATTGACTTCATTTTCATTTCCATGCACAGCTGGATAAGGGGGAATATGGTTGGATCATCCCAACCGTCAGTGTGGGGGAGGATTGACAGTGAATATATAGGCCTTCATCCAAATTGATTGATTGGACTAAGACCTAATTAAATTTGTAATCATTTTTTACATGGACCATCAAAGTGAGACCCATGCCAGTTCATGCAACCATGCAGCCATCAAGACCCAGCCTGGTTTTGGTGGGGGTGTAATTAATGAGGATTAAGCATAGATTAAAGAATGATTGGGATTTATCTGATACTAATCACCCGATCAAAGAGATTTTTTCCTCTGTAAAATGTGTTTGATTTGGTCTTTTATTTTATCAATCTTCTGACCATCCATTTTCATGGACAGATTAGATGGCTTAGATCATCCAATCAAAATGAGTTTTTGGTTTGGGCCATTCACAATGAAGATCTCAGGATCAATTGTTGATAACTACATGAGTGTAACATCTATGGTGTAGATGCTGACAACCAGGGATTAGGGACTCATAGTAGCATAACCCCCCTTTTTTCAATTTGAGAAAGTACACAATGGTTGGCCCCAGAAAGATATGAAGTCTGCTGGGTCTGGTTTTCTACAAGTAGGCCCATAGTGCAGTGATCCAAATCATTGATGGTGAATCCTCAATAATTATTCTCGCCACAAGTAGTTATCCCAAGCTAATCATCTGATGGGTCCTACCATGGACTAGTCATAATCAAGATATCATATCAGCCAGCAATTGTAACCTTTGTTAGGCATGCGACTTGGTTAACTATGGAATGTTTTTTTTTTTTTTTTTTCAATGTAAACACTAGAGTTCTACATTAATATAGACTCACCTTATGGGGAAAAAAGTGATTAAAAAATCTCAAAGAAAGTTCTATTGACGGTAATCCCTAAGTGGTAGCGCAGTTGGCTAGGACCACGGCTCAGGAATCGGAGGTTGCGGTTTCAAACTCATGCTCTCTCCCAACGAGTCGTAGCTAGAGTTTGCCTAGTGATCATAGGTTACACCACAAGAAAACTCAATACCTAACAAGTCAGTTCCAACATAAATAAATTAACGGTAGAATATTTTCTTGAGAATTAATAAATAGGCAATGGGTTTTACACAAGGACCTTGATACAAAAACAAAAATAAGAAAAAAACAGCTAATGGGTTTTACAGAGTCCTTATTCTATATTGAGATCTAATGTAGAGAAAAACCAATACCACTTTGGAGATCTAATGTAGAGTGAAATCAATAACAAACCAAATATATCACAACAGTTCAAGAATCAATTAAAATGAAACAAATTAATAGAACTCCTACAAATAGCAAAATGAAAAAAAAAAAAAAACACTCATCTCTTAAATTCTTCCAAAACCCACAAAAAAAATTGCAGTTTTAAATATTGATTTGAATGTGCCTTCTGCTCTTACCTAACAATCAAATGCCTAGAGAACCTATACAAATAAATAACTATACAAAACAAAAAACAAAATATAGGAATTCAAACAAATCCAAAAGTTCAAGTATCAAAATTAAACAATTCCATACATCCTATAAGGGGATCAAAAAAACTGAAAATAGTCCATTTCCTTTCAATTCCTAGTAACAAAACAATGATTTTAGAGAAGAGAGAGTCATAGAAGGGAGAAGGGAGAAGGGAGAAGAGATTGAGAGAGAGGAATACCCGCCATATTGCTGCGAGATAGAGAGAGTAACCTGAGCAGGGGCGGACAACTGTGCCCAAGTCACCGCCAGAGGGGAAGGACGGTGTTAATGGAGAGATTAGAGATAGAGAGGGAATAAGGTTTTTGTCTTTCCAGAATAGAATGTGAGGTGATAGCTTACTAGTAATAAGGTCATGCCTATCTTTCACATATTCCAATATTGGGAGATTTTGACAATCAACACAGGGCAATTGTCCGAGTTCCACATAATGTGGGTCCGTCTCTAGAAGCAGGGACTTCACGTGCCCGGGAAATAGTCGGTTGTTTTCGAAGAGGTCGGACACCGTCGACCGTCATCACCAATTTTTTTTTTTTTTTCTATTGACCATCATTCTCCTTTTCTTTCTGAAGAATACCTTGAAATGGATTAATAACTATCATTTCATTTAACATACGTTTGTTATCCATTTTATGCAAAACACTTGTTATTTGTGGTCATTTTTTTTTATATAATACTATAAAACGTAATAGTCCAATAGTTCGTTTATAGAAGTGTTTCCACAGTTTTGCCTTTCGATATAATTCTATTAAACGTTCGGTTGCTTTGGGTAAGGAAATCTTAAATTTTACAAGTGCTTATACATCTCAAGAGGGATTCAGCAAAATTGTTTAAACAATTTTTGTACTTACTAATGTAAGATATGCTCTCTCTCTCTTTTTACTCTTTTTTTTTTTTTCCTTGTTGGGGCTGGTTTATAGTATGATGCAACTCCCTTGCTAAACTTATTGGTGGGGCCCACATTTCAGAAATTCAAGACACTTTCGGGTCCTACACCCATTGTATTCTTTGTATCTAAAGATGAAGTCAACTTCAATGAGCCAATCATTTGATCAATTTCTCTTTACATCTTGTAAGAAAGAGACAAGTAAAGGAAGTTGATCCATGTTCAAGAGATTTGTAGTCAACCAACACTCGTGAACCAACACTCGTGATCTTGCTGATTTGAGTAATAATTTATATGTTGATCATTATAATGGATGGTGATATATGCAAATGATTTCGATTTTTAAAAGGTGGACCCCACCCATGTATTTAACAGGGGAGCTGCACCATAGTATAAGGCACCGACACTTCATTATAGACCTGTCAAAATATTTAAGGAGATTTTAATGAGAAGATGTGGGCTCGATGAGAGACGAATGCAAAGATAGTTGTCATAATTCAATGAAAGCCTTCTATTATAATATATAACTAGCACAATAACCCTTGCTAAGCACGGACTTGTTTGCCGATCAAATTTGTAGTAACATGCGTGAAGATCAATAAAAAATTTCAGATCACGTAAATTATCTTCAAATACTTACTAACAATGATTTAGTATATATAAACAGAGCATAAAATTTTAAATAAAGAATAAAAGAAGAGAAAATTATGATAGTGCCTCTTTTCTTAATCTAAGAGTGTAGAATAGAAATGTAGAGCAGCAAGGTGAACAGGAAAGAGGATATGCAAAGAAATAGTATAAGAGATTAGGGATGGAAATGAAGTTGTTGAGAAGAGTAAAAAATGGGAAGACTTAGATTGGTTTTATGTTGGAAGTGGAAGAAGGACATGGGTAAGTTATAAAGAGAAGTTATAACTAACGGTCGAAATAAAAGTTACGATTAGATTTAGCTTGAAAACCCATAGCTTTAATATAATATAATAGGGAGCCCTCAACAAGGAGCCGCTGCTCATGTTATTGTGAGCATTAGCGCTCCATAAAAACATGGTGGGGCCCACTTTATGGTCTGTCCAAGTGGACTATAAAACAAGGACCTCCCTGATAGTCATGAATTTTGGGGTTTGGCACCCATCCGAATGTGCTGGACTGTTGGACCAACTATGCACTCGTTTTGGAACGTGAAGACTTGTAGGCCGTGGATCAAGTAGGGGTGATGATGATTCGAGCCGTCGTCGCCATACACAAGGCCTTGGTGGAGTTTGGTGCCCGAGGTGGGCCCCACAAGAGCCGGCTCTCATAATAACATGAGGGCCAGCACTCAACTGAGGGCTCCCTGGATAATAATAGGTTAACATGGAGTCCAATGAGAGTTAAAATTAAAAGGTAGCGAAAACTGAATTGAAAACTTCAGCTCCCATGTGTAAAAAAACTGCCGGTTGTAAAAGGTACCAAGTTGGTGCTGATTACATGTTTAGTTCAACTAGTTTTAGGATTGAAACTTTCCCACCTAAAGGTAAGAAGTTTTATATCTTAAACCCTCATGAATTATAGAAATATGTACATTCACATGATATTAACCTAATCCTTTTTTTTCCCTTTTTTTTTTTACTTTGCAATCATCTGTCCGATATTCTCATATAAATGATAAATCCCAATGCATGAAGTTTCATTTATGAGTTTTTGAAAAACATATGAAAAATATAAAATCAACTAAATCCCACTTTCTAAACTTTCTACACCCTTGTGGCCATGGCCAATTCATTATCTAACCCTTTCCAATATCTTCATAGAAAGATAAAACCAATGCATAAAGTTTCACATATACATCTTAGATACTTGTGAGTTTTGAGAAATATACAAAAAAAAAAGGAAAAAATATCTTAATTCTTTTTTTATTTTCTCCATTTTGTGGGGCCCCGATACGTGATTTGAATCATTTGCTGTGTTTGTGACCCACTATTTCCTTTGTAAAAAGGCATTGGAGTCATGTAGCCCACCAAACAGTGCGGAAAAATTGAGATAAATCTTTTTTTCTGGTTCCTCTATATTATTTTTTTAATTTTTTTTGTATAATTATGCGTCTAATTAAAACAAACATGGTAAGATGAGATGCATGTAAAAATGATATGAAAATGACATTTAAGAAAAAAAATTGCATTATGGTCTACATATGTGGATTTTAGCATGCAGAACTCATAAATGTAAATATGATTTACATATCCCATGTGATGGACAGAAAACTATGTGAACATATATAAAAATGAGATTAATGATGATGAAGTTTGAAAAACAAAGAGTGCTAGCTATATCACAGGATCCTTGTGGTTGAATGAGCATAGTTCATCATATGTGCTAGGAATCTAAAATCAATGATCCCAATGGTTCTACTTCTAGGTCATTGGCCAATGACACCACCGATTATTTATTTTATTCGATCAAATCAAAATCCATTTCATATACAAGTAAACAATTTTATTAATAAGGTAGAACCTGGATTGGCACTAATGTGACCTGACTTTGACCTGGATTAAGATCATGTGGTAGTCATTTGAAATTAGTTCACCATTTTGTTTTGCCTAACTATTATCACTCAATATGAGCTCCATACTTTTGCAATTTCAGTGGGCATATATGAAGTGTTAAAACTATTATGAGAACTGAAACTCTAGAGATAACCACAAAGAGATTCATTTTGATACATCGGCTCGATAATTAATAAGGATGGAGATATTGATGAAGATATCAAATATAAGATAAAAGCGGTTTAGTGTGAATCTTTTAACTTACAACAATTAGACCAGCTATGACCTATATAAAAGAATATTGGCCAATTAAGAAGCAATACATGCACAAAATGAGTGTAGTAGAGATAAGAATATTGATGTGGATGAGTGATAAAAATAGAAAGAATAAAATTAGAAATGAACACTTTCAAGGACATTTAGAGGTAGTATCAATAGGTGATAAAATAAGATAAATCCATCTGAAATTGTTTGGACATGTCCAGCATAGGCGAGCAATGGTGCAGAAAAGAAAAGCTTTTGCTATGTAAGTTAATGGCCCATGGGGCAAGCCAAAGAGGACATGGATGGAAGTAGTAAAAATATATTTAAAGAATTACATCCTATTCGAAGATTTGGCTCATGATAGATCGGAATGAAGATATTAAATTCTTGTACCCGACCTTGACATAGTTGGGATAATGTTTTGACAATGGTAGTGGTGATGGTGGTCAGCTCCACGCTATATTAACTACCATAATCTATATAGTTATATTTATAAGTCTAGAGATGAAAAACACAATACCATCTTGCTATTAAGATGAGAGAAAAGTGAAAGCTATGAAAAAAAAAAAAAAATGGAAACAATTGCAGTTGATCACCACTATATGTTTATGTCGGACAATCTAGGATGAAGTTCTGTAGTATATACTGTTTGTGATGTTGAGCTATATCCAAACAAGAAATAAAATAATAATATACAACTCTAAAGAAAAGGTTTAAGTCAAATGTCTGAAATCAGCATCTCAAAAGTAGATAGAGTAGCATATAAATTTAATAACTCAATGATTAAAGTTAATGATTTGATTAAAACTGAAACTACCTAGGGCCATAAAGTGATATTTTTCACTTTTTTGGAAGCAACTATATTACAAAAAGAAGGGCTTGAAATAGTTGGCAATAGATTCAAACTAGAGGAGTATCACATTATGATGGTTGACACTACAATTAAATGAACTATTTTTATAAACCATTGTCAAAAAGTTGCATTGAAACTATGATGTGCATGCAAAGATAAATATATTAGGTGAAAGAGATAAAGTGGAATGTATGACAATTACCTAGGAAACAAAATGTAGAAATAGCTCTAGTATGAACATTGATTTAGAGGTGCATATAGAACATCAGAACTAGCACCCTATCTTTAAATTTGAAGTGAAAAGAGGGAGAATATATAACCATCAAAACTTATATGAATCCCAAGTTACACATATAAGAGTTTTATACGAGAGAAAGTGTAAGACTTTCAATACCCACCATCTACAAAATAGGACCCTTGTGGGATCCAAGCATGAGAAAATCCGTCTAGATAAGGATGAGTGCAAAAGTAGATATTATAAAGCCCGGTTAAAGCGTTGTCATAAGGCATTGAAGATGATAAGGACGATGACGTTGATGGCGACTCTACGATTCTATTATGTATTATCTTATACAAAGCTCTATAAAAAAGACTTAAGAACTTGATGTAGATGGAATTTCAGACTAATTATTCTTGATTTGTTCATGCATATTATTCTGTGTGATACCTAAATTGTTAGAGAGAGATGTTCCTTTGATGCCACACTTGATTACCATATTGTATTGGTAATAGTTTTGACGATTCATTTAGAAAAGGGCTGACCACCTTCCAATCAAGATCAGATGGTGACTAGACCTTCATGGTCCACATGTCAATGTCACCGACTAAAAAAACCAAAGTGAAGAGATGTATGAGCCATGACCCATGACCCATAACCATCCACTGATCGGACGTTTTGATGAGATTCACAAACCCTAGATCCACCATTAACTTCACTTTCATATATAGAAAAATATATAATCTAGATTTCCAACCAACCCATCCAAGAAAATTTTCTCATGATGTGATTTGGATATTCCTTTCTGGAGGTGGGCCATTTTCTTCTTCCATGAAATCCTCTCTCCACCAATCGGACGGAGATCACCCAATCCACCTGTAATGGGCCCACTAGAAAGGTTACAATCCAAACCATTCGTCCCCATTGTTGAAGACAAAAAGACATAGGCATGGGCACCCTTCGTGCGTGGTCTTGTTTTAGCCTGGAAGACCACACGTGAAACCAACCTCCTCTCAATCAACCCTGTAATTATGAGAAAACAACAACCTAACCAAAACACACTCCCTTTGGCACATGGTCCTTGACGCGGTTACCCTATTTACCCCACCTCATGACAAATCAATCTGCTGATCACAAGCATCCATTTTATTAGTTGGGGGTAACATATTGGATGGGGCACACTAGCTCTCAAAATCATCATCACCACTAGCTAGATGATCAGATGATATCCATATCTAGCTAGTCAGAATGCTAATTACAATTGATGGTTAGATCACCATCACCTGTTTTTTTATTTTCTCTTCTTGAACATGATCCAAGGAAGGAATTAATGCCCAAAGATGACTTAGAATATAATATCTATGACGTTTTGAATTAGAGAAATCCTAAGTTGAAGGAGCTAGTAGAACATCACTCTGGGTTCTATCTATTGAAATCCAAGCTGCATGATCAAAATACATCCACCTAATTTACGGTGCATCTTCAAATTTTACCTCAATATAGGAGCTGCTCCTACCGGATAAGAAATGTTTGATATAATATATGATTAATGAATAATGCATAAATTGTTGTATCACTTTGTTTTTTTAATCAAACAATCATTAATCTAGAGTGAAACCAGCTCCCTCTTATTGGGGTAAAGTTCTTGGGGTACTCCAAAATTTGGGAGGGAATTTGTTTTGACAGAAAAAGATCTTTAACAGGTGAACAAGAACAACCCTTTAACTCAGGTTTTTCCAAGTCAAAGCCTCGTAAGATCCGGACTCTTCTAATTTCCAATTTCTTTCACCCCCACGCGCAGAATGATTGGAAGGTGTGTACAGAAAAAAGAGAACATGTCCTACAGAGCAGTCTTTCCAAGGTCTGTTTCACCTATGGCAGAATCCAAAAGCAAGGGCCTAAACGTGTTCCCTTCACATCTTATTATTTCAATTATTGGCCCCTCCCTCTCTCTCTCTCTCTCCTTCCCTCTCTCTCCTCCTTGGGCTATATATATGTGGCAGTATCCATTCATTTTTTTTCTCAAGCAGCAGTTTAAACAACACCTGCATTTACAATGAAATCCATTTGCATTATCTCCATCCTTCTGATAACAGTCTACCATCTCACATCACCACCCATTGCTGATGCAACTTCCATTCCTACCTCTCCCAATGAGCACAACTCAATCAATGAAAAGCAACCCATGAGAGGAATGAAAGGACTCATCTCAGCCGCAGCCTCCAACTTCCCGAAAAACCCCGAAAACAACAAGGTTTGTTCTTTAGTTTATTTGTTTGAACACTAGATTTCACACCCACAAAGTTACCTTTCTTCTTTAGTTTAACTGAGTCTCTTAGACTGATCATGACACGAAAAAATCACAGGTGGTTGCTGGAGGAATGGAGAGGTTGCGCGTCGAGAAAGGTGGTTTGGTGAGAGAAGAAGTCGACCTTGGCGATGACGGCGAAGGGCTGGTATACAATGTGGATTATCATGGTGTAACGACACACCCTCCTTCTCCCAAACATCCGAGCCCATAGTTCTTGCTTATTTCCTGATTAGATACTAGCCCTAGACCATCCTAGAAGGCTGCTACTAAGTACTAAGTCAAGATATATGTATATGTAGTGCAATAATTCAAGGGCTTCTGGTGTAAGTAAGATAAGCTTCCTACCATCAGGTTTCTACTTCGTAGATTTCATTGTAAGCATCCCATCCATATGAAGATGTAAGAGTGATAGTCCTGTAATTCCTTAGCAGCATATTAGAGCTGTAAAATGCATACATTGAGATGCTATATCTCTACTTAAAAGTTATTTACCTTTTATTAACTTGCACGTGTCATCGATCCTTGGTGCAGATGTTTTTTTTTTTTTTTATTATCAGTAACAAAAACTTTTCTATTAACATGATAGAAGGAGAGAACAACAAGAACAAGTACAAGAGCATTGTACCCCACCTACGGCCAACTACAAAAAAATATCCTTCCAAAGAGAAATCATCCCAACCCTTCATTTGGCTAATGAGTCGGGCATAGAATTGGCTTATCTAAGCTCATGGCACAAAACAATATTAATGGAGGTTGATAAAACCCGAGTTTCATTAAAAATGAATCTAAGTTTTCAAAGATCGGCCTTCCGATTAAATACCCAAACGATTGCATTAGAAGAATCCCTATCTATAAGGTTATCATGAAAGAACCTTGATCAAAAGCAAAGAAGAGCTTTTGAAATAGTTAATTAAGACCTCCGCCATTTAGTATACTTTCCATCATGGAGGACGAGCCGCTAGATTTGGACCCGTGAAGGTCATGCTTGTAATAGGTAGTTTCCGTTGCCATTAGAAAAGCTTACCCTGTGTAAAAAGACAAAAAAAATTTTGTCTTGAGGAGGACTTCGACTTATAGGTTTGACTCAATTTGGTGGTGTAGGGGTCGGGTCACCTAGGGATGGCAATGACATGGGTGGGTGGGTTGAGCAGTGGGGTTAACATGCACAATCTCTATCTGAACCTGACTTATTCTTGAATTCGGTAGAAAATCTCAGTTGGAACCCTTAATTAACAGGTCCATTTTGTGAGAACAGCTCCTTATCCAAGTAGTAAGGAGCGGCAATTCTCACCTGGCTATCGAGAGTTCGAACCCTAGGTATGCCCCTCTCTTTCTGCGTGTGTGTAGGTTTTCAGCTTCCTTCCCACATGTGCGGGCTACTTTTTCACTTGAGTGGACCACTTTCCACATGTACAGGCACTTTTTTGGATCTCAACACCCTTATTGGAGTAACAAAAAAAAAAATGAGAAAAAAAGAATCAGGTTCATTTTGTGTGTTGGGTTTGGGGGGATCATACTTCATAGTCATTTAGTTTAGTTCAGGTCGGTTTGGCAGATTAGATAGGAAGAACTATTCATCCCAACTCAATCCATTTATTAGACGGGTTAAAATGTTAACCCAAACCCTGAATTATCCAATTGAGTCCTGGTCGGTTTGGTGGTCGATTCAGGAAAAAAACAGCCCTAGAGTCAACTAGGGTGCCTTGGGCAGTTCACCCCAGAAAAGTTATTTTCATTTAAGATTTTATAATGGTTCCATAAAATGACTTTGATTGTGAAACTGGCATTATTTTACCACATAAAAAGAGGGCTGTAGGGTTAGGTTTTCACATGTTCTACCAATGATGTATTGATTATATCCCAAGCATTGACTTATTACTAGAAGTTCTTTCAACAGAGACGGCCAAATGTAACATAAGCTGTGCAAGGCTCCAGCCATAAAATAATTAACCATGTTTGCCTTGAACATGGGAATATGGACCTACAGCAATCTTGTCATCCAAGTGAAAAGATTTTTCTGGGAGAGATGTATCCAGCCATTATGTAGCCCATCAAATCAATGGGAGTGAAAATGAGCACCACAAGGTCAGTTTAATTTTGTGATTTTTCAGGTTCTCAATTATTAATGTAATTAACCAAAGCATGGTTTTAAAACTCAATCTAAACAAGTCATATTTCCAATACACAATAGTTTCTAGCAAGCAATGTCTGATACCATTTTTTTCATAGTTAGTCCAAAAAAAGATATTGAAACCCAACTCCGACCACCTTTTTATCCTATGTAAAAAGAGAAAAAAGAAAAGAAAGAAGAAATGAAAAGAGGTGAGGGTTTAAAGGATATTAGGTGAGATGCAGCAGGGACCTTACTTTCCAAGGATTTCATTTACTAGGTGATGGTCGGCATTCTTTCCATCTCCCCTTAACTCATTTTCCATAAAAGGGTGATAATGGCTATTTATGGATCTTTTACATTTCTCAAGATTCATAGAAATTTTCATGCAAACAAATGAATCCTCAACAATTACTTTTTTGTTTACCAAAATATTTTAAAACTGATTTCATCCTACAAAGTTTTTTCCATTGGAATCCAACCACAATGAAGAATCACCACAAGCAAAAAGTAGTGAATATCAGGACTCTCCACCATTAGAACGGCCAGTGTGGACTTCCACATGAAATCTCCTCATTTCTCCACCTAGCGGGGATTCCCCATTTGTCATCTAAATGGGCCCTTAATGTCTACGCTCCACATACACCTTACATATATCTCAATATTGAAATGGGGCCCCAGTCCTAAATATGAGAAGATTTTGATTAAGTACAAGATACAATAAATTAAAAAGAGAAATCTGTCAAGAGCAGCTTTTTGAAGGACAATCTCACCAAGGAAAATAAGTGGATCATACAACCAAAACAACAATGCCAACATAATCTTCCATTATTTAAGATGGTTGTCATCCCTAAGCTGTAACAGATATTTCAGTTACTCTATTCTTTCTTTACCTATAAGCACTTCCCATGACAGCATATTACAAGTTTGCCTACCTTCATAAAAAAAAAGAATAGGTTGTTGATGGAGAACAAAGCAAAATTCCCTAATCTACTCCTGAAGCTCCCTTGTGTTCCTGGTTCAGAGATCTTATTTCGAGTCAATCCACAAAAGCTTACCCAGTATGCCACTTTCATACGCTGCAACGGTATCTGAAATTAAACAAGTCATTTCTGATCAAATTTCAAATGAAACAAGTTGTTCACTTTGAAGCTACAAGGAGGATGAAAAAAGGGCGTGCAAGGCCAGTATGCCACTTTCATACGCTGCATCGATGTCTGAAATCAAACAAGTCATTTCTGATCAAATTTCAAATGAAACAAGTTTTTCACTTTGAAGCTACAAGGAGGATGAAAAAAAAGGGCATGCAAGGCTATAATCAAGTTCATTACCATCTGAGCCACCGATGTGTTTTCCATATATAATCACTAGAGGGACAGTAAGACTTCACACAATCTCAACCAGGCCATCTTGGATATCCCACTCATCATCTGTGGAATGCATAAGATAACAAAACAATTAATAGAGGGCACCCACACGTCAGCTACCTCTAGTTTGGAAATTTTCTTCCTTGAGAGGGATTGATCATTTTTTTTTTTAATCATTATAATTGGTAAAGTGACTTGAACCCACAACTTTAAAGGTTGCAACAGCAAGCACCTTCCAAAGAACATTTTTTAATCCTATGGTTTTAGGTCATTTCTTATATCCTCACAATTTTCTTACATCTTGTCATCATGTATAGATCTTCCTATAAAATTCCATAGACATTAACTGTGAAACTCATCTTTTTAAACATGATAGTGTTAATTCCAGTGTTAATTCATTAATAGTGGAATTCCAGTGTTAATTCATTAATAGTGGAATTCAACTTTAATGGAATTGACTAAAAATTACCTTTCTCGATAAACAAAAAATCAAAAGAGTGAAGGTGGAATATTTAAAGCTCTACCGAAAACCAATATTATGGACAGCATTCTATATATGTGATGCCAGTATCAATATACATGTGCCAGATTTTTCCTAAACAGAAAGCTGCATCTTTGTTTGAGTATCTTTGTCCTTATAAATTCTTTATCCACATATTGAGGCATATGGAAAACTTTTCTTTAATATAAAATGAGCTGATGAAGTTTTATCAAGCGGAAAAGAAAGATCACACAGCTAACTGATGAGGTCCCAACAGCCTGTAGTTGTTTTTAGCTTTCACATCCATTTGCCGACCTATAGACGTGAGAGATACAACCTTGGTTAAAGCAGACAAGACCCTAATCTGTCCAGCTGAAACACAAGTCAATAAGGAAAAAAAAGAAACATTAAGTTATTGGAGTAGAATATCTAATGTCACTCTCAATCCAGATCAAATAAGTATCAACCACCCACCGAAGAGCTTCGAATCTTACACAAAATTGCCACTACCTCAGCTAATGATGATAGAAGGCCCCACAAAAGCGAAAAAAGGCCTCGGCTTCAGTTGCATTTGTGATGCCAATAGGAAAGAGAAAATGACCCAAGATTCAATAATAGGTGGAAGCTTATCTTAAATGACACAATTAGTATCATAGGTGATAACTACAGGGGGAATCTGAAGAAAACCAGTAAATTTCTGTCCTATCTGATGTAGATGGGAGCACAGATTCTTCTAAATCATGAAGTACCAAGCTGAACACACTAGTATTCTGGCAAGGCACATCGGAAATTTCTGTTTCTTGTTGTCCAGTTTTATCTACATTTCAAATAACAACACTTCACAAGTCCATATTTGCTTTAAGTTTTGTGCATAGTGCAGACCCTTAGGATAAATACATTGGCAGATATGTATTGGTTCTAGAGTCGCCAACACAATACCAAGGGAGGCATCAAGGCATCAAGGATCCCAGAAGAATCTCGTTGCAGCACGTGTTGCATAAGCTTACAAGACTGTAATGGTAGCACTTAAAATGTACATATTTTTCGATTTTTTTCTCATCTTATTTCTTGTTTTCTCCAAATGGAGTTAGGGAAATAAGGATTCTGACCATTCTTCTGGATTGTTGCACAGATATAAAAACTGAAGCCCAAATCAACAGATCAAAGTGATTTTCACTAAATTTGGGAAAGACTTCAACATATCCCAGAAGGAGATGTTTACCCAGCTTAAATAAGCAAGACACTTCTGGATCATCACCAATCAGAGGGATTACATTTAATTGATTAGTACAGCTGCTACAGCATCCATTAAAAAAGCAGTATAAACCTATAAAAATGGATTAATCTATATTGCTGAATCTGCAAGTCCTAGCTTTTGGAAATTGTTGAATTGAAATTCCATCTTTGTGGCAGAGTCCAACATTCAGAACCATAACCTAATCTGGTAATTTTTTTTATCGTTTCATGAACTCATTGTTCATCCTATCTCTTTACATGCAAATAAGTAACTACTAACATAGACATATGTCCCCAGCTGATAGCTCAGCTGGTAAGGACATGGGTGTGTGAGTGAGAGTGCCGAGTTTCAGTCCCCAATGTAACCGAAAATAGACATATCATATACAGTTGCAAAGAGGCTGGAAATTCTTTTTTCCAAACCCAGCCCTTATGTTGAGGCCAAATAATCAGGTGGGACGAGCCCATGAGCAGATGCGTCGGAGCCTTGTTCGCAAAATAGCAAGGTACTAGGTTCTACTTTTGCTTTTGTATATCAGGGCCAGACCAAGTCATCTAATATTCTAATCAGGTATTTGGGCAGACTGATCAGTCCTAGCTTATTTAATTATCAAGCCAAGAAACAGGGTCAGTCCAAGAACAATCCCTAAAAACTCAGCCCAAACAAGTCCAAAAGTGGGCTGGGTTCAGCCCAGTAGCAATCCTGGATTTATTTGAGTGATTTTTAGTTCAAAGTTACTAAAGAAACACCACATCCATTTAGAATTGTGTTGTTTCTCCCCAAGCCATTGTTTCCAGCAGCGGTTCCATGAAATACTTACACAGTCGTATATACTATCACGCCTTTTAAATGTAAGTAGACCAGAAGGAGACCAAATTATAAGACTAGAAACAAACCTCTCTGGTCTATCTCAATGACATAGGGCACCTTGTTCAACTTCTTGAAAACAGGTTTTGCCTTTAGAAGCACCTGTACATAATCAGGACAAAAGGTGAAAAACGATTTCATTGTCCAAGTAAAATGAGTGCAAATGGTTGCTTGTATGAGTAGATTCGTAGGAAGTAAGCATTGGCCCAACAAAGTAAATACATGATCCCACAATGACAATGACTACAACATAGATTCTATAAGAATACAAACTCATACCCAACAGAGAAAACTATCAAAGGTAATGTGCTCCGAAACAGGTCTGACGGAGTGTGGATTTCATTTAATCAGCCAACCGGAACGGAAAGTGATCCTCAGTCTTACAGACCCATACTAATTTTTGGTTTTGTCCGGGCCATGCTATATGTATGAAAGAAAAGAAGATCTGTCAAACTATGTGACTTCATGACACCCCTACAAAAATTGATGCAGTCATGTGATGGATTTCATGTGGGGTCAACCATGGAGGATCCCTAGCGAGCACATAATGAGATATACGTTGAAGGTCATATCTGCATGAAATCAAGCCTTTTGAATTTATTCTAATTACTTTCCTAAAAGAATCCTACTATTCTTGTTTAGGACTTAAGAACTATCTTACGTACTTTAGTGGCTGCGATTTATTTCTGATAGAATTAACGATTAGCATTAAGTTTAGGTCATATGCTTCAAGAAAACATTATATACACAATTTAGGCCTGTGGCCAAGCAGTTTTAGGGAATATTATGACTAACTAATAGCCCTTCTGTGAGAGACCTACCTACCATACTTGAGTGTACTAATTTCAAAAACCAAACCGCCATGTGGACTGGATTCGATATGGTCTGCATGTTGAGATATATGTAGTCCCTTTCACAAGAGCACATGCTCATTTAAGCAATTTGCGCACAGCCTTGTGGTGCCCACCTGGGACCACGTCAATTCATGGGAAGGTGGGGATCAAAGGATCTGGATGTGACTCACCTATAAACAAAATTTCATATCCATCAGATCATCACAACCCCTTGATCTATGACTCCAAAGTTTAACAGTTTTAGAATAAATCATTTTTTTTTATTTCAATCCAACGGTCAATCCCATTCGGATTAGTGTGAAAAACATGGGATCGATGACATTCACCGGGAGGTGGTAGTGTGTGTGCCATTCGGATTGATCATAGACGTCTTTTCAGGTGGGCCATGCACATCTAAGCTATTTGGCACAAGTTCACCTGAAAATTCCCATTTATATATGTGTGCGCGCGCATGTGCATGTGTCTACAAGGCTTTACTATATAATATATATATATATATATATTGTGGACTGGGTTAGGCCAGAGTAACAGAACTAAATTGGAATTAATTCAGTCAGGCAAATCACATTGCATTAAATTGTCTCCGATCCAACATTATATGCATCAGAAACACAATGAAACCAATTGTTGGATACCATATTATCAATACAATGAAAAGACGTTCATGTTATCCAACAAAAATTAGTATACTTATTGCAGTTTGCGTAAAGGGTGTATTGTAGTTACAAAAAATTACGAGTATTTGATAATGAGGAGCACTAGAAAACTCCCGGAGAGTATTTTACAAAAAAAAAGCCCCTCCCAGTTGGGCCCATTATGGTATATGACAACCAGGGAATGCCGTTGAATGGAATAATCTAGATGAGATCTGCCTATATGAGAGTTTTCAACTCCATTAGACTATCCTAACCCCTTGATCCATGGCCGCAAAGTTTAATGGTTTTAGAGGTGTCACTTTCTTGTGATTTCAACCCAACGGTGAGTAAAAGTTGAATGAGTGTCAAATTTAGGCTTTATACCAATTCATGGGGGTAGTATGTGTGAAATGATTGGATTGGCTCAAGGTGGGCTCCACGCCCTAAAAATATAGGGGAGCAAAAGGGGGAGTTTTTAAAATGGGGAGTTTGTGAATTCCTCTTTGATAATTAGCTTAAGTTTAGTTGTTTTGTTTTGGTACATATTAAACAACTGTTTGCTTAAGTTGGCTGTGTAAGAACTAGAATCAGAGTTCAAGAAGTTTAAAGATTTGTCTTAAGATTTAGGGATTATTCATCATCAACGACAAAGGCTTGTCCTGGCAAGTTGGGGTTGGCACTTGGCACCAAAAGTTGAAAGTCATAAAACCTAACAACTAGCTAGGGTGCAAGGGAGTAAGGACCTAGTTGGTGGCGAGTTTGCGAGTGTGTGAATGGGTGGATAAGGGCCAGTTGGTGTCAATGGGGAAAGAAAGTATTGAAAGGAGACAAAGTGGACATTCAAAAAGAAATCATGGAAATGCTTGTAGAGTATTGGTTAAGCTACCCTCTCCGACCTCTAAGTAGAATGAATGTTGGGGGTTGGGGTTATTACCTATTTCATGACAGCTTTATGAAAAGTAATGTCCACTGCCTAATGCAATAGGTAACTGGCATCATCCTCCCTAAGAAAGGCACAAATCGCCGGCTTGAGCCCTGGTTGTTAAGGAGATATCGGCCAATTTCACTCTTAAAGGTAATGAGTAAAGGGTAATTAGGAAGCTGGAAGAGATTAGGAGGGAGAAGAAAAAAGAAAACAAAAAACAAAACTGGATTCATGGTCATATCTTTCCTCATCACATGCATTGTCTTGGTTGAGCTCCCCTTCAGTATGCCAAACAGGGGATGTTTCTAGCCTTCATTGCCCGACTTAGTAGTTCATGGGTCGATACGCATAGCGCCTAGTATCCATCGTTTACGGCTAGGACTACTGGCGTATCTAATCCTATTCGCTCCCCTAGCTTTCGTATCTCAGTGTTAGTGTCGGCCACAGGGTGCTTTCACCGATGGTGTTCTTTTCGATCTCTACGCATTTTAGTCCAAACCAGTTTTGGTGCATTTACTGTTATTGCCTTTCAGGTGAGTTTTCTCTATACCTATCATTCATCCCTTCTCTCCCTTAATTTTCTTTTATATATATACAAAAGATTCTTTTTTTACTTTTTTGATAGCTTGCATAAAGCTTATTTATAAGGAGAACAGTAAAAGAATTAAAAAGGAAAAAAGATAGCTCCTAAAGAAAACACATTTAAACCTCCACATTACAAGGAGAATCAGGGAAAGGCCTCACATGCCCAAGTTCTTCAAGAAACAAAAATAATCAATTTTCTTATTTCACTATCCCACCCACTTTATTTCCATCATTTGCATCTTTTTAAATAAAGATAAATCATTTGAAATCCTAAGAGATCTAACTTCTTACTCTAAAAAGAAACTACAAGAGTCCTGATCTAGTCTAATTTAATATATATCACATTTCTAATCAAATCTCTAAAAGTAAATAGTTAGCTAAGCCTTATCACTAGTCTTTAATAAAGACTTAATACACTGAAAAGATAATATAAGAACCCTAAGATAAATCTCTCAAGTTAAAACTTAGTAACTTTGAGAAAGGTAATATTTTTTATTGTCAACCTGTGTGTTGAGTCCCATGTCGGTCATGCCCAACGAATGCATCAGCAAACTTGCCCTCAAGTTTGCAAGTGGCGTCTTTGTCCTCCCAAATCAAATAGTAGGCATGCTACAACAAAGATCTGCAATTTCAATTCCTTCAAGTCCACGGACCCGCTTACGGATAATGGCTCAATCAAGTTAAAGAGCACTCTCTCTCTCTCTCTCTCTCTCTCTCTCTCTCTCTCTCTCTCTCTCTCTCTCTCTCTCTCTCTCTCTCTCTCTCTCTCTCTCTCTCTCTCTCTCTCTCTCTCTCTCTCTCTCTCAATTGCCAATAATAAAATTAACGGCTTCAAGATCATCCCCACTATTAGTTGATCTTTTACATGAGAACTCACACAATGATTTTCTTCCATCTAATCTATTTCTGCAGTAGGCTATTGTGGCTCAAGATCCATGGTATGGCATCATTAACTGGAGGATGATTGGCGAACACCTTCAAATGTCAATAGTTTACCAGTCAAAAAAAAATGTCACAGTAGTTTATTAGCATGATCCTTCACTAGATCTCTCTCCATGTTGCTTCTAGTGTAGAACAATCCTCTACCCACCAATCCAATGATTGGATTTGTCCATTTGATGACCTAAATATGACTTGATGGATTTACCCGGCTTCCCCTGGGCCTGTAGGGATTAGTCCGGCCCAAAGGGCTAGGATACCCTCTATTATAAAAAAAAAGAAAGAAAGAACAGAAGATGACTTGATGGATGGGTTCTCCCCATTGTCAAAAGCAAGCATTTTTTTTTCTCTAATAGTCCTATGAGATATCGACTGAGATGGTTCGGCCATGTTAGAAGGCGCCCAACGGAGGCACCTGTTAAAAGGTGTGAAAGCATGGACATTGCCAGGAGTAGGAGAGGGAGAGGGAGACTCAAGAGAAGTTGGAAAGAAACTATTAAGCATGACCTTGCCTACATGGATTTAACGGAGGACATGGCCCTAAATAAATTTGATTGGCGTCGTCAAATCCATATAGCCGATCCCACCTAGTGGGAAAAGGCTTGGTTTGGTTTGGTTTAATAGTCCTATGGGATCAAACTTGCTCTGGTAATAATGCAATCCAAAGCCACAAGAAGTGATTGGGAAAGACCTGACCCACACTCACGTTCTTCAAGAACCTAAAATAACCAATTTTCATCTTTAAATAAAGAGAAATAAATTGGACTGCTGCATATGAGAAGCTTCTTGATCATATATTCACTCATCATCTACTCCTAGAATCTTGAAAGTAGTTCAGCTTAGGATTAACAAATAACAACAAACACTATAGAAAGCATATCCAAGCAAACATAATATGCACAACAGAAGGATTTGTTTTGCTTAAAGGATGAATTCCAGATATGAAAGATTTGACCAGAAGAACAACAATTCCTCTGCCAAATAAAGCATAAAGAACTAATACAAATGGCCGGATAGATCTTCAGCAAAAATAAGCTTTCTGGCAACTGAACACTGCACACGGGGATTTCATCTACATACAACAATCCCCCAGCAGCCAGATGTTATATTGCCATCAATATGATGCTGAAATCAGCTGACCACCTGATTTAACTGATGTGGCATCCACTTGTCATATCAAAGCTCACATATCATATCACCTACACGGCTACGCCATTAAATTGATCATGTATAAAAACTATGGCTATAAATATCACACATAATCAATCCAACAGTACATATCACTCCGATTGGACAAAGAATTTTGTTGCCAAATATAAGGAGGCAAGCAATATAAGTGAGTTGGACCGCACAAGGGCCCAGCCCCACATTGACTACCCCCATACCATACTGACAGCAGCATTAGGATCGTTTCTAGATCAAGGACCCCCACTATTTAGGACATTCTTGGGCCCGTTTGGATGTGCCCCAAATCCCAATCACCATCATCCTAGCCTCACTCTGCCAATCTGGGGTACCCCCAAATCCCAATCACCATCACATTAGCCTTAACCCCCCATCAATCTGGGGTACCCCACATCATCATCCTCAGCATCATCCTTTTGGCCATATCAAATCAATCTGGGGTTACCCAAATCCCAATCTATCGACACAAACTAGATTAGATGGGAGTAGGGTGACCGTGATTCACCCATTAAACCCCAAAATCACTATCGATTTTTGGGTTCCAATGCCGATACTGATCTGGGTAAAACATATTGCAGAAAATCATCACCCACAAATCCGTTTTTCGCCAAAACACATTCAAATTAAACCACATTCTTCGAAGAGGGATTCTAATGCGTAGTTAAAGGAAATCAAAGAAAACAGAGATAAGAGACAGAGAGATTACGTGCAGTAGGATTTAAAGAAGATGACGACATCGTGCGAAGAGAATGTCTTCTCAACGAAGGCGACATTTGGAGAAGCTCCTGCTGCTGCGAAAAGAGAGAGGAAGAGAAAGATAACGGAGAAGATAACGGCGTCAAGTGTCTTCGCCATTGCGAAAGCAATTTCCGTTTTCGTTGCCGCCGCCGCCGCTCCTGAACTAAAAAAGGACATTTCAAATGATGAAAATGACCGGAGAAGTCACCTTGCAACAAGTGACCGCCCTTCTTATGCAGACACGTGGCATATAAATTTTTCGTAAAAATTAATTTAATGAGACATTTCTAGCCATATGATTTAATCAACTATTATCGGCCCACTATTAATTTTATATTAATAAATTATCCTCAATCTTTCGAGTTAATGTAAATAATGTTTCAGATGGCTATCGGCAGGTGGCTAATCCATAATTTTCTCTTTTAATTTATACAGCGAAATGACTCGAGTCTCAATGGATTTCAATTCCCTTGGCTGGTCCGAATGATGAAGAAAAAGGGGAGAAAGCGACATGTTATTGTGTGACCCACCTTGATAAATTTAACACTGTTTGATATCAATTTATTTGTAATTGGTTAAATCTAGGTCCTAATTAGTTTTTCCTTTTCTTTTTTTTTTCTAAACATAATTTAGCAAAGATTGAAATATTAAGAATTCGCCCTGCTGGTGAGTTCCATAATTATATCAAATCAATTCCCCTATTTATCAAAATAAATATATGCTAAATTCTTCTAAATTCTCCATTTGCTGACTAGAAACCAAAATGCAACAGAATTTGTTACAGGGATGGAAAGATAGATCTCGATGAGACATAGTACTGTGCAAAATATCAATCCCAATAAATTATCTTAACTCCTTGACCCATGGCCTTCAAGTTTAATGGTTTTAGAAGATATTATTTTTTTTAGGATTTTAATCTAATAGTGGGTATGTAATAGTTAGATGAGTGACCAAATTGGGCTTTTGCCAATCCGTCACAGGGTAATGAGTGTAAGGGGTTTGGACTGATCATAGGGATTCCGCATGCTTAAAAAGCGGGATCTGCATAGTGTCTCTCAAGAGAGACGTCCTCGAGATTTGATAGTCGCAACTCACAATATAGTCTTTAATATCATAAGCATAAACAAAATGGCAACACTAATCAAATTCAAATGTTACAAATACCAAATATCGATTAGATTTTTATTTTTTCCATCACTTCAAAACTAATAGCAATCAAAACCATCTTTTGAGCATGGATCCTCCACAATGATGACCATGCTATAGTATTAGTTAAATTTGATCATACGATTTATGGCAATCAAAATTACCACAACATCCCATTGAAGACGAAGTTATTTTGACCATCCTTTCTATTGTCTTTAGATGATAGTTTGGAATGACTTATATTAGATAAGTTGACCGAATGATATTGTCCATGTTTGTGTAAACCATTTCTTTCCCCACTAACAGATAAGAACTTGGTTCAAGTCTGCACTAACAAGATCCTTTGGTGGGGAAAGGAAGAGGTGAAGATTGTGGAAATAAATTCTATGTAGAGAGACATTTTCTGGAAGGGATTTTCAGTCAATCTTCTTTTCAATGCCATGTGATGTGAATGAATGCCTTTTGAAAAACTCCAGACTCAAACCTTTTTGGTATGCACCGGTGAAGGCAATGAAGAACAGAGTTATAGAGATCAACAGAACGAGACATAAAAAATATTAAAAAAAAAATCCTAAATAGAAGAGGAAGATGAGAATAATAAGAGCAAGAGAATTAAATCACCTGTGCTGGGAATTTTGACAGCAATGTAAGTTGCTGTCCATGGAATCCTCAAGTTCCTCATTTGATTAGGGCCTGTTTGTTTATGTAATTGAATACCAACAAAAAAATGACTGTGAAATAACCTCTCAGAAATTGAATCAAGGGAAACACAGAAATGAATAGGCAGCCATCACCCTAGTAATTTAATACCTAGGAAAGTCAATGTTCCATTTACCATGTATTCTTCACCTCTCACCTCTTTAATAATCTTTTGGTAGAGCTCATTTCACCGTGAATTCTTATGTATTTAATGCAAACAAACAAGATGCATAGTGCCAATAATTGTTTCAAGCACTACACCAGTAATTACCATTCAGGTGCATCTACATGATGAAGCTCACAAACCACTGATAGCATAGTGTCAATGCATAGTAATCACTGTTCCAGGCGCATCTGCACTATGAAGCTTACAAACCACTGAAATTCATCTAAAACAACAGCCAAGATATCTTCTCATCCATATACACGTACTCGCAACAGAATTCATGCAGACTACTTTACCTGCACCCTAGAATAATAAGAAGGTGCCTGCAAGTGCATAGTCTGACGACCTGAGGGTTAATTGGTCACCCAAAAGCCCATTGGACCGCCACGACTTGCCATGCGCATGACCAACTGCGCGGAAGGCAAATTCACTAGACCGCCCCCTTCTCTGGCATCAACTATTTCTTCTCATGTAAAGGGCCCGATAATGATCATTCTACTCTTCACGTAGCAGTAGGTAAGCGATTTTTCTAAGAAAAATAGCCCCAGCAGTGTAGAGCACCCTACAAATCCTTCAGTTCTTATCAACCACCACCAATAAACAGGCTTTTATGGATTAAAGCGTGAAAGCCTTTAATCACTGCAATTTCAAAAGCTTTAACGGGTGAAAGAGACATGAAGGATGAAGTAATACATGTGAAAATGCCTGCCCTTGTCATAGCACCCATAGGATCTGAGACATACTTACGTGGATCAATCCATCATGGCTGCGTCCTGGTCCGAATAATCATCACTCTTGGAAATCCAAACTACTGAATGCACGCATTGCACATGAACAGCTGATTCGCCTTTATAATCAGCCATCATCTATTGATATTTCAGACTCGAAAAAGATCGAAGTCTTCAACACTACAATGAACTTGAACAGCACAAGTTCGGTGTATTTTTGTAACTTTATACAACAAAGTAAACACGACGTAGTTTTAAACTCATTACAGATTGCATGCTACTTCCTATATGGATAGTAGTACTAGTAGCAGAAGTGTCAACATTGGAGAGGATTAGAGGTTTATGTTTCTAAGAAGCTGAAAAAATAAAATCATACTGTAGTGGTCCCACGTAGTCATCTTTAATCACTTTGAGATTTGTTGCTGTAGTTTTCCTTCTCTAGAAAGACTTCTCCAACACCCGCCTTCGTCGGATGCAGGATCCAGACGCAGGCAGACAAGATGCTTATGAAGCAACCTTAGTGTGAGAGGGTTCCCCTTGGCCTGTTAAGAAACGGACGACGACGCAAGTAATGTTGTCCGCACTGCCCCTTTGACAAGCTTCCTGCAGCAATCTCTTGGCCGCTTCTTCTGGGTTCTGGATGGACTTGATCATGGAAACAGCCTCCTGAAATATTTGCACAACCAAGCAAAAAGGTATTAGGGTGGAGAACACGTGAAAATGTAGTGACCATCAAACACAATGGGAGGAAGATCTTTTAGCAAGAGCGAAAAGTGAAGACCTCATTTGTAACAACATCCCAGAGTCCATCACTCGCAAGGATAAGAAATTCAAGAGACTTATCAATCACCTCTTCCTGCAATTTCAAAAGCAATGAAGGCAGCCAATAAGTAAAATAAAATAAAGGCAAGAAAAAACACAAAGGCAAAGCAGCTGGACAACAGGAGACTCGTGCCTAAGATGCAAATGTCGCACGATGGCAAAATCCAAGTCACACATAATGCAAACCATCCATGCAAGATGCCTTGGCCCAAAAAATAAAAGAAAAAAAAATAATGATGATAATAATAATAAACATAACTATCAACTCATCTATTGAGCCGCACATGAATGCTTGAATGCAGAAGTTGGCCAATCTTCTGACCAATAATCTTTATTATACATATTCCCCCAAGAATAGGCAAGACTGGTGTGGCTTTTGGTGGTAGAGCATCTAAATCGCATGTCCTACTGATGAATGACCTGGGTCCTGCCCTAATGCACATGGATGCTGAAGAACCAATCCTCCACTGAGGGAACCATTGAAACCAGTATATTGGCTTTCTAGTTCAAACTAAAAACCAAAAGGAATTTCTAGCATTTAAGCGCAACACCAAATTCAGTTCACACCATTCAAATTCGGCTCACACTCCTATAGTCGAATATAAGCTAACAGATATCATTACTCCTATGAATTAGTAACATAGCAGATGATAAGATGAATGACCTGAATCTCTGGATCTGCAACAACATATTGCTTCAACAGCCTATCACCAAATGCACGGGAGACGGCAAGAACACCACCAACACGCCAAGTGCCTGTACATTGATCATTAACAAAGAACAGTCAAATGGAATACAATCTTGGAAAAAAAAAAAGTAAACACAAATAATAATAATAATAATAATAATAATAATAATAATAATAATAATAATAATAATAATAAGAATAAGAATAAGAATAAGAATAAGAATCATAAAACAAAGAACTTCAATAATCAGGTAATGCAGATGCCTATTAGGAAGGATTAGTTTACCAGCCCACATGACAAATCCTCCAGCATCCTCAATCCGTTGCCTCTCATCAGTTTGATCTGGCTTGTGATCGCGTGAAACAGGAATAGCTGTGGAAAATGACAAGGTGGAGTTGAAATTTCAAAAAAAGCAACTGTAAGATGCTACAAGCAACTGCGCGCGCATGTGTGCGTGTGTGTGTGTGTGTGTGTGTGTGTGTGTGTGAGAGAGAGAGAGAGAGAGAGAGAGATGAACATAGGCAAGCCAACTGGCAGGACCATATCTTATCTTACTGGACAACGGTCTGCAGTTGGACACGTCAGGCGACCATACATGGGCAAGCCATCACACCAATTAGATAGATCACAAAAAGAAAACCGAACACTACCCTTTAATTTATGACTTTCTCCTCATCATCATCAACTTATCCCATTAATCTTGGGTTGACTTTAAGAGTTATATCTCTAAAATTAGTTTATTCTACATTTCCATCTTTCAATGCAAGTCAGTGAAGAGCGGAATGTAAAATAAGAGAAAGACATGAAGGAACCACTACACGACACATTCACCCTAGAAAGCACAAGAAGATATGAGGTGTCCTCTCTGCTCTCTAACTAGTATATGTCAAACTTTGTTTATGTCATCATTAGACAGTTAGAATGGTCAATATACCATCAAGGAAGTGAAACAACCATGGAGCCTATTTAACCTATATAGAGTCACCCATGATTCTGCATTTCCACCCGCCTTTATTGAAAACACACTGTTGGTAATTCCACAATCTAGCATGTCTTTCGTTGCTACCTCCTTCAAGGTCTTCCTTGGAATCCCCCTTCTCCCAATTCCTTCAACTTGTAGCCCTTCTATACATCTTGTAGGCCTTGTTTTTGGCATTCTATATATGTGCCCAAAACCATTCTTTTGTTTTTTTTTTTGGTAAAGTGCGTACATCCATCTTAGCATGTGCATCTCAGCTGCATAAACTGTAACTTCTCTCCACATTGGTAGTGTTATCTAGTTTCTTGGAGGATGGGGAGCAATAACTATGTTTGGGGGAGTCTGAAGGGCTAGAAGGTCCGGGGCATGGGAAGTTTGGGGGAGTCTAGTGTCTAGGAGGGTGCGCTTGGCAGAGGGGTCGGATTCAAATTAGGGATTGAGGACAGAGTCTTATTTTGGGAAGATGATTAAGCAGGGTGGGTGTTGAATATCTTATTTCCTACGCTATTTAGAGCTTTGTCTAACAAAGAGTCCTTGGTTAGTCAATGTTATTAGTAGTGGTGGTGGGGTTTTTTTTTTTTGGTAGCAATTTTTTGGAGGAGAGAGAGTTTGTATCTCACTTTTAAGTCTTCCAGGCAACGTTGTCATTTGCAAGGATGAGAATGATAAGGATTTGGAAACCTGGCCTGTATAGTAAGTCTTCCTCTAGATCTTTCCTCAAGACTACGGTTCTAACTTCATTCAACCTATATGTGCACTTACGTCGAAGAGTTTAGCTCCTCCTAAAGTAGAGGCCTTTCATTGACTGGTGTTGGCTAGTAGAATTTCTATTGTCCACAATCACAACAGGCACCCATCTTTGGAGTCCAACTTCAACATTTGTACTCTATGCAATGAGGAGAGAAGATCAGTAGGTCAGATTTTCCTTCATTGCCAGTTCTCCTGTCAGTTGTGGAGCCACTTTCTACAATTGAGTGGGGATTAGTCTGGGGGGCACCCATCTTTCTAGTTGATCCTGGCAGAGGCTTGGTTTGGAGTGCCCTTTGCTTCAAGTGGTGTAATTTTGTATAGTTAGTCGTGGTTCACTAGTTGTGGTCTACATGGTAGAGGAGCAGAATAACAAAATATTCCAGTCTGAGGAGACTGGTGTTGTTGAGATTGTTGTTCTAGTCAAAGCGGGCATGGGGAGTGGGTGTCTGTGAGCATAGTTAGTTTAGTTACCTGATTTGCAGTTCGGTTATTCGCATTCGAGTTCGTAGTTTGGTACCTAATAAAATTTGAAAATTCGTTGGAGTAGACTCATTTAACTCGCTTTTCAATTCGCTCAATTCGTATTTCGAGTTCAACAAATTCAATGCACTAATTCGGATATATAATTCAATAAGGTTGGCAAATATATATGTCTTGCACAATTTCTTAAATGCTAAAAAATGGATATAAGAACGGCAATTAATGGAAATTATAAATAATAATTTAATAAATTTAAATTTAGTTCAATCACCTCTTACGTGTCTTTTGTAGCTAGCACAAACAGATATCTAACTGTACGTAAAGATCTTGAGTGCCTCACTAATGCTTTTTAAGTGAGAGAAGTGAAATTTTGTAGTAGGGCCCACCTTCTGAAAATATGAATGACTCAAAATCAACACCCTCCTCTTGGATGAACTATTATTAAAGTTCACTCCAATTGTTGTTGGCACCCTATAAAATTGAGCATATACCAGACACATTAATCAACACTGTGCTGTGATTTAGATTTCTCTTCAATCATGATTATATCTTCTATTACATTAAGTAAAAATATGTGATTAAAAAAGGTTAAAATCACATTTCTAGACAGTTACTCTAACGGTGGAGTTGATGGTGTAATCCCATTGCATTTCAAAAGCGGGCCCTGGATGAATTTATTGCATAGGAGACAACTCCTTGTCAAATCAGAATGACAGTATTGACATTCTTCTAAAAAAATAAGGGGTTTTTTATATCTTTAACATGTTTGCATCTTCTATTCAATCCCGAAAGAGAAGGGAGAGAAGAGAACGAAGGGATACTCAGAAATTTTCCATCCGATGAGAGGATATGCAGGGATTGGAGATCTGGTGCGCTCTTCTTGATGCAAATGTACTGGTAGTATGACTGCACCAAACTACTAGAGATTCAGTGTATTGATGGAAAGTAATTTCATCCTCTTCAACGAAGTACCGAACGGCATCAAATCAGGGATTTCAAGATTTTCGAACCCTAGCGAGTCGAATAGCGATTTATTCAAACTGAACTATTCGGAATTCGACACCCATGATAGCGAATTAGGTAACTATGTCAGTGAGTGAGGATTTTTCAAGATCTAAAGATGATTGATCTTGTTTGTAGTTGGGATGAATGCATGAGGTGTGGTGGTATGACTAGATATCAAAGAGGGAAGTTTCCACGTGGAAATACCACTTTATCTTGGATGAAATCTACTTTATTGCATACCCTTTGGAAGTGGATTTTAAAAAAAAAAAAATCTTTTAAGGGAGGCCAAATTTTTTCTCTCTTTTTTTTTTTTTTAATTTAAGAGTGTTAGCTGAATTTTATTTATTTATTCATTTTTATGACATGTCAGCTGACTTTTATTATGGAGCTAGAATAATACAAGAGGACTAACCCGATAGCTACCAACACAACGCACAAAGCAAAGCCTAAACAGAAACAAGATAAGAATCATCCTGGTCGCTCATCAGTGGAAACTCCTTCCCTAGACAAGCTATTCACCTCCGAATTAGCACTCTCTTTCACATAAAGGAAAGATACTTCCAAATTCCAATGCATTTCCCAAATCAATCACTCTCCTCCCTTCTGTCTGCCATAGACCGAGGAACCCAACACAAACCAAAAGTCCACCGAATGTTCCATCGTAGAAAACAAATATATCCCATTCCCCAAGATTTAAAACGATCAGCTTCATGAAGGCCAACTCCCAAAACAAGGAATAGTAAGATCTTCTATGTACTTAGGGGTGGCAATATAATTCTCATGCTTGGACATGTTTGTTTAGAATCCATTACCTATGATGCCTAGTTATGGGATGGATAAGGAATGAATATTCCACTGTTATCGCAAGGACAGATTTTACAGATAAATAGTGAAGTATCGGATATGATACAAGCCGATACGTTCCCTATTTTAAAGTATCCAGGTATCATAGTTCATGACTGCATGGGGACTATTGTATGGATTGGTACATTTTTCTTTTTATTTTTCTTTTTTTTAATGGAAAGTTAAACGAACTTTCCCCATTCTATTTCCACTTTTGAGGTTAACTTTTAGCAGGATACCAAGTTTCGAGTTGTTTGGCTCCTAATATTGAAACTATGATCTGTTCGGTAGTCTACACAAAAATTTATAGTTGGGTAGATTCTGATACTGCATCTATCTGCAGTGCACACAAAAGGGGAAAAATATCAGCCCAGTGAGACCCGCTTGTAGGCATGTCAATCGTGGGGGACACGGTCAGACATATCATCATTTTCACCAGAAAGGTACCTCTTGCAGTTACTATTAGAGGTGAAAGCTCAGCCCCTTGTGATGCACTTGAATGCATGCCACTCATGGGGAAACAAGGAGATGAAAAGGTCTTGCTTTTGGTCAGATTTTGGGAGGAAAAATAAAACTAGCCCGATTGCATCATCACAACCCTTGATTTTAGGGGCTCAAAGCACTGTCACAAATATGGGTGACAATTTGAGAATATCTCGATAATGTCACCATATATACTTGAAACAGTGTTTTCCCACTAATATTGCGATAACTTAAAAATATCATCAGAATTGAGAATACCACAAGATAATCAAGATAATAGAGGAATATAACGGGAAAATTAGAAAAATCCTAAGATTAATAAATGAATAGTATTTTACATTTACTCTCTGTTTATTTATTATTTTAATTAGTTTATTTTCAATAACATTAACCTAAATATCACGAGAAAACACCAAATTCAAAAAATAACCCAATATTTTCCTGAGAAGACAATTTGACAAGAACAAAAACTGTGACAATGGATTAAAGTGTTAATAGTTTTTAAAGCTACAATTTTATTTTATTTTCTTTTAGGAAGTCCAAGCCAACGAGTATGGATTGGATGGGTGCCAAATTAGGATGATCCAATAGCAAAAGATTTATTGATAGAACAGCTAGGACCGTCCAACCAGTAAACTTCTTGGAGCCATGGGAATTCCAAAGTGCATTGCACAAAAAAAATATACTTCTGATCATCATTTAAGATTCTTGGAAAGAAACAATCATAATGGTAAACGCAAGGGCCAAAATCCATCAATTGGATCAGAATACATTTGGGTCATGAGCAGCCTAAGTTGTTTCATACAAAACCAAAATAGATCAGCACATAATATGATGTCTACATGCTACAGTTTCTCATTCCCCTTATCTCCTATGGTATTATATCTATTTAATATGTCGTGAAATATTACCAACACAATGCAAAACTTAGTGTATCCTTAGAAATTTCAAATTTCAGAATGAGAAGCCAACTGTTGATGGAAGACAAGTTAAGCAATAACCAGGTGTGCATCAGATCATCATCTTCAATTCCTCATTGAAGCCTTGTCATCTATTTGCAGTAAGCTTTGCAAGTTTTATGTTTCCACTCAACCCTAATTGCAGCCATTTTATCAGTGACCATGCAAGTGTCAGATATGGGGCGAGTTCAATATATAAATCATAATGTATGCTCCAAGAAAAACTGTTACTGTTGTTGCCGCTGATGATGTTACAACTTTTTTTGGGTTTTGTTGAAAGGGTTGGGCGTTCTCCAAAGAAAAGACACGATTTACAAAAGTCTAACTAGTTGGTTAGTCCAGCTTCCCCAAAATAGATGAAACAATTATACAGAAACAAAAATAGTCCTCTAGTATAGCATTAAGAGGAAGGAAGAAGCAAACGCGTCTCAAATAGTAAATTAAAAAAAGAAATATTGGTGTCTACCATTTCCACCCCTGCAGATGACAGCCCTGGAGTCCCCAACATTTGCAACTAGTAACCGGTCACCAACAAGAATAGCAGTGGAAGCTGTTGAGCCAGCATCTCTGTTCTGACTATTTTCTGACTTCAGAAATTCTGAGTCTGTATGATTGTACGCATGAGCTGCAAACGATCAAAACAACACAAGAAACCAATTAGTTAAGTGAAAGTTACAACATCAACCTGAGGATATGCTGGAAAGGTATAAAAATTTGCACCTATAGCAGATTTGGTATCAGATATGAACTTCGGATGCTGGATCAAATTACTAAAGAGATTTTGCTTGACGTACTCTGCAGCTCGAGCACCCCCGTGGCCTGAAAATACAGTCATAAATGCAAAGAATCGTCAAAGGAGAAGAGCAGCATTTTTATCGACCTACAGCATTACCCCAAACTATGGTTGAGACAACAAAATAAAATCAGTTTTCATTAAATTCCACAGCTTCTTTGACCAATAGGAGTGGGTGGGTGTGGGAGGGTGCGTATGCGCGCGCGAGAGAGAGAGAGAGGGGGGGGGGGGGGGGGGGGGGGGGGGGGGGGGGGGTGGGAAGTATTACAACTGAAAATGCTCAAAAGATATAGCAAAGAATCCCGCTTTTATAACATGCAGCGAATGGAAATCGTAGTACTTACCATCAAATACTCCAAACAGGCCAACTACTTCACCACCAACAGCATCAATCCTGGTCTCATAGAAGTCTTCCATTGAAGACCTTTTCCCAGGAGAGCTCGCATATCCATAGCTAAACTTCCCATTCTGACTGTCAGAAACAAGGGTTGGTAAGCATATGAACTTGTGCCAAATATTACATAATAACAACAAAACTACAATCTTTCCAGGAAGCCAACTATGCATTTCTGTCACACATTATACAAAAACAACAAAATTCCAGGCTTAAAACCAAGCCATCATCATCTTCACCATCGATACCTCCTATCCCATCTATCTATGGTCAGTTTGCATACAGCATACTCCACTTTTCCACTAAAGCATATTTAAAGCCATGCTTTCTGTAACTCTACAATCTAACATGGGATTTCTCACAACTTCATTCCAGTTCCTTGAACACAATTCTAATACTTCATATGGGGCTGTCTGTCTTTCTCTCCACTGTCTTCATTAAAACTATTATGTTTTTTTTTTTCTTTACATGTTTCAAGCTAATGTTTGCTGAGATCATGAGTGACACTGAACATGAGAGGATACACAGGGTCCTGAGCCTCAAATAGTATGCATTTTGTGATCCACAACCTTCAAATACGCAGAGCCATTCATCGTTTATCAGCAGACCCTGCGATAAATGTGACAAGCCCTGATTTCCATGACTGAACATGAGAGGATACATAGGGTCCTGAGCCTCAAATAGTATGCATTTTGTGATCCACAACCTTCAAATACGCAGAGCCATTCGTCGTTTATCAGCAGACCCTGCGATAAATGTGACAAGCCCTGATTTCCATGACCTGAGTGCAGGGATAAAAATGGGCCCCCTAACACCCAAGTACACATAGGAGCTCACAAAAAGAGGGGAAGAAAAAAGAATATCAGTATGGGTCCAGGATATGGATTCATTTTTTAAAAACTTGGATCCATGCCCATGGGATTTCTGCCCAAAGACCAAATACCCAATGGTATACATGAAATTATATTTTGTAATTGTTCTTAAAAAGCAGGGCTTAAACTTCAAGGCTTTCCTCAGGGCAAAGCGTGTCAAAAACACCCCATAGAACAAGTTTGACGCATGGGACGCATTATGGGTGTACAGCTCACCCTACAACACACATTTGACAAGTACACCCCAATATAGTGCGCTTTTCAATCAAGATCCATGTTAAAGGAGCACACGCCAATAACATGTATTGCTTGATTGAAAAAGATAAGGTGGGTTATAATTTAAGAACTTAAAAGTTTTGTAAAATGTAGACAGTTGTAACTAGGGTTGACCCTAGTAACTCATTAAAAGGATTAAAACAACCACATTGCATTTAATTTATATTTATATTAAATATTCAATATTTTCATAATTATTTATTTTTTTTAAAAGGCACATGCACAGGGCTTACACTCTATGAGTAAGGCTTGTGTGTTACATTTGGGCAATTAGAACACCTCACCTAATGCATCAGTGATTTAAAAAATCTATTTATATTAGTAAGATGAATATTAAATGCACATTTAATATATACTCAAGAAAATTTGGAATATGACTATTGTTATCCGATAAACAGAGAAGCTACAAAGTCCAGGTAAATAAGGCTAAGGTTGAGCATGGGTGTAGGTTTCATTCTCTATACCCATTTGGATAGGAGTGCAGGAACAGGTATGCATACCCCAATTTGGATATGGAACCAGGTACACCATGTACCCAACCCGTTTTTACCCCTACCTGATTGGAGCAAGTGAGATTTGATAGCTCAATCCAACATCCACATGTACTTCTCTTATACACATGAACTAATTTAATAGCTCAATCCTACCTGATTGCAACTTGGGAAACAAAGAACATCAGTCTTGAACATTGCAAATTTTAATCAAATTAGTTCAGGCATTACATGGGTGCATCATAGCACACCATGGATAAGGCTGGAAATGAGTTTTATATGTAAAAATTAACTATTGGATGCATTAAAATATGGATCAATTCTCAAATATGATTTGGCTCCTCACCATTTGTTGAAACAGAGAAAATCAGTGCCGCAAACATTAATCAATCAAGTTAAACCATTTTATGGGTGCACAAGAATGTCATTGTCCTCCACGCTGTGCAGAAATTAGAAAGTGGCTAAAAGGTCACCAAACATTTCAACTAGTCATAAATGGGCCTGATAAAATAATTTCTGCAATCTTAAGTTCTTAACAACCCCAACATCCTAACAAAACTTCAATTCTCTTAAATGTGCACTCTACCAATTAATTACATATGCACAGTAGAACTTCCATAATGACTGCAGTCATATTAGATGGGATATTTCCACCAGTTATACACCTAGGACCATCTAATCCGTACTTTCTGGATAGTGGGACCTATCAGATTATTGGTCCAGTTCATATGGCCATTGTTGCCCATATCACTTAACTAAAGAGCAAAAAGGAAAAGGAAAAAAAAAATGAAAGAAATAAAGAAAGAAAGAAGAAGAGGAGAATGAGAAGGAGAAGGAAGAAAATATGAACAGTTATGTTGCACCCAGACTAGAAAGACCTTAGGCCCGTTTGGTAATTTTACTTTTAAAATCAAGTGAAGTGAAGTGAAGTGAACTGAAGTAAAGAGAGGGAATAAAATATAATTGGGTTATGATGGTATTTTGTTTTTAGTTGTTTGGTATGGAATCTTTTTTACTTTTTTTTATTGGAAAGTGGAGTTTTTTTGTCTTTTAGTGGATAAAGGTGGTTGCTTTTTGACTTTTTTTTTTTAAAAGATGGAGGGAAATTTGAATTAAAGCGTTTTTGATGTGTGCTACATACCGAAATGAGTATATTATGTACTCCCATAATTTAGGTTTCAAAATATATCATGTAATTAAATAGTCAGGGACATTTCCGTAACAGCTGTGCTAACAGCCCGGGCTGTGTAGACTTTTTGTTTCCGAAATGAGTGCTACATACAACCAGACAACTGACCATTGGTACAGATCATCATGCCATTTTTGCCCATATCATTGTATCTAAAGAGAACCCACAATGATATAAACAACTGTGTTGCATGCAGTGGAAACCACTTTCTTCTCGGAAAAGGAATTACAAATCCCCACAATTAAGGTTCACAAAGTGCAGTTTATCTTTAAATAGGCAAGATCATTACCGAAATTAGTGGTGCAAAAGCAAGGGACAAATAGGCAAGGTCATTACGGAAATTAGTGGTACAAAAGCAAGGGACAACTATACAGCAAAGTACCCTCTTTTACCATGTTACAGATGTAAAGCTGACAACCTTGAATTCCTTCCACATATTCCATCCTCAGGCAAAATGGACAGAGGAACAGTGTGGAATTTTAAATAACTGATGCAAACAATCAAATCAAAAAGTTATTCAGCTCGGCATGAAATAGAATATATACCAGGACCAATGTTTGAGCGTTTGAGAACTGGGTCGAGTGCTCAAAAGTCTCACCAGGTCATCATGACTTTGATCGTGAAAGGCTGAGTTAAAAAGGCAATTGGGTTTCTCTAAAACCCAAAGAAACACAATCAAGTATTTAATATATGCAATCATGTACTGAGCATTGACTCAACTCATCCTGGGGGCTATCAAGTCTGAGTCAATATTCGAGTTTCTGAATTTCAGTTGCCAAATGATAAATATGTGCCAAAAATGAATTGCAAAGAGGAGGTATATCTGACAGCATACACAGAGGTACAACTAAAAGTCTAAAACAGAACGTCTGTCAATAAGCAGAAGCAGAATATATGAATGAACAAGGGTCTGTTTGGTTCGGATTATTAAAGAGGCTTTTTTGGCTCTTTTTTATAACAGGCCTTTTTGGCCTTCTGCTTTGGAAAAGCTGAAAACTCATGAGAAAGTCGTTTGGTTATTATAGTTTTCAAATGGGCTTTTTTGGAAGCAAAAGTTAAAATTCACTTTGTAAAGAAGTAACTCTCCCTGGAATGGGCTTTTTTACTTAAGCTTGCGGAACGACAAAGAAAAGAGGGTTTTGGTTTTCCCTTCAAGTCCTGATCCTTTGTCCAGTTACTACACCATAAACATGTAACACTTGTATGGAACTCTATCATGGGGCCCTCATACAGATCATTCTGACCGTTCAAGTTGAAGAATGTCATCCTCTCCAATTAAAGAACCTCAAGTTTCACCTCAAAAGAGCTGGGTCCCACTGTACAATTGAGCACAATAAAGGAAATGTGATTAACACCACGTCAACATCGATGCGTTGATGCCTAGTCACGTTCCATCATGGTGCTCAATCGTATGGTGGGACCTGCCCCTCTTGAGCTGAAACTTGAGGATCTTTAAGGCCTGTTTCTTTGCCAGCATGTCTAATAGGAATTCAAGTTGTCTGTGAATTTCTGAATTCCTTTCAGAAATGTCATGTTGACTTATTGGAATTCCCAGCATTTGAGGCAAGTAGCATTTTGAAATTCCAAAAAAGTGGAATTCCCAAATGCTAGCCCTTTCTCCAGCATTTACGAATCCAAGCATTCCAAGAGGCCTCATTGTAACTCTGGCTATCTCCAATGGTCGAAGGTCATCTTCTTCTCTACACCACTGAAAGAAAATCAGGTCCGATCATCTTCTTTCTTTGCACTCTTTTCATCTATCTGATTGGATGAATCCCAAAATGCCCAAATTCACACCTTCTTTTGATCCAATCTCAATTTCATTCCATATGACCTCCTTCAAAACCCTACAATCCCCCTCACGCATGGACAGGAAATCCATCCCCTCTTGCATCGAGACCAAACAAACCCCGTAATTCATGCATCCGATTTCCTTGGACAAATTCTGATCAGCTTTTGATCTTGATGATGACGGTGGAGATGTTGGGAATGGAAGATGAGAGGAGGATGGGGATCATTGGAATGTGTAGAAGATGCTGATTAAGAAAGAGAGAGAGAGGGTTTGTGTATTGGTTTCTTCTTTTCCAGAATCGATTTGTCCTAGTTTTTTTCAATGGTTGCATGAAGACACGTGTCCTCCAAATTCGAAGTTCAATGATTTCATTAAGACACATGTTCTCTGATTCTTTGTTTTCAAAGTTACTCTATTCTTTCATGTTTGTCTTGTTTTTCTTCCTTCTTGAGTGCAATTTTGCGTCATGTGAGTATGTATATTAGAGAGATTGAATAGCAGGTAACTGTTTGCAACCCATTCTGCAATTCATATAATGCACGGACATGTAAAATTTTACTCAGAAAATTAAATAGTCATGAAACAGGAAATTTGTGGAATTCAAGTTTGCAGAAATTCTAGTATGAAAGAAATGGAGAATTTAGGAATGCTAGAATTCTGTAGCATTTCAGAATTTCAGCATCTCAAATTCTACAAATTCCAGTGGACATGAATTCCAAAAATTCCTGCAAAGAAACATGCCCTTAATTGGAGGGGATGACATTTTTCAACTTGAACGGTCGGGATGATCTCTATGTGGGCCCCATGATAGAGTTCGACACAAGTGTTACACGGTTATGGGGTAGTACTAGATAGAGGATCAGGACTCATTTCCCTCCCCTCATTCATGGTTGTTTTGCATACTTCTGAGACGCCTCACCCTCTTTTTTCCTCATAATCCCAGACCCTCTTTGCCATCTCTCTTTTCTTCAGACCCTATCCCAAGGACCCTATCAACCGACAACCACATGTTACAGCCTCACGTTACTGATCCCAATCAGCTCTGCCCCACCCTTCATGCATCAATTGATAAGCATATATACCCACCAATTGTAGCCTCAAATTTAGAGTTCTCTTCATCACAGGTTCATTATACCCAACCATCCATCGCCAATCTTTCTTCTCCCCATTTTACTTTCAAATCTTTGACCCTGTCTCCACCAATATTCCGACCCACTCAGTTCTTAACCTTCTTCCGCTTCACCTTCTTCCCAACAATCTCTAGCCATGAACCCACTCAGCCAACAAAACCGGAACACTACCGGCCTTCCTCTCTTTAGACAATTTTTTTGCTAATAAGAATCAAAGAAAAATATGTATATTCTCTAACTAAGGAAATTATTTTGGATGAGATGCCATTGCTGATGCAATATTTGTTGCACGTACTCAAAGTGGTGGATTTGTGTTATTTTATTTGAAGTTTTTTATTCAATGTATTTTTTCTCTTCTTTTCTATCTCTTTCTCCTTTTTTTTTTTTTTTTTTTTTTTTGGTGTGGGGGTAGGGGGAAGGGGGGTAAATATTTGAAGTATATTATTAACTTTTCAAAATATGTTTGACGTTTTTCATATGAATGCAAGATAACATTATGTTAAATTTAATTTTTTTTGTTATTTTTGTAAAGACTTATAAATTCAAGTGGCTTTGACTTGGGGCCTTCATGAAATAGCACATCTATGGTTTGATGTGGGGTCATTTTATTTACTTACAAGGCTCTTGCATATTGTGTAATTTATTGTTTACAAAGATTTATATAAAATTATTTGAATATTGTATGATAAAAGTTGCTTCCTGCATGTATAACCAAACAACCTTGGATGCTTTTACTATTAAAAAGTAAATGAAAAAGTTGAGTTAACCAAACAATATTTTCTCTTAAAAAGTTACTTTGAAGAAGTAGGATTTTTATAAGCTATTTTCAAAAAAAGCATGTTTGAATTTTTAAGGAGCCGAACCAAACACACTCTAAACCCCAAAACCCGCGGACTATCTAGAATCAGATAAGATAATAGACTCAACAAAATGGGATAAGAAGAATAGAAGGGTAATGCTTCATCACAAATGTATTGTAATTTGAACCTTCATGCATTGGACCAGTGTTTTTAAAAGCGAGAGGCGCATCAAGGCACTAAGGTCTCCTGGGGCCTAGGCGCAAGGCGAGGAGCGAGCTTCAATGAAGTGAGGCGCTCATTGTGGATAAAAAAATAGATATTTTGGATTAGACAGATAATTCAAAATTCAATGAGCAATGTGTAATCCAAATTCCAGCCCAGCAAGCATCATTTGATTAACAAAAGGAACAAAAAGTATAACTGTAGAAAAATGCAACTGAAAAAGACTGAAACAAAGGCCCCAAAATCAAATCATTCAACCTGGTGTTATGCATCAGTGGACCTTCAGTTTTAAGTAGATAAGATGCATAGTATTATGTTATGTGGACCACTCATGAGCTCATTCATGATCTAAATGCAAAATATTCATTCTAAAACATCAGTCTAAAAATATCAAAATGTATATCTCCAAAATCCAAATAATCAACTCATCCCCATCATGGCCCATGACCATATCCACATCACCATCATCATCACCAAATGAAGACGATCCACATCAAACCAAAATAAGGCCCCACCCACACTGATGGATGAGAAAAATTGGTGATGGTTTGCCAATTGATAACTGTTTGAAAAAAAAAAAAAAAAAGCCCCCAGACCAAGCAATCAAAAATATCAATGGCTGCCCCCACCCCTAATGAGAAATTGGTGATAGCCTGATGATGTGTTTAAAAAAAAAAGCCCCAGACCTAAGGCGCATGCCTAGGCTGCGCTGCGTCTCACTCACTTCGAGGTATTTGAAGCCCAACTAGTGCGCCTCGCGCCTAGGCGCGCGCCCTTTTACAGCCCTGCATTAGATTCGCGTGCGGTGATCCAAACCCCAAACCGTTTATGTGATGGGTTCTAGAGTGAATAATATCAACAAAAAAAAAATCCCCATACTATAAGTTTTCAGCCAGGCTTTATTTAAGACAATTTTTGCCCTTCATTTGTAGTGCAACCATAGAAGAGATTCCATGGTATTTCAACTTTGGAAAGGGTAGGATGCCAACTGCATCAGACCAAAATTCCGCTTGTACATTAAATACCAAACACGACATTTAATTTGCCAAGAAAGATACAAAAATATTCAAGATGTCTGTAATCAAATGAATAACATTATAATCCACCTTTCTTCTACTACTACCTCAGGCCCTAATGGCAACACTACCAAATCATTCTCTCCCTTGTTTGAATCCAAATTTTCTAAAATTTCATCACCCGACCCAAAACCCATACCAACCCAATCCATAATTATCAGAATAACCACACCATCCAAACATTCCACAGCCAATACAAAAACAATATCACAAATCAATAACAATAAAACTAAACATTACAGAGAGAGATGGAGTTAGATGATATCACCTGACGCCTCCGCCGCTAACAGGGGATTCCTCGCCCTCCACACGGCTTGTCGACACAACGGGATTCATATGTCCCATGGGGCCGATCCGAATTCAGGAAAATCAAAACCCAAAGTCTCAAATGTCGAAGAAAGAGAATCGAACAGAGAAAAAGAAGAACCGATCCAGCAAAAAAACGCTCAGGATCTCCAAAACCACCTCATCGCCGCCTCCCCTTTCGAGATCCGCAACCTATCCTGCACCCCAAACAGGAAAAACGCACAAATTCAAATCCAAATTCCCAAAGATCGAAACTTTATCAAAATCAAACCTAAACCTAGCTGAATTCGAACAGAACCAACAAGATCTGAAACTCCCAATGCACGAAATCGATCGATTCGATCTAGATAGAGAATAATTCGCAAAGAATGAAAGAGAAAACCCTTGATCTTACCCATGTAAGGGAGAGATGAGATTGGGATTTGAGAATCTTGGGTTTTTGTTTGGTGGGATTGATTTGGAAGAAGCAAAGCAATACACGAGGCGAAAGCCAGCGACAGAAAAAACCAGAAAGAGAGAGAGGGAGAAAGAGGCGGGGATTTCTGCTTCTTCATGCCAAAAAAACAGACATATACACGTGGCATTCGTGTATGTCAAGGTTGCCATTTTTCCCATGACTTGGTCAAACTTGCCATCTTGGGTGGGCCACCTCATCTGGCTATGATCATGTTGTGGGCCATCTTATCTGAGCCATTTGATCTGAATTGGGTCCACCATGGATGATCTGTTTTTTTTATATTTTAGGATTTTATTGGTTTGTGGTTTAATGGATTAGGTGGTGCTTTGTTGGTCTATAATTATTCAATCTAGAATCTACATGCATTGTTTCCTTTGATTAGGGAAGGATTGTTTACAATGATATTAGTTTATAGTTTTTTATGATTTCATGATCTTTGCATGCTAATGTTATAGTTGACAAGACCAACAACTTAGGGTCTACTCTTAGATGAATGATTTGATTAGGGAAGGATTGTTTACAATGATATTAGTTTATAGTTTTTTATGATTTCATGATCTTTGCATGCTAATGTTATAGTTGACAAGACCAACAACTTAGGGTCTACTCTTAGATGAATGATTAGACAAAGGTGATTAAATAAAGGAAAAGAAAACTTAGGTCGTGAGATTCCTTATAGTAAATTCGAACAGGTGGCGCAATTGGATCACAGTTTGAGAACCGGTGGCTGTGGTTTTGAACTCGCTCTCTATCCTTGGGGTCACTTGCGCAGATAACATCTGATTTATCTCGTGCGTGAAGAAGGCAGGAACTTGACATGTCAGAGAATAGTCGGTTCTCGAAAAGGATGGAAACTTTGTCCAAAAAGTTATAAAAAGAAAAAAAGGGATTTCTTCTAGTGGAGAGCATTGAAATGATATTCACTTTTAATCCTCATAAGATGCAGATTTGAATAGCATACCTCCCTTCCTCAAGTGATTTGATGGTGGGGTAAGTAAGCATCTCTCAAGGGCACTGGTCATTGGGCCAGGAAAGTGTAAGGACAAATTGAGAATTTAACATAAGTTTTTCCTTTCATTACAAGGCTGAAGATCATCACTGGAGTAACAAAGATTATGGCTGAGTTGTCATTTGGTTGGCTAACTTGGATTTATGGTTTAATATACCAATTTGTGAGGCCCAAGTACCCCCATCCTATGATCAATGAAAGCCCACCCAATTATGATACATGAGTTGTGTTTGTGTAGGCACTCTGTCATGAAAAATTTTGGCACCCATCCCACTTTATTTATTGTCTAAGATTTAGATAGGCTTTGAAATTCTCAAAACAGTGCCCATTTTGATTGGGTGGCTCTTCTTTTCCTTTTCTTCATGTTTTCCACCCATAAATAATCCATATGGACCAGCAACACAACCTTTAGAATTGACACAAATCTTAGGTTAATTTATTGAATGCCTACCACCTTTGCATTGAATCATTGGTGAAAAGAAAGTCAATAGTAAGCGTTGGGGGCTTATAACCAAGAATTAAGATGGTATAACTAGTGGGACAGGTGGGTAACACTAAACCACACAATACCTCCCCTACCCCTTGGGAAAGGAAACTTGCTAATTGATTTTTTTTTTCTTTTAGTTGGAGATCAAATGTCAACAAAAGGGCAACAGTCAATGACTTTTTCACTGATGAAGACTAAAATGTCAACGAGCAGTTTAAGATTGCTTAATTGTGACATGGAATATCCATAATTTTCTTGACATTAGCCACCACATTTCTGTAGTATTTATTTACATCTCCACTGTCTACAAAGGAAGTAAGGGTTCATTTGCCTATCACTCATTTGATAGAAATATGTTATATATGGAAATGCCACACAGTCAAATGTTACAACTTACAAATGCATAAAACACATTACCATGTTTGCCAGTATCACTACTTTTATATGAGAAAATGAATATATCCAATAAATTTAGATGTATTTATATTTTTCAAACCGTTTTTATAAATTTCTCAAAATCCAACTTAAGATATAAAACTATTACATGATATTTGTCATTCATAAAATGAATATATCCAATAAATTTAGATGTATTTATATTTTGAGGATTTTACCAAAAAAAAACACATTACATGTCCAGTGGGCTAAAAGAGTATTTTTAACCTCCATTGCACCATATCAGTCAATTTTCACGAGATGGTGTTTTTTTTTTAGCACTTTCAACTAGCGTCCCTAGCGACCCTATTTTTATAGCGTTAAGGGTCGCTAGGGACCCTGGGCTGTATAGAAAGTATAACGAAAAAATTGTTTTTTCCCTCTTTCGTTGTCAGTGTCTTCCTCGCCAAGCCTGGTTTGCCTCTTGTGCGACGCTGTGGTCCCTCCCTCATCTGTCCTCTGCCTTGGGCGACACTGTGGTCCCCTCCCTCGTCAACGTCGTCTTCCTCGCCCTCTTATCAACTGCGGTCCCCTCCAACTTTGTCGAAGGTATTATCTTTTGTATGCTTTCCTTTGTCGTCTAGGTCATGGCCTCATCGTTCAACATGCCTTTAGCTTTGTATAATGTTTCCTTGTGGCAGACATCTACTCTCCACTTGAGAATCGCCTCTCTAAAAGGGTTTCTTTGTCATCCTTGTGTAGCATTAATTGATAGCAAGAAAAATGCCCTAAAAATGGTTTTAGCCCTTTCTGGATGACAATGGGCAGAGAAGCCTAGAGTGGTAGATTATATTATTATCTGTTTTGAATCGCTTGCAAAAGACAAATGCACATATAAATCAAGTTCCTTAATTAGGTCTTCATGTTCATCACTCTAATCTCCATTCAAACTGATTATTTTAAAATGAGGTTTTTTTCTTAAGTTGCTGTGGAATCTCCTATCTCATTGATACATAGTGTGTAAATGACAATCCATTCTAATCTAATATCATCTGTAAATGTGTGGTGTATTTTTGTGTAGTGATTTATGCTTAAGAGTTGTGATTGATTGTTAAAAGTTGCATTTTTACAAATTAACAGTGAAATCAACCTCAGTGCTTACATGATCCTCAAAAAAAAAAAAATTACCATGTTTGAACAACAATACACTGTCATTGTGGCATCCGGAGGCAAACTGCTATGAAGGCTTGCGATAATTCCTTTTTTCTTCAGTGATTTATAAATGATAATAGCCCGTGAAAATTAAAAGTCATAAACAGATCAAGCACTGTACTTGTCCAGATGTACACTTGCAATTAAATGAGAGCAAGGTGCTTGGGAATTAGGGAATGGTCACAAGAAGTGGGAGCTTTATAGGTAGGCAGATCACTTGGAGATGGTTCCAGATGGCACAATCACACCATCTTTCCTTTTATGGACAAAGATATGTGCCCCCACATTGTCCACTCAACGTGCACCCACCTGTTTAAAATGGTGCATAGAGTTAGATAAAAGTCTGCCAAACAGGTTAAGCATAACCATGTCTATTCTGTGTGTGGGGATTCTTTGCATAAATGAGGATTAGCATCCTCTCATGCAGGTTAAAAGATCTATAGTTTGGACACTCTCTTGAAGTATATTTAGTAAAATAAATAACTTGGAAGGTATATTTGGATATTGAGCCCCTGACACAGCAGTAGAAGGTGCTCATAATTGAAAAGTCACTATAAGGTGCTCATGATTAAAAAGGAAAAAATTATATTTAAAGTATATTTGGTTGTACGGAAAAAGTTGGAGATTAATTTCCAGAAGCTGTAGTCTTTACATCCAAATGACCCCATTTTGGAACTTGGTTTTGGCTTTTTATTTGCATTCTGTTATTTGGTTTTATATTTGCTCTTATGTGAATTTGGATTACCTATAGTATACTTGTCATTTTCACTTTTAAATAAATAAGCCAATGTGATAGAGGGACCAATACTCTATTTCTTAAAGACCATTCAATATAGACTCATATAAGAAAAAGAGTGTACACATGTATTGAACCCGACCCTCTAAGAGTTTATCGCAATATAATTCTGTTGTGGGCTCTTTGTAATGATGATGATTACCTTTCTTTTAGTTTATCATTTAGGATTTTGTATTCATATACTCTCTATTTTTTTTTTTTGGTCAAATGAAGGAAAGAATTAGCAATGATTGAGGTAATATTGTTATGTGTTAATATTGTTGCTTTTGATTGTAACTTACAGATGTCCGAAGCAGAGAGCAGCAATGCGAAAGACAATGCCCCAGTTCAACTTCTTACTGAACAGGAAACACACATCTCATCCGCCATACATAATGGGATTGTACGTTGCTAAACCACCTTCCATCTTTCAATTGAATATCAATGCATGTTTTTTTACATTTTATCTTTTACATTTTGACAGGAGCTTGGTACTTATAGATGCATTCCGACCAACCCTGATTACGGGACATGGCATCTAAACGAGAGGCAACTAGAATATGTTCGTATGTCCGGACTATACCACCTTGCACAGATGAGGTGGATTAGGATAGATCACGCATTGATTACTGGTTTGGTGGAACGGTGGCGCCCGGAAACAAACACATTTCACTTCCCCACCGGTGAGGCGACAGTGACACTTGAGGATGTTGCATACATCTATGGATTACCGATCAATGGAGCAGCTGTCACTGGTAAAACATTTCCTCAAGGAAACGTCGCAGATGTGTGTGAAGAATTACTAGGCGTTCGACCCCAGATTGGTGTAGATTTTAATGGAATATCCATTAAGTACACATGGTTGCAGCAACACTTCCGGATTCAAGATGATGAAGGAAATAAGAAGAAGAAGAAAAAAAAGAAACTCAGTCCAGAGCAGGAGGTTTACAATACTAGAGCCTATCTATTTTTCTTAGTTTCGGGACAGATTAATTCAAACGCTTCTTCTTCTAGGGGGCCCGCATATGCACTTGAATTATTTAGGGATTTCAAACCCTATGCCTGGGCCCCCGCATGTTTGGCCAACCTATATAGAATGTTGAACAAAGGAGTGAGGTGGGCTGGGCTTAAAAAAATGGAGGTTGGTCCGGATGGCAAACCTGTTGGCATCGACCCAACAGATGAGAGTGATGCGTTCGAACATACATTCAAGACTTTGTCAGGCCCTCTCCAGCTGCTCCAGGTACTCATTAATGAATGTGTATTGCTGAATTCCTTAGTCTTTTACAAACTTGGTACGCACTAACAACAATATGTTTTTTACAACTTTGCAGATATGGGCTTATTCGAGGATGGCAATTGGTCGATCGATAAAGCCTTGGGCATGGCCCAATAATGACATTCAGTTCCCCTTGATGAGCACATGGCACAGCAGGCTAGAAGGAATCCACCACGTTACAAGGCTGAGAACTGTACGCAAACAACTCAACAACCTTACAGTCGGGCAGGTGATTGAGTTAATTAGCACTTTATTCCTTGTTTTGGAGATTTTTATGCACCGCTTTTATATACATACTAACACATTATGTATCGCGTTTCCATAGTTTGACTAGCAACCATATAAGAGGCTTGGCAAGCAGTTCCTTAGACGAGTGCCCAAGGAAGACCGATATTTATTCACATGTTCCGCACCTCTTGTATTCTTTTGGATGCTAGAGAGGCACAACACCGGTCGGGTCATGAAACAGTTCGGTCTAAGGCAGGTTGTTCCTCCACCCTTTGTAGCGCCGTTTCCCAAAAAAGAGAGGATAGAAAAAGTCGTGACAAATTATAGTATTGTACACTCATCAGAGATAGAGCTATGGGAGAAGAGGTATAACAATGTATTGCATGGGAAGAAGTCATCGGTCATGGAGCACACCGAAGAGTATATGACATGGTATTCTTTGAATACTATAATGCACATTGGTCGACCAAGGACAGACGATGCACCCAATGAAGCAGTTCCAGAACAAACTGCGGAACATGAGCCCATTGTCATGCAGAAAAGAGTGAGTATGACATTTATTTTGAATTTCAAAGTTTAATATTGGGACTATTTTTTAAATGACAAGTGCTACGTGTGTACAAGGTGTTTGAATTATTTGATCACATTGAGCGGTCGTGCGGTCGAGCAATGGAGAAGAAACCGGCATCGTCCATGGAGAGATTCATCAGTTCATTGCGTGGAAAGATTAGAAAATTCAAATATGCTGTTGAGGCTACGTTCGATCAATACACGGAGACCTGCAGCAGTTCCCAATCGGATGAGGAAAAGCAATTGGTACGTTGGCAAAATATATTGTAACTTCTAAGCATGTTCTAACCAATTATATTGTTTACCTTGTTAACCATTCATTGATGAATACCAGTGATATAATATTTTCTGGTTTCACACTAGAGTATATCCAAAATCAGCCTCACAATCTAGTCTCAAGTGGAAATAATCGGCAAAAAGTTTGATATGGGAGAGACACAGAGGAGATTTGACAAATGTCATAACCTCGGCTTAAAAAAGTTGGAAATGTAAGAATATACTGTTTCTAAACCCCTGTAAAACATAGAATAGACCCCATGATATCAAGCAATAATTTCATTCAAGAATAAAATATAGGTCAATATCCAATTCAAAAAATAAATTAAAAGATGCATGTCAGTTTTCCTCATAAGATAGTTATCTTCTTGTATAGTTTTCCTTATAAGATAGTTATGGAAAAAGTTCAACAGAACTACCATGTATTACATTCTAATACACCTCCTGCTGTGAGCCTGAATAACACATATTGCTAGCTAAAAGCAAGGACAAATTGCTTTCCTGATGTCATGTTCTCAATATTCAAAAATTTTACTCAATTCCTTGTACATGAGAAAAATGGGCTGTTTGGATAAATACAAGCTTTTGGTGGCCCACCAGATGATTGTTTTGGATTCATGTTCTGGACAACCTTTATAATAATACTCTAGTTAATGGCACAACCTTTTTTCTTATACTTTTCATAGATTACTGACATGGTTCTTCATTTTCCTACTTTAGTTTTTCTTTTCATGTGTTCCTTTTGAATTGTTTAACAGGGGCGGAACTAAGCTTGAAATTCTTTGTTTAATATTATAAAATGTATTTAATATGCACTTCTTTCTTTAATATGCAATTAAATGTTGTGTTATACAGGTCCTCAGTCCTAGGCATGCCGTATCAAAGAAGCCTGCTTCGAAGACTCCGGCGAAGAAGAAAAAGCAAAGACGAATGCCACAGCCACAGCCACAACCACAAAGCATTGATGATTCTCCTTTGAATGTATCAACCCCCAAGAACCATCTTGAAGAACCCAAGTTGCATGATCAGTTTGTTTACATTACCCCACCTGATGAAGATGTTAAAAATGTACCAATCGAGGATCTGTTCTCCACTTTGCCTTGTCCTGAAGTGTTCACAACTCCACCACCGGTACAGCAACGATCCATTGTGGTTGTACGTTCGCCTGCAACCATTGAGTCGCTTGTGTGGAGGCTTAAACATTTACCTAGGACACGAAAAATTCCAGACAAGTTAATAGGATTTCAGCATTCCATAACTCAGTCTGAATATGTCCTGTCGGAGCTGGACAAGGAGATACTCGATGGCTTCTACAAGTACTACAATTCAAGGTAGATATGCACGCATTAACAGTTATAGACAAGTACTATAATTCTATTACTACCCTTATTGCTTTTCCATTTTGGATTACAGGAAGACAGAACTGGATGCTATATGTTCGATGGTCAAGAGCGACACACTGTATGCACTATTGGAGGAGGACACGATGCTGGACACGAACGTCATTTATTATTACTTCGATTGTATTAGGAGCAGCTGCAAAGATGCATATTTGGCTGACCCAAGCATATGTGTAAGTCCCTTCGTTACATTTTGAAATATACAAGTATTTGTACATTGATGAATGTGATGATTTACTATAGTCTTAGTTCTTTTTTTAACTCTATATTAATATAGAAAGTAAAGAAGCCGGCAGTTGTGGTGATTTGATTAACTAATACATGAGAACAAACAAAGTTTAAGTCGTGACCTCATATTGCTCCTCTTGCTCTATTTTTCTGACTTATTATTGTCTTAAATCAGTTGGATAACTTCTGGACATCTTCAACCTTTTTTTGTATATGTCATGACTGTCTACATATTCTGACTGTCTACATCTTCAACCATTTTCATTTATAGAGTTGGTGGCAAGAGAAACAAAAAACCGGAGATGATGCCGCGTTTGGCCTGAATGGATCAAGAGTATGGGATGCAAAAGAGTGTAAGACACTCGTTTACATCCTACATGCTCACAATCATTTTACTCTTCTTGTCGGTTATACAGACGAAAATCGCTGGGAATTCTACAATAGCTTGAAAAGTGACCATTATCATCAGAACATTTGCGATAGTTTCGTGAGTACAATACCCACATGTGGTGCCTCTTTAATTATAAATGAATTGCCCTTTCGTATGCTATAATTTATTGATTGTTTTTCTTGTTCAATTTGTAAACAGAGATTGTGGTTGACACAGCGATTTGAAGATTACGGATGGGGTGAGCCTTGGGTTTGGACTTCCGTAACAAAGACTGATATCCCATATCAGCAGAATGGGACGGATTGTGGTTTCTTTGCGATAGGATACGCAGAGCACTGCATACACCGTCGCCCGATGAGGTTCACCCAAGCTGACATACCGTATTACCGACGGAAGATATTGGTAGAGATCTTCAAGAGAAGTTGGTTGCTGAATGCCGACAGGCTGCATCTCCCAAGCCTCCCAGCTCTATAAACTTCTGCCAATGATGATTGTAAAGCACTTGACAATATGTGTCCTGAAATCTTTGTAATTAACTTATTATTTTTGTTGAAAGATGCCGTAATGAACTTATTGTTTGGAACATCATTTTTTTTTATGTTGAAGTTCCAAATCGTTGTAACAAACTTGTTGTTTTGGATGAAAGTGATATAATGTAATCATTGTTTGGTTGGAACCTGTTTGTTGACAAGAAAAGGCTTGATGTATGATTTAATAAACTTGTCGTTTTAGAAGAATGAATGAGAACTTCTTCAAAATAATTACTTAATGTTAATTCACTGTCATTTGAAAATAAAATTCCTTACAAGCGTCCCAAACAACTGTTTTAAAAATAAAATTCCTACCCAGGGTCGCTAGGGACCCTTATCCAAAAATCTGTTTCCTTCCCAGCGTCCCTAGGGACCAACGTTAGTTATATACATGGGTCGCTAGGGACCCTTATCCGAACATCTGTTTCCTTCCCAGCGTCCCTAGGGACCAACGTTAGTTATATACATGGGTCGCTAGGGACCCTTATCCGAACATCTGTTTCTTTCCCAGCGTCCCTAGGGACCAACGTTAGTTATATACATGGGTCGCTAGGGACCCTTATCCGAACATCTGTTTCCTTCCCAGCGTCCCTAGGGACCAACGTTAGTTACATACATGGGTCGCTAGGGACCCTTATCCGAACATGGGTCGCCAGCGTCCCTAGCGACCTATATTACTTATAATTCCTTACCAACCTTTACATAATACATAGTGCAGACCAGAAATTCTTTTATGACAAAAAAATGTCCATTCCAACATGAATTGGATATCCAACGCTGAGGGAAATTATGTTGTTAACAACAAGCAAGAAGCTACTTAGATCATTACTTAAAAAAAAAATCAAAATGTCATTGACATGTCATTACATTTCTTCTGATTACATTGATATTGGTATGCATAAAGAAGTCATAAAAGAACATGTGAAACAAAATGTCAATTACATGTCATACAATTTGTCTTCTTCATATGGATAATGGGATCCATCAAATTACATGTGACATAAGACATCAAAAAATAAAAAACCGATTCCTCTACTGAACAGTGGGTGGATTACGACAGGTCCCCCTATTGTGTCCCCTCTGTTTACAGTTAGAGCAGGTTACAACCCTTCTGACGCGGTTGCTATCTTCCACCCGGACCCTATTCTTCTTTGGTCGGCCCGGCTGCTTACTTGCTAATGGGGGAAGAACGCGTTCGCAAGAGCACGATTCCCACTGCTTTCTATCACGGGTGGCATGTAAAACCTCGTTGTAGGTCATCTGATACATGGATGTGTGGTACCATTGTTCACAGTAATCATATGGATTGAGATTTCGAACTTTCATTGCAGCCATAGCATGTGAACATGGGATTCCCATTACTTCCCATCTGCGGCATGAGCATGATCTGCTCTCAAGATTGACGACATCAACGTACTTAGCTGATTGCACCTGAAACTCTACCAAACCTGCGACACGAACGTGCAGTCTGCGAGACTCTTCCATTTCGCTACACAAGTACTTCTCTGCATAAGGAGTAAGAAGTGACGTAATCTTCTGCGTTTGCACATGCCGTCTTTCAAAAAATTCCATAAGTTTTGCACGTATTTCTTCAACTTGCTTTGTAATTGGTAGAACCCTCGTGTCCTTAAGAAGGCTATTTGTGCACTCCGCGGCGTTGCTAGTTAGCATGTCATAACGGCGTCCATGTGCAAACGCCGTCGCCCAATTCTGACGCCCGATTGTGTTGATGTAATTATAAGCACGCTGATCAACCGACAGTATGTCATTCATATACACATCGTGCTCGTAAGGTCTATAAGCCCGCGCAGCTTTCCAAAATGTCCTCAAAATACCAACATCATTAAAGGCTGCCTTAATATTTTCAGCTATATGATGACAACAAAAACAGTGGTGTGCACTAGGAATTATGGCTTGAAGTGCGGGGATTAGGCCCTTCTGACGGTCCGAAATAATGGTGAGGTTATTCGGTTCACCCAATGACATATACAAGTTTGCAAGGAACCACTCCCAGCTGTCACGACGCTCTGATTCGGCAAAGGCGAAAGCAATTGGAAATAGCTGATGGTTTGCATCATGCGTCACAGCTACTAGTAGAACTCCAGGATATTTGCCACGAAGATGTGACCCATCTACTGCTATCAAAGGTCGCAGAGAGTTTTGAAAAGCTCGAATGCATGGGCCAAAGGCCCAGAAGAAACGTCTGAAACGATCATCAGATGTGATGTCAATGTTGGTCACTGTGCCTGGGTTTGTCCTTTTAAGCTCATTACAATACAGTGGAAGAATCTGAAACGACTCTTCGTACGACCCTCGAACCTTGCGCAAAGCGACTTCCTTAGCCATGTGTGCCTTCCTGTAGCTGATTCGAGTACCAAACTCCATTTGATATTCACTGATTATCTCTTTTGGTCTTATATCATTATTGCACCGTACCTTATCTTCAATGAAATCTGCTATAAGCCTAGCAGATGCCTGTGGATGAGATGTCCCCATCATAGGCTTCGAGCAAGAATGAATTGCTATATACTTCCGCACCTTGAAATGTGGTCCTGACTCAACCATGGACGCATGTATTCTCCAAGGACAGTTTGCATCTTTACAGCGCGCAGTTACTTGCCTCATGTTGGTGCGCACGTGCTCCAACGTGAAGTTACTGTAAATTGCAAACTTGGCAATGCATCTTCTGAATGCTTCACGATCATTAAACTCGCGACCCAACCACATATCCCTTGCTGAATCAACTCCCTCTTCGGTTAAGACTGCTTCGGGAACCATTGTGTCCACTGTTGTGAAGTCTATCTTGGTGGTTGCACCGTTCAACCCGCTGGTAATCCACTCTTCCGGACCATGAGATTATTGCTCCTTGTTTGAACTATGTTCTTCCATGTGTCTTGAAATGGAATGTATACCCGCAGAGCAATGAACATCCTCAGAACGAGCCATACTTGCATCATTGTCCCAAGCAAAAATAATTGGTTCCTCCTTTGCTATCATACCATTCGGCGCTGATGGAAAATTGAAATCGCAATCCTCATTCAAGTTGACAGTGGGAAATTCTTTCGTCTGTGCCCCGTTCACCAACACTTTGTCTTTGATTAATCTAGTTTCATTGATCAAGGCTTCCCATTGATGTTGACTTTTTTGCCTCTTATGTTTCCTGCATAATAAATACATGGATCCATTAACTTTGGATTTATATAAATACACTTGTGGATTAGAAATAAATGTCACTATGTACGAACCTTGTTTGTGTGGTTTCTTTGGGGGTTTCTTTGGTAGCATATGCGTCCCGTTCCCTCTTTGCAACAAACAACAATATATTGTTTCTTGGATCAGTCCCCGAAGCTCTGAACATTCCCTTTACATCGTTGTCATCATCAATGTCTATCAATGAAAAAAAACTTCCGTTGTGAAGAAGGTGCTTTATACACAAGGCTTCTACACTTGCTTCCTAGTTTGATGCTTCGAGTGCAACGTTCAGAAGCTCACTATATGTTATGGTTTTCCGGAGATGCCTCATCTTCTGTCTTCCGCCAATATATTGAGGACATTTGAGATCATATTGAAAATCACCATCATAATGTAATATTGTTAGGACATCCACATCCGAAGTAATACTGCAACATTAAAACATTTAATATTAGTACGTTAAATCATTAAAAACAAACATGCTTCAATGAACATATCCAATAAAAAGAGGAATATTTGTTCAATACTACAAGTCCATTTGGAAGTTGACTGGTAAGTAGGGCAATTTATTGGCAGTGGTACAATTATTTCTTATAACAATGATTCGATTAATCTTGCTGATTTTACAACAAACCCAAGTGGTAATCAAAGGAAAAATATTTTTATCATATATGATTCTCTATGTCTTTCTCTTTCTAATCACATAACTCATTTCAAATCATTTTCTCTACGTTATCTACGAGTTTCTCTTAAACCCAAAATTCCAATGTATGCTGACATTTCTTTTGGTTCATATTATTCTCACATCAATGTTAGTGAAAAATAAAAACTTAAAAAACTCTATCAAATATGTTTGCACACAATCTCTATCTTGGCAGTGATAAAAATACAACATATCTTCTTCTTATCATGACAAAAGCATTTATATTGGAAAGGAAAAGGATCAAGCAAAACTTAGATTTTAATTCTCTATCTGTCATTTTTTTTATGGGAATGCTGTGGGGGAAGAAGACGATGAGATGCATGCAAAAATGGTCACATGAAAAGGGTTTATCAAAAGTAGAAAATCATATTTTAGGGCAAAGTACAAACTTCACCTTTCCATTGCTAGGCCCCAATCAGAGTATCATATGAACTTTAATGTTCTCCACCAAACAAAAGCATGTGTCTTTAATGGTCTTCAATGGTGGGAATGACCTGGAGAGGAAGGAAATTAACAGAGGAGACGGGTGCAGTCGACTTGGGAGATGATATGTCCCGTTGACAACGAAAGAGGGACAAAAAAACCCTTTTTCGTTGTACTTTCTATACAGCCCAGGGTCCCTAGCGACCCTTAACGCTATAAAAATAGGGTCGCTAGGGACGCTAGTTGAAAGTGCTAAAAAAAAAACACCATCTCGTGAAAAATGACTGATATGGTGCAATGGAGGTTAATATTACGTACCCTTTTAGCCCACTAGACATATAATGTGTTTTTTTTGGTAAAATCCTCTTATATTTTTCAAACCGTTTTTATAAATTTCTCAAAATCCAATTTAAGATATAAAACTATTACATGATATTTGTCATTCATATAAGAATAATGATGGGGATTATTTTCTCCCATGCATTGCACATTTGGTGTCGTTTGTCATGTGAGATTTGGTAAAAGTGTTCTTTCTCTTCAGCAAAGAAACACAAATCCTGCTCATTATGTGAATAGGGCCCATTTCTTTCCATTTAAATACATATGAACTCAATACATAGTAATTTTTTTGAAGCAGTTAAACATGGAGACCAAAGGCTAGGTTTACATTTCCCATCTTTTGATTTTAAATTTACAAGAGGAAAGACATAATCACTCGTCGCAATAATCCAATGAATAATGTTACAACATACATTTTGGTAGCTAACTTAATGAGTTTGTCGTGGATACAACTTGTAGTTTCAATTGAATGGATCCTCTCATGCCGACTTTGGAAAAGTCAAAGATCACTTCTTTAATATGTTTTAAATATGAATTGCTATTCTGAGTATTAACTCTATGTCAAATTTTAGTAAAACTGGAGCTGGATTCACTGTTAGATTGATTAATTATTATTATTTTTTGGTACCCGACTTAGGGGGTTGGGATTCTAGCCCTTGGGTGAGGGAAAGAGACCTTGGGTGAGGTGAGGGAGCCTTCGGGCGAGGGGAGTTAGCCCTCGAATAAGAGAATGTGGCATGTCCAAGGTTCAAGTTATAAGAAATCAGGTAAAAACTAACACCTCTTACCACCGAGGTAAGAGGCCGTTCTTGATTGATCAATTATTATATAATAAAGCTAAGGATTATGATTGCCTCAATTTAGGTTTTGACCTCTTAATTTCTTTTTTAACTGTTAATTAAGAAAATAGAGTGCAATTTAGTATAGTTTCCTTTTGAAAACACAACATCAATTAGGATGACTAGCTGCGTCAAAAAAGGAATAAAATTTAGTTATATTAGCATTGATAGGGGACAAGATTTAAAACTTAGAAAATGAAAAGTAATTAAGAATTTAAGGTGAAACCAATTCAAAGTTTACCTTAAACTTTATGCAAAAAATAAAAAATAATGCAAGTTTAATGTGGAAGAGAAGTTGCCAGAACTAAAAGAAATGGTATTCTTTATGTATTTAAGAAAAGAGAAGAAGAAGGTAGAGAAAAAGGAAAAAATAAAAAAGAGAGACACATGCAAAAGAATTAAAAATAGATGTTTATTGTTATTAAATGCCTAAAACTTAAAGACTAACGAAACATTTGTGTAATATCCATGAAAGATCCTCGGGAGAAATTTAGTTTCAATTCATGCTGACATATCATTAGATTGATTTCTTACAAAAAAAAATAGTTAGTATACATAAAACGAAGAAAAATATAAAAAATAAAAACATAATGAGTAAATCTAAAGACAATTCCACCAAGTTAAAAAACATCTTCTGGGGAATTATAGGACTACATCTGTGGAGAAGTTAACTTATTATTCCTTGGCCACTGGCCAAAAAAAAAAAAAAGAAAGAAAGAAAGAAAGAAGAAAAAAGGAAATAAAAAAAAAAACTTTCAGAATAAAATGAACTCGTGGGGTCTTAGATTAGTTTTCTATTACTATTTTCAATTATTGGAATCCTTCTATTTTGTGAACACATGTATAAGAAAACACGTGAATCATAGATATGATACATATTTTCTCAAAGAAACCCTGACATTAATTGCATATTTCATATTCAGTGTAGCGAAGGCCCCACCCATTTATAACTGCTATTGCTATCTTATTAACAAATATTTTTATAAAAAAATTATAGGGATTTTAACATCTCTATACCTAGAAAAGCATCCTAAATTATATGTAATGTCTAAAAGCATCTTATACCGTAGACTTCATTTTTTTTGGAACCAAATTACCTTTCACTTTATCTATTGCGACATTAAGACTGATCGGTATTTTGTAGCTTGTTATTTTTATTTCAACTCTCGAACTCACTAATTTATGCTGGATAATGTGAGTAGTACTTAAGGTTTATTTTAAATTCATATTCTAAAGCGAGAAACATGGAGGGAAAATATCCTAAACTTTGTAGCTAAATCATTCATAGACTGTAATAACAATAGAGTTACAAATAGGGAGTGAAAAAGAGCACAATTTTTTTAAAAAAATTGAAATGGGGTGTTTTTTTTTTTAGCAGAATCCATGGTTGAAAATATCGGCCGGTACCGGTACGTACCGGCCGATACGTACCGGTACAGGTTGGTACCGCACCGATATCTCAGCGAGATATCGGTCGCGGCGATATTTTCAAAATATCGCCAAAATATCGCCATATATCGGCCGATATTTTCAAAATATCGGCCGTGGCGATATCTCGGCCGATATTTTGAAAATATCGGCCGATCTTTTTTTTTTTTCCCCCGGACCCCCTCTACGAAGCGCATGTTTTAGATAAATGACAATCAAAATTCAAAAAAACAAAATGATCTACTTGACCATGATAGCTAGGACTCTTTTGCTAATTGTCTTTCTTTTTTTTTTGTGCTTGGATGTCTATTATTATCATAAACTACTAGATATGATATTAAACCTATTTAATTATGTTTGGAATGATATATTAGTAAAAGATTGTGTAATATGCTAATTCATGAACCAAAAGGCTTTATATTGAGTTAGATTCGATGTTACTCACTTATTTTCCCCTAGATCTAGTATTTTAAAGTGTAGATCTAAATTTTTTTATTTCCAAAATTTGGGGCTTTTCTTGAAATCAATTACATTTTTTCACATTAGTGTTCAAATGCATTGATAATGTATTAGTTTAAAATAGATCTATACTTTTGGAACAAAAAAGTATGAGTTTTTGCCAAAAATTGTGGTTGCATTATGTCAGATTTATGATATTTCATCTTATTGATCATGAGCATCGATAATGGTTACATTATATAAAATACTGGAGAATAAAGCGAACAGCGATACAAACAGGACTCATAACTTAAGGTGACCGAGATTTTGATTTATTATTGTTACTAATGGAAAAAAATATTGTTTTCCAACATTTTCTAATATTCTGGATTTTTTGAATATTTTTTTGGATTAAAAAAAAAAATTCACACCGCGACGACCGCGACGGACCGATATCCGCGACGATATCCGCGACGTATCGGTTTTTCGGCCCGGCCGATACCGCGACCGATACCGAGATTTTAAACCATGGCAGAATCTCTACAGATTGTACTAAAAAGGGGCCACAGTGAATTCCTTCATTATTGAGCAAGCTCACAATAGAATGGTTCAACTCCTACATTCGTAGAATTCGTTGGTTCGGCTTCAGAATTATTAGTCAAACCCAATGTACTTGTATGTATCCTATTTGAGAAAACTTTAACTATGGAACTCGCGAGTCTCTTTTTAACTTCACAAGTTGATTATTAACATCATCACTTAATTATGTTAATGTTCGATTCATACTCTAAAGGTGAGAAAAGTGAGCGAGAGGTGACCTCGACATGATAGTCATGTCCCTTGAAAATCTCGAGGTGAGGCTATGTTGTATTAGTTAATTTTATACTAATTGTAGGGAGAGTACATTCAAAATGAGGATATTATTGGAGTTTATAGAAATGATAAATCAATTTAACATGATAGAGAATCTTAATGAATGCTCGAAGGATATTGGTGAATGGAATTAAATATATAGCAGATGAAAACCTAAAGCTCGCGAATAATGTTAGCCACATATATGGACACTAAATCCTTAGCTCGCGAGTGTTATTTCTCGAATTTGCGATGTTAGGGATTTTTGGACATGATGTGACGCCGTGACCCTTGGCATTTGAAATGTCATGTTTCTTTTACTAGAGTTCCCGATTTCAGTGACCTAAAAAATTTTCAAATGACCTTTTGAAATCCTTAGAATTCCAATCTCTTTTGTTTTTGTTGGAATTCGAAGTGCTCTATTTAACGAGAGGATTTAGGAATTCCACCTCGCTGGACAACTTTTGAAAAGTTTGAGATTCTTCGGAAGAAGTAGGCCGTAAATGATTTTTTTCCTTTCATTTTGGCCATGCTATCATCTCACTTCTTCTAATCTTTGAACACCGACACTACTAAAATCTTAGCCACGATCAATTTATAAAATTTAGTTTTTGACCCGATCATCAGAGTTTGATTCATGTACTTTAGATGGGATCAGTCATGCAAAATTCAAAGATTTAGTTGGAAGATAATTTGGCATATTATTAACATGTGAGTTTTACCCAAATCTGAATGGCTAAGATTTAAAAGGTGGACCCCTCTAATGAAATTACAGGAGTGGCCTAAGAATTAGAATTCTAAAGGTAAGCCACACAAATAGATAAGAAAGGAGAAATAAAATCGATGTTTCCTTTTATACTTTCGCTTACTTCCTACAAAAGTAAATATTTGTTTTTTTTTTAAAGCAAAGTTTGTCGATATTTAATTTCTTAAAAGCTAATTTTGAAATCATTTCTTAAAAAGTAAGTCTTTTTTTTAAAAAAAAAAAAAACCCTACCAAAACAACTTTTTGAAACATTTGAGCTCTTTAAAAGCCAATAAAAATGCACAAAGCATTTAAAAAGCTGAATTTAACACACTCTTAATTCTATTTGTAGGGTTGTTGTTTCTTTGAAATAAAAAAAGAAAAATAAAAGACAAGATTTCATACCGTTGACAAATATTGATAAGATGAAACAATATCTCCCTATTTGAACGAAATAGTAGGATAGAATTGGATAGGGCTGAGCCACATCCAGTGCTAGAGTCCTAAACCGAATTTAGAAACAAAGGCTTATATCCGGCTCAAGCCCTACATGGATTGTAAAGGTCCGTCTGTCTATGTATTTGCTTGAGCAAGCCATAGATCTGGGGTTTCTTTCTCTGAGGCTCATTCGATGGCGAAGGAGCTGCCAATACCTCGCGCTTGGATTCTCGACGCCGTTCCTTTCTTCGTTGTCGTCCTCATCGCTGCACACGTCCTCGCCTTGGTGAGTCCTCCCTCTTCGATTCCTATTTATTTCTCACAGGCATTTCAACAAACACCCTTCCCTCGCCTCGCCTTGATTTCTTCTGTATTCACCTTTTCTCAGGTCTACTGGATCTACAGGTTAGCCACAGAAAAACAACAACCCCAGCGAAGGAAAGCGCATTAACAAAAACAACAACAATGTAACTAACTATCTTTCTATCTATGTTCACATTTTTAGTTTTCTGGTTTTGGCATTTTCACAAACACCTGGTTCATTTTACCGCAGATTTATGTAAAGTGATGGGGTACTTCTCTCTAGTTTATTTGGTTATGGGATAACTGTATTTTGAGTTTGTTGCTTTATTTAGATGTGTATTTATTTGGTTTAGGAGATGTTAGATCACTTGCAATTTGATGATGTATAATAATAACTATGCACGTTCATTTGGGAGTTGATATAGAAGGTTGTCATCTGTGTTGATGCCTTTTGTCTTCTGGCTTTAGCCTTTTCTGAAACCCAAAAGTTTGAATAATAGGATGGTTTATATATATAGATGTGCAAATGTTTGATACCCAGACTCGTGTGCATTCATGTTGTAGGAGGGTATCCGAGCTGAGGAGGTAACCGCTTGGGAGTCGCACAGCTGGACCCTCTACAGGGGATAGGCGGGGCCCAGGGCCCCGCGCCTATTGTATACACTCGGGCTGTAGCCTTTGGCTGTAACCCTCATGCTTTTGTCCCGGGCAGGAGCGTGTCGCGTACCCAGGGGCCTCCCCAGGTTTCGATCACCAGACCTCTCCCTTAAGAGATAATCCGGGTGAAACCCAGTACCACTTGAGCTACGGTTACCTCCTCAGCTCGGATACCCTCCTACAAAAAGGCCGGCCTTTTTGTAGGAGGGTATCCGAGCTGAGGAGGTAACCGCTTGGGAGTCGCACAGCTGGACCCTCTACAGGGGATAGGCGGGGCCCAGGGCCCCGCGCCTATTGTATACACTCGGGCTGTAGCCTTTGGCTGTAACCCTCATGCTTTTGTCCCGGGCAGGAGCGTGTCGCGTACCCAGGGGCCTCCGCAGGTTTCGATCACCAGACCTCTCCCTTAAGAGATAATCCGGGTGAAACCCAGTACCACTTGAGCCAAGTGGTACTGGGTTTCACCCGGATTATCTCTTAAGGGAGAGGTCTGGTGATCGAAACCTGGGGAGGCCCCTGGGTACGCGACACGCTCCTGCCCGGGACAAAAGCATGAGGGTTACAGCCAAAGGCTACAGCCCGAGTGTATACAATAGGCGCGGGGCCCTGGGCCCCGCCTATCCCCTGTAGAGGGTCCAGCTGTGCGACTCCCAAGCGGTTACCTCCTCAGCTCGGATACCCTCCTACACATGTGTTAGGGCAGGGCAGGGGTCATTGGGCCAACTCTTAAACCTGGCTTCCAGCTGGTGAAACCATCACTTAACAATCTCTTCAATCTTTGATCACTACTCGCATGGTTAACCCCAAGCTTGAGACTTGAGTTGATTCATTTGAAAACCCCAAATGATTTTGTTGACAACTTGATGGTTACATCCCATCTTCTCTGTTTATTCAAGAAGGGATAATAAAACATGGATGAAAAGTAAAGAGACACTCTGTCCTGAATTTGACAAACAGGGAAAGGTTTCTGCCAGTGAAACTCATCTGGTGTTGAATGTCACTTTTAGCATGATAATAGTCACTAGTAATAGGTGCTTACAATTATTGTCACCTTTCTCATACAGTTTTCCCCCGCCCCCCCAGCCTCCCATCTCACATCATGTGTATTCGCTAAGGTCTTTTTTTTTTTTTTGATAGATGTTTAGGTAGAAATCTTCTATTGTTTAATACTTCAACAAGGTCAAAGGCGTCTATTATGAGCTTGCATTGATTGGGAAATTAGTTTCAAGTCTAACTGGACTAGTTTGTCCTTGAAGGAGTTGGGGATGAAGACAATTTTTTGTGACATTTCTCGTGGTAAAACTGCCAATTCCTACCTTTCGTCATCTTGCCTTACAGTATGGAGCTATGCTCAAAACTGGTATGGATAACGCTGAAAAAGATGACATGCTATTGATGTTCCAAATTTCTCTGCTTTTACCACAACTTCCTCTTTATGGTAGATCTTCAGTTGCACACAACAATAAATCTCCTGTACATAGCAATATGATTTTATTTGTGAAATCTCACATGATGCACCAAATTCTAATACAAACTGTTAATATCAAAGCACTAATCACACTAAACATATCATTTGTCACCTGCACAGAATAGAGAATCATTTAGAAGCACAATGTTTTCTTCAACATGATTCCAATTTTCAGTCTCCTCATAATCCTTGACCTAGACCTCCCTAAGCAGTCCTCTGAGGCTTCCTTAACCTATACCCTATCCCTGCATTGCAATGTAAGACTCCATAAAGTATAGTTAAGCTACATGAAGGCACAAGTAGTTTACATGCATGTTGTGCGTTGATCCCCTCAGGCATTGTGCAGAAAACCACTAGATGCATGTGACTTTCTAAATCTGATTCCTAATTCTGGTAATAGAAATATTGTACCTTGATCAGTTCATCACCATATTACTAATCTTAATTGGCATTCCGTCTTCATCTCATTTACTTTTTTTTTTGGCATGATGTTCACATGAAGAGACATTTGCTTAATATCATTAAAAAAAAGAAAAAGAAAAAAGAAGAAGAAGAGACATTTGCTTAAGGAATCAGAAGCAAGAACATCTAAATAACATCAGAATTGGACTTTGCTCGCGGATGAACTTGTTGCTTTCCTATTGAAGTCCAAGTATAGCTGTCAAAGAAAGGCAATGTGTATGACACGATTGTCACGATCAAGCCAGAAGACTTATACAGAATAGAATGAGCAAGATGGAATGGAATCCGATGATCTCCTTAAGGATTCATCATTTGTATTTATAGATCAGAAATGCCCAATTCGGGGCTACAATTACAATCAATCAACTATAATTACAATCTATCAAATCTCCTAGATTAGAATGTCTTGCTGTACAATTCTGAGTAGAATCCATCTATGTTTAGTATGTATTGCTGTACAAGTCTACATAAAGATGGGCTGGGCCAAACTGATATTATAATGGGCCTTTGCTATAATGGGCCTTTGTTAACACCCCCCCTCAAATTGATGCTGTGGAATCAGTAAGCATCAATTTGCTGGATAAGAATTGATGACGTGGACGAGGAAGTCCCTTCGTGAAGATGTCCGCAATCTGGAGCCCGGAGGAAATGAACGGTAAGGAAATGACATCCCGTAGATATTCATCACGAATGAAATGACAATCAACTTCAATGTGCTTGGTCCGTTCATGAAAGACTGGATTTTCTGTAATACGAATTGCACTAGTGTTGTCAGCATGGAGAGGAATAGGTGAGCTTTGAGGAAAACCAAGATCAGAGAGGAGCCCACGGAGCCAAAGTATTTCAGAACAGGCAGCAGCCATGGCTCGATATTCTGCTTCTGTGGAAGATCTTGAAACCTTATCTTGTTTCTTACATTTCCAGGATATTAATGCATCGCCAAGATACATACACCACCCAGTTGTGGAGCGACGGGTGTCAGGACAACCCGCCCAGTCAGCATCGGAAAAGGCAATAAGATTTATTTGAGAGCCTGCGGGAAAGAATAGACCACGAGTAGTTGTACCAAGAAGGTAACGAATAATACGGCGGACAGCTGCCAAATGAAGATGCCGTGGTTGAGTCATAAACTGGCTGACAAGATTAACAGCAAAGGAAATGTCGGGGCGAGTATGAGTCAAGTAGATCAAACTACCAACCAATTGTCGATAGAGCGTTGCATCGGGAAGAAGATCCCCACTATCCTTGGAAAGCTTCAAGTTCACTTCAAGAGGAGTATCAACTGGAGTTGAGTGCTGGAGTCCTGCTAGTTCAATTAGGTCAAGAGCATATTTGTGTTGGTGCAAGATGATGCCTTTTTCTGTTTGATGAACTTCCAGACCTAAGAAGTAGGTTAAGGGACCCAAGTCTTTCATATGGAATGATTTATGCAATGAGGATTGAAGCTTAGATATCATTGCGGAATCAGTCCCAGTAATAATAATGTCATCAACATAAACAAGAAGGATAGTGATCCCGCTTGGAGACTTATGTAAAAACAAGGATGGATCATACGGACTTTGCTGGAAGGCCAACAGAAGCAAGGCGTCCCGAAATTTTTCAAACCAAGCGCGAGGAGCCTGTTTAAGGCCATAGAGGGAACGCTTTAGTTTAGCCACATCGGAACTACTGGAAGAGGAATACCCGTGAGGAAGACGCATATAAACCTCTTCTTTAAGATCACCATGAAGAAAGGCATTCTTTACATCGAACTGAAGAATGGGCCAAGTTTGAGATGCTGCAATAGCAATAATCATCCGGACAGTCGTCATCTTTGCCACCGGAGCAAATGTTTCATCATAGTCAATGCCATATGCTTGGCGATTACCAAGAGCGACTAGGCGAGCCTTGTATCGGTCAAGAGAACCATCAGACTTCAGTTTGACCGAGTAAATCCATTTACAACCAATAGGTCGAACTGTAGGTGGACAAGTAACCACATCCCATGTATGATTAGTCTGTAGAGCTTCTAATTCTGCGGACATAGCTTCCCGCCAACATTCATGTTTCACAGCTTGAGAGTAGGAAGTGGGAAGGGTAACAGAAGCGAGAGTGGCAAGAAACGCCGAATACCCATATCTATCAGGAGGCCGAGAAACACGCGTGGTGCGTCGGAGAGTGGGCAAGAGAGCTTGTTCTGATGTAGTAGATAGGGGAGTTGGATCAGGTGCCGGATCAGGTGGGTCTGGAATGGGCTGTAACGTAGCAGTGATTGGTTCCGTTCGTCGCCGATATACAATTCCAGGTTTGAACCTTGTAATAGAAGATGAAGAAGTATCGGATGAAAAAGGTGGTAATATAGCCATGGGAAGAGAAGTGAAAGAATCAGGTGTTTGAGGAAAAAAATATAAATTTTCAAAAAACACAACATTTCGAGAAACACGAATTCTTTTGAGAGAAGGATCATAACAAACAAATCCCTTTTGATGAGTTGCATAACCAAGAAAAACGCATCGGGTAGCTTGCGCAGTCAGTTTTGTCCTTTCAGAAGGAGGAAGATGAACAAAACAAACACATCCAAAAGGACGAAGATGTTTATATGTCGGTTGAGAGTTAAAGAGACGGAAATATGGAGACTGATTTTGAAGTTTGGAAGACGGAAGTCGATTAATAAGATGAACAGAAGTGGATAGAGCTTCCGGCCAGAATGTAGAAGGGACGGATGATTCAAGTAGCAAGCAACGAACCATGTCAAGCAAATGGCGATTCTTCCTTTCAGCAATGCCATTTTGCTGTGGAGTATGAGGACATGTACGTTGGGAGATAATCCCCTTAGATTGGAGAAATTCTTGAAAATTGTGGGACATATATTCTCCACCGGAATCAGATCGGAGAATCTTTATGCAGGTGGAGAATTGTGTGTCAACATAGGCCTGGAATTTTTTAAAAACCTCAAACACTTCTGATTTAGCCCTTAAAAAATAAACCCAAGTGAATCTGCTATGATCATCGATGAATGTGACAAAGTATTTAAAATGAGAATGAGAAATAACAGGTGTTATACCCCAAACGTCACTATGAATTAAATCAAAACATTTTTCTGATATAGAGGTATGCACAGGAAAAGGAAGAGTTTTACTTTTACCTAATTTGCAAACAGAACAATCAATATTGACATCAGAAGTAGAAAACTGCATTTTATTAATCAAACCAGAATTTTTCAAAGATAACAATATGTTTGAATTAGGATGTCCTAATTTTTTGTGCCACAGATGCACATTATTGTGAAGAACACATGAAAAAGCTGAAGTAGATTCATCCCTAGGTTGTATAGGCAAACTAAGCGGAAACAACCGGCCGCACTTAGGCCCCTTCGCGATCACCTGTCCCGTCCCCTGATCCTGTACAAGACAACCAGAAGAAGAGAATGACACATTACAATGATTATCTACAAGTTGTCCAACAGATAACAAATTTGTAGAGAGGCCAGGTGAAAGAAAAACATGATTCAAAGGCAATTTGTGTGGAATATCTCCTATGGCAGTAATAGGTACATGACCCCCATTGGCAGTTTGAACTTGGAGTTTCCCATCATATGGTTGAATATTAGACATGAGGCTGGACGTAGAAGTCATATGATTTGATGCTCCAGAGTCAAAATACCACATGTAAGGAGATGGGAAGGTTTTACCTGAGATGCCTAAGGTGGAGAAAGCTTGGAGAATCATTTGTTGAATCATTTCAGGGTTGATAGGAGGGCTGGTTACGGATGGCTGTGAAGACATGGATGAAGCCGGAGAAGCAGATGCCACAGAGTGAGAATCTGAAGAAGCAATGGCAGAATAAGCACGGGAATTTCGATTTTCTGGTCGTTTCCTGCATTCAGAAATGATATGCCCACTAGCTTTGCAGTAGTTACAAACTTTTCTTTTGCACTGAGAAGAATAATGGCCATATTCCTTACACGTAAAGCATTGAATCTTGCTCAAGTCCTGGGTTGAATTGTCGCGTCTGGGGATTTTCCCTTTTGCCACATAAGCGACTTCAGATGTACCAGTAGATGATTGGGATAGCTGATGCTGAGTGAAGAGCCGTTGTTCTTCGCGGAGTACTTCATTGAGACATGTTTCCAACGAGGGAGATGGATGTCGACTCATGAGATTTGAGCGGACATTTTCAAATTCTGGCCGAAGTTTCATTAAAAATTGATCTCTCTGAGTAATTTTATGAACTTCCTGAACACCGGATAGTGTTTCTCCTGTTATAGTGGCATAAGCAATGTCTGTGTATTCAGTCCAAAGAACAAAGAAGCCGGAGTAATAATCCTGGACAGCCATCTGTCCTTGAGAATATTGAGCAATTTCATGTTCTAATTGGAATCGACGAGCTGAATTCTCTTGGTGATATATGCGTTTCAGATATCCCCACATATCTTGAGCAGTTTTATAAGGTTTAAGATTTAGAAAAAATTGTGGTTCCACTGCGCCCAATATCCAGCTCATAATTTGTGCCTCTTTGGTTTCCCAATCTTCCAACTTTTCATTTCCCGTTGGCTTTTGTAGAGAACCAGAAATGTGGCCCCATAATTTTTTGCCTTTTAGATATAACTCAAATTGATACGCCCAAGCAGAATAGTTTTTCCCATTGAATTAAATCAATTTTATTTCATTCTTGTCCATTTTCAACCTTCAGATGACAATAGTAATAGACAGAGGACAGAAAAGACTTCAAACAGTGAGCAGCAACCAAACAGCAACAATGATCAGCCCAGATTAGTTGCAGAAAGTGCAAATGAAGTGACAACAACAATAAGGAACAGCCCAGAAGCTATTCTGAATTAATCAAACACAACAGATCTCAGATCTGTATAAATAGGCATAAAATTGGTCCAGGCGACCAAGAAAATCAGCAAAGAACAATAGGTGGGGCCCACTGGTGATGCAATCTACCAGATCATGGTGAGCCGACAGATGCTTTATAAAAATCTCGAACCAACAAAGCAAAGATTGCAGCAATCGGATACTTGCTCTAAAAGATGGACAGTTTTGATGAAAACATATTGCAGAAGCTGAAAGATCCAAACCAAGATCAAAAGGCCTACCTCTGATCTTCAAAAAATGATGAAAAAATCACCAAAAACTCCCAGAATATCAGACGACCAGGACTGAAGTTTCCTTTTGATCAGATCAGATCTGAAGATGATGGCCCTCTGTTGATCTCCATACACTGCCGTGTGTGTCTCTTGTTCAAACAAGTCGATAGATGAACTTGCTTTGAGAACTTAAAGAAATAAGATGCAGATGACTCGACAGCACAACACTTGCCAAACAGCCACTTGCCAAACAACCACACAGTAAACAGAACTACTTCACACGAAACAGTCACTTGCCAAACAGTGACACAGTGAACAGAACTTCACACGTCCATAGTCGTGAGTGACAAAACCTCCACGTGGGCCCCAGATGAAGATCAGAGATCTGATCAGTCAGTGAGGATAGAAGGACAACAAAAATGCGCCACTAGTGGAAGAAGACCCACTCCAATTGGATCAAAATCCACAATACTGGACGGCCGTGATGAAATCTTCTTGATAAAACATAAATATCACAAAAAAATATAGATGGCCTACCTCTGATGAGCCATAAATCTTGAAAAAATGATCATAAAATAGAGGAGTACCAGACGACCAAGATGGGTGATTCTGCTGGTATGGTGATTATGATCACAGGTGGGCCATGTTTGAATCTGATGTGATCAGGGCCACTTCTGGATGATCAGAGTAAAATAAGAAGCTCGGAAAGGATTTCAGATCCTGGAAGATGACAACCAGCAGCAGCTGATGATAATCACTTGTGGGCCACTCCTGATCTGATATGATCAGGGATGATCAGGGATGATCAAAGAAGATCAATGGCTTCCAATGTGTGGAAGATGACTAGGAGATGATCACAGATGGTTAACCTCGGCTTCCAACGCTTGGAAGATGACTAGGAGATGATCACAGATGATTAAAAAACTAGCTCTGATACCATGTCACGATCAAGCCAGAAGACTTATACAGAATAGAATGAGCAAGATGGAATGGAATCCGATGATCTCCTTAAGGATTCATCATTTGTATTTATAGATCAGAAATGCCCAATTCGGGGCTACAATTACAATCAATCAACTATAATTACAATCTATCAAATCTCCTAGATTAGAATGTCTTGCTGTACAATTCTGAGTAGAATCCATCTATGTTTAGTATGTATTGCTGTACAAGTCTACATAAAGATGGGCTGGGCCAAACTGATATTATAATGGGCCTTTGCTATAATGGGCCTTTGTTAACAACGATTTCTTATTGTGGTTGCCTTTTTGAAATGCTTTATGAAAATAATTTAGTTTCATGTTGGGTTGGATATGATGTCCACTTTATGTGTTTGAGTTGTCAAGTCTGCAAATGCAATGAACTGTCTTTTTAGATTTAGGGTGCGTTTGTGTAATGAGAGAATTCCGTACTCCGCAGTTTTACGGGAGAGAGGAATCCTGCATTCCTTCCCTTCCGATTGGAAATTGAAATCCTCTTTATTGAAGAAAATCAATTCATTCCTTTTCTTTTGCTCATGGAAAAAGTGTCATAATAAACGTTGGAAGGTGGCCCACTTTATCATGTTCAAAGGTGCATTGTGGGAGAAGATTCTTGTGCTGAGATTTGTAGAAAGGAGTGAAAAGAGAAAGTTGTTTAATTCTTTGTAGCCTTCCACTAACACTGTGCCTACAATACTACAAATAACAATTTTCTCATTGTGTCGCTTAGTTCTCACTGTGGTGCTGGCAAAGTACCTACCTGCGTATTGACTTTCTTGTATGAAACTGCCCGACTTACCAAATGGACTAGCTTACAGGAACCGATACAACAATGATTCTCTTCATTCTATGACCTCCCTTTCCCTTTCTTTAAACTCCTTTGCCCTCTCCATTATGTACTTGCACCTACTTCTGCTTTTATTGTACTGTCTGCTTCATTCTAGAGTAGTCCTGACTTGTTCATGGAACTGATTCAGGTGTACTGCAAATGCACTGACTTCATCACTTACTCTTCCTTTAGCTGGAAAAAGCACCACATCTAACACACTATTATGTGACCTGCCACATATGACCTGAAATAATGACTTCCCAGTAGATGGTTTCGTGGATAGGGCCCATCTGGAGGATAAATTCCATATCAGTTCCACACAAGCAAAAGAGAAAAAAAGAAAATAAAGAAGATGTTGTAATGTTGAATAATAATTGCTCCTTTCTGCATTGTAACCTTAGATAACCTTGGAAATCTAATCTTAAAAGGCCTTTCCCCTTTTCATTGATCTTCCCAAAAGCCTTACTCTTTTCCTTCTTCACACCAAAAACACATATCCCAAAAGAGACCTTTTCCAATCCTAGATTTCTCTCCTACCATTGCAAGCCCATTCAACGTCTTTGACCCTGTACTCTTGGAATTCTATCTAGCTCTCACTCCCCCTATCTATCCCCTTTATTTTTTTGCAATTTTCCTCCTCCTCCACAAGGCCTTTGTTTTCCTCTTGAACTCTACCATTACTTCACACATTAATGCCCAATTTCTTTCCCTTATTTGCCCAACCCTAGTTCTCATGCTTTTGGTTTAGAAACGTCTTCTCAATTTACAAGGTACCCTCCCAGAAGAAATTATGTTGAAGCTTCTCCATTTTCTTATGCAATTGATTATAGGATATTGAATGTAGATAGATAGTAAGTTAGCAGATTGTCAGGGAGATTGTAATGAGTGTAATATGACGTACCGCTGATAAATGCCTTCTTTTCCATCCCACTAACTTCATCTCCTTTCTTTGCACCACAAGGTCAGACATTGCAGGTGACTTTGGATTTGCCCTCGAGAGTAAACCCAAATATTTTATGAAAAAGCTTATCCGCTTTCTCGCATCCTTTGTGCAAATTTGGATACCTTTCTTGCATTCAACTGTATCCTTCCATGATACTTTATCCAATGTTAATTCTCAACCCTAAGACCTTCTCAAAACATCTTAAAATGCGTTTTCTAGTCTTGATTTCTCCAACCATGCATCGCATGGCAACAATGTGTCTTCTGCAAATTATAGATGGGTTTATACTAAACTGCTGGTTTGTACTATATTTCCTTCAGTTTCAAAGCTATTATTTACATGCCTTCTCCATGAGCTTCCCTAGAGCTTTTGCCACAATTGTGAGAAGGAAATGTGGCAGTGGGTCTCCAAGTCTTAATCCCATGGAAGCATCCTCTAATCATGGTTACGAATTTTGGTTCATTTCAGCTGAAATTTCTGTTTTCTTTTAAGCTTGGTTGGTGACCTGAATTGAAACTGACCCCCTCCCAAAAAAGGGTAAACAAATTTGAACCTGTTTGGTTTGGCTTGGCCTGTTCAGCCCCTGTTCAGCCGAAATAATATTTGAAGAGAAAATAAAAAACTATAGGGGGCAATTTATAATTTTTAATAACTTATATGAGGATTTGGCTCATGATAGATTGGCATTGAGAAACAGAATTCATGATTTGGCTCATGATAGATTGGAATTGAGAAACAGAATTCATGTAGCTGATCCTAACACAGTTGGTGTCATTAATGGAAGAAGCATTCAGACATGAGAGAAAGAGAGAGAGATGTGGAGATGAAAGTCGTCCTTTGCATGGTCGACTGAGAGCTATCTTTAAAGGGTTAAATCCCTGATTACATTCTAACAATGCTTATCTATTAATTACACTTGGATTTAGATCCATACTAATAGCTAACAACTAACTAGTGAATGGGCCTGATATATTGGACCTGGAGGCCCAGGATTGACACCCCCCCTCAAATTGATGCGGGAGTGTCATAAAGCAGCAATTTGGAGACAAGATACTGATGTCGAGGCCGAGGAAGTCCCTTAGTGAAGATATCTGCAAACTGAAACTCTGTAGGGACGTGAGGTAGACTGATAACATCACGCTTGTATTCATCTCGAATAAAGTGGCAATCAACCTCTATGTGTTTTGTGCGTTCATGAAGAACAGGATTTTCAGTGATCCTGATTGCCCCAGTATTATCTGCATTCAAGGAAGTGGGAGAGTCCTGCTAAATCCAAGTTCCGAAAGAAGTCCCCGAAGCCATAGGATTTCAGAACAAGCAGAGGACATAGCCCGATATTCAGCCTCTGTGGAAGATTTGGAGACCCGTTCTTGTTTCTTGCATTTCCAAGAGATGAGAGATTGACCGAGGTACATACACCAACCAGTGGTGGATCGTCTGGTATCCGGACATCCTGCCTAGTCAGCATCTGCATAAGCAGTCAGAAGTAGACGATTATCCTTTGGATAATATAAACCACGAGCTCTAGTACCCAATAAATACCGGATAATGCGCTTCACTGCTGTCAGATGAAGGTGACGAGGAGACGTCATGAATTGGCTGACAAGATTGACAGCATAAGATATGTCAGGCCTGGTGACGGTGAGATAGACAAGACTGCCAACAAGTCTCCGGTATGTATGTGGATCAGGAAGAAGATCTCCATCATCTTTACTCAACTTAAGATTGACTTCAAGCGGTGTATCAACTGAGGAAGAGTTATCGAGATCAGCAAGCTCAATAAGATCTGTCGCATATTTGTGTTGATTGATAAACAGGCCTTTTGAAGACTGATGTATTTCTAAGCCCAAAAAATAATGTAGAGGACCCAGATCCTTCATATGGAATGAATCCCGAAGAGAGGCCTGAATAGATTTTATCATAGCATCATCAGTTCCGGTGATAATGATATCATCAACATATACGAGGAGAACAGTAAAGCCAGTTGATGCGTGGTTCATAAAAAGAGATGGATCATATGGACTTTGAGTAAAGCCAATCGTGCCTAACCGATCTTTGAATTTATCAAACCACGCTCGGGGAGCTTGCTTGAGACCGTAAAGAGATCTGTGTAAGCGACATACAGATTTCTTAGACGGAGAGGTGACTCCTTGTGGTATCCGCATATAGACTTCTTCTTTCAAGTCCCCATGTAGAAAAGCATTCTTGACATCCATTTGGTACAATGGCCAAGATTGAGAAGCAGCAATGGCGAGAAGGAGCCGAACAGTTGTCATTTTTGCAACTGGCGCAAATGTCTCTTCATAGTCAATGCCATACGCTTGGCGGTTGCCAAGTGCCACAAGTCGAGCTTTGTGTCTATCCAAGGAGCCATCTGATTTGAGCTTGATCGAGTAGATCCATTTGCAACCGATAGGTTTAACTGAAGAAGGACATTCCACAATATCCCAGGTGTGATTCTGGGTCAATGCATCTAATTCAACTTTCATGGCCTGGTTCCAACAATCATGTTGCACAGCCTGCAAATAAGAACTTGGGATGGAAACCGAGGATAGTGTTGTCATCAAGGAAGCATGGGTAAAGCCATACCGCTCAGGAGGATGAGAAATTCTGGAGGAGCGACGCAAAATACTAGTAGATGTGGGACCAGTTGTCGGAGGATCAGGAGGGTGGGCATCTGCAGTGGTAGGATTTTCCCTTCGATGATACACAAAATCAGGATTAAACCGTGTAACAGTTGGTTTTTCAGAAAAGCCAGGTAACACCGTTGTGGAAAATGGAGAAGGACAATCCAAGTAATTTTGAAAAAAATATTGATTTTCGAAGAAAATAACATTACGAGAGATCCTGGTGCGACGAGCCATTGGATCATAGCAAACAAAACCCTTTTGGTTAGTTGCATATCCTAAAAAAGCACACCTGCTAGATTGGGCCGTTAATTTTGTGCGCTCTGTGGGAGGCAGATGAACGAAGCAAACACACCCAAAGGTATGTAGATGAGTAAAGGTAGGATGGTGACCATAAAGTTTAAAATGTGGTGTTAATTGGGCAATGGTAGGTGATGGAAGACGGTTTATGAGATGGACTGCAGTGGTAAGAGCTTCAGTCCAAAAACGTGGAGGAACAGAGGATTCAATGAGAAGAGTCCTCGTGACATCAAGAAGATGTCTGTTTTTCCGTTCTGCAACGCCATTTTGTTGAGGAGTATATGGACAAGTACGTTGAGATACAATTCCTCGACTCTTTAGGAAAGATTGAAAATCAGTGGAGACATACTCCCCCCCTGAATCGGAGCGCAAAGTTTTAATGCATTTGGAAAATTGAGTGTTAACATAGCTAAGGAAAATTTTAAATGCATTAAGAACATCAGATTTAGAATGTAACAAATAAACCCATGTAAATCTGCTGTAATCATCAATAAATGTAACAAAGTATTTGAAATGACCATGAGAAATGGTAGGAGCAATGCCCCAAACATCACTGTGGATTAAATCAAAACATTCATTGCTACGAGTTGTAGAGTTAGAAAAAGGTAAAGTTTTACTTTTTCCTAATTTACAAGCATCACACTCAAATGAAACAGAATCAATAGGTTTATTTAACAATCCAGTTTGAAACAAAGTGGACAATGTAGCAGCATTCGGGTGACCAAGTCTATTATGCCACAACCGAGAATTATTAGGAAGTAAAAAACAAAACAACTGATTCCAAGGTTTATTTTGAATAAATGGAGATACTGGTAACGTAAAAAGCCTGCCACGTTTAGGCCCCCTCGCGATCACCGCCCCCGACTCCTGGTCCTGCACAACACAACCAGAAGAAGAAAAGGAGACATTGCAATTATTTTCAACTAATTGACCCACAGAAACTAAATTGGTAGCAAGATGAGGGGAGACAAAAACATCTGTTAATGGAAAAGGGCCAGGAGCATCGCCCACAGAGTGGATTGGAAGGCGGTCTCCATTGGCAGTTTGAACAGAATGAGTGCCAGTGTAGGGGACAACATGATGTAGATTGGTGGGTGAGGAGGTCATGTGATTACTAGCTCCAGAATCTAAATACCATGTATTAGAAAGGGACGGACTAGTACCTGAAATGTTCATAGATGACAGGGCATTGATAATCATCTGATTTACCATAGCCGGAGTAATGGGAGCTGGTGACTGTATTTGTGAAGAGGAACCAGGCTGTGAGGATGAATCAAATGGCAATGAACCAGTGAAATCAGACGATGCATATGGTGGGGTGACAGCCGTGTAAGCACTTGGAGTTGACTGTCCATAGGGGCGAGAAGCAGAATTGCGAGCCTTCTTCCGACACTCTTCAATGCCATGTCCAACAGCCTTACAATATTTACAGACCTTCAGCTTGCATTGATTGGCATAATGGCCATATTTCTGACAGTTGTAACACTGTACTTTACTGATGTCTCGAGGAGGAGGTCTGGTTTTAGCAGCAAAGGCAAGCGGAGCTTCAGTGGAATCCTTATGTTCAATTGCAATTTTGGTAACAAGGCGCTGTTCCTCCCGTAGAAGTTCTTGAAGACAATCATCTACGTTGGGAAGGGAAACTCGGCTCATCAAGTTGGATCGGACTGTCTCATATTCAGGGCGCAGTTTCATGAGAAATTGGTCCCGATGGCTATCTTGTTGTAAGGAAAGAAGCTCAGGTAGAAGTGCTTCAGAGACAGTAGCAAATTTAATTTCATCATATTCTGACCATAGGATTAGAAAGCCGGAGTAATAATCCTGGATTGAAAGTGTCCCTTGGGAGTAATTTGCAATGTCTAATTCCAATTGAAACTGACGTGTAGCATGATGTTGATAATATACCTTTTTAAGATATTCCCACATTTCCTTCGAGGTCTTGCAAGGTCTGAGAGACAAAATAAAGTTTGGCTCTACAGAAGAAAGAATCCAAGACTTTATTTTTGCATCTTTAGTTTTCCAAGATAGAATTTTCTTGGCATCGTCAGCAGGGAGTGTGTCAGATCCATCGATATGGGCCCACAGTTCTTTTCCTTCAAGGTATACTTGAAATTGAAATGCCCAAGACACATAGTTTTTGCCATTAAATTTCACAATAGAGGGTCCTGATTTTTCAGATGTATCCATGACAAGAGAACAGAAGGCAGTGGATTCCAGCAGCAGTAAGCAGTAGCAATAAATTGTAGTATCAGTAGCAACCAGCAACAGAGGAGAAAATATTGACAGAATAATAAGCAGTAGCAATCAGTCAGCAGCAGTAGCAGTAGCAATGGAGAAAATCCTTGACAGAATACTCAGCAGCAGGGAACACAAGTCACAGAGGGAAAAAATTGCAATCCAGGAAGCAGTAGTAGCAGCAGTAGTAGCAGTAGCAACCAGAAGACAGAAGAGAAACTATGCAGTAGTAGCAACCAGAAGACAGAAGAGAAAATATGCAGCAGTAGCAATCGCAGGCAACAAAAGGAAAAAAAAAACAGTGCAGTCGTCTAAGTCGGCAGCAAGGTAAACTGTACGTGGGCCCCACGTGTTGAACTTGACACAGATCAGATGGTGGGGATGAAAAGAGAGGAGTTTTATGCAACTACTGGAAGTGGTCGCAGGTCGATCAAACCCAGATCGAGGAGATTGGACGGCCGAGATGAAAACATAGTGAAAAAAATGAATTTTCACAAAAATTGGTAGAAACCCTACCTCTGATGATCAAAAAATCAGGGAAAAATCTTCAAAAATCCAAGAAGCAGTAGTCGACCAAGGTGGAGGTATTCCGTTGATGTGCTGGTGATGATCCAAGGTGGGCCACGCATGATCCGAGATGATCAGGAACGATCAGAGATGATCGGCTGAAGAGAAACATCACTGGAGGGCTTCCAATGCTTGGAAGATGACTTAGGAGAAGACCATAGATGATTGACCTTGCTCTGATACCATGTCAAAGTTGCTAGCCAGTAATCCCAAAACCAATTGGTGATAGGAAATTGCACAAACAACTACTTAACGCCCCCCCTCGGGCGGGACACCGCCCGGATCCGAAGCACACGCCCGCACAAGACTATAACGCGGCATGGGGCCTTGTTGCCCTGCGCATTTTGCGCCCGCACAAACACACAACGCGGCATGGGGCATTTCTGCCCTGCGTGGTTTCGAACTCGAGACCTCAGGCTCTGATACCATGTCATTAATGGAAGAAGCATTCAGACATGAGAGAAAGAGAGAGAGATGTGGAGATGAAAGTCGTCCTTTGCATGGTCGACTGAGAGCTATCTTTAAAGGGTTAAATCCCTGATTACATTCTAACAATGCTTATCTATTAATTACACTTGGATTTAGATCCATACTAATAGCTAACAACTAACTAGTGAATGGGCCTGATATATTGGACCTGGAGGCCCAGGATTGACAGTTGGGACAAGGCTTTGATGATGATTATGATTATGATAGGAGGCAATTTGTAATTTTTGAATAATTTAAAAGATATAAAGACCCTACCCCCATTCAGTTTGTTTGACTGAAATGAGTTACAGTTTGACTGCTGGAGCTTGGAATTATTATGTTGACAATGTTATTGTATGTTTATAAAATGCATGTCATATTTTAGTAAAATAAATTAAGTTTATTACATGTATCAATTAATATTTTTTTTATTTTTAAAATTTAATATTTCTTTAATATTTTTTTACATATATTTTTTATATTTTTTTCTGAAATGTAACTGTGAAATGTATCGCTGAAATCCTGTATTGGTCGATCCATTTCTGTTTGGAGGCTAAACCAAAATGGGGTCCAAAAAGAAATTCTCAACTATGACACTAATGCAAATCCATTGACAATAATTGAGAAGGATGAAGAAGAAACACACTTCTTGATCCAATCCTTTGAAGTAAGTAGCAAATGAAGTTCCAATCTACATGATCATAAGTCTCTTTCCATATCTATTTTGAAAAGAAGCCCTTCTTCACTTCCTTCCATGAATTGCCTCAATTCACCATTCAACACTCAAATCACGTATTTGTCTGTCACTGAGGAAAGCTTCTTGCATTTGGCCCATTATAAGGTGCATTAGCTCTTTCATCTTGATTGCCAAACCCTTGGCCAGAATTTTGTAGACACAACCCACAATGCTAATTTTATACTGTAAAAAAAGTTTGGATGGCACATGATCTTGCCTCCAGAATGCATCCTCTTTTTTCAACAAATCCCATAGCTTTCTTTTAGCATTCTGCTTTCCCTTTTGTGCATGGGATTTTTTTTTCTTCTTTGAGAATGTCCCATTATATAATTCTTGCTTTTATGCCTCTTCTGTTCTTCTGTATCATCCAAACATGTCCTCCTAAGATTTGGAGTTTCTCTTTCAGCATTAACAGCTTCGTGGATAATCTATTCTGCCTAACCTCTGCTGGACATTGGGATAAGAATATTGGTTCTTAACCCTGAAACCTTTCTATCCACCGCGCTTCATTCTTGTCTGTGCGATCTTGTTTGGCTTTATCATTCACCCACTTTGGTGAGTAAACCTCGGCTGTCAAATTGACTACACTCAAATTCATGCCTCCAAATAATTTTCCTTTTCTATTTCATATTTTAACATGGTATTAGAGCACATCTTATTTGATTTCATCATGCATGGGAGATATTTGTCCTTCATAGAGGTCATGCATCATAGGAGGGGCGTTGATCTTGGTGGGGTGTGTCAGGAGTTTTTGTCTCAGTTGACTTCCATAGAGGTTCGGATATTTATGGGGAGATTTATGAATACATTCTTAGGTTTTTTCCCTACAAATGAAAAACAAGCCCGTTACTGTGTTTCCATTTCTCCCATTTGATTGGAATTCTAATAGTGTACATAATTGAGGTTCATCTTCTTAGAATATATATTATCTGTCTGATTTTTTTCTGGGAGGATCTGTTTTTCAATTTATTTTATTTTGTTTGTTTTGTTCATTACATGAGATGAACACTTGATTGGAGAGAGATGATTCTCTGATTGGAGTTGTTCCTTTTGCAATTACTCTAGTGATTGCCTTGGATTTTGGGTATAACATTACCATTTTTGTATCTTTGGACCAGAATTTGAGAAATTTCATGCACCAGTACTTAACAGCTTTGAAGGCTCTGTTGCAGTGTAATGCAACATTAGGAAAGGAGCAGGAAAGCGCTTTCATAAAATGCTAAGTTTGGCCCGCACACTTCTGGAATGATTTTGATAGATGTCTGGTCATCTCTGAGATTTTGTAGGTCTGCTGTTACTTTTTGGTACCTTTTACCATTTTTTACTAGAGGACAAGAATACAGATTCTTGGACTGGACTCATTTGGTCTGTAGAAGAGTTTTTGATATTCTGCTATTGGGTTTGTTTCTAGGACTTTTTTCCCCTTTGGTAAAAATAATCATACATCCATGCACCCACGCTCTTCAAGTTCTTAACCAGCAGAGCTACAGGGGTATTGATCGATGGTTGTTAATTTGGAGAGGTTGTTTATTTGGAGAGGGAGACGCCTCACCACTGAGCTATTAGTGGATTGGCCTTTGTTTCTTTGGCTTAAATTGTATACTTAATAATTTTGTCTGAAAAGATTGTCAGGAGACATGTGGGACCATTTGAATATTTTCTCTTGGATCATCTGAATTTTAACAGTCCAATGCTGATTTTGTATTTGTGTCTTTTAGTCTCTTGTAACATTTTGATACCTATGGAAAATCGGTACAGTGGACTTGTCAAAGTTTCTTTCCTTAATTGAGGTAAGTAGGGACCAAACCTATTGCATAGTGTATTGGCTTATATTGTCATAATGTAAAAGGTGAGAACCGAATAGGAATTCATAGTTTCATACTATGCTAAGGTTCTTCTCAAAACTGCACATCCTTTGGATAGACATTGGTTTCTGCCCCTCCTTAGACTTCTCACATTGGTTATTCGACATCCTTTTTCCTATTACTATTAGTCTCATGCACTTACATCCTCTTCTAGTATTCTCACTTGTGAGGCTGTTCAGAAAATGATCTAAGCTAACCTTCTCTGTGATTGGATTCTTGGGTAGACCACAATCGGGGTTGATCAGTTTGGTATCTGGATTCAAGAAAATCCAATTGCATAGGTTCCCCAACTTTTCTTATGCTTGGAAGTCAACTTGTTTGTCTAAAATTCACATAGCAAATAGAAAGAAGCAATGCCATGCGTTTCGGTAATGTTCATTTGTCTTACCAATCCATTGCTAATAACATATTTCTTTTGTTCCCCACTCGTCTGATAAATTGCATTTTTCTCAGCATGGTTTTGTTATACAGAACCAGACAGTTAAGAGGCTGCTTGGAAGGGGACATAAACTCCACTCTGATGATGGGATCCACTTCTAGGGCCGAGCAATCGGTTATTCAGTTGGTTATTTATTGAATTTTTGACCAAACCGATTTTTTCAAAATTTATATGTATTAACCGAACCAAACCGATTTGAACATTTGTAAAACTTTTAACTGAACCGAGCCAAACCGAATTAATTTAGGTTCGGTTTTCGATCGGTTCGGTTAATACATTCTACTGTCACTCTATTTTCTGTCTATATATGCCTTTTCTTTTGTTTACTTTATTTTGTTTTGTTTGCATTAATTTTCATACAGCCCCTCCTTTTTTTTTTTTTACTTTATTTTACATGGTCATCACTCATGTTGCATATAATTCGGTTAATCGGTTAAATAAGATCATTTACCGAACCGAAATTATATAACCGAATTTGTCGGAAAAATTTACCCGAACCGAACCGAATTACCCGAAATAACCGAACCGAAATTAAATTTCGGCTATGGTTTGGTTTGGTAAATCGGTCGGTTCGGTTTTTGCTCACCCCTATCCACTTCCATTCTGTCTTGTAGTTCTCTCATTTAACTTTTCATTTGAATCTCCCTTCCAATGGAAGCCATTCTTTGTAGTTCTTCCCCTTTTCTCTTAGCGCATCTGCTGTACCTAGTTCCCTGCCATAACATGGAAAACAAAATCTTTCTAATCCATGAGTAGGCAGGCACTTGAAAGTGGCCATTGTTGTGGTCATACAGTGTTAGATATTTGGGGCTGTTGATGAACTAACTAGAAAGTTAACCAGTGAGCAGAGGGTAGTGGTTTATACTGTCATAATGTATCATCTAAAGATATTTTGAAGTCCGAGTAGAAAATAATTTATTACAATTAAAATTTGAAGATATAGCATCAGAATTATCCTGATTTCATCATAAGACTTGGGGAATATGGTTATAAGCAACAAAATGAACAACCATTGGACGGCCGGATTCCCTACGTGGGGTCCTGTAGGGCCACATGTCACTCAGTAGGGGAAGGCTAAATGGAAATGTTTCCTTGTGGACAAGGGTTAGCTAAAAAACTATCTTCGCTGTTGTTTTGATAATTTTAAAGTTTGACAGTATTTTAGAGATTCAATCCAATGACGAGCAAAACTCCGATTAGTGTAAAATTCGGCCTTGCGCTAAAAGCATGGATGACAACAGTGTGAAAAGAATGCATTTCCCATAAAGCTGATAAGCTTTTCCTAAAAACCAAAGCTCCCAAACCCCGTATGGTACATGCAATAAGTAAGAAACTAATTATTTTCATCTACCTATTTCATTGCCTTAGATCGTAATGCTATATGGCCCCTAAACCTATGTGTTTGGAGATAGCAAATTCCCGAAACCTTCTACAAGTTTCTGTGATGCAGAAGTGTAATCCCCTGAAACCTGGAGCTCTTCCCATTCAGAAAACGTTACTATAATTAATTTAATTCAGGATCACAATATAAGTCAAGTTCTGCATTGAATTAGGCAATTCCTCTAATTTATTTAAATATCATTTAAAGTCAAATGATTAAGGATAACAAATCAAACATCAAATGAGTCCTGAGCATAAGGAAGTCCAAAGCTCAGCTTTATTAAAAGAAAGAAGTTCATTTCTAGATTTTAATTTCTCTGGCTAAGATTGTGGACGCTCTCCCATCATCCACGTAGGTTGAAATCCAGGGGATGATTTTCCTTATCACCATGCTCCCCTATGTGGCTTGTACTGAAGTAGGGCAAACCATTTGTTAGTAAACTGATGAACAATATTTATAAGTCGATAAATCAAATTAATAAAATATAATTCAATAATTGCAATGACAAGAAGAAAGTCATGAGTTGATACGAGATGAGAAGAGGTGTCTCATGGAATTTTTTATGATCTTATAATTTTTCTAATAGGGCGTTTCATAACCGCATCATAGCACTGGTCAAGCTCAATATTTCTCGATCAAGGGTCTTTATAATTCAATAAGACTCCTTCGGAAGAGAAGTTTGGCGGTTCAGTCTCTTTTAGGAAGTCATTTTTATAAGTCAATCATGCTCTCCCATAAGAGAATGGTTCGGTAGTCATAAATAGATTATGTCCTTGTCCAACCTTATTACTTCGCACCCATAGGGTTCACTATTCAAAGTCAATGTTCAGAGTAATTGTGATCACTGATGATTCAACTACGGTATCATTATCGGTATTATTATCCCGTACAGTGCTCACGGTAAAATGTTGGAACTCGCTATTCTTCATAGCATAAGGGGAGTAGTTCGTTAATTCACCTATGTCCACGAATAGTTCAATAACAGGGGCCCGACCCTCATTCAAAAATTACAATTTATAGTTATATGGTCAATTATAATATATTAAGATAGGAGGTTTTGGTTTCAATTTTGACAGTGGGTTATAATTTTGACCGACGGTTATGTAACTACTCATACAACTACCTGTTCATTTTTTTTATTAAACCACTCATGTTTCAATTGTTCCTATGTAACTAAACCCTTTTTGCTCTAATTTCTCTAATTTTATTTTATCTAACTTGTTCTATGAAAAGAGATGCAGAAATTTAATATGTAATTATATAATTCTTCAGTGCAGGGGGATACCGTGCTGAGCACGGGTTATTGGGCTAGTCATGGATTAACACGATTTCATATCACATGTCAGGTCATACAATTACTACATCCGGCCCTATCCTCCCTATAAGTAATAGTCTTGTACACCCACTATTCTAATAAATTGGGGTTTAAGAATAATAATAATGGGAATTGTGAGTTATTTGTACCCCAGGGTTCTGATTGCAAGAATCCAGAATCTACACCAATGTAAGACAATTCAGTGCGATGCAATGTCATTCTTCAATAGGCAGTGTATATAAACTACCAATGATATTTGAGTTTTATATCATAAAAGAGGAATTTAGAGAAATAAGAATCATGCATTTAGACAGGGTCTAAATCACAATTTCAGAAACTTGGAATAAAGGGAAACTGAAACAGTGTTCAGCCCACATCTCATCATTCAATTAAATTGAGGTTTAGGGGGGTGTTTGGATAAAAAGAATATAATATCACCAAATTTAAATATCGTAAAATTTCATTATCACAGAATATAATAGCGTCAAATTATAATATTGTGTCACTTACGGTGTTTGACAATTAATGCAAATTTCAATATACCTTGAAGTGTTTGACAATTTATACAATTTCCATTATATAATGCACCGAAGTAAGAAATGAATAGAGAAACTAGGATGATTGACTCAATGGGAAATCATTAACTAGCAGCATACTAGATTGATTCAATATTGATAACCAGGGTAGGCCAATCTAATTAGAAAATTATTAGACTGAATGTTAAAAACCACGATCAATGTTGTCGGTCCACCAAATGTTAATAACCATATTAATGTAATACATCCAATGGTGATTATAGCACAGAACCCTATCGATCGAGTTTTAAACATCGTTGAAGAATCTATTTATGAAAGGTCAATGTGGGACAGTGGGACCCATTTGATGTTGAAAGTCATATTAACCAAGCTAATTATAGTAATCACTAGGGGGGCATTAATATTGGTAATCATGATATAAATTGCTTAATATGATATTTGTAGGACCCACCTAATATTAGCAATTAATAAAAAAATCGTATAATTATGACAGAACTATGAGACCCATATGAAATTTATAAACACTGAAGGCCATTTATTATCTAGAGTGATAGTATGATTCCTATAAAAACCATCCATATATTTCATGAGATGGATTCCCTGCAACATCTACACATAACCCATCTTAGATGAGAAGGAATTAAGATGGAATGTTAACAGTGCACGGCACTGTCGAAGGGGGAGCAGAACAGAGGCTCACGTACGTGACTATTATTTAGTGTCCTGGATGGTGGCCCCCAATGGTTTGGCCCACTTAGGACCTGGCCCATCCTGGTCGCCCATCAGGGTCCTGTTGGTCCCGTGGGTCCCACAAGGATCTGTCGACCTTTTAGGTGTGGATGACGCTGGTGACTGGAAAATTCTTGTTTTTCAGTCGTTTCTACCCCCGGCCCGTGGGGTGGGCGGCTTTGATTCTGACATGGATTTCACAACATAAAAAATAATTAAACTTCATTAGGAAAGAAATCCATTCAAGATTAGACCCAGAACTTGGAATCTCCATCCTTATTTTATTTTGCAATCCAGATTGTCCCCATTGTATAGACTTTCAGACTTTGAATCAAATGAGCAAAACACTTAAAGAAAAAATATATATTCTCCTTCACGTCATATATGATAACAAGAAGGCTATACAACAAATCAACAAATCAACAATACAACTACAACTACAACACAATCTTATATAGCCCAAATGAAGACACTTCGGACAAATGGATTTTTGACTTCCCTAAGAGATTCGATTTACTTTATTTTCAATCTAGAATATTAAAAGTAATAATTCCAACACAACACAAGTAGTATATACAAACAAGCAAGCGATTACACTCGCTGATTGCCGCCATCTTCATCCCCTTCCGATTTGGTAGCTTTCCATTTGTAGTAAGTCCTAACGTCGTGATAGAAACCAGCTGCATTTTTACCGAAAATGGAAATCTTCTTCTCACGTTCTGGAGGGCAATTATTCCCTGTCTTGCAGTAGAAGGCGAAGTCCTCACAATTGTGGAGCAGAAAGTTGTAGTTGCCGAATCCACTCTCAAGGATGAAAGTCACCCGCTCGAGGACTTTCTCGGGTGGGTCGGCGGTAGCAGTGAAGCAAGTCATGGTTCGTTTCACTTTTGTTTCAAAGTCTGAGACCGAGTACACAGCTAGTTTGAGTTTCCCTCCATGAAGGAAGCACTCTAGGCAAGAAATTGAGATTTCTTCCACTGCCTTCTTAGCGTCGCCCATCATCCTCTTCCGATGGTCACAACATTTCTCGCAAATTTTAGTGGAACTTGACTTTATCTTTCCTTTTGGCGGGATGAAGTGAATGACCATGCCATTGCCCATGTAGATTCCTAACAACAATGTGAAGATGATATTTAGGTTATGATCAATAAAAGAAAACAACAACAGTACAAAAGTAGTATACTATATATGTCCAACTGTGGTTGGTCGCGCGTTTAAGCTGATGAGTTACTTTTTTAGCACAGTTAAAGGTTAAAAAGAATGTGTGTGAGCAATTAGCTATGTAGAAAAAGAAGGAAAAAAAATATAATTGGCCATCGAAGAAGGGAATTAGAACTGCCCAAGGTGGTTTGATCATGAACGAATTTGAATGATATTAAAGAGTGCACCAGAAAGGACTATAACTATTGAAAGCACTATTCCTATTTTAATCGAATGCATCACTAATTATATGACATGATGTTTAAATATCTTAAACAACATTTAGATTAAAATATGTATTAGTTCTCAAATTGCTAATAATACAGATACACCCAAAATGTCAAGGCGTTAAAATGTATAAAATTGAACTAGTTAACATTAGTAACATATAAAAGAAGAATAAACCCACCATGATGGGCATAGGACTTAAGCTTCCTCCAGGAGTAGATGTGATCCCCTGGATTCAGATTCTCGCTCTTAGCTGTGTGGGTAAAATGTCCCATACCCTCTCTCTCTCTCTCTCTCTCTCTCTCTTTTACAGAGTTTGAAGGTGGTTTTGAAGGTGGAACTGCTCTCTCTCTCTCTTACAGAGTTTGAAGGTGGTTTTGAAGGTGGAACTGAAAATCTCAAATTGGGCAGATATTTATTAGTGTTGCAGGCAGCTTGCAACTGAGTTGATTGAGCTTTGAGAAGGACCATAATGGTGCAATCAAACCAAACCGTGTTGAAAGTTCAAAGCGTCAACAAGTATCAATCAATAATAAAATCTTGTACAACCAAATCGTACGTGTTGAAAGTTCAAAGTGAAGAGGCTAGAGACCTGGCAATCGATCAATCAATAATAAAAGAGCCGTGCTACACGACCCGATTCTGAGACCGGGTGGTGGCACGGTCATGCATCCAACGGTCCCCATGGGGAACCGTGCCACCATCCGGTCTCAAAATCGGGCGGTGGAGACATTTTCATAATAAAATTTTCTACAGAGAAATTAACAACCAAGTTCTTTCTTCACACACTGCAGACACGAGCCAGTGAATCAAAGGGTGAGAATTTTAACTCAGGACCGACACTGGGTCAGTAGATTAAAGTTGACGAGATCCATTAGAAAGTGTTTGTGCGACTGAAGTGTAGTGGCCGGTACAAATACATTTAGCAGCCCAAAATTGAGAAGAGTTTTTTTCTTACACACATACAAGTTAATTTTAGTTTCCAACAAATAAAGTTGAACTTTGTCGTCTAGAGTGAACTTTTGTGAGTCTGTACAAACGCGTCCGCCAGTGGGTCACATCATAAAACATGGATTTCTAAGATTAGAGACTTTCAAACGAAACCCCCAGAATTGACCAAATTGGAGTACAAGAAATTTGGCTTTAATGTATATAATAATAATAGGGGCCATGATCACAGCAATAGAGTTAATGGATCCCACTTTAATATGTAAAGTAAAGAGATGATCTACACTTGGAAGGTCCTGCCCAACGAACCCCTTTTGTTTTTTTATTTTTATTGTAATTTTCTAATTTTATCTTTTATAGACATTGACAGTGGCGGTTGACCCATGATGATGTTCCTTTGAATGGGGACAACTTGATAGTTGGTTTTGGGACCAATTCTTAAATTTTAAAGGCGGAGCCATAAATACCATGTGTATTTCCAAAGTAGACCCAAAACTTTAAATTTTGGAATCAGACCTCACGACCATATATTAGGTCCACGAAAGAAAAGTGATAAAAATTGCTATGTCTTTCTCTTCCTATTTACTTTCAAATGAAAGAAAGGACAAAATTACTGTCCATATATCAAAGTTGATTTTAAAGGAGACAGAAAAAAGACTTCATTCTCTCTTATCTCTCTCTCTTTGTAAAGATAGAAGAAGAAAAAAAAGCTCATTGCGTGTGGAATATGAGACTATTCAAGTCCGCGGTTAAGTCAACATCTGCTTTTCAGACTCCTATGAGCAGGTCTTTGAGATTTGATCCCATCCTTCATTTTTTCCAGTGGGACCATTCAAGTCAACAGTTAGGTCAATAGATGTTTTTCTTGCATAATATTCAGCATTGTGAAATCTAGAACTTAATGCAGAAAAACTTGAGATATTTCTTTGGCCCAAAAGTAAATAGGAAGAAAAAGACTTTTACCAATTGTCCCTAAAACTTTTACCATCTTGATCTTAGTGAAGAAAACAAAGAGGAATAGAATTTCAAGCATACCCTTATGGTACAATATTGCACAAATTATGAGATATTGTGCAGTCAAATTTCCTAATTTCTTTGAAGGCCGCTGATGACACAATCTGACGACATACAAATTAAAGAAACTCTCCTGTGCTAAATGCCTAAATTGCATCTAATTCAACCATCTATTTCTATGTCACCCATCTAGAACTCCCACCATGAGTTCGGGCCTTTGAGGCTTCAGATGAGTTATAATTTGATACCAGCTACGGTAATAATGAGAATTTTGTGACTATGAAGACCAATGGCGGACCTAGGATTTACATTTGAAGGGGGCGGACCTAAACAAGTAGTTGGGTTTTATGGGCAAACTCAGAATTTTCTTATGAGTTTTGGAGGTGGACCTAGAATTTTCATATATATTTTGGTGGCAATCCGAAGATTTTCATGTGAGTTTTGGAGGCAAATCTAAATTTGACGGTCCCAATACCATATATGTGGGTACCCCCATGATCATAACCACGGGTCAACTAGACATGACATGGTGGCATGTAGGTGCTAGTTAGCGGCATACTAAAGTCTTTTAAAATATAATAGGGGAAATTTTAAATAAAGCCTTAAGTTTTTGTCTTTTTTAAAAAAAGAACATAAGTTTCAAAGCTTCTCAAATCAGGACCTAAGTTTTCTAGTAAGTTCTCAATCAAGGACAACCAACCATTTAAAGATATTTTCCAGTGAATTCTTCCCTCAATTTTCTTAAAATACCCAATTTCAAATAAAGGATAATTTTAGTATTTTAAAAAAGAATTAAGAGAAACAATCACCAAAAAATATCTTTAAATGGTTAGATGTCCTTAGTTGAGAACTTCTTGGGAAAACTTAGATCCTAATTTGAAAAGTTTTGAAACTTATGTCTTTTTTGTAAATAAGATAAAAATTTAAGGCCTTATTTGAAGATTTTTCAATATAATAACTATTTGATCAAATCAAAGAAATACAATGAAAGTGAATATGAGCACAGTGAACGATCCATAGTCATCATCTTCCCATTGAATTATTAACAAAATTAGACGAGACTACTTACCAAAAACAAAAAACAAAAATAGACGAGACTCATTTCTTTACACAATATTTCCTATTCTAATAACTCATTTTTTTAATTTAAATTGAAAAAAAATGTCGTATATAGTGGATACAGGCACACTACCAAACCACGTAAATCTTGCTCCGTATTTTCCCTTGAGTGTGCGCACGCTTCATATACTTGTGTGCCTCGTGATATATTTGTGAGTTGATTGTAAGTTTCTATTGTGCCCCAACAGGAATTACTTTCCCTTGGATAGCTTATTATGCATCCAAATAGTCTAAGATTTTAATTATGTCTCTAACTAGCCTTGGTGGATTGGGGCCTATTGTCATGTCAGCCCAACATTGATCATCCCAACAACCACTTGAAGGAAAAGGAAAAACGCCCCTCACTTGTATATATCTCTTCGGTCTCCTCTTTTTCAATGAGAAAACGAAAGACGCCATTGAAGACCTTTTAATGCCTATCTTGAGCTGCCCTTTTTGGCTTTTTCTATGGTTATTTAAGGAGAGATGGTGGGAAAAAAGAAGAACACAGAATCAGTATCTCCATCTTCTTCATCCTTTATATTCTCTTGTTACTTTGAGCAAGGCTTCTAAGAAACAATTGAGGAGGGCAAGAAGGGAAGAAACTAATTCTTGATGCCCAATTCATCCATCCATTAGATCACTCATCAGGCATTGATCTCTAAGCCTATGGACAATTGGAGCTGACTTGAGTCAGAGAGATTTCTAGTCTCACTTATTGATAAATACATGATCTCACCCTTGCATGGATTGGTCTCTTGCATTGTAGCGGACTCGTAGCACTTGATCAAAGCTTTCGCAAAGACCCCCGATTAACAAAATAAGCTTACGGATAAATTATGGATAAGATACTGGTTGGTAATAAACTAAGGGGTTTTGTTAATTAGCTCAATGAATTTAGAACTACAATGTATGAAAAGATTTATCTAATCTGTTTGCTTAAAGGGAATGGGATTGATTTAACAACGAAAAAATGGGGGAACTAGAAGTAAGGTTATTTGCTTAAAGGAACTAGGATTAATTCAATGAAACTGAATGATACTTAATTGAGCTTGTATAAGAGTTAACAAACTGTTTGAGTCAATGATTCACGTGCTTTATGATCAAAGATAAACCAAATGTACCCTGATAAGCCATGACGATATCGTTACCTGTGTGAGCCATCCACCTGACACTTAATTTGCATATATCCCGCCTACCAGAATGGATGTTTTAGTTTCTCCATCTCAGTTTTTAATGAAGTTTCTATGAATATCAAGAGTAAAAGCAAAAAATACATGCTTGGAAGGGATGAACACATTAACAAATCTAACTCTTTTTTGAAAAAAGAAGAAGCATAAAAGCAAAGTAAGACACAGGAAAGAAATCACAAAATGAAGGGAAGAGGATCCCGTTTAGATCGATATTTATGTACAAAGAATGAGTCAATCTTATGTAATCCACCTCCAATAGATCCTATATATCCCATGTTTGAGCTTGAGGATCGATCAATAGATATATCTAGATCTAATATCTAAATTATTTAATCTGTTAATATTAGATTTCAAATCTTTATATAAAGAGATCTCTAATTTTATTTTATCTAACTTGTTTTATGAAAAGCGGTACAGAAATTTAATATGTAATTATATAATTCTTCAGTGCAGGGAGATACCGTGCTGAGCACGGGTTATTGGACTAGTCATGGATTAACACGATTTCATATCACATGTCAGGTCAGACAATTACTACATCTGGCCCTATCCTCCCCTATAAGTAATAGTCTTGTACACCCACTATTCTAATAAATTGGGGTTTAAGAATAATAATAATGGGAATTGTGAGTTATTTGTACCCCAGGGTTCTGATTGCAAGAATCCAGAATCTACACCAATATAAGACAATTCAGTGCGATGCAATGTCATTCTTCAATAGGCAGTGTATATAAACTACCAATGATAATTGAGTTTTATATCATAAAAACAGGAATTTAGAGAAATAAGAATCATGCATTTAGACAGGGTCTAAATCAGAATTTCAGAAACTTGGAATAAAGGGAAACTGAAACAGTGTTCAGCCCACATCTCATCATTCAATTAAATTGAGGTTTAGGGGGGTGTTTGGATAAAAAGAACATAATATCACCAAATTTAAATATCGTAAGATTTCATTATCACAGAATATAATAGCGTCAAATTATAATATTTTGTCACTTATGGTGTTTGACAATTTATGCAAATTTCAATATACCTTGAAGTGTTTGACAATTTATACAATTTCCATTATATGATGCACCAAAGTAAGAAATGAATAGAGAAACTAGGATGATTGACTCAATGGGAAATCATTAACTAGCAGTCATACTAGATTGATTCAATAGTGATAATCAGGATAGGCCAATCTAATTAGAAAATTATTAGACTGAATGTTAAAAACCACGAGCAATGTTGTCGGTCCACCAAATGTTAATAACCATATTAATGTAATACATCCAATGGTGATTATAGCATAGAACCCCATCGATCGAGTTTTAAACATCGTTGAAGAATCTATTTATGAAAGGTCAATGTGGGACAGTGGGACCCATTTGATGTGGAAAGTCATATTAACCAAGCTAATTATAGTAATCACTTGGGGGCCATTAATATTGGTAATCATGATAGAAATTGCTTGATATGATATTTGTAGGACCCACCTAATATTAGCAATCAATAAAGAAACCGTATAATTATGACAGAACTATGAGACCCATATGATAAACACTGAAGGCCCATTTAATATCTAGAGTCATAGTATGATTCCTATAGAAACCATCCATATATTTCATGAGAAGGATTCTCTGCAACATCTACACATAACCCATCTTAGATGAGAAGAAGTAAGATGGAATGTTAACAGTGCACGGCACTGTCGAAAGGGGAGCAGAACAGAGGCTCACGTACGTGCCTATTATTTAGTGTCCTGGATGGTGGGCCCCAATGGTTTGGCCCACTTAGGACCTGGCCCATCTTGGTCGCCCATCAGGGTCCTGTCGGTCCCATGGGTCCCACAAGGATCTGTCGACCTTTTAGGTGTGGATGACGCTGGTGACTGGAAAATTCTTGACTGGTATAAGGGTGCAGCACCACAGCAGCAGAGGCCAGCGCTAGGTCAACAGAGGTCAGTTCAGGGACAACAGAGGCCATTTCAGCAACACAGGCAGCAACCAGTGGGTCAACCAAGAGCACCAAGGCCAGTCCAAGGGCAGCAGAACCAAGTCTATCAGATGGGCAAAGTGTATGCAGTCACACATGAGGATGCAGATGCTTCTGCAGAAGTGGTGGAAGGCATTGTTCTAATCTCAGAAGTAGAAGCTAAGGCCATTTTTTACCCTGGCTCTACACATTCCTTTGTTTCCCATGATTTTGCTAGACATATCAATGATGTTGTGGTGAGATTAGATGTTGCTTTAGTAGTGGGCACCCCAGTAGGCAAGCAGGTTCGTTGTCACCAATATTTTCCGAGTACCCGAGTTCAAGTCAGAGATTTCATCTTACCTGCAAACCTGATTCTTTTAACGATGAAGGATTTCGATGTCATACTTGGTATGGATTGGCTAGCGACCTATAGAGCAGTGATGGACTGTTTTAACAAAACCATCAAGTTGTCGTTGCATTCGGACACTGCTGAATTTGTTGGGCAAAGGAGATCAATTCAGACATGCCGGATCTCGGCACTGAAAGCAGAAAGATTGTTGAAATCTGGATGCGAAGGATACTTGGCGTTTATCACGGAGGATAAACAGTCCAAAGGGGTGGAGGATTTTCCAGTGGTCTGTGAGTTTCCGAATGTTTTCCCCGATGAGATTCCAGGCTTACCTCCAGCCAGAGAGAGAGATTTCTCAATTGAATTGGTACCAGGGACAGCTTCTATTTCTAAAGCTCCATATAGAATGGCTCCAGCAGAACTCAGAGAGTTGAAAACCCAATTGCAGGATTTGTTGGATAAGAGATTTGTGAGACCAAGTATATCACCTTGGGGTGCACCGGTCCTGTTTGTGAAGAAGAAGGATGGTTCCATGAGGATGTGCATAGATTATAGACAACTCATTCAGGTCACAATCAAGAACAAATATCCTCTTCCCAGGATCGATGAGTTATTTGACCAGCTTCAGGGAGCTGAATATTTCTCAAAGATAGACTTGAGATCAGGATATTACCAGCTCAGAGTTCGAGATCAGGACATTCAGAAGACAGCATTCAGGACAAGATATGGCCACTACGAGTTTTTGGTAATGCCATTTGGGCTAACTAATGCTCTAGGAGTATTTATGGCCTTGATGAATAAGATATTTACTCCATTTCTCGACCAGTTCATCGTTGTTTTTATAGACGACGTATTAGTGTATTCTCAGTCTCGAGAAGATCACGAGCAGCATTTGAGATCGGCATTGCAGACTTTGAGAGATCATCAACTCTATGCCAATTTGAGTAAGTGTGAATTTTGGCTTGAGCAAGTCATTTTCTTGGGTCACATCATCAGCAATGAAGAATTGGCGGAAGATCTAGAAAAGATTGAGGCAGTGGTCAAGTGGCAGACACCTATGTCTATAACAGAGATTCGTAGTTTCTTGGGTTTAGCAGGTTACTACAGGAGATTTGTGAGAGGATTTTCATCCATTGCTGCTCCATTGACCAAATTAACACGAAAAGATGTGCCTTTCGTGTGGACTGATGAATGTGAAGTAAGTTTTCAGGAGTTAAAGAATAGGTTGACTACCGCTCCAGTACTCACATTGCCTACGGACAATGGTATATTTGTCATTTACACAGATGCTTCGAAGGTTGGATTGGGCTGTGTGCTTATGCAGGATGGGAAAGTAGTGGCTTATGGCTCTAGACAATTGAAAGAGCATGAGAAAAAGTATGCAACTCATGATTTGGAACTTGCAGCAGTAGTCATGGCATTGAAGATGTGGCGTCATTACTTGTACGGTGAGAAGTTTGAAATTCATTCAGACCATAGAAGTCTCCAATATTTGTTTACTCAGCCTGAATTGAACATGAGACAGACCCGGTGGATGGAATACATGAAGGGTTTTGACTTTCCAATAAAATATCATCCCGGGAAATCCAATGTAGTGGCTGATGCACTGAGTCGAAGAGTAGCAACTAATGCATGTTTGAGAGCAAAATGGTCTTGGGCCGAAAATTTCCTCGATTTGGGAGTGACTTTGCAGCCAATTGATGACAAGGTTATGTTAATTAACATGTTCGTCCTGGAACCAGAGATTTTGAGCAGGATCAAAAGCAAGCAGTCAGAGGATCTAGAGCTAGCCCGAGTAATTGAACAGATTGACAGCAGACCAAACTTCAGAATAGTGGAGGGTGTGTTGTACTTTCAAGATCGATTATGTGTGCCAAACATAGAAGAGTTGAAGAATGAGATCATGACGGAGGCGCATCATTCCCGTTATACTATTCATCCGGGTAGTACAAAGATGTACCAAAACTGCGTAATCATTATTGGTGGAATAACATGAAGAATGAAGTAGCAGGATTTACAACAAGGTGCTTAGTGTGTCAACAAGTAAAGGCAGAACGGAAGCAACCCCAGGACTTTTAAAGCAATTGGAAGTGCCCGATTGGAAATGGGAACACATAACAATGGATTTTATCTCTGGGTTGCCATCGATACATAACAAAGATAGTATCTGGGTGATAGTAGACAGATTGACGAAAGTGGCACATTTCTTACCGATGAACATGAAGACACCTCAAGATGAGTTAGTTAGAATGTATATGGAGAAGGTTGTCACAATTCATGAAGTTCCTTTATCGATTGTATCAGACAGAGATCCTAGATTTTTGGGCAGATTCTGGAAAGAACTTCAAGCAGATTTGGGCACGAAATTGAATTTTAGTACAGCGTATCATCCTCAGACCGACGGTCAAATTGAAAGGACTAATCAGACACTGGAGGATATGTTGCGAGCTTGCGTCCTTGAGTTTGGGAAGGACTGGCAGAAGAGTCTCCCATTATGCGAGTTTGCATACAATAATAGTTATCACTCCAGTATCGGTATGGCACCATTCGAAGCTTTGTATGGCCGTAGATGCAGAACCCCAATTTGTTGGGAGGAAATTAGTGTCAGAAGTTTTCATGGCCCATCTATTGTTAGTGATACCAGTGAGCAAGTGAAGCAAATTCAAGATCGGTTGAAAATTGCTAGAAGCCGGCAGAAGACTTATGCAGACATGAAGAGAAGAGATCTTCAGTTTGAGATTGGTGAGCATGTGTTTTTAAAGGTGTCACCGACGCGAGGAACATTGCGATTTGGGCAAAAAAGGAAGTTATCTCGGAGATATATAGGCCCATTCGAGATCTTGGAGAGAATTGGAGAAGTTGCTTACAGATTGGCTTTGCCAGCAGAGTTGTCAGCAGTGCATAATGTTTTTCATGTCTCGATGTTGAAAAAGTATATCAAAGACCCGTTGCACGTGTTGCATTATGAGCCATTGGAATTGCAGCCAGATGTTACTTATGTGGAGCGACCGTCTCAGATTATCGACATGAAGGAGCAAGTTCTCAGGACTCGGACAATACATTGGGTGAAAGTCCAGTGGGAGCACCATAGTCTTCGAGAAGCCACTTGGGAACTGCGAGACCAAGTGAAGAAGCTTTACCCGCATCTCCTTCCAGAGGTATGTTTGTATTTGGAGGACCAAATGTCCTAAGGGGAGGAGAATGTAAGATCTGGGTCCCATTTATAATTTATAATTATATTTTTATTAGAATATTACTATTATTTTAATTAAATGTATTTTAGTTATTTAAGTGGGTAGGATTAAGTGCGGCACACGATAGATTAGAGGTGTGGATTGGTGAGTTGGATTAGTGGGTAGATGACTTGACCCGCAGTTTGACCCGACCCAATGACTTAAGCCCAATACTCTCTTAACCTTATCCCCTTATTAAGAACGCACGTCCTTATCTCTTCCTCTGCAACTATTCCCGTTCCCTGTTTATCTTCTTCCTCTTTCAACTTCCCAAGCCATTGCAACTTAAGGATCCAACCATCGGAATCAAGATCTGAAGATACCATCATTCCTGGTTCGACCTTCTTATCTCAGGTAACCCTCTCCTCAAATCATTAGGATTAGATCTATACTCTTGGGTTATATTATTCTTCTTTCCAATGATAGGTTTTGGGTAGGGTTATAATAGATCTGCTCATCTGGGCATTTCTTTCCCATCTCTTATGTCATATTGGCGATAGGATTGTGATCGAGCGCCCCGGTTATCTCGGGTTGGGTATTGGTTAGATCTGTTGCGTTTTCTTCAACCCCGGTGAAAGGCAAGTACTTAACCATAATTTGTAGATTTAATGCTGGTGTTCCTCATTGATTCGTATGTGGATGCATGTAGAAACCCCTTTTGATGCCCTTTTCATGTGATAATATTATTATGTTATTTCTCTATAGAGAGAGATCGGAGATTTGGGGATGATTCCATCGGTTTTCTTTCGGCCATTACCCACCTTTATTTGGATTTCAAAACCCTTTTTCAACTTCTATGATTATGCAGATTTGTGTATTAAGGTGGATTGATTGCCCATTGAAACCGTGGGAGAACCAGACCTTGCAACAGGTTCCCGGACTCGGAACCGTGAGAAATTGTACCCGTGTTTTGGACTGTGGGACCCAGGTGGGCCACTTGATGTATGATCTGATCCGTGGATCTAGAGGCGGACCCATGGGCGAGCTTAGGGAAGGTGGACCCGTGTGCAGTGGACCCCATTTGGGCCACCATCCTGTAGCCTGATCAACAAACAGCGTGTGTGAAGGGAAAAAGTTCAGTTGGGCATCAGGCGGTGGCGGGACCCACTAGATCAGTTGATCACAGATCTAACTCGTGCACCTAGCCATACATGGCTGGGCGACCATGTTTGAAAGGTTGATCTTGGGATTATAACCGGTGGGGCCCACTTCCCAGACGGTCATGATGGACCTGGCGTGAAGCCACCTCTCTTTGGACCGAGTTCTGTGTAGATTCTGTAGTGAGGAGGGAGGGGTGGTTTGACCACAATAGGTTCTGGAAGGAGTTTCCCCCATGTGACAAACATTAAATGTTGGCAAAGTTTTCCATTTCTACCCATAGTATCTAGAATTTAGAAAAAAAGGCCTTAGTCTTTAATAAACTCATTGGACTGTTAAGATTTATATTCTTGGCAATACACCAAGATGGGGTCCTCAAGTTTTCTAAAATTATAACTAAGATTGGTATTTATTATTATTATTTATAAATTAATTTTTGAATGGTATCTTTGATTTTTAATGGGTTAATATTATATGTTTATACTTTATTAATTGGATCATTGGACCTGAGTAAATACCGTCCGGGCAAACGGTATCTTACTAACGTGGGGTTTAATACTTCATATAACCTCGAGAAAATCCTAGTGGATTTAAGTTCAACCCATCTCTATTGGAAAATCCTTAATTGGATTTATGCACCATTAATTTAGAATGGATGCGTTGATCTTTTATCTATTAGAGATTCCAGTGGTTGTTGGGTACGAGACCTTATGTTTAACCTTAGGATTGGTTTGTGATTATTCTTGACCTTCGCATGCATATATATATATGTTGATTTAGGATATCTATTCCTTTAGATGCACACCCTATTGTGTTATGGACTATAAAGTGGCTTGGCAAATTTTGTATTATGATATGAATGTGGAATGGCCAGCACTTTATTTTGACTTAGGACTCTTGTGTCGGAGCATTATTATTCGGGTCTATTATGTATATATGTTTTCCTTTATGTGGGTCATTTATGAACGACTGCAGATGGTATATGGACGGTTGATCACCGATGTGCCCGGATCACTTATAATCCGCTATGAATGTGAACAGGTTATCCTGATATTTGTTTATTGATCGGTTTATGACCACCGACGTTATGGACGGGCTTTCCCGATTATGTAGGGTTGACCACCCACAACGGGGACACTTGTCTCCGTGTGAATCTTATTACTCCATTTGTTTTATTTGAATTCATATCATACGCTCATTCGTGTTATATCTTTGTCGTTACTTTTATATGATCACACTTGTCTTTATTCTTCTCGTAATGGTGTTTAATTTCGAATTATGATTATGTACTTGCTATTTACTTTGTAATATTTGGTGCATAGGTACCGAGCCCTACTTTACCGAGGAAACGGAGGAGGATCAAACGTTTTAAACGTTTGAGCCAACTGACGAACCTGAGTGGGACGCCGGAGACGGTTTCGGTGCCGTCTGAATCTGCTTTAGAGAGAACGTCATCGTAGTAATTCCTTAGATGAACTTTCCTCAATGATAAACCATTTCTTAGTAATTGCTTTATTCATTCTGCAACTTTAACTATTGATATTTATTTGATTTTTGTGATGGGTTTTATTATAAAAACTTTGAATACCAATTGAATAAAGCTTCCGTTGCATTTGTTAAAATTTTAATTTGACTCACCACATGTTGAAATTTTATGTTGGTCCACTTTTGGAAGCTTGTGTTGTATCAAACACAGGAATTTGAATTAAAAATTTTATTTTTCACGTTTTCCCCAATTCTTATTTTGGGGACGTGACAGGGGGGTGGGCGGCTTTGATTCTGGCATGGATTTCACAACATAAAAAAATAATTAAACTTCATTAGGAAAGAAATCCATTCAAGCTTAGACCCAGAACTTGGAATCTCCATCCTTATTTTATTTTGCAATTCAGATTGTCCCCATTGTATAGACTTTCAGACTTTGAATCAAATGAGCAAAACACTTAAAGAAAAAATATATATTCTTCTTCATGTCATATATAATAACAAGAAGGCTATACAACAAATCAACAAATCAACAATACAACAATACAACTACAACTACAACACAATCTTATATAGCCTGTCAAATCCAAATGAAGACACTTCGGACAAATGGATTTTTGACTTCCCTAAGAGATTCGATTTACTTTATTTTCAATCTAGAATATTAAAAGTAAAAATTCCAACACAACACAAGTAGTATAAAAACAAGCAAGCGATTACACTCGCTGATTGCCGCCATCTTCATCCCCTTCCGATTTGGCAGCTTTCCATTTGTAGTAAGTCCTAACGTCGTGATAGAAAACAGCTACATTTTTACCGAAAATGGAAATCTTCTTCTCACGTTCTGGAGGGCAATTATTCCCTGTCTTGCAGTAGAAGGCGAAGTCCTCACAATTGTGGAGCAGAAAGTTGTAGTTGCCGAATCCACTCTCAAGGATGGAAGTCACCCGCTCGAGGACTTTCTCGGGTGGGTCGGCGGTAGCAGTGAAGCAAGTCATGGTTCGTTTCACTTTTGTTTCAAAGTCTGAGACCGAGTACACAGCTAGTTTGAGTTTCCTTCCATGAAGGAAGCACTCTAGGCAAGAAATTGAGATTTCTTCCACTGCCTTCTTAGCGTCGCCCATCATCCTCTTCCGATGGTCACAGCATTTCTCGCAAATTTTAGTGGAACGTGACTTTATCTTTCCTTTTGGCGGGATGAAGTGAATGACCATGCCATTGCCCATGTAGATTCCTAACAACAATGTGAAGATGATATTTAGGTTATGATCAATAAAAGAAAACAACAACAGTACAAAAGTAGTATACTATATATATATGTCCAACTGTGGTTGGTCGCACGTTTAAGCTGATGAGTTACTTTTTTAGCACAGTTAAAGGTTAAAAAGAATGTGTGTGAGCAATTAGCTATGTAGAAAAAGAAGGAAAAAAAATATAATTGGCCATCGAAGAAGGGAATTAGAACTGCCCAAGGTGGTTTGATCATGAACGAATTTGAATGATATTAAAGAGTGCACCAGAAAGGACTATAACTATTGAAAGCACTATTCCTATTTTAATCGAATGCATCACTAATTATATGACATGATGTTTAAATATCTTAAACAACATTTAGATTAAAATATGTATTAGTTCTCAAATTGCTAATAATACAGATACACCCAAAATGTCAAGGCGTTAAAATGTATAAAATTGAACTAGTTAACATTAGTAACATATAAAAGAAGAATAAACCCACCATGATGGGCATAGGACTTAAGCTTCCTCCAGGAGTAGATGTGATCCCCTGGATTCAGATTCTCGCTCTTAGCTGTGTGGGTAAAATGTCCCATACCCTCTCTCTCTCTCTCTCTCTCTTTTACAGAGTTTGAAGGTGGTTTTGAAGGTGGAACTGCTCTCTCTCTCTCTCTTACAGAGTTTGAAGGTGGTTTTGAAGGTGGAACTGAAAATCTCAAATTGGGCAGATATTTATTAGTGTTGCAGGCAGCTTGCAACTGAGTTGATTGAGCTTTGAGAAGGACCATAATGGTGCAATCAAACCAAACCGTGTTGAAAGTTCAAAGCGTCAACAAGTATCAATCAATAATAAAATCTTGTACAACCAAATCGTACGTGTTGAAAGTTCAAAGTGAAGAGGCTAGAGACCTGGCAATCGATCAATCAATAATAAAAGAGCCGTGCTACACGACCCGATTCTGAGACCGGGTGGTGGCACGGTCATGCATCCAACGGTCCCCATGGGGAACCGTGCCACCATCCGGTCTCAAAATCGGGCGGTGGAGACATTTTCATAATAAAATTTTCTACAGAGAAATTAACAACCAAGTTCTTTCTTCACACACTGCAGACACGAGCCAGTGAATCAAAGGGTGAGAATTTTAACTCAGGACCGACACTGGGTCAGTAGATTAAAGTTGACGAGATCCATTAGAAAGTGTTTGTGCGACTGAAGTGTAGTGGCCGGTACAAATACATTTAGCAGCCCAAAATTGAGAAGAGTTTTTTTCTTACACACATACAAGTTAATTTTAGTTTCCAACAAATAAAGTTGAACTTTGTCGTCTAGAGTGAACTTTTGTGAGTCTGTACAAACGCGTCCGCCAGTGGGTCACATCATAAAACATGGATTTCTAAGATTAGAGACTTTCAAACGAAACCCCCAGAATTGACCAAATTGGAGTACAAGAAATTTGGCTTTAATGTATATAATAATAATAGGGGCCATGATCACAGCAATAGAGTTAATGGATCCCACTTTAATATGTAAAGTAAAGAGATGATCTACACTTGGAAGGTCCTGCCCAACGAACCCCTTTTTTTTTTTATTTTTATTGTAATTTTCTAATTTTATCTTTTATAGACATTGACAGTGGCGGTTGACCCATGATGATGTTCCTTTGAATGGGGACAACTTGATAGTTGGTTTTGGGACCAATTCTTAAATTTTAAAGGCGGAGCCATAAATACCATGTGGATTTCCAAAGTAGACCCAAAACTTTAAATTTTGGAATCAGACCTCACGACCATATATTAGGTCCACGAAAGAAAAGTGATAAAAATTGCTATGTCTTTCTCTTCCTATTTACTTTCAAATGAAAGAAAGGACAAAATTACTGTCCATATATCAAAGTTGATTTTAAAGGAGACAGAAAAAAGACTTCATTCTCTCTTATCTCTCTCTCTTTGTAAAGATAGAAGAAGAAAAAAAAGCTCATTGCGTGTGGAATATGAGACTATTCAAGTCCGCGGTTAAGTCAACATCTGCTTTTCAGACTCCTATGAGCAGGTCTTTGAGATTTGATCCCATCCTTCATTTTTTCCAGTGGGACCATTCAAGTCAACAGTTAGGTCAATAGATGTTTTTCTTGCATAATATTCAGCATTGTGAAATCTAGAACTTAATGCAGAAAAACTTGAGATATTTCTTTGGCCCAAAAGTAAATAGGAAGAAAAAGACTTTTACCAATTGTCCCTAAAACTTTTACCATCTTGATCTTAGTGAAGAAAACAAAGAGGAATAGAATTTCAAGCATACCCTTTTGGTACAATATTGCACAAATTATGAGATATTGTGCAGTCAAATTTCCTAATTTCTTTGAAGGCCGCTGATGACACAATCTGACGACATACAAATTAAAGAAACTCTCCTGTGCTAAATGCCTAAATTGCATCTAATTCAACCATCTATTTCTATGTCACCCATCTAGAACTCCCACCATGAGTTCGGGCCTTTGAGGCTTCAGATGAGTTATAATTTGATACCAGCTACGGTAATAATGAGAATTTTGTGACTATGAAGACCAATGGCGGACCTAGGATTTACATTTGAAGGGGGCGGACCTAAACAAGTAGTTGGGTTTTATGGGCAAACTCAGAATTTTCTTATGAGTTTTGGAGGTGGACCTAGAATTTTCATATATATTTTGGTGGCAATCCGAAGATTTTCATGTGAGTTTTGGAGGCAAATCTAAATTTGACGGTCCCAATACCATATATGTGGGTACCCCCATGATCATAACCACGGGTCAACTAGACATGACATGGTGGCATGTAGGTGCTAGTTAGCGGCATACTAAAGTCTTTTAAAATATAATAGGGGAAATTTTAAATAAAGCCTTAAGTTTTTGTCTTTTTTAAAAAAAGAACATAAGTTTCAAAGCTTCTCAAATCAGGACCTAAGTTTTCTAGTAAGTTCTCTATCAAGGACAACCAACCATTTAAAGATATTTTCCAGTGAATTCTTCCCTCAATTTTCTTAAAATACCCAATTTCAAATAAAGGATAATTTTGGTATTTTAAAAAAGAATTAAGAGAAACAATCACCAAAAAATATCTTTAAATGGTTAGATGTCCTTAGTTGAGAACTTCTTGGGAAAACTTAGATCCTAATTTGAAAAGTTTTGAAACTTATGTCTTTTTTGTAAATAAGATAAAAATTTAAGGCCTTATTTGAAGATTTTTCAATATAATAACTATTTGATCAAATCAAAGAAATACAATGAAAGTGAATATGAGCACAGTGAACGATCCATAGTCATCATCTTCCCATGCATTGAATTATTAACAAAATTAGACGAGACTACTTACCAAAAACAAAAAAACAAAAATAGACGAGACTCATTTCTTTACACAATATTTCCTATTCTAATAACTCATTTTTTTAATTTAAATTGAAAAAAAATGTCGTATATAGTGGATACAGGCACACTACCAAACCACGTAAATCTTGCTCCGTATTTTCCCTTGAGTGTGCGCACGCTTCATATACTTGTGTGCCTCGTGATATATTTGTGAGTTGATTGTAAGTTTCTATTGTGCCCCAACAGGAATTACTTTCCCTTGGATAGCTTATTATGCATCCAAATAGTCTAAGATTTTAATTATGTCTCTAACTAGCCTTGGTGGATTGGGGCCTATTGTCATGTCAGCCCAACATTGATCATCCCAACAACCACTTGAAGGAAAAGGAAAAACGCCCCACTTGTATATATCTCTTCGGTCTCCTCTTTTTCAATGAGAAAACGAAAGACGCCATTGAAGACCTTTTAATGCCTATCTTGAGCTGCCCTTTTTGGCTTTTTCTATGGTTATTTAAGGAGAGATGGTGGGAAAAAAGAAGAACACAGATTGAGTATCTCCATCTTCTTCATCCTTTATATTCTCTTGTTACTTTGAGCAAGGCTTCTAAGAAACAATTGAGGAGGGCAAGAAGGGAAGAAACTAATTCTTGATGCCCAATTCATCCATCCATTAGATCACTCATCAGGCATTGATCTCTAAGCCTATGGACAATTGGAGCTGACTTGAGTCAGAGAGATTTCTAGTCTCACTTATTGATAAATACATGATCTCACCCTTGCAAGGATTGGTCTCTTGCATTGTAGCGGACTCGTAGCACTTGATCAAAGCTTTCGCAAAGACCCCCGATTAACAAAATAAGCTTACGGATAAATTATGGATAAGATACTGGTTGGTAATAAACTAAGGGGTTTTGTTAATTAGCTCAATGAATTTAGAACTACAATGTATGAAAAGATTTATCTAATCTGTTTGCTTAAAGGGAATGGGATTGATTTAACAACGAAAAAATGGGGGAACTAGAAGTAAGGTTATTTGCTTAAAGGAACTAGGATTAATTCAATGAAACTGAATGATACTTAATTGAGCTTGTATAAGAGTTAACAAACTGTTTGAGTCAATGATTCACGTGCTTTATGATCAAAGATAAACCAAATGTACCCTGATAAGCCATGACGATATCGTTACCTGTGTGAGCCATCCACCTGACACTTAATTTGCATATATCCCGCCTACCAGAATGGATGTTTTAGTTTCTCCATCTCAGTTTTTAATGAAGTTTCTATGAATATCAAGAGTAAAAGCAAAAAATACATGCTTGGAAGGGATGAACACATTAACAAATCTAACTCTTTTTTGAAAAAAGAAGAAGCATAAAAGCAAAGTAAGACACAGGAAAGAAATCACAAAATGAAGGGAAGAGGATCCCGTTTAGATCGATATTTATGTACAAAGAATGAGTCAATCTTATGTAATCCACCTCCAATAGATCCTATATATCCCATGTTTGAGCTTGAGGATCGATCAATAGATATATCTAGATCTAATATCTAAATTATTTAATCTGTTAATATTAGATTTCAAATCTTTATATAAAGAGATCTCTAATTTTATTTTATCTAACTTGTTTTATGAAAAACGGTACAGAAATTTAATATGTAATTATATAATTCTTCAGTGCAGGGAGATACCGTGCTGAGCACGGGTTATTGGACTAGTCATGGATTAACACGATTTCATATCACATGTCAGGTCAGACAATTACTACATCTGGCCCTATCCTCCCCTATAAGTAATAGTCTTGTACACCCACTATTCTAATAAATTGGGGTTTAAGAATAATAATAATGGGAATTGTGAGTTATTTGTACCCCAGGGTTCTGATTGCAAGAATCCAGAATCTACACCAATATAAGACAATTCAGTGCGATGCAATGTCATTCTTCAATAGGCAGTGTATATAAACTACCAATGATAATTGAGCTTTATATCATAAAAACAGGAATTTAGAGAAATAAGAATCATGCATTTAGACAGGGTCTAAATCAGAATTTCAGAAACTTGGAATAAAGGGAAACTGAAACAGTGTTCAGCCCACATCTCATCATTCAATTAAATTGAGGTTTAGGGGGGTGTTTGGATAAAAAGAACATAATATCACCAAATTTAAATATCGTAAGATTTCATTATCACAGAATATAATAGCGTCAAATTATAATATTTTGTCACTTATGGTGTTTGACAATTTATGCAAATTTCAATATACCTTGAAGTGTTTGACAATTTATACAATTTCCATTATATGATGCACCAAAGTAAGAAATGAATAGAGAAACTAGGATGATTGACTCAATGGGAAATCATTAACTAGCAGTCATACTAGATTGATTCAATAGTGATAATCAGGATAGGCCAATCTAATTAGAAAATTATTAGACTGAATGTTAAAAACCACGAGCAATGTTGTCGGTCCACCAAATGTTAATAACCATATTAATGTAATACATCCAATGGTGATTATAGCATAGAACCCCATCGATCGAGTTTTAAACATCGTTGAAGAATCTATTTATGAAAGGTCAATGTGGGACAGTGGGACCCATTTGATGTTGAAAGTCATATTAACCAAGCTAATTATAGTAATCACTTGGGGGCCATTAATATTGGTAATCATGATAGAAATTGCTTGATATGATATTTGTAGGACCCACCTAATATTAGCAATCAATAAAGAAACCGTATAATTATGACAGAACTATGAGACCCATATGATAAACACTGAAGGCCCATTTAATATCTAGAGTCATAGTATGATTCCTATAGAAACTATCCATATATTTCATGAGAAGGATTCTCTGCAACATCTACACATAACCCATCTTAGATGAGAAGAAGTAAGATGGAATGTTAACAGTGCACGGCACTGTCGAAGGGGGAGCAGAACAGAGGCTCACGTACGTGCCTATTATTTAGTGTCCTGGATGGTGGGCCCCCAATGGTTTGGCCCACTTAGGACCTGGCCCATCTTGGTCGCCCATCAGGGTCCTGTCGGTCCCATGGGTCCCACAAGGATCTGTCGACCTTTTAGGTGTGGATGACGCTGGTGACTGGAAAATTCTTGACTGGTATAAGGGTGCAGCACCACAGCAGCAGAGGCCAGCGCTAGGTCAACAGAGGTCAGTTCAGGGACAACAGAGGCCATTTCAGCAACACAGGCAGCAACCAGTGGGTCAACCAAGAGCACCAAGGCCAGTCCAAGGGCAGCAGAACCAAGTCTATCAGATGGGCAAAGTGTATGCAGTCACACATGAGGATGCAGATGCTTCTGCAGAAGTGGTGGAAGGCATTGTTCTAATCTCAGAAGTAGAAGCTAAGGCCATTTTTTACCCTGGCTCTACACATTCCTTTGTTTCCCATGATTTTGCTAGACATATCAATGATGGTGTGGTGAGATTAGATGTTGCTTTAGTAGTGGGCACCCCAGTAGGCAAGCAGGTTCGTTGTCACCAATATTTTCCGAGTACCCGAGTTCAAGTCAGAGATTTCATCTTACCTGCAAACCTGATTCTTTTAACGATGAAGGATTTCGATGTCATACTTGGTATGGATTGGCTAGCGACCTATAGAGCAGTGATGGACTGTTTTAACAAAACCATCAAGTTGTCGTTGCATTCGGACACTGTTGAATTTGTTGGGCAAAGGAGATCAATTCAGACATGCCGGATCTCGGCACTGAAAGCAGAAAGATTGTTGAAATCTGGATGCGAACGATACTTGGCGTTTATCACGGAGGATAAACAGTCCAAAAGGGTGGAGGATTTTCCAGTGGTCTGTGAGTTTCCGAATGTTTTCCCCGATGAGATTCCAGGCTTACCTCCAGCCAGAGAGAGAGATTTCTCAATTGAATTGGTACCAGGGACAGTTCTCAATTGAATTGGTACCAGGGACAGCTTCTATTTCTAAAGCTCCATATAGAATGGCTCCAGCAGAACTCAGAGAGTTGAAAACCCAATTGCAGGATTTATTGGATAAGAGATTTGTGAGACCAAGTATATCACCTTGGGGTGCACCGGTCCTATTTGTGAAGAAGAAGGATGGTTCCATGAGGATGTGCATAGATTATAGACAACTCAATCAGGTCACAATCAAGAACAAATATCCTCTTCCCAGGATCGATGAGTTATTTGACCAGCTTCAGGGAGCTGAATATTTCTCAAAGATAGACTTGAGATCAGGATATTACCAGCTCAGAGTTCGAGATCAGGACATTCAGAAGACAGCATTCAGGACAAGATATGGCCACTACGAGTTTTTGGTAATGCCATTTGGGCTAACTAATGCTCTAGGAGTATTTATGGCCTTGATGAATAAGATATTTACTCCATTTCTCGACCAGTTCATCGTTGTTTTTATAGACGACGTATTAGTGTATTCTCAGTCTCGAGAAGATCACGAGCAGCATTTGAGATCAGCATTGCAGACTTTGAGAGATCATCAACTTTATGCCAATTTGAGTAAGTGTGAATTTTGGCTTGAGCAAGTCATTTTCTTGGGTCACATCATCAGCAATGAAGGATTGGCGGTAGATCTAGAAAAGATTGAGGCAGTGGTCAAGTGGCAGAGACCCATGTCTATAACAGAGATTCGTAGTTTCTTGGGTTTAGCAGGTTACTACAGGAGATTTGTGAGAGGATTTTCATCCATTGCTGCTCCATTGACCAAATTAACATGAAAAGATGTGCCTTTCGTGTGGACTGATGAATGTGAAGTAAGTTTTCAGGAGTTAAAGAATAGGTTGACTACCGCTCCAGTACTCACATTGCCTACGGACAATGGTATATTTGTCATTTACACAGATGCTTCGAAGGTTGGATTGGGTTGTGTGCTTATGCAGGATGGGAAAGTAGTGGCTTATGGCTCTAGACAATTGAAAGAGCATGAGAAAAAGTATGCAACTCATGATTTGGAACTTGCAGCAGTAGTCATGGCATTGAAGATGTGGCGTCATTACTTGTACGGTGAGAAGTTTGAAATTCATTCAGACCATAGAAGTCTCCAATATTTGTTTACTCAGCCTGAATTGAACATGAGACAGACCCGGTGGATGGAATACATGAAGGGTTTTGACTTTCCAATAAAATATCATCCCGGGAAAGCCAATGTAGTGGCTGATGCACTGAGTCGAAGAGTAGCAACTAATGCATGTTTGAGAGCAGAATGGTCTTGGGCCAAAAATTTCCTCGATTTGGGAGTGACTTTGCAGCCAATTGATGACAAGGTTATGTTAGATAACATGTTCATCCTGGAACCAGAGATTTTGAGCAGGATCAAAAGCAAGCAGTCAGAGGATCTAGAGCTAGCTCGAGTAATTGAACAGATTGACAGCAGACCAGACTTCAGAATAGTGGAGGGTGTGTTGTACTTTCAAGATCGATTATGTGTGCCAAACATAGAAGAGTTGAAGAATGAGATCATGACGGAGGCGCATCATTCCCGTTATACTATTCATCCGGGTAGTACAAAGATGTACCAAAACCTGCGTAATCATTATTGGTGGAATAACATGAAGAATGAAGTAGCAGGATTTACAGCAAGGTGCTTAGTGTGTCAACAAGTAAAGGCAGAACGGAAGCAACCCCCAGGACTTTTAAAGCAATTGGAAGTGCCCGATTGGAAATGGGAACACATAACAATGGATTTTATCTCTGGGTTGCCATCGATTCATAACAAAGATAGTATCTGGGTGATAGTAGACAGATTGACGAAAGTGGCACATTTCTTACCGATGAACATGAAGACACCTCAAGATGAGTTAGCTAGAATGTATATGGAGAAGGTTGTCACAATTCATAGAGTTCCTTTATCGATTGTATCAGACAGAGATCCTAGATTTTTGGGCAGATTCTGGAAAGAACTTCAAGCAGCTTTGGGCACGAAATTGAATTTCAGTACAGCGTATCATCCTCAGACCGACGGTCAAATTGAAAGGACTAATCAGACACTGGAGGATATGTTGCGAGCTTGCGTCCTTGAGTTTGGGAAGGACTGGCAGAAGAGTCTCCCATTATGCGAGTTTGCATACAATAATAGTTATCACTCCAGTATCGGTATGGCACCATTCGAAGCTTTGTATGGCCGTAGATGCAGAACCCCAATTTGTTGGGAGGAAATTGGTGTCAGAAGTTTTCATGGCCCATCTATTGTTAGTGATACCAGTGAGCAAGTGAAGCAAATTCATGATCGGTTGAAAATTGCTAGAAGCCGGCAGAAGACTTATGCAGACATGAAGAGAAGAGATCTTCAGTTTGAGATTGGTGAGCATGTGTTTTTAAAGGTGTCACCGACGCGAGGAACATTGCGATTTGGGCAAAAAAGGAAGTTATCTCGGAGATATATAGGCCCATTCGAGATCTTGGAGAGAATTGGAGAAGTTGCTTACAGATTGGCTTTACCAGCAGAGTTGTCAGCAGTGCATAATGTTTTTCATGTCTCGATGTTGAAAAAGTATATCAAAGACCCGTTGCACGTGTTGCATTATGAGCCATTGGAATTGCAGCCAGATGTTACTTATGTGGAGCGACCGTCTCAGATTATCGACACGAAGGAGCAAGTTCTCAGGACTCGGACAATACATTGGGTGAAAGTCCAGTGGGAGCACCATAGTCCTCGAGAAGCCACTTGGGAACTGCGAGACCAAGTGAAGAAGCTTTACCCGCATCTCCTTCCAGAGGTATGTTTGTATTTGGAGGACCAAATGTCCTAAGGGGGGGAGAATGTAAGATCTGGGTCCCATTTATAATTTATAATTATATTTTTATTAGAATATTACTATTATTTTAATTAAATGTATTTTAGTTATTTAAGTGGGTAGGATTAAGTGCGGCACACGATAGATTAGAGGTGTGGATTGGTGAGTTGGATTAGTGGGTAGATGACTTGACCCGCAGTTTGACCCGACCCAATGACTTAAGCCCAATACTCTCTTAACCTTATCCCCTTATTAAGAACGCACGTCCTTATCTCTTCCTCTGCAACTATTCCCGTTCCCTGTTTATCTTCTTCCTCTTTCAACTTCCCAAGCCATTGCAACTTAAGGATCCAACCATCGGAATCAAGATCTGAAGATACCATCATTCCTGGTTCGACCTTCTTATCTCAGGTAACCCTCTCCTCAAATCATTAGGATTAGATCTATACTCTTGGGTTATATTATTCTTCTTTCCAATGTTAGGTTTTGGGTAGGGTTATAATAGATCTGCTCATCTGGGCATTTCTTTCCCATCTCTTATGTCATATTGGCGATAGGATTGTGATCGAGCGCCCCGGTTATCTCGGGTTGGGTATTGGTTAGATCTGTTGCGTTTTCTTCAACCCCGGTGAAAGGCAAGTACTTAACCATAATTTGTAGATTTAATGCTGGTGTTCCTCATTGATTCGTATGTGGATGCATGTAGAAACCCCTTTTGATGCCCTTTTCATGTGATAATATTATTATGTTATTTCTCTATAGAGAGAGATCGGAGATTTGGGGATGATTCCATCGGTTTTCTTTCGGCCATTACCCACCTTTATTTGGATTTCAAAACCCTTTTTCAACTTCTATGATTATGCAGATTTGTGTATTAAGGTGGATTGATTGCCCATTGAAACCGTGGGAGAACCAGACCTTGCAACAGGTTCCCGGACTCGGAACCGTGAGAAATTGTACCCGTGTTTTGGACTGTGGGACCCAGGTGGGCCACTTGATGTATGATCTGATCCGTGGATCTAGAGGCGGACCCATGGGCGAGCTTAGGGAAGGTGGACCCGTGTGCAGTGGACCCCATTTGGGCCACCATCCTGTAGCCTGATCAACAAACAGCGTGTGTGAAGGGAAAAAGTTCAGTTGGGCATCAGGCGGTGGCGGGACCCACTAGATCAGTTGATCACAGATCTAACTCGTGCACCTAGCCATACATGGCTGGGCGACCATGTTTGAAAGGTTGATCTTGGGATTATAACCGGTGGGGCCCACTTCCCAGACGGTCATGATGGACCTGGCGTGAAGCCACCTCTCTTTGGACCGAGTTCTGTGTAGATTCTGTAGTGAGGAGGGAGGGGTGGTTTGACCACAATAGGTTCTGGAAGGAGTTTCCCCCATGTGACAAACATTAAATGTTGGCAAAGTTTTCCATTTCTACCCATAGTATCTAGAATTTAGAAAAAAAGGCCTTAGTCTTTAATAAACTCATTGGACTGTTAAGATTTATATTCTTGGCAATACACCAAGATGGGGTCCTCAAGTTTTCTAAAATTATAACTAAGATTGGTATTTATTATTATTATTTATAAATTAAATTTTGAATGGTATCTTTGATTTTTAATGGGTTAATATTATATGTTTATACTTTATTAATTGGATCATTGGACCTGAGTAAATACCGTCCGGGCAAACGGTATCTTACTAACGTGGGGTTTAATATTTCATATAACCTCGAGAAAATCCTAGTGGATTTAAGTTCAACCCATCTCTATTGGAAAATCCTTAATTGGATTTATGCACCATTAATTTAGAATGGATGCGTTGATCTTTTATCTATTAGAGATTCCAGTGGTTGTTGGGTACGAGACCTTATGTTTAACCTTAGGATTGGTTTGTGATTATTCTTGACCTTCACATGCATATATATATGTTGATTTAGGATATCTATTCCTTTAGATGCACACCCTATTGTGTTATGGACTATAAAGTGGCTTGGCAAATTCTGTATTATGATATGAATGTGGAATGGCCAGCACTTTATTTTGACTTAGGACTCTTGTGTCGGAGCATTATTATTCGGGTCTATTATGTATATATGTTTTCCTTTATGTGGGTCATTTATGAACGACTGCAGATCGTATATGGACGGTTGATCACCGATGTGCCCGGATCATTTATAATCCGCTATGAATGTGAACAAGTTATCCTGATATTTGTTTATTGATCGGTTTATGACCACCGACGTTATGGACGGGCTTTCCCGATTATGTAGGGTTGACCACCCACAACGGGGACACTTGTCTCCGTGTGAATCTTATTGCTCCATTTGTTTTATTTGAATTCATATCATACGCTCATTCGTGTTATATCTTTGTCTTTACTTTTATATGATCACACTTGTCTTTATTCTTCTCGTAATGGTGCTTAATCTCGGATTATGATTATGTACTTGCTAGTTACTTTGTAATATTTGGTGCATAGGTACCGAGCCCTACTTTACCGAGGAAACGGAGGAGGATCAAACGTTTCAAACGTTTGAGCCAACTGACGAACCTGAGTGGGACGCCGGAGACGGTTTCAGTGCCGTCTGAATCAGCTTTAGAGAGAACGTCATCGTAGTAATTCCTTAGATGAACTTTCCTCAATGATAAACCTTTTCTTAGTAATTGCTTTATTCATTCTGCAACTTTAACTATTGATATTTATTTGATTTTTGTGATGGGTTTTATTATAAAAACTTTGAATACAAATTGAATAAAGCTTCCGTTGCATTTGTTGAAATTTTATTTTGACTCACCACATGTTGAAATTTTATGTGGGTCCACTTTTGGAAGCTTATGTTGTATTAAACACAGGAATTTGAATTAAAAATTTTAATTTTCACATTTTCCCCAATTCTTATTTTGGGGACGTGACGGGGGGTGGCGGCTTTGATTCTGGCATGGATTTCACAACATAAAAAATAATTAAAATTCATTAGGAAAGAAATCCATTCAAGATTAGACTCAGAACTTGGAATCTCCATCCTTATTTTATTTTGCAATCCAGATTGTCCCCATTGTATAGACTTTCAGACTTTGAATCAAATGAGCAAAACACTTAAGAAAAAATATAAATTCTCCTTCACGTCATATATAATAACAAGAAGGCTATACAACAAATCAACAAATCAACAATACAACTACAACTACAACACAATCTTATATAGCCTGTCAAAGCCAAATGAAGACACTTCGGACAAATGGATTTTTGACTTCCCTAAGAGATTCGATTTACTTTATTTTCAATCTAGAATATTAAAAGTAATAATTCCAACACAACACAAGTAGTATATACAAACAAGCAAGCGATTACACTCGCTGATTGCCGCCATCTTCATCCCCTTCCGATTTGGTAGCTTTCCATTTGTAGTAAGTCCTAACGTCGTGATAGAAACCAGCTGCATTTTTACCGAAAATGGAAATCTTCTTCTCACGTTCTGGAGGGCAATTATTCCCTGTCTTGCAGTAGAAGGCGAAGTCCTCACAATTGTGGAGCAGAAAGTTGTAGTTGCCGAATCCACTCTCAAGGATGGAAGTCACCCGCTCGAGGACTTTCTCGGGTGGGTCGGCGGTAGCAGTGAAGCAAGTCATGGTTCGTTTCACTTTTGTTTCAAAGTCTGAGACCGAGTACACAGCTAGTTTGAGTTTCCCTCCATGAAGGAAGCACTCTAGGCAAGAAATTGAGATTTCTTCCACTGCCTTCTTAGCGTCGCCCATCATCCTCTTCCGATGGTCACAACATTTCACGCAAATTTTAGTGGAACGTGACTTTATCTTTCCTTTTGGCGGGATGAAGTGAATGACCGTGCCATTGCCCATGTAGATTCCTAACAACAATGTGAAGATGATATTTAGGTTATGATCAATAAAAGAAAACAACAACAGTACAAAAGTAGTATACTCTATATATATATGTCCAACTGTGGTTAATTGGTCGCGCGTTTAAGCTGATGAGTTACTTTTTTAGCACAGTTAAAGGTTAAAAAGAATGTGTGTGAGCAATTAGCTATGTAGAAAAAGAAGGAAAAAAAAATATAATTGGCCATCGAAGAAGGGAATTAGAACTGCCCAAGGTGGTTTGATCATGAATGAATTTGAATGATATTAAAGAGTGCACCAGAAAGGACTATAACTATTGAAAGCACTATTCCTATTTTAATCGAATGCATCACTAATTATATGACATGATGTTTAAATATGTTAAACAACATTTAGATTAAAATATGCATTAGTTCTCAAATTGCTAATCAATACAGATACACCCAAAATGTCAAGGCGTTAAAATGTATAAAATCGAACTAGTTAACATTAGTAACATATAAAAGAAGAATAAACCCACCATGATGGGTGTGTGGGGAGATTTCCCGAACCACAGGATTAAGTTAATCACAGCCATCAGATGAGGTTAAGCATCCTCACGTGCCATCCTCACGTCATCCACGTGGCACCAGGCTCGTCCCGGCTACTAGGACAGGAGGTCCGGCCGAGGTCGGGCAGCTCCGGGCCCTTAGCGCCGAACTGGACCACCTCGGGCGTCATCTCGGCAAGGAGCACCACCTCGGCATAAAGCTCCATCTCGGCTAAAGAAGCCGAGACAGAAGCCGAAGCAAGAGAGAACATTCACGTGTGCCCTTCATCCCCCACGTTGTCAGGCACGTGGAGGGATAGGGACACGCGCTGGTGGGACAGACGCGACATCCAGCCGCCCACGATCTTCGCCAGATCCCTGGCAGAGTCCCATCCAGCGGCTGAAGCCACATCAGGGCAGGGCCCGAGGGCAGATCCGCTGGTACTCCTACCGCCAAAGGCGCCCAACAGGATCTGGCCCAACAAGATGTGCATTGAATGCGATGTGGGCTGACCCGACGGGCATTTAATGCATAGTGGGCTGGATTGGACCACAATTAATGCAATGTGGGCTGATCGTGACTTCCCAGTCCAATCGTGGGACCCACACCACAATATCTTCCGAAGATACGTTCCACACTCTATAAATAGAGATCCATGCCACCATCTAAGGTACGCAATTTTTCATACCAGAGTCGTTACTCTGCCTCTCTTCCTCCTCTTCTTCCATTGTTCCAGTTCCCATACTGACTTTGGCATCGGAGAGCCTTGTGCCGCCCAGGCCAGGGTCCTCTGACCGTTTGCTATTCCCTTTCAGGCTTCCGGACGGCATCCAGACGTTTCCAGCAACCATCATCTTCTCGGATAAGTCCTATAAGGCTCCTCCTTATTGTGGGTCATTATTTTCTGCACCTACAATTGGCGCCGTCTGTGGGAAAGCAATATCCCAGCCTTCCCAACCTTCTCCAAATCTTCCCAAACAATCTTTCTTAACCTCGTCTTCTCAGAAGCCATGCCTCCGAAAGCTAAGAAGGGCGTAGGATCCTCAAGAGCAGCGCTCGAGCTGCCACCACCGCCAACGGACGTCCCTCCCCAAGGACGCTCCCGTACGGTGCATGGCGCAACTGCAGGCGAGGGCCGCATAGGCTCTCAGCTCTTTATCGAGATCCCACTCCCAGAGGGACTCGAGGCCTCGATCTCACCAGAAGAAGTCGCGCCACCCGGACGCAAAGATCGTCAGCATGAGCGTCCCCGGAAGGACAAAGCCGTGGCCGTAGGAGAAACGCGTCACGCACAACCCCCTGAGGAGGTCCCTGAAGCTGCCCTCCTCCAGAAACAACTCCAGAAGCAAGAGCGGATGATTCGCGAGCTTCAGCAGCAGCTGAAAGCAGTGCAAACCGCCTCCTTGAGGGAGGTCTCGGAGCCTCAAGGGAAAAAGAAGGATGCTCCCAGCAAGGCAGCCCAGCCTCCCCGTGAGGAGCTCAGACCTCATCTGGACCAGAAACGGAGCCAGATCCATGACGAAGGCTCGAGCAACAGCCGAAGTCACCACAGCCGAGGCGGCCGAACCCATAGCCGTCGCAGCCCGAGCCATCCCAAGCGGAAGACCCGAGCTCAGACTCCAGAGAAGGATGGCGAGCAAGAGCGATTTGACAAGCGCGTCAGATTGGCTCTCCAGCGCAACTTGGACATGCGGGACCAGAAGCAGCTTTGTGGTCACACTGATCTCGGGGGCTCTCCCTTCACAAAAGAGATCGAGCGCACCCCCTTGCCCAAGAAGTTCTCCGTCCCGCGGTTCGTCCCCTACGACGGGCTGTCCGATCCATCTGCGCACCTCCGACACTTCTCCCAGAAGATGTCCATTTGGGGAAACGAGGGTCATCTAAACTGCAAGATCTTCTCCTCCAGTTTGGGTGACCTCCCCCTGAAGTGGTTCTGCTCCCTCCCGGAGCAGTCAGTTTCCAGTTGGAAGGAGCTCCAGCTCTCCTTCCTGAAGAAGTTCCAGGCCTATGCCGTCGTCCCCAAGAAGGAAGGGGACCTCATCGCCCTGAGAATGAAGCAGGGCGAAACCCTCGCCAAGTTCACCCACCGATTCTGGGCGATCTACAGCCAGATCGAGGACGCGAGAGAGGCGATAGCCATCTATGCCTTCCAGCATGCCCTGATCCCCGGCATCGACGTGCGGAAGGACTTGGCCGGGGACACCCCAGAGTCCATGTCAGAATTGATGTCCCGGGTGAAGCGCTTCATCGCCCGGGAGGAAGACGAGATCCGAGCTATGGATCAGGATGGGCATCCAGAGCCCGAACAGAAGAATGGCCAGCCTCGGCAAAGAGGCGGGAGGCCCTCCCAGAAGCAGGAGTCCAAGCGGGACTGGGCCTCCAGCTCGGCGAAGCCTTCGTCGTCCAGGTCTGGGGGCAATTGGAAGCCCAGACCTCCCTCCAGCGCCAGTCAGAGCGTCAATGTCGTCTTCAAGGAGCCGATCTACCGCATCCTGGCCAAGATCAAATCCGAGCCGTTCTTCAAGTACCCTCCGCCCTTGAAGAGTGAACCCACCGAAGGCTCCCGGAGCAAGCTCTACTGCGCCTTCCATAAGGGCAACGGGCACAGGACTGGAGAATGCAGGACTTTGCAGGGGTATCTAGAGAAGCTGGCCGAACAGGGCCACATCCAGGAGTTCGTCAAGGCCGGTGATGCCGGCGGCAGCGAGGGCCGGGTTCACCAGAACGCAGCCCAGGCTCCAGACAGCGAGGACTCAGAGAAGATCATCAACGTGATCCATCTGGCGTCCTCGGCTCCCGCTTCCTCATCCCGGGGAGGCTCCCTGACCCGTGCCGAAGCCAGGCGGGCTTCGCACGAGAAAGAAGTAATGAAAGCCGACCTCGCCCCGGCGTCCAAGAAAGCCCGCCGCGACAAACCAGCCATCTCGTTCTCGGATCGAGATCTAGAGGGAGTCCAGGTCCCTCACAACGACCCCCTGCTCCTCACCATGAAGTTGAGAGACTTCACCGTGAAGAGGATCCTCGTCGACTCCGGCAGCTCTTCCGAGGTCCTCTACTACGACTGCTTCAAGAGGATGAAGCTCTCCGAAGCAGACCTCACGGAGGTCCGTGCACCTCTGCTAGGGTTGTCCGCCACACCAGTCTACCCCAAGGGTAGAATCACCTTGGAAACCCAAGTTGGCGGAGCCTCCGTGTCGGCCGACTTTCTGGTTGTGGACGCCCCTTCTCCCTACAATGTCATTCTGGGTAGAACGTGGCTCCACAAGCTAGAGGCAGTTCCATCTTCCTTCCACCAAAAGCTGAAGTTCGTCCATGAGAACGAGGAAGGCAAGATGGAAGTAGTCACAGTGAAGGGAGACCAGCAGCAAGCCAGGCAGTGCATGCTGGCCGCAGTCCCAGCAGTCAAGGAGCCAGAGCGCGTCAACCTGGCCGAGTTTGAGAAGGGCCTCGACGAGATCGGCAGGGATCCTGAGAAGAAGAGCATCGAGGACCTAGCCGAGGTCAGGCTAGACCCGGCAGACCCAGACCGTTTCTTCCTGATCGGCACCCAGCTGTCGGACGAAGAAAGGGCCGAACTCTCTCGGTTCTTGATGAAAAATGTGGACGTCTTCGCTTGGAGCCCAAGCGAAATGCCTGGGGTCGACCCTGAGGTCATGTGCCACAGGCTCAACGTCGACCCCGACCACAAACCAGTAGTGCAGAGGGCCCGCAGGACCGGGCTACAGCAGACAGATGCGGTCGTCGAAGAGGTCGACAACCTGCTAAAAGCAGGGGCCATCCGGGAAGTACAGTACCCGGTATGGCTGGCCAACACGGTGGTCGTCAAGAAGAAAACTGGGAAGTGGAGGGTGTGCGTGGACTTCACCGACCTGAACAGGGCTTGCCCTAAGGACAGTTTCCCCCTCCCGAAGATTGACCAACTGATCGACGCCACCGCCGGTCACGACCGAATGAGCTTCCTTGACGCCTACCGAGGCTATCATCAGATCCCGCTCTACGAGCCCGACGAGGAGAAAACATCGTTCATCACCCCTCGCGGCACTTACTGCTATAAGGTGATGCCCTTCGGGCTGAAGAACGCGGGGGCGACCTATCAGCGCCTCGTCACGAAGATGTTCCAGGCCCAGCTCGGCCGATCGGTGGAGGTGTACATCGACGACATGGTCGTCAAATCTGTTCGCTCCAGCGACCATCTGACGGATCTCGGCGAAGTTTTCGGCATCCTTCGCGCCTACAAGCTCAAGCTAAACGCTTCCAAGTGCGCCTTCGGCGTAGCCTCTGGCAAGTTCCTCGGCAGCTTGGTGACGCGGAGGGGGATAGAAGCCAATCCGGACCAGATCACTGCCATCCAGGGCATCCAGAGTCCCTCCACCACGAAAGAAGTTCAGAGGCTCACAGGAATGGCCGCCGCACTTAATCGCTTCATCAGCCGATCATCAGATAAGTGCAAGCCTTTCTTCCAGCTTCTTAGAAAAAACTTGAAGTTCCAATGGACCCCCGAGTGCGACCAGGCATTGGCCGCACTCAAAACTTATTTGATGTCACCACCATTACTCTCTACCCCAACTCGGGGAGAGATTCTGTATTTGTACCTTGCGGTCTCGGATCACGCAGTGAGCTCCGTCCTCATCAGGGAGGACGAGGGAGTCCAAAAGCCGATCTATTACACGAGCAAGACACTGCTCGATGCCGAGACCAGGTATCTCCTATTGGAGAAGCTTGCGTTGGCTCTTGTCATCGCCTCCCGCAAGCTCTCCCATTATTTTCAATCCCACACCATTGTGGTGATCACGGAGCACCCACTCCGTTCATTGTTCAAGAAGGCTGACTTCTCAGGGCGCATATCAAAGTGGGCAGTTGAACTGGGGCAATACGATATACAGTACCGTCCCCGAACTGCGATCAAAGCCCAGATTCTGGCAGACTTCATAGTCGAATTCGCCTGCCCCAACCCGGCTCCGACCCAGCTCGGCACGGCACTGGGGGGCACAGGGCAAGAGCCAGTAGAAACAGAAGTCCAGCAGTCTCCCACCTCGGCATGGAAGATCTTTGTCGACGGGTCGTCCACCTCCAAGAGAGCTGGCGCCGGCATAGTTCTCCAATCGCCAGAGGGACTAGTCATAGAGCAGGCTTTCACCCTCGACTTCAAAGCGACGAATAATGAGGCAGAGTACGAAGCAGTGATTGCAGGGTTGAACAGTGCCCGAATCCTCGGAGCCCAGTACCTGGAGATCTTCAGCGACTCTCAACTGGTGACTAGCCAGCTCGCTGGAGACTACCAGGCCAGGGACGACAGGATGGCGGCCTACTTAGCCCTGGCGAAAAAGCTACTCTCCCAATTCCAGAAAGCCGAGGTCAGGCAAATATCCCGAGATACTAACACGCATGCAGATGCACTTGCAAACCTGGCCTCCGCTGTTGAAGCAGGAAAGAAGAGGACCATCGAGGTCGGGTCAGTATCAAGGTCAAGTCTAGAACTCCATTCATCTCGGCTTGTCCTCTGTGCTGACCTCGGCCCCAGCTGGATGGATCCAATCGTCGCCTACTTGAAGGATGACCAGCTCCCCGAGGACAAGACTGAAGCCCACAAGATCAGGCTCAAGGCAACACGGTTTTGGCTCTCTCCAGAAGGCAAACTCTACAGGAAGTCCTTCACGGGTCCGTACCTCCAGTGCGTCCACCCGTCCAAGGTGGACGACTTCCTGTACGAGATCCATGAAGGAATCTGCGGCAGCCATATTGGAGGTCGGTCATTGGCCTACAGAGCAATCAGCCAGGGTTACTGGTGGCCCTACATGCAGAAGGACGCCCAGGTCTATGCCAGAAAATGCGAGAAATGCCAGAAGTTCTCCCACTCCCTCCATCAGCCAGCGCAGGATCTGAGCCCCCTCTCCAGTCCATGGCCCTTCGCTCAATGGGGCCTGGACATTGTGGGGCCTCTTCACCGAGCTCCAGGGAACAAAAGATGGCTGATAGTGGCTACGGACTACTTTACCAAGTGGATAGAGGCTGAACCGTTGTCTTCCATCACGGACAGGGACTCCAGGAACTTCGTCTGGAAAAACATCCTCACAAGGTTCGGCATCCCCCGGACCCTGATTTCGGATAACGGGACTCAGTTCGATTCCAAATCCTTCAGAGATTTCTGCCAAGAGCACGGCATCAGAAACCATTACTCCACCCCGGCATATCCACAGAGTAATGGCCAGGCAGAAATCTCCAACAAAGTGATCCTGGACGGCCTGAAGAAGCGACTGGACAAGGCAAAGGGCAGATGGACAGAAGAGCTTCCGAGCGTGCTGTGGGCGTACAGAACAACTCCAAGGAGGTCCACCTCGGCGACACCATTCTCTCTGGCCTACGGGATGGAGGCGGTCATTCCCTTGGAAATCGGCCTTCCCACCCTGAGGACGGAGCTGGTCGACCAAGGCCGGAATGAGACGAACCTGGCGATGGAGCTGGAGCTGGCGGACGAACGACGAGAGGCGGCAGCCCTGAGACTAACCGACTACCAGCAACGGTTAGCCAGGGCATACAATCAAAACGTCAAGGAAAGAAGGTTCACCACGGGGGAGCTCGTTTTAAAGAAGACCCTGCCAGCTGACAGAGAACCAAATGAGGGGAAGCTTGCCCCGAACTGGCACGGCCCGTTCAGAGTAGTTTCGCTGGCAGGAAAGTCAGCCTACAAGCTCGAAGACTTGGAGGGCAAGCCGTTGCCGAGACCGTGGAATGTATCCCACTTGAAGAAATTCTATTTCTAAAAGATGTAATGAATTTCAGAATCAATAAAAGCAGCTTTTGCCTTGTCGTCAATCTGTCTCTCTGGTCGACTCCGGCAACAAAGGCTCCACGCCTTGGAAACGGCCTCGAGTTCCTACACTCAGCCTTTCCTAAAATCCCGTGTCTTGGACACACAGGCTCCACGCCTTGGAAACGGCCTCGAGTTCCTACACTTAGCCTTTCCTAAAATCCCGTGTCTTGGACACACAGGCTCCACGCCTTGGAAACGGCCTCGAGTTCCTACACTCAGCCTTTCCTAAAATCCCGTGTCTTGGACACACAGGCTCCACGCCTTGGAAACGGCCTCGAGTTCCTACACTCAGCCTTTCCTAAAATCCCGTGTCTTGGACACACAGGCTCCACGCCTTGGAAACGGCCTCGAGTTCCTACACTCAGCCTTTCCTAAAATCCCGTGTCTTGGACACACAGGCTCCACGCCTTGGAAACGGCCTCGAGTTCCTACACTCAGCCTTTCCTAAAATCCGGGTTCATACACCCATCAGAAGGCCATTGCCGAACTCACTTTCGCCGAGCCGAGGCCAGCGGAATGGGTCAATCTCGGCACAATGCAGCTCGTCCCGGCCAAAGCCAGCCCTTTCGGCCGAGGTCAGTTCCAGCATTCAAACACAAATCCAAGCGTTCCGGAACAGCGCGAAGTAATGAGAAAAAGAACTCAGAAGCACTGTACACGGCTTGGATAATCAGAAAATTCCTTTTCATTCATTATGAACTGCTTTGTTACAAGAACTACATAACAGAAAGAAGAGTACAGAAAGGAGGATCGCAGTCCTCTGAAAACAGAAAATGAAGCAGAAAATAAAGTGACAAAGACTCCGATCTTCGCTCACTCCACGACGACCGGATCGTTGCCTGGAGGCTCTGAGCGATCCTGAACTTCACCGGGCTATGTAGCAATGCACTCTGGCTGGTCAGACCAAAGCATCGCACAGCCCCTCCAGTCGGAGGCCCTGGACCCCGCTGGGCTCTGCCACACCCTCGGCGGTCAGTGGGACCAGCGGAGCTTGAAGAAACCTCCCGGACCAGCGAGGCCCAATCCCGCCTGCCGTACATTGGGCGCACAGGGCCGTGTCGGACGAGAAGGCGCCACCGTCCCCCTGCAGCGCATCCTCACTCTGCCTCGCGAGGGACGGATGGCCGTGGACCCGCGTTCAGAGAGCGCGTAGTCCACGGGGATTTCCTTCAGAGAGCGCGCAGACCACGACAGCCTTCCCCCCTCGGGGATAGCCGTCCAACGGCGCAGGGTTCCCCCCAGGATCAAGAAATTTCGGACACCTCCCGGACATGATTCCTACAGCCATGTTCTTTTCTTCTCCCATGGCGAGCTTGCCACCCCTATTTATAGGAGGGAGGAGGACTCGGTCTCCGAAGAAAGTTATGAGGGCGAAGTCTCCCACGCGTTACTGGGGATGCACGGCTGTTGACCAGCGATCCCTATGGCACCACGTGGAGACATCCGTCCGATTCCCTCGTCGGCTGCGCCACCTTGTTTGTTGCTATTTAAGGTCTCCAGAATACGGAGTGTCAGCACTGACAGTTTGACTCTTTCTACCTCAAGGGCCACGCCACACGGTAAAGGCATTCAATACCATTCAATGCACATCCAGAAATGGAAGAGAGACAGATGCAAAAAGAAAATGCATAAGTGAAGAAGCTCGACTTTCATTGATTGGAGAGAATATTTACAAGGCTGAAACGTAAAAACATTACAAAGGAAAGGCAAAGGCAAGGTAGAGCTACTCCGGTCTCGGCGATTCGACCAGGTCAATCACCGTCTCCAAGGGGCCAGAAGCTTCGGCCAAGATGGGGACCTCGCTTGGAGCGTCGCTGGCAGACGAGGCTTCAGCTGGCACCTCAGCCGAACCAGGAGCAGAAGTCTCACCCTGAGGCACGGCCAAAGCCTCGCTGGCAACTGGGGCATCGCTTAAGGCCGGGGCAGCTGGAGCGTCGACAACGGCAGGAGCTTCGACCGGGGCACTATCAGTCGCAGGTACGGAGCTCGGCTCGGGATCCAGGTCCGAATACTTCGGCAGGTCCTGATAGACGGGGTGGTCTTCAGGGACCCCCGCACGTCTCAGTGCGGCCAGGCATCCCTCCTCGAACAGGATGGCGGTGATCTCCTCCACCTGCTTCTCGTACAGCTCGGTGGCTCGATCTACCCCATCCTGAAAGGCGGACTGGGCCTCGGCCTCAAGAGAGGCCTTTTCCTTCTCTAGCTCGGCGTTCGCCACCTTCAACCTCGCCGTTTCGGCGCGCAGCCTCGTCCCCTCAGCAGTAGACTCAGCCTTCAACCTGGCCAGCTCAGACTCCAATTCGGCGGCCTTCTTGTTCCTCGCCCAGAGCTCGCCTTTCATGTGGTCGGCCCGAGACGAGAGTTCGGCGACCTCAGCCAGAGCCGACGCCAGCCGAGCAGATTCTCCAGCACTGGCCACCTTGAGCTCTTCCAATCCCTTCCGCTGCTCGTCTAGCTCCTTCTTCAACTTCTCCCGCTCGGACTCCAGGCGGGTCATTCTTGCAGCGCTCCTATCCCTCCTTCCCACCACGGTTAGGAGCCTCTGCACGTTCTGCAAATAGGAACAGAGAGTCAGGATTCGACCAAGGTACTTGAAGAATGACGAGAGGCGTTGCGAACACTTACCCGAAGATTGTCCTGGATCGCCGAGACCATCAGGCTCTCATCCTCGAACCTGTCGTGCGTCTCCATGTCTCTTGGCAGAGCACAGGCCTTGGCGAGAGCCCCAATCACCTCGGCATTTCCCAGCAACCGGTCTTCAACGCTCAAGGGTTTGCCGGTAGAGGTTTCCATTTTCGGTTTCCACGGTGCTGGGGCAATTCGGGGCCCAGAAGCCGATCCGGACCCTTGTCCCGCCAAGATGAGAGGCTCGCGCGCTGGACCAACAGCCGACTTGCCGACCAGCGCACCCTTTTCGGCCGACGCACTCTTTTCCTTCGGCGCGCTCTTCTCGCCTCCCTTCTCGGCTGGAGCTTTGGCCCCAGGAGCTCGTTCAGGAGTTTTGGCCGACTGCAGATCAGCCCTTGAGCTCTTCTCCCCCGCTTTGGACTTCTTCCTGGGCGGGGACCCCTCCTTCGAGCGGTCCGGCGAGCGTTGCCGGGCTCCCCCACTCGGGGCAGGGGCAGGAACAGAGGGAGCGCCCACGCCCACCGGACCCGAAGCAGCATGGGTACCAGTAGGCGACGGAGTCCCAGAAGACGCTGACCTCTGCCTAAACTTGGCAGCCAGGTCCCTAACAGCGGGCTCCCTTGAGCTTCCCCCCATGTCCTCCTCTCGGTCAGAGATATAAGCTTCCACTATCTGCGACAAGTCCGGCAGCCCCGGATCGGAAGTGGACGCTTCGGCTCCGGATGCAGTCCGGTCAGCAACAGGATCGGTCAAGGGGATCCCGCTAAACACCGCAACCGATACGGTCGGACGGTCAGGGTATGTCTCGTCCGCCCCAGGAACTCCGGTCCTGTGGTAGTGACCGCGATACCTCGGCGTGTACCCAAGCAGTTTCCAAGCCGACCTGGTTTCGTGCCCCTTGTACCGTTCGACCTTGTTGATGTCTTCGGTATTCCTCCTCCAACCTTCGCTAGCAGCTCGGCGTCGCCTTGCACCCGCCTCTGCTCGACATGCAAAGAAGAATGTCAGTTCGGCACCAGTGAAATAAGCAAAACAGTAAGGAGAAAAGCAGCGATGATTACTTGGGACTTCCCCAGGGCGACGTGGGACCGACAGCCTCCTATCTTCACCTGGGCCGAACTCCCAGTCCCCCGAGACACAGAAGAAATCCTCCTCGGCGTTCTTACTTGAATCCTCCAAGGCTAGGACGAAGCCCCTTCGCTGCGGCTTCACACGGAGATAGTATCTTCCCTCCCCAGCCTTGCAGATATCATAAGTGTCCTCGATGTCGTGAGGGCCTAGGTTGGTCCCCAAGATCTCGTTCAGCTTCGCTGTGCCCATGATGACCTTGTAGCCATTGGGCATCAGCTGGCCCGGGGCGAGGGACCAAAGGCTAAGGCAAGCCCTAAGCAAGGGGTGCAGTGGAAACCTGACCCCGCCCTCGATCACAGAGATCAGAGGGAATGGCATCCAGCCGCCGTAGCAGCGATATAGGGCAGCGTCGGCAAGGTCTGCCGGTTTCAGGAGAACCCCCTCCAGAATTTTGAAGGCAGCCCTAAACTCGGCCAAGCCCTCATCAGAATCTACCCTGAATCTAGGGGTGCCCATGTCTAGAAGGGGTGACGACGAAGAAAAGCCCTAGAAATCGAAAAACCCCAAGAAAAACCAGACAGAAGAACAAAGCGACTTACGAGGACGAAGAGGCAGATCAGGAGCAGATCCAGACGCGTTCCACGGTCGTCGTCCTCGAACAGATCTCGGGAACCAGGACGGAGATCGGAAGCCTCGAACGGATCTCAGAAATCAGAGCAGAAATTGAAAGTAAAAGCAAAGGCGAAGGCGAAAAGAGTCGGAAGCAAGACGAAGAAGGGGACGGCCCTATTTATAGAAGGGGAAACTCTCATTTGGGTACCGCCTCCGAATTCGAAGAGACACTTCAAAGCCCGTGCCCGTCAATCAATGAGACAACGCAGTCGGCGCAGAAACTACGCGTGTAGCCGTCAGCTCGGTTCCAAAGGCGGACAGGGCAGGGCATTTATTGCTTTAAAGAGTTGAAGCGACACCAGGTAATGATCACAGTATCCCCAGATGGATTCTTCTAGCTTTCAACCCCTAAAGGCTAGCACACTTCAGAGGTCAAAACCTAGGGGGCAATTGTGTGGGGAGATTTCCCGAACCACAGGATTAAGTTAATCACAGCCATCAGATGAGGTTAAGCATCCTCACGTGCCATCCTCACGTCATCCACGTGGCACCAGGCTCGTCCCGGCTACTAGGACAGGAGGTCCGGCCGAGGTCGGGCAGCTCCGGGCCCTTAGCGCCGAACTGGACCACCTCGGGCGTCATCTCGGCAAGGAGCACCACCTCGGCATAAAGCTCCATCTCGGCTAAAGAAGCCGAGACAGAAGCCGAAGCAAGAGAGAACATTCACGTGTGCCCTTCATCCCCCACGTTGTCAGGCACGTGGAGGGATAGGGACACGCGCTGGTGGGACAGACGCGACATCCAGCCGCCCACGATCTTCGCCAGATCCCTGGCAGAGTCCCATCCAGCGGCTGAAGCCACATCAGGGCAGGGCCCGAGGGCAGATCCGCTGGTACTCCTACCGCCAAAGGCGCCCAACAGGATCTGGCCCAACAAGATGTGCATTGAATGCGATGTGGGCTGACCCGACGGGCATTTAATGCATAGTGGGCTGGATTGGACCACAATTAATGCAATGTGGGCTGATCGTGACTTCCCAGTCCAATCGTGGGACCCACACCACAATATCTTCCGAAGATACGTTCCACACTCTATAAATAGAGATCCATGCCACCATCTAAGGTACGCAATTTTTCATACCAGAGTCGTTACTCTGCCTCTCTTCCTCCTCTTCTTCCATTGTTCCAGTTCCCATACTGACTTTGGCATCGGAGAGCCTTGTGCCGCCCAGGCCAGGGTCCTCTGACCGTTTGCTATTCCCTTTCAGGCTTCCGGACGGCATCCAGACGTTTCCAGCAACCATCATCTTCTCGGATAAGTCCTATAAGGCTCCTCCTTATTGTGGGTCATTATTTTCTGCACCTACAATGGGCATAGGACGTAAGCTTCCTCCAGGAGTAGATGTGATCCCCTGGATTCAGATTCTCGCTCTTAGCTGTGTGGGTAAAATGTCCCATACCCTCTCTCTCTCTCTCTCTCTCTCTCTCTCTCTCTTTTACAGAGTTTGAAGGTGGTTTTGAAGGTGGAACTGCTCTCTCTCTCTCTTACAGAGTTTGAAGGTGGTTTTGAAGGTGGAACTGAAAATCTCAAATTGGGCAGATATTTATTAGTGTTGCAGGCAGCTTTCAACTGAGTTGATTGAGCTTTGAGAAGGACCATAATGGTGCAATCAAACCAAACCGTGTTGAAAGTTCAAAGCGTCAACAAGTATCAATCAATAATAAAATCTTGTACAACCAAATCGTACGTGTTGAAAGTTCAAAGTGAAGAGGCTAGAGACCTGGCAATCGATCAATCAATAATAAAAGAGCCGTGCTACACGGTCCGATTCTGAGACCGGGTGGTGGCACGGTCATGCATCCAACGGTCCCCATGGGGAACCGTGCCACCATCCGGTCTCAAAATCGGGCGGTGGAGACATTTTCATAATAAAATTTTCTACAGAGAAATTAACAACCAAGTTCTTTCTTCACACACTGCAGACACGAGCCAGTGAATCAAAGGGTGAGAATTTTAACTCAGGACCGACACTGGGTCAGTAGATTAAAGTTGACGAGCTCCATTAGAAAGTGTTTGTGCGACTGAAGTGTAGTGGTACAAATACATTCAGCAGCCCAAAATTGAGAAGAGTTTTTTTCTTACACACATACAAGTTAATTTTAGTTTCCAACAAATAAAGTTGAACTTTGTCGTCTAGAGTGAACTTTTGTGAGTCTGTACAAACGCGTCCGCCAGTGGGTCACATCATAAAACATGGATTTCTAAGATTAGAGACTTTCAAACGAAAGCCCCCAGAATTGACCAAATTGGAGTACAAGAAATTTGGCTTTAATGTATATAATAATAATAATAATAGGGGCCATGATCACAGCAATAGAGTTAATGGATCCCACTTTAATATGTAAAGTAAAGAGATGATCTACACTTGGAAGGTCCTGCCCAACGAACCCCTTTTGTTTTTTTATTTTTATTGTGATTTTCTAATTTTATCTTTTATAGACATTGACAGTGGCGGTTGACCCATGATGATGTTCCTTTGAATGGGGACAACTTGATAGTTGGTTTTGGGACCAATTCTTAAATTTTAAAGGCGGAGCCATAAATACCATGTGGATTTCCAAAGTAGACCCAAAACTTTAAATTTTGGAATCAGACCTCACGACCATATATTAGGTCCACCAAAGAAAAGTGATAAAAATTGCTATGTCTTTCTCTTCCTATTTACTTTCAAATGAAAGAAAGGACAAAATTACTGTCCATATATCAAAGTTGATTTTAAAGGAGACAGAAAAAAGACTTCATTCTCTCTTATCTCTCTCTCTTTGTAAAGATAGAAGAAGAAAAAAAAGCTCATTGCGTGTGGAATATGAGACTATTCAAGTCCGCGGTTAAGTCAACATCTGCTTTTCAGACTCCTATGAGCAGGTCTTTGAGATTTGATCCCATCCTTCATTTTTTCCAGTGGGACCATTCAAGTCAACAGTTAGGTCAATAGATGTTTTTCTTGCATAATATTCAGCATTGTGAAATCTAGAACTTTATGCAGAAAAACTTGAGATATTTCTTTGGCCCAAAAGTAAATAGGAAGAAAAAGACTTTTACCAATTGTCCCTAAAACTTTTACCATCTTGATCTTAGTGAAGAAAACAAAGAGGAATAGAATTTCAAGCATACCCTTTTGGTACAATATTGCACAAATTATGAGATATTGTGCAGTCAAATTTCCTAATTTCTTTGAAGGCCGCTGATGACACAATCTGACGACATACAAATTAAAGAAACTCTCCTGTGCTAAATGCCTAAATTGCATCTAATTCAACCATCTATTTCTATGTCACCCATCTAGAACTCCCACCATGAGTTCGGGCCTTTGAGGCTTCAGATGAGTTATAATTTGATACCAGCTACGGTAATAATGAGAATTTTGTGACTATGAGGACCAATGGCGGACCTAGGATTTACTTTTAAAGGGGACGGACCTAAACAAGTAGTTGGGTTTTTTGGGTAAATTCAGAATTTTCTTATGGGTTTTGGAGGTGGATCTAGAATTTTCATATATATTTTGGTGGCGATCCGAAGATTTTCATGTGAGTTTTGGAGGCATATCTAAATTTGACGGGCGACCGCCCAATACCATATATGTGGGTACCCCCATGATCATAACCACGGGTCAACTAGACATGACATGGTGGCATGTAGGTGTTAGTTAGCCGCATACTAAAGTCTTTTAAAATATAATAGGGGAAATTTTAAATAAAGCCTTAAATTTTTATCTTTTTTAAAAAAAAAAACATAAGTTTCAAAGCTTCTCAAATCAGGACCTAAGTTTTCTAGTAAGTTCTCAATCAAGGACAACCAACCATTTAAAGATATTTTCCAGTGAATTCTTCCCTCAATTTTCTTAAAATACCCAATTTCAAATAAAGGATAATTTTGGTATTTTAAAAAAGAATTAAGAGAAACAATCACCAAAAAATATCTTTAAATGGTTAGATGTCCTTAGTTGAGAACTTCTTGGGAAAACTTAGATCCTAATTTGAAAAGTTTTGAAACTTATGTCTTTTTTGTAAATAAGATAAAAATTTAAGGCCTTATTTGAAGATTTTTCAATATAATAACTATTTGATCAAATCAAAGAAATACAATGAAAGTGAATATGAGCACACTGAACGATCCATAGTCATCATCTTCCCATGCATTGAATTATTAACAAAATTAGACGAGACTACTTACCAAAAACAAAAAACAAAAATAGACGAGACTCATTTCTTTACACAATATTTCCTATTCTAATAACTCATTTTTTTAATTTAAATTGAAAAAAAATGTCGTATATAGTGGATACAGGCACACTACCAAACCACGTAAATCTTGCTCCGTATTTTCCCTTGAGTGTGCGCACGCTTCATATACTTGTGTGCCTCGTGATATATTTGTGAGTTGATTGTAAGTTTCTATTGTGCCCCAACAGGAATTACTTCCCTTGGATAGCTTATTATGCATCCAAATAGTCTAAGATTTTAATTATGTCTCTAACTAGCCTTGGTGGATTGGGGCCTATTGTCATGTCAGCCCAACATGGATCATCCCAACAACCATTTGAAGGAAAAGGAAAAACGCCCCACTTGTATATATCTCTTCGGTCTCCTCTTTTTCAATGAGAAAACGAAAGACGCCATTGAAGACCTTTTAATGCCTATCTTGAGCTGCCCTTTTTGGCTTTTTCTATGGTTATTTAAGGAGAGATGGTGGGAAAAAAGAAGAACACAGATTGAGTATCTCCATCTTCTTCATCCTTTATATTCTCTTGTTACTTTGAGCAAGGCTTCTAAGAAACAATTGAGGAGGGCAAGAGGGGAAGAAACTAATTCTTGATGCCCAATTCATCCATCCATTAGATCACTCATCAGGCATTGATCTCTAAGCCTATGGACAATTGGAGCTGACTTGAGTCAGAGAGATTTCTAGTCTCACTTATTGATAAATACATGATCTCACCCTTGCAAGGATTGGTCTCTTGCATTGTAGCGGACTCGTAGCACTTGATCAAAGCTTTCGCAAAGACCCCCGATTAACAAAATAAGCTTACGGATAAATTATGGATAAGATACTGGTTGGTAATAAACTAAGGGGTTTTGTTAATTAGCTCAATGAATTTAGAACTACAATGTATGAAAAGATTTATCTAATCTGTTTGCTTAAAGGGAATGGGATTGATTTAACAACGAAAAAATGGGGGAACTAGAAGTAAGGTTATTTGCTTAAAGGAACTAGGATTAATTCAATGAAACTGAATGATACTTAATTGAGCTTGTATAAGAGTTAACAAACTGTTTGAGTCAATGATTCACGTGCTTTATGATCAAAGATAAACCAAATGTACCCTGATAAGCCATGACGATATCGTTACCTGTGTGAGCCATCCACCTGACACTTAATTTGCATATATCCCGCCTACCAGAATGGATGTTTTAGTTTCTCCATCTCAGTTTTTAATGAAGTTTCTATGAATATCAAGAGTAAAAGCAAAAAATACATGCTTGGAAGGGATGAACACATTAACAAATCTAACTCTTTTTTGAAAAAAGAAGAAGCATAAAAGCAAAGTAAGACACAGGAAAGAAATCACAAAATGAAGGGAAGAGGATCCCGTTTAGATCGATATTTATGTACAAAGAATGAGTCAATCTTATGTAATCCACCTCCAATAGATCCTATATATCCCATGTTTGAGCTTGAGGATCGATCAATTGATATATCTAGATCTAATATCTAAATTATTTAATCTGTTAATATTAGATTTCAAATCTTTATATAAAGAGATCTCTAATTTTATTTTATCTAACTTGTTTTATGAAAAGCGGTACAGAAATTTAATATGTAATAATATAATTCTTCAGTGCAGGGAGATACCGTGCTGAGCACGGGTTATTGGACTAGTCATGGATTAACACGATTTCATATCACATGTCAGGTCAGACAATTACTACATCTGGCCCTATCCTCCCCTATAAGTAATAGTCTTGTACACCCACTATTCTAATAAATTGGGGTTTAAGAATAATAATAATGGGAATTGTAAGTTATTTGTACCCCAGGGTTCTGATTGCAAGAATCCAGAATCTACACCAATATAAGACAATTCAGTGCGATGCAATGTCATTCTTCAATAGGCAGTGTATATAAACTACCAATGATAATTGAGTTTTATATCATAAAAACAGGAATTTAGAGAAATAAGAATCATGCATTTAGACAGGGTCTAAATCAGAATTTCAGAAACTTGGAATAAAGGGAAACTGAAACAGTGTTCAGCCCACATCTCATCATTCAATTAAATTGAGGTTTAGGGGGGTGTTTGGATAAAAAGAACATAATATCACCAAATTTAAATATCGTAAGATTTCATTATCACAGAATATAATAGCGTCAAATTATAATATTTTGTCACTTATGGTGTTTGACAATTTATGCAAATTTCAATATACCTTGAAGTGTTTGACAATTTATACAATTTCCATTATATGATGCACCAAAGTAAGAAATGAATAGAGAAACTAGGATGATTGACTCAATGGGAAATCATTAACTAGCAGTCATACTAGATTGATTCAATAGTGATAATCGGGATAGGCCAATCTAATTAGAAAATTATTAGACTGAATGTTAAAAACCACGAGCAATGTTGTCGGTCCACCAAATGTTAATAACCATATTAATGTAATACATCCAATGGTGATTATAGCATAGAACCCCATCGATCGAGTTTTAAACATCGTTGAAGAATCTATTTATGAAAGGTCAATGTGGGACAGTGGGACCCATTTGATGTTGAAAGTCATATTAACCAAGCTAATTATAGTAATCACTTGGGGGCCATTAATATTGGTAATCATGATAGAAATTGCTTGATATGATATTTGTAGGACCCACCTAATATTAGCAATCAATAAAGAAACCGTATAATTATGACAGAACTATGAGACCCATATGATAAACACTGAAGGCCCATTTAGTATCTAGAGTCATAGTATGATTCCTATAGAAACCATCCATATATATTTCATGAGAAGGATTCTCTGCAACATCTACACATAACCCATCTTAGATGAGAAGAAGTAAGATGGAATGTTAACAGTGCACGGCACTGTCGAAGGGGGAGCAGAACAGAGGCTCACGTACGTGCCTATTATTTAGTGTCCTGGATGGTGGGCCCCCAATGGTTTGGCCCACTTAGGACCTGGCCCATCTTGGTCGCCCATCAGGGTCCTGTCGATCCCATGGGTCCCACAAGGATCTGTCGACCTTTTAGGTGTGGATGACGCTGGTGACTGGAAAATTCTTGACTGGTATAAGGGTGCAGCACCACAGCAGCAGAGGCCAGCGCTAGGTCAACAGAGGCCAGTTCAGGGACAACAGAGGCCATTTCAGCAACACAGGCAGCAACCAGTGGGTCAACCAAGAGCACCAAGGCCAGTCCAAGGGCAGCAGAACCAAGTCTATCAGATGGGCAAAGTGTATGCAGTCACACATGAGGATGCAGATGCTTCTGCAGAAGTGGTGGAAGGCATTGTTCTAATCTCAGAAGTAGAAGCTAAGGCCATTTTTTACCCTGGCTCTACACATTCCTTTGTTTCCCATGATTTTGTTAGACATATCAATGATGTTGTGGTGAGATTAGATGTTGCTTTAGTAGTGGGCACCCCAGTAGGCAAGCAGGTTCGTTGTCACCAATATTTTCCGAGTACCCGAGTTCAAGTCGGCGATTTCATCTAACCTGCAAACCTGATTCTTTTAACGATGAAGGATTTCGATGTCATACTTGGTATGGATTGGCTAGCGACCTATAGAGCAGTGATGGACTGTTTTAACAAAACCATCAAGTTGTCGTTGCATTCGGACACTGTTGAATTTGTTGGGCAAAGGAGATCAATTCAGACATGCCGGATCTCGGCACTGAAAGCAGAAAGATTGTTGAAATCTGAATGCGAAGGATACTTGGCGTTTATCACGGAGGATAAACAGTCCAAAGGGGTGGAGGATTTTCCAGTGGTCTGTGAGTTTCCGAATGTTTTTCTCGATGAGATTCCAGGCTTACCTCCAGCCAGAGAGAGAGATTTCTCAATTGAATTGGTACCAGGGACAGCTTCTATTTCTAAAGCTCCATATAGAATGGCTCCAGCAGAACTCAGAGAGTTGAAAACCCAATTGCAGGATTTGTTGGATAAGAGATTTGTGAGACCAAGTATATCACCTTGGGGTGCACCGGTCCTATTTGTGAAGAAGAAGGATGGTTCCATGAGGATGTGCATAGATTATAGACAACTCAATCAGGTCACAATCAAGAACAAATATCCTCTTCCCAGGATCGATGAGTTATTTGACCAGCTTCAGGGAGCTGAATATTTCTCAAAGATAGACTTGAGATCAGGATATTACCAGCTCAGAGTTCGAGATCAGGACATTCAGAAGACAGCATTCAGGACAAGATATGGCCACTACGAGTTTTTGGTAATGCCATTTGGGCTAACTAATGCTCTAGGAGTATTTATGGCCTTGATGAATAAGATATTTACTCCATTTCTCGACCAGTTCATCGTTGTTTTTATAGACGACGTATTAGTGTATTCTCAGTCTCGAGAAGATCACGAGCAGCATTTGAGATCAGCATTGCAGACTTTGAGAGATCATCAACTTTATGCCAATTTGAGTAAGTGTGAATTTTGGCTTGAGCAAGTCATTTTCTTGGGTCACATCATCAGCAATGAAGGATTGGCGGTAGATCTAGAAAAGATTGAGGCAGTGGTCAAGTGGCAGAGACCCATGTCTATAACAGAGATTCGTAGTTTCTTGGGTTTAGCAGGTTACTACAGGAGATTTGTGAGAGGATTTTCATCCATTGCTGCTCCATTGACCAAATTAACATGAAAAGATGTGCCTTTCGTGTGGACTGATGAATGTAAAGCAAGTTTTCAGGAGTTAAAGAATAGGTTGACTACCGCTTCAGTACTCACATTGCCTACGGACAATGGTAGATTTGTCATTTACACAGATGCTTCGAAGGTTGGATTGGGTTGTGTGCTTATGCAGGATGGGAAAGTTGTGGCTTATGGCTCTAGACAATTGAAAGAGCATGAGAAAAAGTATGCAACTCATGATTTGGAACTTGCAGCAGTAGTCATGGCATTGAAGATGTGGCGTCATTACTTGTACGGTGAGAAGTTTGAAATTCATTCAGACCATAGAAGTCTCCAATATTTGTTTACTCAGCCTGAATTGAACATGAGACAGACCCGGTGGATGGAATACATGAAGGGTTTTGACTTTCCAATAAAATATCATCCCGGGAAAGCCAATGTAGTGGCTGATGCACTGAGTCGAAGAGTAGCAACTAATGCATGTTTGAGAGCAGAATGGTCTTGGGCCAAAAATTTCCTCGATTTGGGAGTGACTTTGCAGCCAATTGATGACAAGGTTATGTTAGATAACATGTTCATCCTGGAACCAGAGATTTTGAGCAGGATCAAAAGCAAGCAGTCAGAGGATCTAGAGCTAGCTCGAGTAATTGAACAGATTGACAGCAGACCAGACTTCAGAATAGTGGAGGGTGTGTTGTACTTTCAAGATCGATTATGTGTGCCAAACATAGAAGAGTTGAAGAATGAGATCATGACGGAGGCGCATCATTCCCGTTATACTATTCATCCGGGTAGTACAAAGATGTACCAAAACCTGCGTAATCATTATTGGTGGAATAACATGAAGAATGAAGTAGCAGGATTTACAGCAAGGTGCTTAGTGTGTCAACAAGTAAAGGCAGAACGGAAGCAACCCCCAGGACTTTTAAAGCAATTGGAAGTGCCCGATTGGAAATGGGAACACATAACAATGGATTTTATCTCTGGGTTGCCATCGATGCATAACAAAGATAGTATCTGGGTGATAGTAGACAGATTGACGAAAGTGGCACATTTCTTACCGATGAACATGAAGACACCTCAAGATGAGTTAGCTAGAATGTATATGGAGAAGGTTGTCACAATTCATAGAGTTCCTTTATCGATTGTATCAGACAGAGATCCTAGATTTTTGGGCAGATTCTGGAAAGAACTTCAAGCAGCTTTTGGCACGAAATTGAATTTCAGTACAGCGTATCATCCTCAGACCGACGGTCAAATTGAAAGGACTAATCAGACACTGGAGGATATGTTGCGAGCTTGCGTCCTTGAGTTTGGGAAGGACTGGCAGAAGAGTCTCCCATTATGCGAGTTTGCATACAATAATAGTTATCACTCCAGTATCGGTATGGCACCATTCGAAGCTTTGTATGGCCGTAGATGCAGAACCCCAATTTGTTGGGAGGAAATTGGTGTCAGAAGTTTTCATGGCCCATCTATTGTTAGTGATACCAGTGAGCAAGTGAAGCAAATTCATGATCGGTTGAAAATTGCTAGAAGCCGGCAGAAGACTTATGCAGACATGAAGAGAAGAGATCTTCAGTTTGAGATTGGTGAGCATGTGTTTTTAAAGGTGTCACCGACGCGAGGAACATTGCGATTTGGGCAAAAAAGGAAGTTATCTCGGAGATATATAGGCCTATTCGAGATCTTGGAGAGAATTGGAGAAGTTGCTTATAGATTGGCTTTACCAGCAGAGTTGTCAGCAGTGCATAATGTTTTTCATGTCTCGATGTTGAAAAAGTATATCAAAGACCCGTTGCACGTGTTGCATTATGAGCCATTGGAATTGCAGCCAGATGTTACTTATGTGGAGCGACCGTCTCAGATTATCGACACGAAGGAGCAAGTTCTCAGGACTCGGACAATACATTGGGTGAAAGTCCAGTGGGAGCACCATAGTCCTCGAGAAGCCACTTGGGAACTGCGAGACCAAGTGAAGAAGCTTTACCCGCATCTCCTTCCAGAGGTATGTTTGTATTTGGAGGACCAAATGTCCTAAGGGGGGGAGAATGTAAGATCTGGGTCCCATTTATAATTTATAATTATATTTTTATTAGAATATTACTATTATTTTAATTAAATGTATTTTAGTTATTTAAGTGGGTAGGATTAAGTGCGGCACACGATAGATTAGAGGTGTGGATTGGTGAGTTGGATTAGTGGGTAGATGACTTGACCCGCAGTTTGACCCGACCCAATGACTTAAGCCCAATACTCTCTTAACCTTATCCCCTTACTAAGAACGCACGTCCTTATCTCTTCCTCTGCAACTATTCCCGTTCCCTGTTTATCTTCTTCCTCTTTCAACTTCCCAAGCCATTGCAACTTAAGGATCCAACCATCGGAATCAAGATCTGAAGATACCATCATTCCTGGTTCGACCTTCTTATCTCAGGTAACCCTCTCCTCAAATCATTAGGATTAGATCTATACTCTTGGGTTATATTATTCTTCTTTCCAATGTTAGGTTTTGGGTAGGGTTATAATAGATCTGCTCATCTGGGCATTTCTTTCCCATCTCTTATGTCATATTGGCGATAGGATTGTGATCGAGCGCCCCGGTTATCTCGGGTTGGGTATTGGTTAGATCTGTTGCGTTTTCTTCAACCCCGGTGAAAGGCAAGTACTTAACCATAATTTGTAGATTTAATGCTGGTGTTCCTCATTGATTCGTATGTGGATGCATGTAGAAACCCCTTTTGATGCCCTTTTCATGTGATAATATTATTATGTTATTTCTCTATAGAGAGAGATCGGAGATTTGGGGATGATTCCATCGGTTTTCTTTCGGCCATTACCCACCTTTATTTGGATTTCAAAACCCTTTTTCAACTTCTATGATTATGCAGATTTGTGTATTAAGGTGGATTGATTGCCCATTGAAACCGTGGGAGAACCAGACCTTGCAACAGGTTCCCGGACTCGGAACCGTGAGAAATTGTACCCGTGTTTTGGACTGTGGGACCCAGGTGGGCCACTTGATGTATGATCTGATCCGTGGATCTAGAGGCGGACCCATGGGCGAGCTTAGGGAAGGTGGACCCGTGTGCAGTGGACCCCATTTGGGCCACCATCCTGTAGCCTGATCAGCAAACAGCGTGTGTGAAGGGAAAAAGTTCAGTTGGGCATCAGGCGGTGGCGGGACCCACTAGATCAGTTGATCACAGATCTAACTCGTGCACCTAGCCATACATGGCTGGGCGACCATGTTTGAAAGGTTGATCTTGGGATTATAACCGGTGGGGCCCACTTCCCAGACGGTCATGATGGACCTGGCGTGAAGCCACCTCTCTTTGGACCGAGTTCTGTGTAGATTCTGTAGTGAGGAGGGAGGGGTGGTTTGACCACAATAGGTTCTGGAAGGAGTTTCCCCCATGTGACCAACATTAAATGTTGGCAAAGTTTTCCATTTCTACCTCATAGTATCTAGAATTTAGAAAAAAAGGCCTTAGTCTTTAATAAACTCATTGGACTGTTAAGATTTATATTCTTGGCAATACACCAAGATGGGGTCCTCAAGTTTTCTAAAATTATAACTAAGATTGGTATTTATTATTATTATTTATAAATTAATTTTTGAATGGTATCTTTGATTTTTAATGGGTTAATATTATATGTTTATACTTTATTAATTGGATCATTGGACCTGAGTAAATACCGTCCGGGCAAACGGTATCTTACTAACGTGGGGTTTAATACTTCATATAACCTCGAGAAAATCTTAGTGGATTTAAGTTCAACCCATCTCTATTGGAAAATCCTTAATTGGATTTATGCACCATTAATTTAGAATGGATGCGTTGATCTTTTATCTATTAGAGATTCCAGTGGTTGTTGGGTACGAGACCTTATGTTTAACCTTAGGATTGGTTTGTGATTATTCTTGACCTTCGCATGCATATATATATATATGTTGATTTAGGATATCTATTCCTTTAGATGCACACCCTATTGTGTTATGGACTATAAAGTGGCTTGGTAAATTCTGTATTATGATATGAATGTGGAATGGCCAGCACTTTATTTTGACTTAGGACTCTTGTGTCGGAGCATTATTATTCGGGTCTATTATGTATATATGTTTTCCTTTATGTGGGTCATTTATGAACGACTGCAGATCGTATATGGACGGTTGATCACCGATGTGCCCGGATCACTTATAATCCACTATGAATGTGAACAGGTTATCCTGATATTTGTTTATTGATCGGTTTATGACCACCGACATTATGGACGGGCTTTCCCGATTATGTAGGGTTGACCACCCACAACGGGGACACTTGTCTCCGTGTGAATCTTATTACTCTATTTGTTTTATTTGAATTCATATCATACGCTCATTCGTGTTATATCTTTGTCGTTACTTTTATATGATCACACTTGTCTTTATTCTTCTCGTAATGGTGTTTAATTTCGAATTATGATTATGTACGTGCTATTTACTTTGTAATATTTGGTGCATAGGTACCGAGCCCTACTTTACCGAGGAAACGGAGGAGGATCAAACGTTTCAAACGTTTGAGCCAACTGACGAACCTGAGTGGGACGCCGGAGACGGTTTCGGTGCCGTCTGAATCTGCTTTAGAGAGAACGTCATCGTAGTAATTCCTTAGATGAACTTTCCTCAATGATAAACCTTTTCTTAGTAATTGCTTTATTCATTCTGCAACTTTAACTATTGATATTTATTTGATTTTGGTGATGGGTTTTATTATAAAAACTTTGAATACCAATTGAATAAAGCTTCCGTTGCATTTGTTGAAATTTTATTTTGACTCACCACATGTTGAAATTTTATGTTGGTCCACTTTTGGAAGCTTGTGTTGTATTAAACACAAGAATTTGAATTAAAAATTTTATTTTTCACGTTTTCCCCAATTCTTATTTTGGGGACGTGACAGGGGGGTGGGCGGCTTTGATTCTGGCATGGATTTCACAACATAAAAAAATAATTAAACTTCATTAGGAAAGAAATCCATTCAAGCTTAGACCCAGAACTTGGAATCTCCATCCTTATTTTATTTTGCAATTCAGATTGTCCCCATTGTATAGACTTTCAGACTTTGAATCAAATGAGCAAAACACTTAAAGAAAAAATATATATTCTTCTTCATGTCATATATAATAACAAGAAGGCTATACAACAAATCAACAATACAACAATACAACTACAACTACAACACAATCTTATATAGCCTGTCAAATCCAAATGAAGACACTTCGGACAAATGGATTTTTGACTTCCCTAAGAGATTCGATTTACTTTATTTTCAATCTAGAATATTAAAAGTAATAATTCCAACACAAGTAGTATATACAAACAACCAAGCGATTACACTCGCTGATTGCCGCCATCTTCATCCCCTTCCGATTTGGTAGCTTTCCATTTGTAGTAAGTCCTAACGTCGTGATAGAAACCAGCTGCATTTTTACCGAAAATGGAAATCTTCTTCTCACGTTCTGGAGGGCAATTATTCCCTGTCTTGCAGTAGAAGGCGAAGTCCTCACAATTGTGGAGCAGAAAGTTGTAGTTGCCGAATCCACTCTCAAGGATGGAAGTCACCCGCTCGAGGACTTTCTCGGGTGGGTCGGCGGTAGCAGTGAAGCAAGTCATGGTTCGTTTCACTTTTGTTTCAAAGTCTGAGACCGAGTACACAGCTAGTTTGAGTTTCCCTCCATGAAGGAAGCACTCTAGGCAAGAAATTGAGATTTCTTCCACTGCCTTCTTAGCGTTGCCCATCATCCTCTTCCGATGGTCACAACATTTCTCGCAAATTTTAGTGGAACGTGACTTTATCTTTCCTTTTGGCGGGATGAAGTGAATGACCCTGCCATTGCCCATGTAGATTCCTAACAACAATGTGAAGATGATATTTAGGTTATGATCAATAAAAGAAAACAACAACAGTACAAAAGTAGTATACTATATATGTCCAACTGTGGTTAATTGGTCGCGCGTTTAAGCTGATGAGTTACTTTTTTAGCACAGTTAAAGGTTAAAAACTATGGTGCATGGTATGTTTAATACAATAGATTAAAAATTAGCAAGTAATGGAAATTCTCACGTACGGATTGCTCGTCGCTATGTTTACTCAAGAGCATGCCGATACTACACTAGTAGCTAGCTTAATTGGTGACGCACCTCCCTTTTATATATATAAACAACAAGGGACTAGTCCCTTACCATAAATATATATCATGGTGAGATTGAGACTTAGGTTAGAATGTGTGTGAGCAATTAGCTATGTAGAAAAAGAAGGAAAAAAAAAACATAATTGGCCATCGAAGAAGAGAATTAGAACTGCCCAAGGTGGTTTGATCATGAACGAATTTGAATGATATTAAAGAGTGCACCAGAAAGGACTATAACTATTGAAAGCACTATTCCTATTTTAATCGAATGCATCACTAATTATATGACATGATGTTTAAATATCTTAAACAACATTTAGATTAAAATATGTATTTCAATACAGATACATCCAAAATGTCAGGGCGTTAAAATGTATAAAATCGAACTAGTTAACATTAGTAACATATAAAAGAAGAATAAACCCACCATGATGGGCATAGGACGTAAGCTTCCTCCAGGAGTAGATGTGATCCCCTGGATTGTGATTCTCGCTCTTAGCTGTGTGGGTAAAATGTCCCATACCCTCTCTCTTTCTCTCTCTCTCTCTCTCTCTCTCTCTCTCTCTCTCTCTCTCCCTCTCTCACACACACACACACACGCAGAGTTTGAAGGTGGTTTTGAAGGTGGAACTGAAAATCTCAAATTGGGCAGATATTTATAAGTGTTGCAGGCAGCTTGCAACTGAGTTGATTGAGCTTTGAGAAGGACCATAATGGTGCAATGAAACCGAACCGTGTTGAAAGTTCAAAGCGAAGAGGCTAGAGACGTGGCAAAAGTTTTCTCGATCAAAGAAGTATCAATCAATAATAAAAACTTGTACAACCAAATCGTACATGTTGAAAGTTCAAAGTGAAGAGGCTAGAGACCAGGCAAAAGTTTTCTCAAAGAAGTATCAATCTCAATATTCAAGACTGGTTCTCGTATAAAGCTGTCAAGGAAAGTCGTTCTCTCGGTATCACTCTGATGTGGTATCTTTGGAAAGTTGAAACAATTACATCTTCAACTTTCACCCTTTGAACCCATACTCTATTAAAAATAAGACTGTCTCAGCCTTGTTAGAAAATCGACTAATGTCTCTCTATACAGGTCCAGCTTCTTCTATTGCAGCGCCTACTGAGTACTGACTACTGGTTCCACCTCCTCCGGGCTGGCTGAAGCTCAACTTTGATGGTCCTTTCAACCCATTCACTCATCAGGCAAGAGTGGGCGGTGCCATTCGTGACCCTTTTGGCAACTTGATCACAGCCTTCTCAAGTGACATCAGTGCTGCTCACCCGCTGGAAGCTGAGTTAATCGCCTTACGTTAAATGTTGGTCCGATCGGTCAATCGTGTCCAGAGACAGCCGTTGTGCATCCCAAAAAACCCATATCCCACCAGAAAACCCAGATCCATATTGAAGGGCACGATCGCTAAACGAATGTGACAACGCTGAAATAGAGAATGCAGCCCTGTCAGAAGTAATTTTTGTTTCTACCATGATAAGAATGTGTGGTTGGTGCTTCTTAACCAGGTCCTTTATATGTGGCATTAGGGACTTTTTTGCAGCCCCTCTAACATTCCAGCTCAGTATTATCATGATCAGAAAAATTTTCAAGGACAAGCTCCATACCTGTTTCCGGGAAAATTTCCTTGTGGAGATGATATAGCGACGAAATCTTGAGGCCTTTGATGACCACAGTCATCTGCCGTTTTTCATCGATGCAATTCTGCATTGTCGAGACTAAGGGTGGTCTTCCTCTTTTTGGATCAGATACAGGATGTTACCTACCGTGTCAGTGATGTGGCCTTTTTCTTTTGCTCTGTTTTTGATAGGCTAGTTACCTTTTGTTTTTATCAAGTCAATCTACCTGCAACAACATCACTTGAATAAAGTCTTCCTTTGAAAGTAAAAAAAAAAAAAAATTTCTACAGAGAAATTAACAACCAAGTTCTTTCTTCACACACTGCACACATGAGCCAGTGAATCACAGGGTGAGAATTTTAACTCAGGACCGACACTGGGTCCAGGGGCGGACCTAGGCTTTGATGACCTGGGGCGACCGCCCCAGGTTGATTTTAAATTCTTCATTGATTTAAATGGGCCCTCCATACATATTTGTCTAAACACTACACAATCGCCCCAAGTCCTAAGCACATATGTCTAAATAGTAAATAATCGCCCCACCTAAATAAAAATTCTGGATCCGCCCCTGACTGGGTCAGTAGATTAAAGTTGACGAGATCCATTAGAAAGTGTTTGTGCGACTGGAGTGTAGTGGTACAAATACATTTAGCAGCCCAAAATTGAGAAATGTTTTTTTCTTACACACATGCAAGTTAATTTTAGTTTCCGACATATAAAGTTGAACTTTGTTTTCTAGAGCGACCTTTTGTGAGTCTGTACAAACGCGTCCGCCAGTGGGTCACACCAGAAAACATGGATTTCTAGATTAGAGACTTTCATACGAAAGCCCCCAGAATTGACCAAATTTGAGTACAAGAAATTTGGCTTTAATATATACTAGTGAATATTGCCAGTGCACCAAACACACAGTTTTGCGAAAAAAATTTTAAAAAATAAAGTTTTTAAAAAATTTAGTAGAAGCTGAAATACATTTAAAAATTAAATTTCAACAGAAAATGAGTGATTGTAAATTGCAAGGCCCGTGCAATATCCAAATACAGTTGACACTATTTTTTTCCTATACATTTGAAAACAATAAAATGATGATATAGTGAGAAAAATGAGATCTTAAAAGACAATTGATATGGAATTTATATAACTTTTTGAGGATATAAATCACATATTTTTCAATATTTTATCATGAATGTGTACAAAGAAATTTAAATTTATTTTATTTAACCTATCAGGTCGACTTATCAGTTTCTTGGTAGATCTGACCTGCTAAAGTTGGAGTCCAGTCGAAAGCATAGTCAAATTGATAACATGCAGTTTTATAAAAAATAAAATTAAAAATTAAAAACCAGATGAGCTTATTGTTTTAACTAATTAATTACCATGAACATTATATGTTCACTATAAAATCAGATTCTATTAAGGAAAAAAAATTAATCATATCCTACCTAAGGACATCATAATAAAAAAAAAGAAAAACAATCACTTCAATGACTCTAAAGTTAGTAGTATCGCTAGCATAACAAACAGTTTCTATGAGATTCTCGTTTTTTCTTTAAGGAAATGCATGACGCTTCATGGAAATATATGAAAAGAAGAAGAACAACAACAGCAACAACAAGAAGCTTGCAATGATGAAAGAAATAAATGTGTTAGAAAATGATTAAAGTTTTTCAATTTAAACCTCATGAGTAAGGGCAATAATAAATAATTATATTCATGCCCTTGAAATGCCCTTTTATAATAAACTTTTTTTACAAAAGTTGTATATTAAGAAACTAAAAATTGTACAGAACAACAATAATTTTACGATAGCAATCTATAAGACCTACTACTAAATTGCTTTTATGGAATTATCTTTAGCAATCATTAATATGAGAAGAGCAACAATATTTAGTAGTAGTTACCATATTATCCAACTTGTTATTATTCTTCTAACAGGGGTATAAATCAAGATCAATACAACTATTATGTCAGAAGTGAAAAATAATCATACTAAGTGGGGCCCACATCTTGCAGTTTATTGGGCATATATATATATATATCTATAATAATACTAAGTGGGGACCTGCACGTGCACCAAACATACAAATAGATAGATATTTGGGGGTGGGCCCCACAATGGTGTAGTGAAAAAGTTTGCATTATAATATTTGGGGCCCTTTCTCATAATAATATATTATTATATTATATTATAATATTTGGGGGTGGGCCCCACAATGGTGTAGTGAAAAATTTTATAATTTCTCATAATAATATATTATTATATTATATTATAATATTTGGAGGTGGGCCCTATAATGGTGTAGTGAAAAAGTTTGCATTATAATATTTGGGGGTGAGCCCCACAAAGGTGTAATGAAAAAGTTTGTAATTTCTCATTATAATATATTATTAGATTAGATTATATTATTTGATAGAGATATAGATATATAATATATATAATAATATAATATAAGGTAAGTGGGGCCCACAAGTGTGTAGTGAAATTTTTTTTTTCAATCTAGCCTCTTTTATAATAGTAGATAGATATATAATAATATAATATAAAGTAAGTGGGGCCCACAAGTGTGTAGTGAAAACTTTTTGCAATCTAGCCTCTTTTATAATAGCAGATAGATATATTATTATATTATATTCTAATATTTGGGGGTGGGCAGCACAATGGTGAAGTGAAAAGGTTTGCATTATAATATTTTTTTTTTTTTGTGGGGGGGGGGGGGGGGGGGCACAAACGTGTAATGAAAAAAATTGTAATTTCTCATAATAATACATTATTATATTATAATATTTGGGGATGGGCCCCACAATGGTGTAGTGAAAAAGTTTGCATGATAATATTTAGGAGTGGTTCTAATATTTGAGGGTGGGCCGCACAATGGTGAAGTGAAAAAGTTTGCATTATAATATTTGGGGGTGGGCCCCACAAAGTTGTAATGAAAAAGTTTATAATTTCTCATAATAATATATAATTATATTATATTATAATATTTGGGGGTGGGCCCTACAATGGTGTAGTGAAAAAGTTTACATTATAATATTTGAGAGTGGTTTTAATATTTAGGGGTGGGCCCCACAATGGTGAAGTGAAAAAGTTTGCATTATAATATTTGGGGGTGGGACCCACAAAGGTGTAATATTGAAAAAGTTTACAATTTTTCATAATAATATATTATATATTATATTATAATATTTGGGGGTGGACCTCACAATGGTGTAGCGAAAAAGTTTGTATTATAATATTTGAGAGTGGGCCCCACAATGGTGTAGTAAAAAGTTTGTATAATATTATATAATAGTAGATATGTAAGATATTATATATTATTATAATATATATAATGAAGTGGGCCCTAGAAATGAGATGAGAGATGATGAGAATTATAATATATATATAAAGGAGAACATTCATATGCATCTTTTCCTCACCATAGGGTGAGGGACACTTCCCTTTTTGGAAAATTCCAAGTACAAAATGTACTTTTCAAGTACATAGGGTGAGGCACAAAATGCACTTTTCATGTGCAAAAAGAGAAGTGTCCCTCACTCTATGGTGAGGGAAAGATGCATATGAACATTCCTCATATATAATATATATAATGAAGTGGGCCCCACATATAATATATCTTATATAATAGTAGATATATAATATATATTATTCAGTTTGCAATTTCTCATAATAATATAATGTTATATTATATTATAATATTTAGGAGTGGACCCCACAATGGTGTAGTAAAAAGTTTGTATAATATAATATAATAGTCACTACAAGAAAGTTGGCTTTTAGTGGCGACTTTTTTAGCCGGGGTCTAATTTTTGCCACTAAAAACCCACCTTTAGTGGCAAAAATTTGATGTCGCCACGGAAGGTATTATAATACCCACATTTAGTGGCAACTTATATGTCGCAGCTAAATCTCGCCACTAATTCCTTGGCAGGAATTTTTGGCGCCATGAGATTTTGGAGGGAAAGAGATTTAGTGGCAAGTTTTAATTTATCGCCACTAATGATGTACAGTTTTGGTGACAACTTTTTTATGATCGCCACTAATTTCTTAGATTCTTACATTTAGCCGCGGTATATTTTTTTCCACTGTATGTTCTATTTTTTGTGGCTACTTTATATTGCCACCAAAGATATATCATAAGAAAGTTGACTTTTAATGGCAACATTTTTTGCCATAATTTAATTTTCGCCACTAAAAAATCACCTTTAGTGGCGAACCTTGATGTTGACACTAAAGATATTATGTAATCACATTTAATGACAACTTATATGTTTTAGCTAAAGGTCATTTTGGAGGGGAAGGAGAATTAGCCCGAGTTTTCTTTTTTTGCCACTAATGGTCTAGGAGTTTAGTGGCCACTTTTTATTTTCGTGGCTAGATGCTTAGTTGTCTTATTTTCGCCACCTTTTGCGGCGACTTTCTATTGCCAATAAAAATATATTATATAAAAGCCAGCTTTTAGTGGCGACACTTTTAGCCACAATGTTATTTTTGCCACAAAAGACTCACTTTAGTGAAGGTATTATAGGGATCACATTTAGTAGCAACTTATATGCCGTGACTAAAGGTCATTTTGGAGGGGAAAGAGAAATTAGTGGCGAGTTTTAATCTTTCGCCCCTAATGTGATATAGGATTCTAGGAGTTTAGCAACAACCTATTTTTCATAGTTAATTTCTTATGTGTCTTACTTTTAGCTATATATTTTTATGGGACATCGTCAAATTTTACTTTGATTGGGGTGGGTCCCACTATACGACTGATCACATACTATCAAAGATGCCAACAAAGTCTTCTAGCATAATTAATGAGTCTTAAAATCAAGTTGTGTTGAGATTTGAGCCAAAAAAATATACTGATGAGCGAAATTGAGGGCGTCTAGTAGATATGTAAGATATTATATATTATTATAATATATATAATGAAGTGGGCCCTAGAAATGAGATGAGACATGATGAGAATCATAATATATATAATGAAGTGGGCCCCACATATAATATATATATTATATAATAGTAGATATATAACATATATTATATATTATTCAGTTTGCTATTTCTCATAATAATATATGATTATATTATATTATAATATTTGGTAGTTGGCCCCACAATGGTGTAGTAAAAAGTTTGTATAATATAATATAATAGTAGATAGGTAAGATAGTATATATTATTATAATACATATAATGAAATGGGCCCTAGAGATGATGTGATGATGATGAGATGAGAGATGATAAGAATTATAATATATATAATGAAGTGGGCCCCACATATAATATATATATTATATAATTGTAGATAGATAATAGATATTATATATTATTATATAGAAGTGGGCCCCACATATGGTATGACCACAAAAAAGTAAAAAAAGTTACAGTTTATCCTCTTTTATAAGAGTAGTAGATAATAATAATAGGGGCTATGATCACAGCAATAGAGTTAATGGATCCCACTTTAATATGTAAAGTAAAGAGATGATCTACACTTGGAAGGTCCTGCCCAACGAACCCCTTTTGTTTTTTTTTTATTTTTATTGTAATTTTCTAATTTTATCTTTTATATACATTGACCGTGGCTGACCCATGATGATGTTCCTTTGAATGGGGAGGACCCAAATTGATAGTTGGTTTTGGGACCAATTCTTAAATTTTAAAGTAGATTTTGAAGGCGGAGCCATAAATACCATGTGGATTTCCAAAGTAGACCCAAAACTTTAAATTTTGGAATCAGACCTCACGACCATATATTAGGTCCACCAAAGAAAAGTGATAAAAATTGCTCTGTCTTTCTCTTCCTATTTACTTTCAAATGAAAGAAAGGACAAAATTACTGTCCATATATCAAAGTTGATTTTAAAGGAGACAGAAAAAAGACTTCATTCTCTCTTATCTCTCTCTCTTTGTAAAGATAGAAGAAGAAAAAAAAAGCTCATTGCGTGTGGAATATGAGACTATTCAAGTCCGCGGTTAAGTCAACATCTGCTTTTCAGACTCCTATGAGCAGGTCTTTGAGATTTGATCCCATCCTTCATTTTTTCCAGTGGGACCATTCAAGTCAACAGTTAGGTCAATAGATGTTTTTCTTGCATAATATTCAGCATTGTGAAATCTAGAACTTTATGCAGAAAAACTTGAGATATTTCTTTGGCCCAAAAGTAAATAGGAGGAAAAAGACTTTTACCAATTGTCCCTAAAACTTTTACCATCTTGATCTTAGTGAAGAAAACAAAGAGGAATAGAATTTCAAGCATACCCTTTTGGTACAATATCGCACAAATTATGAGATATTGTGCAGTCAAATTTCCTAATTTCTTTGAAGGCCGCTGATGACACAATCTGACGACATACAAATTAAAGAAACTCTCCTGTGCTAAATGCCTAAATTGCATCTAATTCAACCATCTATTTCTATGTCACCCATCTAGAATTCCCACCATGAGTTCGGGCCTTTGAGGCTTCAGATGAGTTATAATTTGATACCAGCTACGGTAATAATGAGAATTTTGTGACTATGAAGACCAATGGCGGACCTAGGATTTACATTTGAAGGGGGCGGACCTAAACAAGTAGTTGGGTTTTATGGGCAAACTCAGAATTTTCTTATGAGTTTTGGAGGTGGACCTAGAATTTTCATATATATTTTGGTGGCAATCCGAAGATTTTCATGTGAGTTTTGGAGGCAAATCTAAATTTGACGGTCCCAATACCATATATGTGGGTACCCCCATGATCATAACCACGGGTCAACTAGACATGACATGGTGGCATGTAGGTGCTAGTTAGCCGCATACTAAAGTCTTTTAAAATATAATAGGGGAAATTTTAAATAAAGCCTTAAGTTTTTGTCTTTTTTAAAAAAAGAACATAAGTTTCAAAGCTTCTCAAATCAGGACCTAAGTTTTCTAGTAAGTTCTCAATCAAGGACAACCAACCATTTAAAGATATTTTCCAGTGAATTCTTCCCTCAATTTTCTTAAAATACCCAATTTCAAATAAAGGATAATTTTAGTATTTTAAAAAAGAATTAAGAGAAACAATCACCAAAAAATATCTTTAAATGGTTAGATGTCCTTAGTTGAGAACTTCTTGGGAAAACTTAGATCCTAATTTGAAAAGTTTTGAAACTTATGTCTTTTTTGTAAATAAGATAAAAATTTAAGGCCTTATTTGAAGATTTTTCAATATAATAACTATTTGATCAAATCAAAGAAATACAATGAAAGTGAATATGAGCACAGTGAACGATCCATAGTCATCATCTTCCCATTGAATTATTAACAAAATTAGACGAGACTACTTACCAAAAACAAAAAACAAAAATAGACGAGACTCATTTCTTTACACAATATTTCCTATTCTAATAACTCATTTTTTTAATTTAAATTGAAAAAAAATGTCGTATATAGTGGATACAGGCACACTACCAAACCACGTAAATCTTGCTCCGTATTTTCCCTTGAGTGTGCGCACGCTTCAGATACTTGTGTGCCTCGTGATATATTTGTGAGTTGATTGTAAGTTTCTATTGTGCCCCAACAGGAATTACTTTCCCTTGGATAGCTTATTATGCATCCAAATAGTCTAAGATTTTAATTATGTCTCTAACTAGCCTTGGTTGATTGGGGCCTATTGTCATGTCAGCCCAACATTGATCATCCCAACAACCACTTGAAGGAAAAGGAAAAACGCCCCTCACTTGTATATATCTCTTCGGTCTCCTCTTTTTCAATGAGAAAACGAAAGACGCCATTGAAGACCTTTTAATGCCTATCTTGAGCTGCCCTTTTTGGCTTTTTCTATGGTTATTTAAGGAGAGATGGTGGGAAAAAAAAAGAACACAGATTCAGTATCTCCATCTTCTTCATCCTTTATATTCTCTTGTTACTTTGAGCAAGGCTTCTAAGAAACAATTGAGGAGGGCAAGAAGGGAAGAAACTAATTCTTGATGCCCAATTCATCCATCCATTAGATCACTCATTAGGCATTGATCTCTAAGCCTATGGACAATTGGAGCTGACTTGAGTCAGAGAGATTTCTAGTCTCACTTATTGATAAATACATGATCTCACCCTTGCATGGATTGGTCTCTTGCATTGTAGCGGACTCGTAGCACTTGATCAAAGCTTTCGCAAAGACCCCCGATTAACAAAATAAGCTTACGGATAAATTATGGATAAGATACTGGTTGGTAATAAACTAAGGGGTTTTGTTAATTAGCTCAATGAATTTAGAACTACAATGTATGAAAAGATTTATCTAATCTGTTTGCTTAAAGGGAATGGGATTGATTTAACAACGAAAAAATGGGGGAACTAGAAGTAAGGTTATTTGCTAAAAGGAACTAGGATTAATTCAATGAAACTGAATGATACTTAATTGAGCTTGTATAAGAGTTAACAAACTGTTTGAGTCAATGATTCACGTGCTTTATGATCAAAGATAAACCAAATGTACCCTGATAAGCCATGACGATATCGTTACCTGTGTGAGCCATCCACCTGACACTTAATTTGCATATATCCCGCCTACCAGAATGGATGTTTTAGTTTCTCCATCTCAGTTTTTAATGAAGTTTCTATGAATATCAAGAGTAAAAGCAAAAAATACATGCTTGGAAGGGATGAACACATTAACAAATCTAACTCTTTTTTGAAAAAAGAAGAAGCATAAAAGCAAAGTAAGACATAGGAAAGAAATCACAAAATGAAGGGAAGAGGATCCCGTTTAGATCGATATTTATGTACAAAGAATGAGTCAATCTTATGTAATCCACCTCCAATAGATCCTATATATCCCATGTTTGAGCTTGAGGATCGATCAATAGATATATCTAGATCTAATATCTAAATTATTTAATCTGTTAATATTAGATTTCAAATCTTTATATAAAGAGATCTCTAATTTTATTTTATCTAACTTGTTTTATGAAAAGCGGTACAGAAATTTAATATGTAATTATATAATTCTTCAGTGCAGGGAGATACCGTGCTGAGCACGGGTTATTGGACTAGTCATGGATTAACACGATTTCATATCACATGTCAGGTCAGACAATTACTACATCTGGCCCTATCCTCCCCTATAAGTAATAGTCTTGTACACCCACTATTCTAATAAATTGGGGTTTAAGAATAATAATAATGGGAATTGTGAGTTATTTGTACCCCAGGGTTCTGATTGCAAGAATCCAGAATCTACGCCAATATAAGACAATTCAGTGCGATGCAATGTCATTCTTCAATAGGCAGTGTATATAAACTACCAATGATAATTGAGTTTTATATCATAAAAACAGGAATTTAGAGAAATAAGAATCATGCATTTAGACAGGGTCTAAATCAGAATTTCAGAAACTTGGAATAAAGGGAAACTGAAACAGTGTTCAGCCCACATCTCATCATTCAATTAAATTGAGGTTTAGGGGGGTGTTTGGATAAAAAGAACATAATATCACCAAATTTAAATATCGTAAGATTTCATTATCACAGAATATAATAGCGTCAAATTATAATATTTTGTCACTTATGGTGTTTGACAATTTATGCAAATTTCAATATACCTTGAAGTGTTTGACAATTTATACAATTTCCATTATATGATGCACCAAAGTAAGAAATGAATAGAGAAACTAGGATGATTGACTCAATGGGAAATCATTAACTAGCAGTCATACTAGATTGATTCAATAGTGATAATCAGGATAGGCCAATCTAATTAGAAAATTATTAGACTGAATGTTAAAAACCACGAGCAATGTTGTCGGTCCACCAAATGTTAATAACCATATTAATGTAATACATCCAATGGTGATTATAGCATAGAACCCCATCGATCGAGTTTTAAACATCGTTGAAGAATCTATTTATGAAAGGTCAATGTGGGACAGTGGGACCCATTTGATGTTGAAAGTCATATTAACCAAGCTAATTATAGTAATCACTTGGGGGCCATTAATATTGGTAATCATGATAGAAATTGCTTGATATGATATTTGTAGGACCCACCTAATATTAGCAATCAATAAAGAAACCGTATAATTATGACAGAACTATGAGACCCATATGATAAACACTGAAGGCCCATTTAATATCTAGAGTCATAGTATGATTCCTATAGAAACCATCCATATATTTCATGAGAAGGATTCTCTGCAACATCTACACATAACCCATCTTAGATGAGAAGAAGTAAGATGGAATGTTAACAGTGCACGGCACTGTCGAAAGGGGAGCAGAACAGAGGCTCACGTACGTGCCTATTATTTAGTGTCCTGGATGGTGGGCCCCAATGGTTTGGCCCACTTAGGACCTGGCCCATCTTGGTCGCCCATCAGGGTCCTGTCGGTCCCATGGGTCCCACAAGGATCTGTCGACCTTTTAGGTGTGGATGACGCTGGTGACTGGAAAATTCTTGACTGGTATAAGGGTGCAGCAGAGGCCAGCGCTAGGTCAACAGAGGTCAGTTCAGGGACAACAGAGGCCATTTCAGCAACACAGGCAGCAACCAGTGGGTCAACCAAGAGCACCAAGGCCAGTCCAAGGGCAGCAGAACCAAGTCTATCAGATGGGCAAAGTGTATGCAGTCACACATGAGGATGCAGATGCTTCTGCAGAAGTGGTGGAAGGCATTGTTCTAATCTCAGAAGTAGAAGCTAAGGCCATTTTTTACCCTGGCTCTACACATTCCTTTGTTTCCCATGATTTTGCTAGACATATCAATGATGTTGTGGTGAGATTAGATGTTGCTTTAGTAGTGGGCACCCCAGTAGGCAAGCAGGTTCGTTGTCACCAATATTTTTCGAGTACTCGAGTTCAAGTCGGAGATTTCATCTTACCTGCAAACCTGATTCTTTTAACGATGAAGGATTTCGATGTCATACTTGGTATGGATTGGCTAGCGACCTATAGAGCAGTGATGGACTGTTTTAACAAAACCATCAAGTTGTCGTTGCATTCGGACACTGTTGAATTTGTTGGGCAAAGGAGATCAATTCAGACATGCCGGATCTCGGCACTGAAAGCAGAAAGATTGTTGAAATCTGGATGCGAAGGATACTTGGCGTTTATCACGGAGGATAAACAGTCCAAAGGGGTGGAGGATTTTCCAGTGGTCTGTGAGTTTCCGAATGTTTTCCCCGATGAGATTCCAGGCTTACCTCCAGCCAGAGAGAGAGATTTCTCAATTGAATTGGTACCAGGGACAGCTTCTATTTCTAAAGCTCCATATAGAATGGCTCCAGCAGAACTCAGAGAGTTGAAAACCCAATTGCAGGATTTGTTGGATAAGAGATTTGTGAGACCAAGTATATCACCTTGGGGTGCACCGGTCCTGTTTGTGAAGAAGAAGGATGGTTCCATGAGGATGTGCATAGATTATAGACAACTCATTCAGGTCACAATCAAGAACAAATATCCTCTTCCCAGGATCGATGAGTTATTTGACCAGCTTCAGGGAGCTGAATATTTCTCAAAGATAGACTTGAGATCAGGATATTACCAGCTCAGAGTTCGAGATCAGGACATTCAGAAGACAGCATTCAGGACAAGATATGGCCACTACGAGTTTTTGGTAATGCCATTTGGGCTAACTAATGCTCTAGGAGTATTTATGGCCTTGATGAATAAGATATTTACTCCATTTCTCGACCAGTACATCGTTGTTTTTATAGACGACGTATTAGTGTATTCTCAGTCTCGAGAAGATCACGAGCAGCATTTGAGATCAGCATTGCAGACTTTGAGAGATCATCAACTCTATGCCAATTTGAGTAAGTGTGAATTTTGGCTTGAGCAAGTCATTTTCTTGGGCCACATCATCAGCAATGAAGAATTGGCGGAAGATCTAGAAAAGATTGAGGCAGTGGTCAAGTGGCAGACACCTATGTCTATAACAGAGATTCGTAGTTTCTTGGGTTTAGCAGGTTACTACAGGAGATTTGTGAGAGGATTTTCATCCATTGCTGCTCCATTGACCAAATTAACACGAAAAGATGTGCCTTTCGTGTGGACTGATGAATGTGAAGCAAGTTTTCAGGAGTTAAAGAATAGGTTGACTACCGCTCCAGTACTCACATTGCCTACGGACAATGGAATATTTGTCATTTACACAGATGCTTCGAAGGTTGGATTGGGTTGTGTGCTTATGCAGGATGGGAAAGTAGTGGCTTATGGCTCTAGACAATTGAAAGAGCATGAGAAAAAGTATGCAACTCATGATTTGGAACTTGCAGCAGTAGTCATGGCATTGAAGATGTGGCGTCATTACTTGTACGGTGAGAAGTTTGAAATTCATTCAGACCATAGAAGTCTCCAATATTTGTTTACTCAGCCTGAATTGAACATGAGACAGACCCGGTGGATGGAATACATGAAGGGTTTTGACTTTCCAATAAAATATCATCCCGGGAAAGCCAATGTAGTGGCTGATGCACTGAGTCGAAGAGTAGCAACTAATGCATGTTTGAGAGCAAAATGGTCTTGGGCCGAAAATTTCCTCGATTTGGGAGTGACTTTGCAGCCAATTGATGACAAGGTTATGTTAATTAACATGTTCGTCCTGGAACCAGAGATTTTGAGCAGGATCAAAAGCAAGCAGTCAGAGGATCTAGAGCTAGCCCGAGTAATTGAACAGATTGACAGCAGACCAAACTTCAGAATAGTGGAGGGTGTGTTGTACTTTCAAGAACGATTATGTGTGCCAAACATAGAAGAGTTGAAGAATGAGATCATGACGGAGGCGCATCATTCCCGTTATACTATTCATCCGGGTAGTACAAAGATGTACCAAAACCTGCGTAATCATTATTGGTGGAATAACATGAAGAATGAAGTAGCAGGATTTACAACAAGGTGCTTAGTGTGTCAACAAGTAAAGGCAGAACGGAAGCAACCCCCAGGACTTTTAAAGCAATTGGAAGTGCCCGATTGGAAATGGGAACACATAACAATGGATTTTATCTCTGGGTTGCCATCGATGCATAACAAAGATAGTATCTGGGTGATAGTAGACAGATTGACGAAAGTGGCACATTTCTTACCGATGAACATGAAGACACCTCAAGATGAGTTAGTTAGAATGTATATGGAGAAGGTTGTCACAATTCATGAAGTTCCTTTATCGATTGTATCAGACAGAGATCCTAGATTTTTGGGCAGATTCTGGAAAGAACTTCAAGCAGATTTGGGCACGAAATTGAATTTTAGTACAGCGTATCATCCTCAGACCGACGGTCAAATTGAAAGGACTAATCAGACACTGGAGGATATGTTGCGAGCTTGCGTCCTTGAGTTTGGGAAGGACTGGCAGAAGAGTCTCCCATTATGCGAGTTTGCATACAATAATAGTTATCACTCCAATATCGGTATGGCACCATTCGAAGCTTTGTATGGCCGTAGATGCAGAACCCCAATTTGTTGGGAGGAAATTGGTGTCAGAAGTTTTCATGGCCCATCTATTGTTAGTGATACCAGTGAGCAAGTGAAGCAAATTCATGATCGGTTGAAAATTGCTAGAAGCCGGCAGAAGACTTATGCAGACATGAAGAGAAGAGATCTTCAGTTTGAGATTGGTGAGCATGTGTTTTTAAAGGTGTCACCGACGCGAGGAACATTGCGATTTGGGCAAAAAAGGAAGTTATCTCGGAGATATATAGGCCCATTCGAGATCTTGGAGAGAATTGGAGAAGTTGCTTACAGATTGGCTTTGCCAGCAGAGTTGTCAGCAGTGCATAATGTTTTTCATGTCTCGATGTTGAAAAAGTATATCAAAGACCCGTTGCACGTGTTGCATTATGAGCCATTGGAATTGCAGCCAGATGTTACTTATGTGGAGCGACCGTCTCAGATTATCGACACGAAGGAGCAAGTTCTCAGGACTCGGACAATACATTGGGTGAAAGTCCAGTGGGAGCACCATAGTCTTCGAGAAGCCACTTGGGAACTGCGAGACCAAGTGAAGAAGCTTTACCCGCATCTCCTTCCAGAGGTATGTTTGTATTTGGAGGACCAAATGTCCTAAGGGGAGGAGAATGTAAGATTTGGGTCCCATTTATAATTTATAATTATATTTTTATTAGAATATTACTATTATTTTAATTAAATGTATTTTAGTTATTTAAGTGGGTAGGATTAAGTGCGGCACAGATAGATTAGAGGTGTGGATTGGTGAGTTGGATTAGTGGGTAGATGACTTGACCCGCAGTTTGACCCGACCCAATGACTTAAGCCCAATACTCTCTTAACCTTATCCCCTTATTAAGAACGCACGTCCTTATCTCTTCCTCTGCAACTATTCCCGTTCCCTGTATATCTTCTTCCTCTTTCAACTTCCCAAGCCATTGCAACTTAAGGATCCAACCATCGGAATCAAGATCTGAAGATACCATCATTCCTGGTTCGACCTTCTTATCTCAGGTAACCCTCTCCTCAAATCATTAGGATTAGATCTATACTCTTGGGTTATATTATTCTTCTTTCCAATGTTAGATTTTGGGTAGGGTTATAATAGATCTGCTCATCTGGGCATTTCTTTCCCATCTCTTATGTCATATTGGCGATAGGATTGTGATCGAGCGCCCCGGTTATCTCGGGTTGGGTATTGGTTAGATCTGTTGCGTTTTCTTCAACCCCGGTGAAAGGCAAGTACTTAACCATAATTTGTAGATTTAATGCTGGTGTTCCTCATTGATTCGTATGTGGATGCATGTAGAAACCCCTTTTGATGCCCTTTTCATGTGATAATATTATTATGTTATTTCTCTATAGAGAGAGATCGGAGATTTGGGGATGATTCCATCGGTTTTCTTTCGGCCATTACCCACCTTTATTTGGATTTCAAAACCCTTTTTCAACTTCTATGATTATGCAGATTTGTGTATTAAGGTGGATTGATTGCCCATTGAAACCGTGGGAGAACCAGACCTTGCAACAGGTTCCCGGACTCGGAACCGTGAGAAATTGTACCCGTGTTTTGGACTGTGGGACCCAGGTGGGCCACTTGATGTATGATCTGATCCGTGGATCTAGAGGCGGACCCATGGGCGAGCTTAGGGAAGGTGGACCCGTGTGCAGTGGACCCCATTTGGGCCACCATCCTGTAGCCTGATCAACAAACAGCGTGTGTGAAGGGAAAAAGTTCAGTTGGGCATCAGGCGGTGGCGGGACCCACTAGATCAGTTGATCACAGATCTAACTCGTGCACCTAGCCATACATGGCTGGGCGACCATGTTTGAAAGGTTGATCTTGGGATTATAACCGGTGGGGCCCACTTCCCAGACGGTCATGATGGACCTGGCGTGAAGCCACCTCTCTTTGGACCGAGTTCTGTGTAGATTCTGTAGTGAGGAGGGAGGGGTGGTTTGACCACAATAGGTTCTGGAAGGAGTTTCCCCCATGTGACAAACATTAAATGTTGGCAAAGTTTTCCATTTCTACCCATAGTATCTAGAATTTAGAAAAAAAAGGCCTTAGTCTTTAATAAACTCATTGGACTGTTAAGATTTATATTCTTGGCAATACACCAAGATGGGGTCCTCAAGTTTTCTAAAATTATAACTAAGATTGGTATTTATTATTATTATTTATAAATTAATTTTTGAATGGTATCTTTGATTTTTAATGGGTTAATATTATATGTTTATACTTTATTAATTGGATCATTGGACCTGAGTAAATACTGTCCGGGCAAACGGTATCTTACTAACGTGGGGTTTAATACTTCATATAACCTCGAGAAAATCCTAGTGGATTTAAGTTCAACCCATCTCTATTGGAAAATCCTTAATTGGATTTATGCACCATTAATTTAGAATGGATGCGTTGATCTTTTATCTATTAGAGATTCCAGTGGTTGTTGGGTACGAGACCTTATGTTTAACCTTAGGATTGGTTTGTGATTATTCTTGACCTTCGCATGCATATATATATATATGTTGATTTAGGATATCTATTCCTTTAGATGCACACCCTATTGTGTTATGGACTATAAAGTGGCTTGGCAAATTTTGTATTATGATATGAATGTGGAATGGCCAGCACTTTATTTTGACTTAGGACTCTTGTGTCGGAGCATTATTATTCGGGTCTATTATGTATATATGTTTTCCTTTATGTGGGTCATTTATGAACGACTGCAGATCGTATATGGATGGTTGATCACCGATGTGCCCGGATCACTTATAATCCGCTATGAATGTGAACAGGTTATCCTGATATTTGTTTATTGATCGGTTTATGACCACCGACGTTATGGACGGGCTTTCCCGATTATGTAGGGTTGACCACCCACAACGGGGACACTTGTCTCCGTGTGAATCTTATTACTCCATTTGTTTTATTTGAATTCATATCATACGCTCATTCGTGTTATATCTTTGTCGTTACTTTTATATGATCACACTTGTCTTTATTCTTCTCGTAATGGTGTTTAATTTCGAATTATGATTATGTACTTGCTATTTACTTTGTAATATTTGGTGCATAGGTACCGAGCCCTACTTTACCGAGGAAACGGAGGAGGATCAAACGTTTTAAACGTTTGAGCCAACTGACGAACCTGAGTGGGACGCCGGAGACGGTTTCGGTGCCGTCTGAATCTGCTTTAGAGAGAACGTCATCGTAGTAATTTCTTAGATGAACTTTCCTCAATGATAAACCTTTTCTTAGTAATTGCTTTATTCATTCTGCAACTTTAACTATTGATATTTATTTGATTTTTGTGATGGGTTTTATTATAAAAACTTTGAATACCAATTGAATAAAGCTTCCGTTGCATTTGTTGAAATTTTATTTTGACTCACCACATGTTGAAATTTTATGTTGGTCCACTTTTGGAAGCTTGTGTTGTATTAAACACAGGAATTTGAATTAAAAATTCTATTTTTCACGTTTTCCCCAATTCTTATTTTGGGGACGTGACAGGGGGGTGGGCGGCTTTGATTCTGGCATGGATTTCACAACATAAAAAAATAATTAAACTTCATTAGGAAAGAAATCCATTCAAGCTTAGACCCAGAACTTGGAATCTCCATCCTTATTTTATTTTGCAATTCAGATTGTCCCCATTGTATAGACTTTCAGACTTTGAATCAAATGAGCAAAACACTTAAAGAAAAAATATATATTCTTCTTCATGTCATATATAATAACAAGAAGGCTATACAACAAATCAACAAATCAACAATACAACTACAACTACAACACAATCTTATATAGCCTGTCAAAGCCAAATGAAGACACTTCGGACAAATGGATTTTTGACTTCCCTAAGAGATTCGATTTACTTTATTTTCAATCTAGAATATTAAAAGTAATAATTCCAACACAACACAAGTAGTATATACAAACAAGCAAGCGATTACACTCGCTGATTGCCGCCATCTTCATCCCCTTCCGATTTGGTAGCTTTCCATTTGTAGTAAGTCCTAACGTCGTGATAGAAACCAGCTGCATTTTTACCGAAAATGGAAATCTTCTTCTCACGTTCTGGAGGGCAATTATTCCCTGTCTTGCAGTAGAAGGCGAAGTCCTCACAATTGTGGAGCAGAAAGTTGTAGTTGCCGAATCCACTCTCAAGGATGGAAGTCACCCGCTCGAGGACTTTCTCGGGTGGGTCGGCGGTAGCAGTGAAGCAAGTCATGGTTCGTTTCACTTTTGTTTCAAAGTCTGAGACCGAGTACACAGCTAGTTTGAGTTTCCCTCCATGAAGGAAGCACTCTAGGCAAGAAATTGAGATTTCTTCCACTGCCTTCTTAGCGTCGCCCATCATCCTCTTCCGATGGTCACAACATTTCTCGCAAATTTTAGTGGAACTTGACTTTATCTTTCCTTTTGGCGGGATGAAGTGAATGACCATGCCATTGCCCATGTAGATTCCTAACAACAATGTGAAGATGATATTTAGGTTATGATCAATAAAAGAAAACAACAACAGTACAAAAGTAGTATACTATATATGTCCAACTGTGGAGTTGGTCGCGCGTTTAAGCTGATGAGTTACTTTTTTAGCACAGTTAAAGGTTAAAAACTATGGTGCATGGTATGTTTAATACAATAGATTAAAAATTAGCAAGTAATGGAAATTCTCACGTACGGATTGCTCGTCGCTATGTTTATTCAAGAGCATGCCGATACTACACTAGTAGCTAGCTTAATTGGTGACGCACCTCCCTTTTATATATATAAACAACAAGGGACTAGTCCCTTACCATAAATATATATCATGGTGAGATTGAGACTTAGGTTAGAATGTGTGTGAGCAATTAGCTATGTAGAAAAAGAAGGAAAAAAAAAAAAACATAATTGGCCATCGAAGAAGGGAATTAGAACTGCCCAAGTTGGTTTGATCATGAACGAATTTGAATGATATTAAAGAGTGCACCAGAAAGGACTATAACTATTGAAAGCACTATTCCTATTTTAATCGAATGCATCACTAATTATATGACATGATGTTTAAATATCTTAAACAATATTTAGATTAAAATATGTATTAGTTCTCAAATTGCTAATCAATACAGATACACCCAAAATGTCAAGGCGTTAAAATGTATAAAATTGAACTAGTTAACATTAGTAACATATAAAAGAAGAATAAACCCACCATGATGGGCATAGGACTTAAGCTTCCTCCAGGAGTAGATGTGATCCCCTGGATTCAGATTCTCGCTCTTAGCTGTGTGGGTAAAATGTCCCATACCCCCCCTCTCTCTCTCTCTCTCTCTCTTACAGAGTTTGAAGGTGGTTTTGAAGGTGGAACTGCTCTCTCTCTCTCTCTTACAGAGTTTGAAGGTGGTTTTGAAGGTGGAACTGAAAATCTCAAATTGGGCAGATATTTATTAGTGTTGCAGGCAGCTTGCAACTGAGTTGATTGAGCTTTGAGAAGGACCATAATGGTGCAATCAAACCAAACCGTGTTGAAGAGGCTAGAGACGTGGCAAAAGTTTACTCGATCAAAGAAGTAACAATCAATAATAAAATCTTGTACAACCAAATAGTACGTGTTGAAAGTTCAAAGTGAAGAGGCTAGAGACCTGGCAATCGATCAATCAATGATAAAAGAGCCGTGCTACACGGCCTGATTCTAAGACAGGGTGGTGGCACGGTCCCCATGGGGGATCGTGCTACCGTCCGGTCTCAGAATCGGGCGGTGGGGACTTTTTCATAATAAAATTTTCTACAAAGAAATTAACAACCAAGTTCTTTCTTCACACACTGCAGACACGAGCCACTGAATCAAAGGGTGAGAATTTTAACTCAGGACCGACACTGGGTCAGTAGATTAAAGTTGACGAGATCCATTAGAAAGTGTTTGTGCGACTGAAGTGTAGTGGTACAAATACATTTAGCAGCCCAAAATTGAGAAGAGTTTTTTTCTTACACACATACAAGTTAATTTTAGTTTCCAACAAATAAAGTTGAACTTTGTCGTCTAGAGTGAACTTTTGTGAGTCCGTACAAACGCGTCCGCCAGTGGGTCACATCAGAAAACATGGATTTCTAAGATTAGAGACTTTCAAACGAAAGCCCCCAGAATTGACCAAATTGGAGTACAAGAAATTTGGCTTTAATATATATAATAATAATAGGGGCCATGATCACAGCAATAGAGTTAATGGATCCCACTTTAATATCTACACTTGGAAGGTCCTGCCCAACGAACCCCTTTTGTTTTTTTATTTTTATTGTAATTTTCTAATTTTATCTTTTATAGACATTGACAGTGGCGGCTGACCCATGATGATGTTCCTTTGAATGGGGAGGACCCAAAGTAGTTGGTTTTGGGACCAATTCTTAAATTTTAAAGTAGATTTTGAAGGCGGAGCCATAAATACCATGTGGATTTCCAAAGTAGACCCAAAACTTTAAATTTTGGAATGAGACCTCACGACCATATATTAGGTCCACCAAAGAAAAGTGATAAAAATTACTATGTTTTCTCTTCCTATTTACTTTCAAATGAAAGAAAGGACAAAATTACTGTTCATATATTACCATGTGGATTTCCAAAGTAGACCCAAAACTTTAAATTTTGGAATGAGACCTCACGACCATATATTAGGTCCACGCAAAATTACTGTCCATATATCAAAGTTGATTTTTAAAGGAGACAAAAAAAAAAAAAAGACTTCATTTTCTCTCATTCTCTCTTATCTCTCTCTTTGTGAAGAGAGAAGAAGAAAAAAAAAAAAAAAACCTCATTGCGTGTGGAATATGAGACTATTCAAGTCCACGGTTAAGTCAACATCTGCTTTTCAGACTCCTATGACCAGGTCTTTGAGATTTGATCCCATCTTTCATTGTTTCCAGTGGGACCATTCAAGTCAACAATTAGGTCAATAGATGCTTTTCTTGCATAAGATTCAGCATTGTGAAATCTAGAACTTTATGCAGAAAAACTTGAGATGTTTCTTTGGCCCAAAAGTAAATAGGAAGAAAAAGACTTTTACCAATTGTCCCTAAAACTTTTACCATCTTGATCTTAGTGAAGAAAAAAAAGGGGAATAGAATTTCAAGCATACCCTTTTGGTACAATATTGCACAAATTATGAGATATTGTGCAGTCAAATTTCCTAATTTCTTTGAAGGCCGCTGATGACACAATCTGACGACATACAAATTAAAGAAACTCTCCTGTGCTAAATGCCTAAATTGCATCTAATTCAACCATCTATTTCTATGTCACCCATCTAGAACTCCCACCATGAGTTCGGGCCTTTGAGGCTTCAGATGAGTTATAATTTGATACCAGCTACGGTAATAATGAGAATTTTGTGACTATGAAGACCAATGGCGGACCTAGGATTTACATTTAAAGGGGGCGGACCTAAACAAGTAGTTGGGTTTTATGGGAAAACTCAGAATTTTCTTATGAGTTTTGGAGGTGGACCTATAATTTAATTTTCATATATATTTTGGTGGCGATCCCAAGATTTTCATGTGAGTTTTGGAGGCAAATCTAAATTTGACGGGCGACCGTCCAATACCATATATGTGGGTACCCCCATGATCATAACCACGGGTCAACTAGACATCACATGGTGGCATGTAGGTGTTAGTTAGCTGCATACTAAAGTCTTTTAAAATATAATAGGGGAAATTTTAAATAAAGCCTTAAGTTTTTGTCTTTTTTCAAAAAAGAACATAAGTTTCAAAGCTTCTCAAATCAGGACCTAAGTTTTCTACTAAGTTCTCAATCAAGGACAACCAACCATTTAAAGATATTTTCCAGTGAATTCTTCCCTCAATTTTCTTAAAATACCCAATTTCAAATAAAGGATAATTTGGATATTTTAAAAAAGATATTAAGAGAAACAATCACCAAAAAAATATCTTTAAATGGTTAGATGTCCTTAGTTGAGAACTTTTTGGGAAAACTTAGATCCTAATTTGAAAAGTTTTGAAACTTATGTCTTTTTTTTGAATAAGATAAAAATTTAAGGCCTTATTTGAAGATTTTCCAATATAATAACTATTTGATTAAATTAAAGAAATACAATGAAAGTGAATATGAGTACACTGAACGATCCATAGTCATCATCTTCCCATTGAATTATTAACAAAATTAGACGAGACTATTTACCAAAAACAAAAAACAAAAATAGACGAGACTCATTTTCTTACACAATATTTCCTATTCTAATAACTCATTTTTTTAATTTAAGTTGAAAAAAAATGTCATATAAAGTGGATACAGGCACACTACCAAACCATGTAAATCTTGCTCCGTGTTTTCTCTTGAGTGTGCGCACGCTTCATGTACTTGTGTGCCTCATGATGTATTTGTGAGTTGATTGTAAGTTTTTATTGTGCCCCAACAGGAATTATTTTCCCTTTGATAGCTTATTATGCATCCAAATAGTCTAAGATTTTAATTATGTCTCTAACTAGCCTTAGTGGATTGGGGCCTATTGTCATGTCAGCCCAACATTGATCATCCCAACAACCACTTGAAGGAAAAACGCCCCTCACTTGTATATATCTCTTCAGTCTCCTCTTTTTCAATTAGAAAACGAAAGAAGCCATTGAAGACCTTTTATGTCTCTCTTGAGCTGCCCTTTTTCTATGGTTATGTAAGGAGAGATGGTGGGAAAAAATATATAGAAGAACACAGATTCAGTATCTCCATCTTCTTCATCCTTTATATTCTCTTGTTACTTTGAGCAAGGCTTCTAAGAAACAATTGAGGAGGGCAAGAAGGGAAGAAACTAATTTTTGATACCCAATCCATCCATACATTAGATCGCTCATCAGGCATTGATCTCTAAGCCTATGGACAATAGGAGCTGACTTGAGTGAGAGAGATTTCTAGTCTCACTTATTGATAAATACGTGATCTCACCCTTGCATGGATTGGTCTCTTGCATTGTAGCGGACTCGTAGCACTTGATCCAAAGCTTCCGCAAAGACCCCCGATTAACAAAATGAGCTTACGGATAAATTATGGATAGAATACTGGTCGGTAATAAACTAAAGGGTTTTGTTAATTAGCTCAATGAATTTAGAACTACAATCTATGAAAAGATTTATCTAATCTGTTTGCTTAAAGGGAATGGGATTGATTCAACAACGAAAAAATGGGGGAACTAGAAGTAAGGTTATTTGCTTAAAGGAACTAGGATTAATTCAATGAAACTGAATGATACTTAATTGAGCTTGTATAAGAGTTAACAAACTGTTTGAGTCAATGATTCACGTGCTTTATGATCAAAGATAAACCAAATGTACCCTGATAAGCCATGACGATATCGTTACCTGTGTAAGCCATCCACCTGACACTCAATTTGCATATATCCCGCCTACCAGATTGGATGTTTTAGTTTCTCCATCTCAGTTTTTAATGAAGTTTCTATGAATATCAAGAGTAAAAACAAAAAATACATGCTTCGAAGGGATGAACACATTGACAAATCTAACTCTTTTTTGAAAAAAGAAGAAGCATAAAAGCAAAGTAAGACACAGGAAAGAAATCACAAAATGAAGTGGGGAAAGGCTAGGATCCCATTTAGATCGATATTTATGTACAAAGAATGAGTCAAATATCATACGTAATCCACCTCCAATAGATCCTATCCCATGTTTGAGCTTGAGAATCGATCAATTGATATATCTAGACCTAATATCTAAATTACTTTATCTATTAATATTAGATTTCAAATCTATATATAAAGAGATCTTATCAGTTTAATTTTTATTTTCTAAGTTTTCGTATGTATATAAAGTAGAATTTTTATAAAGATTGAAACTAGAGGCCACTAACTTTAACAACACCATCGGCAAAACTCATTTTGGATTAGTTAATCTCAGCATTGACAACCATTAACTGGATAATTTTTTTTCCCATAAAGAGTTGGATAAAAAAAGAGCTTCTAAGATATAGAAGAGAAAGATCAATGACAATCACCCCTACTAAAGGCTTCAAGGAGCTTGGAGAAAAGAAAGTTTTCATTTCATTATAAGCAAGCAGAAAGCTAGTAGACAATAACATCTCAACAATAGAATATTCAGAGAAGAGAAGACAATGAACCTTTTAAATGGGTATTATTCCGATAGATTTGATATGTTTATCCCTTTCAAGCGTGTATTTGTTCCCTTTGTCTTCAATATTCATAGAAACTTCATTGGAAACCGAGATGGAGAAACTAAAAGATCAATTCTAGTGGGCGGGATATATATATAAAATGGGTATCCGGTGGATAACGATATTGTTACCTATATCCCAAAAAATGTACTACACCCTTATCCATTAATTTTGTATTTTCATAATCAATTTGCTTGTATACACATCCCATTTCATAATTAATTCACTTGACTCTGCTGGTCAACATTTTTTTTATAACTTTTTTGCCCCAAATCCCATAATATCATAGGATCAATGTGTGTCACATAAATTGATAAATCACATGATATCATGAGCTGTTCCATGATGTAATGACTTTTATGCAACATCTTAGAAAAAAGCTTTTTCGAAATAATAGAACCGAAGAAATGGTGGTCGGATGTGTATTTGCTTTTCGCAAAATATCATTTTTAATATTTTTTTTGTAGAAGTTTTTATCAGTGGTTTACCTCTAGATATGACTTTTCCCTTTGCCTTTCCAAAAACTCTAATATTCCCTACACCTTTTCCATGTTAGGGGAAATGACAAAAATGCCTAAATTTATTTTAAAAGTAAAAAGACCTAGAAGACAAGGTGAAAATGCCAAAAAGGCATATTTCTTTCGTTCCCTACCATGATCCCATCCTGCTTTCTTCTTTTCGTAGAGAGAAATAAGCTTGGGTGACAACTAATAATGGATAAACTTGAAGGAATTGGCCGAGTTTACACCGGAATGACTGAATTTTTTTGTCAAAAATGTGACAAAAAAATATCCATAATCTTGTTATCTTTCCAACAAGTATTCACTTGCCCAATTTGGTTTTCAAACAAGAAAATTATAAACAATATAGTGTGGAGAGGTCATATGTTGCAACTTAGTGCAATCAATGTTTTATGCTAAGTGTGAGGCTCTGAAAAGTAATATTAGAAAAATAATTAAGATCTGGGTTTTGGCACTTTAAAAGTAGGTAACTTTTTACTTTTAAAAAAATCTGAAACCATCTGATCAAGTTTATATTAAAAGAGTAGTGATGATTCTATGAAATGGGCTGCCTGACTATAAAATTCTATGGCAGAATTTCAAGTTCTGGGTTCCAAGTTTAAAAGTGGGCTCTATAAGTTAGAAATTCCCTTTTGCTTCCAAACTTTTAAGAACTGAAGTGGAGTATTTGGAGAATATAATCCTTGTGGAATAAAGTGAAAAAGCATTTTTGAACTCATAATACTAAAGCGAGAAAACATGTACCGTGCTATCCAATAAATCTGAAAATAATCACTATATTTGAGGTATAAAACCTACTCTTTTGCAGTGAATTGAACCTAATAATTTTTTATATTTTGCTAACATAATCCTCTATTTATGTGTAAAATTCCAGGTGTTTTCACATGTTAGTGGGACCCATATGTATACTAAGTTGTATATATACATTTTCCTAATTAGAACGAATTCATTGACCAAAATTTCATACCCATTTTAAAAAAAATGCATTTTTCCCATAATATGGGCCTTTTAGTCCCAAAATAGTGTAATTGTAGTTGTGGAGAAATATTCAAAACTTGCGAAGGAAGAGGAAAAAACCATATCTAAGGTTAAACTAATGTCAAAACCTCTTTTTTGTAAAAAAAGAAAAGAAAAAGAACTCACTTATTTATTACAGAAAGTGCATGATACAATAATTGATAAATCCCATGATATGAGGGGACTATCCCATGATATCATGGGATACGACGACAAAAAAGATAAAAAAAAAAACTATTAACCATAGTAAAGTGACTTTAATGATATTATTTAAAGGGAGGCGGTCCTGTAAGGACCGTCCTTACGGTTCGGAACGCCCACTGGGGCCCACCTCATGATCAATTCAAATTGACCACTCATTCATAACCCCCTTATAGGCAATGAATCCCATGAATTTGCATGGATTCGGATGAACTAGACCGTTGGATTGAGGGTCAATTTTTTTTTCTTTGTTATAAAGCTATTAAACTTGTGGACGTTGGATGAAGGGGTTAGAAATATTAGATTGACTTCAAATTTGATATGTAAGTTGACCACACTTGGATCTTTTGGCCTCAATAGGCGGTCCTTAAGGTAAACCGCCTCCGCCTCCCTTATTTAAATTTTGATCATAAAATTAAAAAAAACGAGTTTAAAGTGGTCTAATATGTAAAAACCCCTTGTTATCCAATTTTCAATACTCAAAAGGCCTTGCAAATAGTGAAGACCTTGTTGCATTTCTCTCTCCATCTCTTCCAAAACCTTCCAATTGCTCTCTCTTTCTCTCTCTCTGCTTATTACTCACTCCAGTCGACATTCCTTCTCTTTTGCCTTGCAATGTCTGCTCCTTTTCTTCTCTCTTCCTCTACTCTCGCTTCTTCTCTTCCATTTCCTCTTCTCTTATATCTCCTCTTCTACTTCACAACCATCACCTAACACACCATCTCAACCACCCCACCATCGCAGAACCCAATCAAATCTTCATTTGGAACTCAAACTTGAAAACACATGTCGATTCTGGGCGGTTTGAGTGCGCTCTCGCACTCTACTCTCGAATGCGGCAAGTGGGTGTTCAACCCGATGTCTTCACCTTCCCAACAGTAAACAGAGCGATTTCGTGTCTTCAAGATGGAGGTAAGATTCATAGCCTTGCAATTCAAATGGGTTTTGCCTCAAATGTCTATTTCTGCAATACTTTGATTGGAATGTATGGGAGGTGTGGGTGCGTTGATTCTGCTCGCAGGGTGTTTGATGAAATGCCTCTTCGAGATGTAGTGTCTTGGACCTCAATGATTTCATGTTATGTTCGGGATGAAATGTTCACTGCCTGTTTTGGGTTGATTTATGAGATGCAAAGGGCGGAGATTGGACCCAATTCGGTGACGATTGTGACCATGATGCAAGCGTGTGGCATGGTGGGAAATGCTGTTTGTGGGAGGCAATTCCATGCTTATTCTATCAAGAGAGGTTTTGGGAATTATGAGCTGGTGGTGAAGAACTCCCTCTTGTCTATGTATGTCAAAACAGGTTGTTTTGACGATGCAGAGGTTTTGTTTAATAATGCAAATGAAAAGGACTCCGTATCATGGAATATCATGATTTCAGGGTATTCTGGAAAAGGAAACTTGTTGAAAGTTGCTGATAGTTTCAATGAAATGAGGCTTGAAGTGATGCCAAGCCTTGAAACATTGACATTGGTTATCTCTTCCTTTGCCAAGGCTGGAGAACTTCGCCATGGCCAAGGGATACATGCCTATTCCATAAAAAGTGGACTAGATGATGTGTTGTTGCAGACTTCACTAGTCGACTTTTATGCAAAGTGTGGGGAAATGGAAAAATCAGTTCGTTTGTTTGATGACCTTCCAGATAAGAACAGTGATTCATGGAGTGTTCTGATGTCTGGCCTCATTCAAAATGGCTATTTCAGAGAGGCGATTGAATTGTTTAGCAAAATGCAAATTGCAGATGTGAAACCCTCCATGTATACTTTAAGAAGTATCATTCTTGCGTATTCACATTTGGGTTCTTTGAAATTGGGCAAAGGAGCACATGCTTATATCATAAGAAAGGGTTTGTATGGCCACAAAGACAACACATCAATGGAAACCACAATTCTGAACATGTATGCAAAATGTGGCAGCATTTCTTCTGCGAGAACATGTTTTAAACAAATGGCTGTCAAAGATGTGATAGCATGGAGTTCGATGATTGAGGGATATGGCATTCATGGCCTCGGCTTGAAAGCTTTGGAGCTTTTTGAGCATATGCAGACGGAAGGAGTTGCACCAAACAGTGTCACCTTCCTAAGCGTGTTATCAGCTTGTAGTCATTCAGGACTCGTGAATGAAGGCTGCATAATTTTCAGCCGCATGAGCCAGGAATTTGGCATTATACCTACCTTAGATCACTACACATGCTTGGTAGATCTTCTTGGTCGATCGGGGAAGCTTCAAGAAGCTCTTACAATGATTGAAACAATGACAGCTAAGCCTGATAGTAGGATATGGGGTGCTCTGCTTGCTGCTTGCAGGACATATTCGGATAATGCACTTGGCATATATGTGGCTCAATCCCTTTTCGATATGGAGCCTGAGAATGCAGGTTATCATGTAGTGTTGAGCAATGTTCATGCGAGTGGTGGGAGGTGGAATGAAGCCGAAAATCTGAGGAATCTCATGACTGAGAAAGACTTAAAGAAGAAACCGGGGTGGAGTTGCATAGAAACAAAAGAAGGTTTTCATGGATTTGTTGCTGGAGACAGATCACACCCTCAAGCAGGGGAAATCTACTGGACTTTGGTATGTTTGAAAAGGAGCATAGAGGAAGTGGGATATGTATCACATTACTGATACTAATTAAAATTGGCGGGTTTCCGAGGTAAAGCCTAATTGCTTGAATAACTTGGCACATTTTTGTAGTTCCTATGAATAAATAGCTGCTTCCCTTTTGGTGATAGCTCATTTTTATTGTATTTTATTTATAGTTCCAGTGTACAAATAGCTACTTGACTCTGGGCAATCTCTTCTTTATATAGGTAGACAATTGCTCTTGATGTGTTAAAAGTGTATTCTTTGAAAGAAAATGCATTAATAACTGCTATCTTTAAACGTGATTCGTTAAAACAGCTTAAATTTTCTTGAATGTATGTGGATGTTCTCTTACCCATTCTGTTTCATGCTATATACCTTTATTCACACTAATCACTTTTTTTTTTTCAGAATTAGATGCAGACTTATATAAATAAGAGAAGATTGTAAATAATTTGGCACCCCAACAGGCGGATGGGGAGACCCTAATATACAAATTGACATCAACTAAAACTTTGGTGCTGATCATGTTCTCGTGATCAGATCCCGCTTTCATTGAAGAATCTTCTTCTTCATTTTCTTCCCAGGGAATGCAAGAAACACCTGTTTTGCAGATTGTGTCAATGCCTTGATTTCATTAAGATTTGGAAAAAAAAAAACCGCCTTTCCAACTTGTCCATGACGTATGATGACGACCTTCCACTAGCAGAAAATATGGCAATTTACATAATATAACAAATTAACTATACATTTCTTAGATCAAGGGTTCATTAATGGACCCTTCAAATGTCGTCTTTTCCTTCTCACCGTCATTGGCTTTACCCCACAGTAACATGTAGAGACCTGAAACTACTAAAACTGCTCCAATGATGCTGCAAACACAGACATGCATAACACCCGTAAGAACATTAACCGGTAAGAAAGATTGATCAAACAAGTAGGCCAATGGATTGGTGAACTAGACTTTGATTTATGGACAAACCATTGACAGATATTTCAGTAATCCAATCTTTGGCTTACAGTTAAGAGAAAACCCCTACGATAAAGCTCGAAGAAGGAAAATGATTGGATGCTTGGATCATCTATTCTGGAAGATTTTTGTGTACTCCTACACCAAGGCTCATCTGATCGATGACCCTCGTCACAAAACATGGACCTCCACTTTGTGTAAGATAGGCCTTTTACAATTAAACAAGACCTGAAGGTTATTCGAAAAGGTTCCATCTCGTGAGTCAACATGGTTTGATATCCTTCCTGGATGGTTAGGTGATTTGTTGTAAGTTTTTGTTGTTTGGTTCTTTGGTTTTTAATGAGAATGAGCCTATTTACCAAAAGAAATAAAACTATATAAATAAACAGTGGAGTACGTATAAAGACACTTTTTTTCACCATCTATTTGTAGTGAAACCTTGGATGTAGCACCATTCTGTGAGAGTGGTGGGTGGGAGTAGCAGGGGTGGAAAAGGTAGGAAGATGATACACTGAGCTCAAGGAACTTCAGGCACATTTTTTAGGCATTTTGCTAAACTAATCACGAGAAAGTAACCATGTTTTGGCAACTTCAAAGTGCATATAGAAAGGCTGTCTAAAGGCATGGTCTTTATTGAACTTCTTTTTTTTTTTTAAATGAGGGGGTTTTACTAATGGTGAAACATTAGAGGCTTTAATAATCCAGTGAAAGCTACACATGGCAACCTCTAAAAATAATAAAAGATGGTCAGGTGGTCTTAAAATCTTTGGGGTGCATTCCGATCTTGATGATGCATTGATACCATCAGATGAGACTGTAATAGGATCCAAGGCCTAAATGTGTCAAATTAGTCCCTCCTTTTAGATTATCCTGATGCATCGAGATGCATTAAAAAGTAGTACTCTACTTTGATCTCCTGGCCCCACATTAGATAGAAAGTTTTTCAAGCTTTTCAATTTTAACCATGATGAAGTTGATGTAAGGAAAAGGCCTGACATACCTTCCAAGGTGAGGGTTCTTCCCAAGGATTGAAGTCTCAAGTAGGAAAGCGAAAACGATAAGAAGAGGCGAGAATGCAGCTGTGAAGACAGGGCCCTTCTTGTGGATGCACCATGTCTGTATGTAAGCTAAAATGCCTGTCACTCCAATCCCCTGTTAATTTCCATGCATTAGTAAACATATGCTTGAAAGAGAGAGCACATCCAACTTTCTGTCACGTATGACCAAAACTGGGTTTGGTGGTATTTGATTGTCATAATTTAATTTCTTAGTGCTCTTCCATTAATTTTTATTCCCCCCACCCCAAAAAAATATATATATATATATATATATATCGGTTTTATCTATCCCCTTGATGGGATTCTTTATTTGTACATTATTTTTTTAGGGCTTGTTTGTTTGCATAGAATCCATAGGAATTCAAAGTCAAATGAGCTCTGCCCAAATGATTATTAAATAGGTAAGGGGTGAAGGATATGAGGTGAGGGGAGAAGAACACGAGGTAGCAATGTAGTTACGACCCTCACTTTCCTAGGATTTGAATTACTAGGGTGATGACTGGGTATTTATTTCTCACCTCCCCTTTATTCATTATCCATTAGAATATTTATTCATTATCCATTAGAATAGAGATAATTTGATAGTCATTTTTGGAAATTCACGTTTTGTTCCTTCAACTTAAACTGTTTTTACAAGTAGAAGTCCTGCGATTCTTATGTATTCAATTACCTAGGATTTTTCTATGAGTGGGTAAATATGAAGACCCAAATTAAAGGTGAATATCTAAAAATGACAATCAAATAACCTCCCTTGAAATGGAAATTGAATCAAGGGGAGATGGTAAATGAGTACTTAGACATCACCTTACTAATTCAAATCCTAAGAAAGTGAGGTTGCATCTACATTGCTACCTTATATCCTTAATGGCTTTACCTCTCACCTTTTAATAATCCTTCGGTGGAGCTCATATCATGTGGCTGACCCAGCATGGTTGGGATAAGGCTTTGACGACGATGATGATGAAGCTCATTTCACCTTGAATTCCTCTATGTTTTATGCTAACAAACAGTAATGAAATTTGATAGTGGTTGCTTCTGAAAGAACAAGGAAAAAAACTCATCTAGAGTCCACCAATAATCAATCCAAGCTCCTCAAACTAACACCAAACTCACTTACATTAATTGGCATTCATACCAATTCAACACTCCCCTAATCTATCTATTGCAGGTTGGAAGGCAAAGAAATTGATGGCTTTAGAACTAGTAAGCTTTGGGGCTATAAATGAAAGGATTAGGGAGATGAAAATGTGCTAACCTTCCTTGGATAGCTTCAATTCACAAAATCTTCTAGCCAATAATATTTTATGAATCCATTTTTTTTTTCTGTTTTGTTATTCAACTTGTACCTTCATTTAAGAATATAATCAATCTTTATTCTTAATTTAAAAACATAATTTGCAGCAATCGTCCATGGTGGGGCTTGCTGAATGATTTATGTTGACTATGGCCAAAATTTAGTGTGGCTCATGCTTTATATCTTTGCAGAATATGCATCTAAGACATGGGTATATGATAGTCCATGGTCTGGAACATGGCAGGTGCATGATCAATTGATCATAGAGATGTTATGGAAGAAATATATTTATGATTGGATAACATCAGCCATCTGATTATGGACAAGCAAATGGTCGGAAGAAATAGAGCTGAGACTGGTCAACAACAAAGAAGAAAATCTCCAGCAATTGATATGAGTTGGATAATCGAATCCATGCAACAAGTAGATGTCGGAACAAATGCAAATGCAAGTAAGCAAAGTGAGAGATGAGAGTGATTATTACCCCAAAGAGGATGACAAGGAGCATCAGTCCCTGTTCCCACTTCAACACCCAAAATTCCCTTTTTACAAAACATGCGGCCAAGATGGATGCTTGGATGGTCCCCCAGAAGCTCATCATCGCAGACAATGAAAGATCTACTGGGTACTTTCGAGTCACATGATCCTACAGAACCAAACACAATAAAATAAAATAAAATAAAAAATCTTACACCTGTTTGTCTCATTTAGTTGAGTTCTGTAGATATGTAAGACTTCTATTTTTAAATATGGTTAAAATTGAAAGAACATGAATATCCAAAAATGACCATAAATTATCTCTCCTATAATTGAAAATGCTCCAAGCGGAGGTGGGAAAGGAATACCCAGTGACCAGCCTAGTAATTCAAATCCTACGAAAGCAAGGGTGGCATCTACATCACTACCTTATATATTTTACTATCTTTTACTTTTCACCTCTTTAATATCTTTAGGCAGCTCATTTGACAAATGAATTATTATTTATTCAATTTCGATGTATTCTATGCAAAGAAACCCGCCCTTAAAAGGGTCTCTTCAAAGGGTCATTTTTAGGTTGGGAGCCTGTGCGGCCACTAATACATGTATCATGATAAAAACTGCATCCATACAAGAGAAACAAACAATTGGACTGGCTCCTGTGTATGGTAGCCAGTAGAGTAGGTATGGAAGAATGCTCATGTTTTGTTGTCCTTTTGTATATTTATGTATGTACCATTAAACAGAAAGATGGAAGAAAAGATAAAAGGTGTAGCAGACAAAGGATAAGGAGATCGGAAGTGATAGGAACATATGATCCATTGGAACTGCATGGGATGGTCTTGAGATCATTGAAGGCACCAATGGAGAGGAGATTAAGTGGAGCAGTACGTAGCGTAAACCTCACCATTAGATGAATCAATCAGGAAAACATTTGATTTGCACCTACTTCACTCTTTCTTTCTTATATTGTAATCACATATTTCCCAGTGATCAATCTAAAAGCTGCCCCTACTTCTGTTGAAATTAAACTTGGTCTATTAGAAATCAAAGGGAAAGATTTACTTTGAGCAATTTTGATTAATAACAGTGCTCCTAGAGGTGGCAAAATCTGACTCGGCTCACATAATCGATCTGATCTGCAATATATATGGTTTACTCAAAGGTCAAAAGACCTCACCTGCATTTAAAAAGGTCAAGTTAGAGTCAATCTGTATAACAAGTCTAACCTATTTAAATGGGTTCGGCTAAGGTTAACCCGCATACGTAAACCCATCGAACCAATTTATTGATCTATTATTTTGATACTTAGAATAGCTTGTTTTATATAGACCAATCAGATCTTGTGTTGGGCGCATTTTCTTTTCTTTTCTTTTCTTTTTGTGTGCCTGCAACTAAATTCAAACACAGCCTTTAATATTTGGAAAAGATTTGAGGTTTGGGACAAAATTCTATGATCTGGGTTGGGTTTAATGGGTTGAGCTGCATTCAATGCACCCTATAGGTTATGGGGGTCAGGTCTGGTTGACCCACATCCGGTGTAGGTGAAATTTAACCCATCTAAAAACTGAGCTGATAATTATTGGTTGAACTTTAACCTATAAACACCCCTTGTCAATCTGACCCATTTTGACTTGATCCAACCCATTTACCACCCCTTGCTACGCTCCAAAGATGTACAATCCAGAATCATGGACTAAATAGAAACCTTAAGGTGGGCTCCACAATTTACATCCTAGTCGCACTTGTATAATTCATTCATAATTGACATATATATCTGTCGCATGTGTATTGTTGTTTGATTTTTGTCACACTCGACAGTGCAAACCACCCTATGTCATGGACCATGATCCGATGGTTACTGTTTCTCTCCACCAGAATTACTAAGGATGATGGCCAATCCAATGTGTAAACCATTAAATGGACGGTCCAATTTCACTGATCAATTAAACATCCCCACCCAACATTCATTCTCAAAACTAAACTCAGGAAGAGACCATGAGGCTGCAGCTAGCACGGCCATTGTGAGCATCAGGCCGCCTATCCACGTCGCCGGGGAGGAAGAAGACGAGCTCAGTATCGCCGGTCCTCTCCACAAAACCATCACCATTGATCCTGCGGTTGAGATCGCGACGCCCCATATCTTGGTCTGGCCATGGATGCATGCTACTAAAGCAGATCATTTCTCGTTTGAAGATCACTGCTAGTACAAAGATCACTACTGTAAGTGTCTTGAGAGCAATGCTGTGATAGATTGCACCAACAAAACCCAGGCTCAAAGTCAAAAGCATTTGACAAATAGTCACCCTGTGCATTGACAAAAATGAAATAATGGTTCTCGCTTGGATTCCTGATGATAAAATAGAAAGGGAAGAAATAAAAAAAAACACCCTGCTGTGGCATAAATTAAGAGATTATGTGTTTCTGTTATTCAAATCTAATCCTACAATAGACAATTTTAGGGTGCTTTGATTTTAAATTAGATCTAACAAAGAAAACGACAAAAATACCCTAATATCATTTTCAGATTTTTTCTTTAATAAATCATTTAAGAGAAAAATCAAGTCCAACCCAAATGAGCAAACGGGGCCCACTTCAATTACCTTTTATGCATGGACGACTTAAAAGCCGGATTCTAAATGACTAAAAATCTAGCTTCATTTTACAATGATCAAAATCAAAATCACCAGCTTTGGGGTGGAAAGAAGTTAATAATAGACAAAAACCTCTTATAAGTTAAAAGGTATTTCTGTCTTTTATCAAAAAAAAATTAGGGAGAGGATTTTTTCTTTTGGTACCGAGCCTAAGAAGCTGGGACCCAAGAGAGCAGAGCCCTCCTTGGCCCCCAGTTTTTGTCCATTTTTTGGGGCTTAAAATTTCTTTAGCCCATATAATATATAGGTATGTAAAAAATAAAAAAAGGCTACCCAAGACATGAGAAAGAGCCCAATTTCTAAACAGCCCATTACAAAAGGGCCCTAAATTAATGATTTTGTGTTATATTTAAAAGTAAAAAATGAAAAAAAGAGTATGAAACTTTGGAAATTGAAAAAGATTAGGTCGGCTATTATAGAGTAGTTTTGGATGTCGATTCACTTTCGACTTCGGAGATCAAATACACCCCGTCTCTCTCTCTCTCTCTCTCTCTCTCTCTCTCTCTCTCTCTCTCTCTCTCTCTTCTTATTCGCAATCAAAACTGGGTCTCCTTATTCCCAATTAAAATTGGATTTTCGGACTGCGAAACCATTTTCGACTTTCCATTTATGTGTTTCACTGCTTTGTGCCGATGAGCCGGGAAGAGTATCAGGTGATTGAACATTCTCTCCTTTTCAAGTTTCAAAAAAAAAATGAGCCATTATTATTTTTATCTGTTGTTTTAATCTTTTTGACTTTTAAGGGGACAAGACTATTGATTAACATTTTTTTTTTTGTTATATAAAAATTTGTTGTATACATAAACTCAATACAAAAATAAAAGGATAAGAAAAGGTACTACTAAGTTTAACCACAATATCAATTGAATCAAATGATCTTTCCCTTATTATGAAGAAAAAAAATCAGTTAAATCATCACATTATGAAAATACAAATAATTTGTAGATGGGTTACGTTTAGCAAATTTGTTGATTGTTGTTTATTTGATTTAATTATTTACATATGCTCTTATGGTGTTGATTGAGTTATTGATGGTGGCCTAGTACTCTATTGTTTCGCAACCTCGGTATTTTTACCTGAATTTGAAGCTTTTGAATTTGGATTGATCATTGGTTCTTGAGTTCTGCATTAGATTGTTTCCTAAAATCATGCATCCTAGAAAGTACCTCTCAGGGTCCGAAAAAAGAAGAAAAAAATGAAAAATTGATACACTTATTCAATCTCAATCAGGAGCTCTTGATAAGTTTGTTGTTGCTAAGAAACAAACAGATGATTCAGTTCCAGTTGAAAATTTTGAGGATGAAGAATTTATAGATTCAGTAAATGAAGAGCATGAAGAGACACTTGATGAGGAAATTAATCAGTGGATTAATGAAAATGACAATGAGAATGATGGTAGTCAACATGAAGACCAAAATGTAAAATTTCAGCCTTCAAATGTTGATGATCCGAGTAATTGGGATAAGTGAAAGGCAAGTATAATCAGTTATTTATGATTAGAAGCTAAAAGATTTGGTTTTCTTTTGATTTTACTATACTTGTGATTTCAGTCCTGTTTTGTACAGGAATTTAATTAAATTTGGATTGATTGAATGATGTTGAGATGGAATAAATGGAAATAGAAGTGTAAATCTTGTGTGTAAATAATGAATAAGGAGTGGAACAGGAGGTTCCTTAAGTTGTTTGCAGGATGGAAGTTTTTTGGAGGAAGACAAAATAGAATTCTGAATGAATCCTGTAATTCTGGGCAGAGTTCGGTTAATCGAGGGTTAACCGAACTGCTGACCGACGTTATGTATATAAGGGAAAGTGTATCTCTGGTTTTCAAACCGAGATCTGACCGAACATAGTTCGGTCAGCCGACATTGAAACTTCGGTTAACCGACAAGTCAACCGAAGTGTAGTTTCAGAGATGTATTGCTCTCTAGATTTTGAACCAAGAAGTATCCGAAAACATAATCGATGGGGTTCGATTAACCGAAGGTTAATCGAGGAGCTGACCGACAGTTTGTAAAGACTGTATTTAATTCTGAGATTAAAGAAAACAAGGCCTATTGATTAAATCAAGGTTGTTCATATTGTTTATACCTCCAAAGGTGGTAATTAAGGGGACTTTAATGTACAAATTATATATAATTTTGATTTCATCGAGAATAACACAAGTACATTAAATAACTGAGTATTACACTCAATTGGATGATATTGTTTAATTGAAAGTGATTGAATTTAAATTGTTAAGGATATGTTCGATATTGTCTTAAGTGACAATATATGATGAATCAAACTCGAATAGGGTAATTATTGATTTGTATATTGATTTGAATCTTAAAAGGATTATTGATTGAATTATATTCGTTCATTTTTTGTTAAACGTAAATTAAATGAAGTGAATTGTATTATACACTGAGTCTGGCACTACATAGTGATTTCTGTCTACTGCAGCAGATTATTTGGAAGTGTTCCGGAACTCCGTGGTGATGCCAGTGATCTCTGATCAAGAAATTGAGTAGATGTCATTTATTTGATAAGTCCTTGAGACCTGGGTCATGAATGGTAAACCCTTCCGCCCCGTGTTAATAGAGGAAATAAATGATCCTTAAGGCCTGGGTCATGAATGGTACGCCCTTCCGCCTTGTGCCAATAGAGGAAATAATTTATAAGTTCTTCCTTTTTAGGGAGATGTAATTTAATTAGAAATGCTATGGTAGTCTGCCAAATTATAAAGACTCTCATTGATTTGGAATTGTAATTATATTGTTTAATAGTGAATTTAGATAAGTTGAATATATGATTAGCATGTATAATCATGAATCTGTTTATACATTGCTGAATTGTCGAATTCATAGTATTATTGATGGCATTACAGGCACAACTACTATTGCTAGTCCTTCAGAAGCCACAACGTCGACATGAATGACTAATCAAGTTTCTTCAGAAGGACTAGTTGAGTAAAGATGAAGTTTTGTAATAATTATGTTTGGAAGAGAACTTTTAGAGAACGTTTTAATATTATTCATATTGTAAATAAAATTTTGTTTATATAAGCAATGTATATTTTTTTATGTTCCGCATCATGTGTAATTTGATATCCCTTGTGAATTTTATTGTTAAAGTTCACGGGAGTAAGTATGGTCTCAACTTGGGGTTAACTCGATTTAAATTTTTATCTCGGGCTCGAGTCGTGACACTACATTTTCAATTCGGGTCAGGCGAACTTGACCCGGATCTACATGCGGTCCTAGCTACTTTACCAGTACGCTTAAATTAGGGATGTACGTGGGTCTCTGATTTTCTGATTATCCGGAGGTCCCCATCCGTTAATAACGGGGTTTAAGTCCTTATTTAGTTTTGAATAAGTGAACGGGTTTGGACTGCCCTTTATCTCCCACTTATTTGTTATAGTCATGGAGTTTTTCTCTGTTATAATGAATCAATATGTTGATGCTCATATGATACAATCTCCTTTTGTGAAAAAGGATGTAATCATTTCTCATTTGATGTTTGCTGATGATCTAATTGTGTTTAGCAAAGCTACCACAAGTGCACCAACTAATCTTAAACACTTCATTCACCACTTTAAAGAATTTACAAGGCTTGGGGTCAACTGGCTAAAAAGTGCTATTTTTTATGCAAACTACACTAAGGAAGATCAAACTGTTATATCTTCGATACTGACTATTCAAAGAGCGACTCTCCCAATCAGATATCTCGGGGTACCTCTTTCATCAAAATGGCTAAATTTCAATGACTGTCAACCTCTTTTGGCCAAAGTACACCAATGATTATCAGGATGGAAAGCTAAGATGATATTTTATTGAGGAAGATTGGAGTTAATTAAGTCCACTCTCTCTTCGTTTCATTTATTCTGGAAGAATGTTTTTCTTCTTCCTTAATCAATATTACATGCTTTAGACCGACAGACTAGAGATTTCTTTTGGAATTGCTGGGGCCCACCTTATCTTCATCCTATAGCTTGGAGCTCCATTTGCTAGCTGGTTGATATGGGCGGGTTGGGTGTTCGCTCTATTTGCGGACTTGCGAAGGCAGCACTGCTATGGCAGGTATGGAATGTTGTTCTTAACAGAAAAACTTGCTGGAATATCTAGGTTAAGCAAGATATTTGAAGGGTGCATCCTTCTGGGATGTTTCTGTTCCCACATCTGCCTCTTGAGGTTGGAAAGGTATTTTAGCTCGTAGACCTTTGGCACTCCCTCACATAAAATTCTTGATTGGGAATGGACACACCACACACTTTTGGACTGATCCATGGCTTCAGGGAGGTCGTCTACGGAACTGTTATGGCTCTTGAGCTATATATGATATGGGCTTAGGAGCGGATATAAGGGTTAGTAGATTCATTCTTAATGGTGATTGGATGTTTCCAACCACTACATCGAATGCCCTAATGGAGATTTTTCACAACATCCCTAATGAAACTAGTCCATGGCCACATTTTGATGATGAAATTGTTTGGACACTTGAAGAGAAGGGGTTCTTTTCTTTAAAATCTGCCTACAAATTTATTTGTAACATTCCTATCCATCAGCTTGGTTGGCCATCAGCTATATGGTTCAAAGGGTGTATTAAAAAGCACTCTGTTTGTGCTTGGATGCTATTTCAAGGAAGGCTCAAAACTAAGGATTTCCTATTGCGAGGGAATGTTGACTGTGATACTTGTTGTGCACTTTGTGATTGTATACGGGAAACATCTACACATATCATGATTCAGTGTCCATATACACAAGAAATTTGGAAAGTGCTACTTTCTAAAAACTGAATTTGATACCAATTAGTTGTTCTGATGCTCATGAGCTTTTAGATTCTATTGTTTCTCATATTGGTCAAAATAGGGAAGATACTATCATTCTTAGAAAGCTTATTTTTAATGCTTATGTGTGGCATGTGTGGGCTGAACGTAATGCAAGAATCTTCAGAATCAAAGTAACACCAAGTGGGTCTGTAGTACAGCGCATTGTTCAGGTGGTGATGACTAAAATCTTGTATCTTGCTCTCATGTTACCAAAGGACATTCAGTGTCATTGGAATGTTCCTTTGAATGGGCCAGCTATTGTAAAAAACCTGGTTAGTGCAAGACCTCATGGTTGGACGGTCTCAATTGTTACTATGAATCAGGTATTGATTGGTATTCTGTGTAGAGATGTTCACCATCCTTGGAAGGGACGGCGAGTGCAGCTACTACATTCTTATGATGGTATCTACCAACTTCTACAACTTGTTCCTTCGGATATTTCATCCCTTACTATTGAGACTGATGCTTCTTTGTAAAAGTTCCTTCTCAATCCAAATCAATCTGAATGAGCTATGCGTTTCCATGCGAGATGCCTCCATGCTGTGGTTAATAGCTTTGATCTTGTCCACTTTGCCCATCTTCATCCTCAGACTGTGCGTTTCAATAAAATCATAAGCAGGTTTCCTGGACCACCAATGCTGAATGTTGATAATATTTATCTTCTGTATAACTCTGTTCATAAGAGACTTTAGACTTTATTTGGTTTGATTCATTTATTTAATTTGATTAGTTTGATTTGTAATTGAAGGGGTATGCCCCTTAGGTAGCTTCTATAATCATCTTGATAATAGACTTCCATTTCTGTATATTTTTATTGAGCAATTGAAGAACTAACTTACTCTTAAAAAAAAATTAAATAGGTTCGGGTCCGATTCCACTTTTGTTCCGACCTGTGGAGTTGGGACCGATATATTACCTCAATTTTCAATAAAACTTCCTAAAAGCTAGTTTTTTAAATTCATTCTCTACCTAACCCAGACCCATCCCATGCACGGAACTGGTTTTGGTTCCATTTTCTCGGCCAATTTCAGAACCAAGAAACTGGTTCTGAACCAATCCCAAGTCCGGGTTAAGTTTGTCACCAAAGGTGGGAACCCTTTGAATTTTATTGGGTCCCACCTCACGAAAAAAACACCAATATGAGGTACTTAGAAATCATCCCTCCAAGCAATGTTAAACTCACCAAAATTTATTTTTGTAATCTTGTCCATGAGACGTAGTGCGCGCCCAAGCAAAACTTAACAAACATATGAGCCAAAACATAACATTGCATTGCATACTTTTAAATCTCCATCCCGAAGTTTAAGCGGCAAGCCCAAGCCCGACCCTAAGACGGCTTGGTCGTAGGTATCAAGCCCATGCCCGACCCATCTAAAATAGGTTTAGCCCGAAATCGAGTGGATTAGTTTTAGTTAAAGAAATGTTTCAATAAATTGTTCCAAGTTCTAACTGAGCCAATTAGGTGTGGGACTACGAGTGTTCGATCTCTCATTATAGTTAAAAAAAAAAGGTTTTTGCATCAAATGTGCCTCTCATTCGAGCAGGGATCGGTTTCGGGCTTTCTTCTAATGAATCCAATCTCGGCCTATATATTAAAACCAAAGCCTCATGCTTGGCCCAAAGTGGATTGGGCTCGAGTCAAACTTATTTCAAATGAGCCCATTTGCTACCCTTATGAGACCGCCCCATCTTAGTTATATATATATATATATATGAAAATATTCATGCGCATCCATTTTTCACCATATTATGGTGCGGGACAACATAGTAGGCCAACTTTACGATACATCCAAATCATTTTCATACATGAGGTCTTTTAAGTACACTAGATCCATCAAGTTTTCACCTATGCAAATGGACCCAACTGTTGGATTGAAGGTAAAAAAAAATCTTTAATATAAAGTCCGTAAATTTGTTGGTCACAGATGAAAGGGTTAGAAACATGGGTTGACCCCAAACTTGATACATGAGCCCATACAAGAAGGCTCTTTCTATCTCTCCAAGTCTCATGATCAGTGGGGCCCTACGTGGGCCCTATCAAGTTCGTCCCTCATCACATAGTGAGGGAAGGATGCACGTGAATATCCCACATATATATAATTTTCATTAAATGAGATAAAATATTACAGTTGGTAAAGATGGCTAATAGTTCATACTAATGATATAGCTCATAAGGAAATTGAACTTCATCCAAATTAATTAGACATATGTTTCCATTACAAATTTTCATAAATGAATCGCCAAAATTTTTTAAGTGATGAATTGTATCAATGAACCATATATGCTATAGTCATGATTTATAATTTGAGTAGAGTTGTGACTACTCTTTTGAATAGAGAATGTAATGAGGTTTGTATTCCAATTTCAATAAAGAGACTTTTGATTATATCGCTTCCTAACATCACAACATAAAAGGAGATCAAATGTCGTTTTTGTGAATAGCTGAAATAATCATTTTTTAATTACATTAGCAACACACCGTAAAAGGAAATCACCAAAATAAAAGAAAGAGTATCTCATTATCTTATAGCACTTTTTGCAAAGGAGAAGAAAATGATGCACCCCAAACTAAATAAATCTGTTGCAAGCTTAGCACACCATTCTATACTTCAACAACGCAAAGCAGAATGATAAGGGACATTATAATGTTAAAAGAATCACTAAATGGATATAGACAAAAAAAATTTTTAGTCTAATAGGTAACGTTTACCATTGATATTAATGACATTACGTTTTTTTTTTTTTGCAATAACCCAAGTTGGAAATTTTGGGACGTAACTCTTTGGAATATATGAGCACTTTTTGAAGTTTTAAATTTGTATGCGGAAATCCCTCCTCGTGTAAATAAGCAGAGGACTAGCGATCACAGCCATGCATCAAAACAATGGGAGACAACAATATTAATTCATAGTATGATTTATGTTGAAACCAAATCTTCTTTAAATTAAAGAAAATCAAAAGACATGGTAGGTAGAAGCAAGGCATGCCAAGAAAAATAACAAATGAGGGACATCTTTCCACTATTTTGTTGTTCTAGAATGTTTATACTACAAGACTTTTATTGACAATTGTATAGTGGCAGTTCATTATTTTTCCGCTGCCGAAGGTAATTATTAGCGATGGTTTATAATTACTCGCTCTATATCCACAAGGTTTTAACTTTTTAACTTCTTTTAGGAAGTTTTTTGTTGTGAACGAAAATAGCTGCCTTATATTATGTTTTAGCAGCGGGTATTGATGTCAGTCGCTGTTTTTAATAACCATTTAGAAGGTTTTATTTATTTATTTATTTTTATATTTTGTATGGGAAGAAAATTGCCCTTGTTGTTATATATTAGAGGAATAGGTTCCAATTTTGAAATTGGAGTCCGATTTCGCAATTGATTGCGAAATTGGAGCTCAATTTCGATTTAATTTGTGAAATCAAGACTCCAATTTCGATTTCTATTTTGATTCGAGAGAAATTTTAAGATTTACATCGAGAGTCCACTTTTGTTAACCTTGTTTAGGTGAATCTAAAGTTTTAATAAATCTATTACCGATAATAGATTAAAGAGTGCGGATGATACAAAAACTCTATCTTGCTCAATAACCCTATCTAGCAAAGTTAAAATGAGTCTTCTTGTGTAAATTTAAGTTTTTTTAATATATCTATTTTGGTTATGAAATTTTAAAGTTTTGTGAATTTAAAAGTGAGTCCCATATAGTTCCACGCATAACAAACTTTTTGAACTGGACCTCATATTCTAATTCCTAAAGGCAGGGCCATATGTTGTAATTTCTAAATATAGCCCTCCATCCTAATTCCTAAAGATGGGTCCATGTTCGAAGATTTAAAGTTGTCCTCATCATGTACGACAATTTCTATATCTTTTTTCTTTGTAGTATAATTTGGAGAATTGATTCTTTTCTTCTTTTTTTTTTCTGTTAGTACTTTTTTAATATTCTTTTTTAGTGATTTCTTTTTTTTCTCTCTTTTTATGATGAAAATATCATTTGTTAAATAAATAGTAAAAAGTAAAAAAAGATGAGGTTAATTTAATCTATGATGCAATTTCACAAAAATCATTTAGGGTTACCTTTTTTCCTATGCCACCCATTTCCGATTAAGATTTTATGACTGCAACATAAAAATATATTTATCAATAATTTTATAATTTACTTAAAAAATGAAATCATCATATTTATGGAAGATGTTCAAAAGTATGACATTAAAAAATATTCAAAATAATATCAACATAAATCGAAAAAAGAGATATTAAAACAAACAAAAATATAATCAAGTAGTTTTTCATATATAAAATAATCCTTTCAACATGCTCCATTGATTTTAAAAAATATGTTATATCAATAAGCTGAATTCAAGCCACATTTATATTCTTATTCAACATTTAGTCTATCTATTTGGGAAATAAAGAAGTCCAAGTTCCTTTTGTTTAAAAGCAATTGATATACTTTCAGTTGAATCTAAGTTATTTGATTGTAAGCGAACTGATTAAAGACCATAAGAAAATAATAAAAAACCATTTTCAATTATACAAGTATCATATGATATTCTATTTGTTAATATATGAATAATATAATATATATACATAAAACGTAATAAGTAGAAGTAAAACCTTTGAAACGAGAATTGTTAAAGAATTCATATAGCCTGTGACATAGACTCAAGCACCCTTGGAATTGGTTTAACTTGGTTTGGTTAATACGATATACTAACTTTTCAAAAAATAAAATAAAATTAAGCGAGGGTGCGGTGGGAGACTAATACATGAAAAATTAATATGTTTGAATTAAATGAAAGGGCATACCCTATTTATTGGCTAAAGAAGTCATAGATGATTGACAAGTGTTACATATTCAAATGATATTAAAAAAGTTGTGACTCCAAATATCACTCATTTAAACTCTCACACAAAAAATATGATATATAACAGATACTATGAGAAAAATGATAGTATAAAGATAGGGAGTTAATGACTGGCGAGTGACTTTTATAAAATCGCTATAAAAAGAATTTGATTACAAATATCACCCATCTAAATTACCACATCAAAAGGATGATAACAAGTGTCAACAAAGAAAAAAGGTGACAATTTAAAGATAGGGAGATGAATTGAATGGATTAATTAAACATTTGCTCATTCACAAATGTACATGCCAACAACAAAGGTGGAAGTGTTGTGTGTACCATTGCTTTGTAAGAACATCCTTTTAAGTGTAAAAGAGCATCGATTTTACTTATCAAATTGCATTGTAAACACAGAAATATACAATAAAAATATATTCATCTTCAATTTTTCACCACCATTGCCTACGAATTTCATGCTGTAAATGTATTTGGTTGGTTGCACGGGCATCGCTTGCTAGTTATATAATATTAAGCCCGTGCTTAGCACATTCACATATGTCTTTTACGCTTGCTATGTAAAATACTTTATAAGCTTTTGAAATAAATAAAGAAAACTTCTTATTTATTAATTAATTCACAATATGTATTAACCTTTTTTTTCATGGATACGCAATTGAGTTTATCATTCACTCAATCAATGTGTTCTTTAAGATGATCAATTTTATTCATCATTCAAGATGCATGAGACAATGATATGTATTTGAAAAACAATAAACTTCAAATATAAAGTTAAGAATAAATAAGCAGTTTTATTGGGTTAAAATACTTATTTACTGAGATATACTTGTGTGCTATCAACCCAATGAACAACCTTGCTTGAATTTAAAAATAGATCCAGATTACATACTCTACTTAATTTTCCCGCATCTATCAGATATGTAGATATCTAGGTCCATTTTAATCATTAAGTTGGGGAGACCGAAAAAGACTCTAATGAAGTAGTTAGGAAAGAAATGTAGGATTGTAGAATTACAATGAACATAACATCGAATTGAAGATTTGTTATAGTACAATGTTTACAATAATTTTATATTCATTTCTTAATGTAAAACTCTTTCAATGTAAAACATAATTGATTTTACTTATCAATTGGATCATATCAAAATATGTCTCCAGTCTTTTATAATTTGAATGCAATTGTTGGTCGATGACACGGGCCTCATTTCCTAGTCACATTGACAGATGGAGAATGGTGCAATCGATCGTTCAGTGGGTTACATTTATCTCTACAGCCCAACTAGCACATGTTAGTTATATTCATGATCATTGCTAAATAGGCTAAATGGACCCAACACGCCATGGCCTATATATATATATATATATATATAAGGAAATAATCAGGTGAGAACTTTTCTCACGGTTCATACTGAGAGAACTATGGGGTGGGGCCACCTATCACCTAATTCAAACCTTGCAATGGACATAGACCCCTTTAATACTCACACGCTCCAAGGTTTGGCATCAATGCGGATGAACTGGACCGTTGGATCGAGTATATATTCATACGAATGGATTGAACTTGTCGGCCATGGATGAAGGAGTTAGAAGCATGGAATTGGGACCAAACTTGATATTCGTGGTGGTCCCATATAGATCTTTCAATCCCCACCGGTCCCATTCTAAAATAGGGCCCCCCTGTGGGCCCCACAAAAAAGTTCTAACGGGATTCCTTGAGAACAATTCTCACTGGATCACATCCCATATATATATATATATATCTAATGGACCTCTTGGCCCCAATGGAAGTGTGAGCTAAAAAAATGCTAACATTAAAATCAAATTGCTCTTGGAGGTAGTGGTGGCATCAATCACCAAATCCTAGCACTAACAACAAAGAGATTTCTTTTTCATTTCGAAACACACTACATAGGTTTTTTGGTAGATTATATTTGAATGTTAAATTGCATCTGAAACAATAGAGAGTAAAGAATGAAAAAACCATACAATTATGCCATGAATTAGCTAGAGAAGTTTATTTTTCTTCCCACATGCCTCCAATTCCTTCCTAATCTTGAAAAAACACGAGCATCAATGGAGGAATACTGAACCTGCTTCAAACTAAGCTGGTGAGCATCCCAGTTACTCTTACCAATCTCCATTGGCTTCACCACATTGTTAAGATCAAGCGCCTGGCTCGCCAATGTCTCCAAAGATTTCTGCCATCGAACCTTTTTGCAGCCAAATACTTCCACTGTATTCATCACGCAAAAGTCGTAATTGAAAAGCAGATATTCTTTATATCCAATTCCAACACCAACTAAAGTAATCTGATCATCTCTGAGGAATTCATATTTATTGAACTCACTTAAGATTAAAATACACTTAAATAATCAATGGAGAATTTATGTTCCCATCTGCCTCCAACATTCCTTTCCCTTCCTTCTCTTGGTCTTTAGTTTTGCCCCATAAAAGCATGTAGAGTCCCAAAACCACCAACACTGCTCCAATGATGCTACAAACATAATCACCAAAATTCACAGCATATTTAGAGTGAGGTAAAGGGGGAAAAAAGAAGATCAACAAAATAACTTACGAGGGGCAATAGGGAAAATAGGAGAAGCCCCAAAGTGAGGAAATTAGATAAAGTGGAGTAGAGGAAAATGTGGAAGAAGAATAGATGCTTTCACATTTAGCATTCATAAGAAAACATTGAAAAAAATATTTATTTTCTCTCGAAAAAATGGTCTTTTATCCAAAGTTATGAACCAGCCAGTTTTCTCCTCTGATAAGAAGAAAATAGGACACAATTTTCCCTTTCCAATCAGTTGCCAAGAACATGGAAAAAATTAGTTTAGATCATTTATCATGTGGTCCCTAATATGATTGATTGGGAACCATCGGAACAAGCAGGTTAGACATGGGTTTATCCAAATCCAAATCTTATCACGTCTTTAACATGCAGTTCCAATTTTGACGACTTGCAGACAAAACTTTGGCACACTCCATCTCTAAATGTAGGCCCATGTATCATGATTTCTAAAGGTGTTCCCAATATTGTGTTTTCCTAAAAGATGTGCTCCATCCACCGCAATTTCTGAAACCGTTGGTTCCATGTTGAAATTTCTAAGGTAGGCCACGTGCAGCAATAACTAAAAGATCGACCCACATTGTGATTACTAAAGGTGGGTCCTAAATTCACAATCAAGAAGGTGGATCCACAATATAATTCTAATAAATGTGGGCCTCATGTTGTAGTTCCTAATGGTGGATCCTTAATAATTTCTAAACGTGGGTCTCATGTTGTAATTTCAAAAGATGGGTCCCATGTACGTAGTATGTATTCATAAAGTTGGGCCCCATGAGTAGCCACTATGAAATCCCAAACTGTGGAGCCCATGTGTACAATATCAAATGGTGGGTCCCATGTACGGTGTACCATAATGCATAAGTGGTTTACAATCAAGAACTCTAGTAGCTATGAAATAGGGAATGTAATTCAGGATGCATACAATTTTTGGGTAAAAATTCCAAGCGAGTGAAATGTGGAATTCAGAAATGTCAGAATCAGAGTATTTCAAAACTTCGATATTTGGAAGTTCTAGATATCCACCATGTGTGAATTCCAAAACTTTTAGTATAAAAATAGGCTTTTAGATTTGTGAAAAGCCCTAGGATAAACAAACCTTCCCAGGTGAGTTGATTCCTTCAGGACTGTTGCCTCCAAGATGAATGAGAAGACAATGAGGAGTGGCTGGAAGGCCGTTGTGAAAACAGGACCTTTCTTGTGCACGGACCATGTTTGAGCATAATAAAATAACCCTGTCACCAGGATGCCCTGAAAAATATAGCTCACACTTTATATATTGGGAAATATTTAAATGCATCTATCCATCACCATAGGTGAGAGATACTCTCCTTTTTGGAAAGTTTCAAGTAGATAGGGAGTATTCCTATGTACTTGAAAAGTCACTTTTATATTTGAAACTTTCCAAAAAGAGGAGTGTCACTCATCGTAGATGCATATGAACAAAGTGCAAGTCCACATGTCCACATGTTTAAAACAGAGTTGTCAATTGGTTAGATTTGTGCATACACACAGTGTCTAGGATTAGGCCCCCCAAATCTAAAATTTGGTTGGACATGGTACTTAGAACTTGGAAACAAGCCCAAGTTGTATGCCCTGATAATTCATCAATTTTGAACTTAATATGTCAATAGTTCATTTAGAGTTCGGTGGGCCTACATTCAGCCCACCCGGGCCCGTTTCTTTACTAGAATTCATAGAATTCATGTCTGGTGGTTGTCTGGAAATTGCAAATGCTAGTATTTGAAATGCTGTCAAATTCTGGAATTCTAAACTCATTGCTGAATTCCTGCTTGAGCTCCCGGAATGCCGTCGTCCCTTTCCAAGAATTTCTGTGCTAAGTGAGATTTCCAAGTCCTCATTGTTAAAGTGGTTTTTCAAATGCTGAGTTTTTTGAGATTTCAAATGCTTAGAAATTCTAGTAATGAAACACATAATTCCTAATCCTGACAGCCTGCATTCCTGTGAGGAATTCTAATAAAGAAACGGGGCCTAAATGTAAAGTTGGTTCTAAATGCTACCCATCGGGCAGTCTATTGGCATAAGATTTGGATTTGGATTTGGGTCAGATCCAAGTCCACTAACAAGCCTAATTTTAAAGATTCTACATTATTGGTCATTTATCAATAGTCATTACCCCCCAGAGAATTGTAATGAGCACGAGGCCTCCTTCCCACTTTAGTTTCCAAGAAGACCCAGTCACCAGAAACCCTGCAATAACAGCCGTTTGGATGGTCCCAAAAAAGCTCATCATAGCCGATAGAGAGATCTCTGCAGGATACTTCCGACTCACTTGACCCTGTGAAAATGAAGGCAGCCACCATCAAACAACCAGAATTCAGTACTGTCACAAAATAATTCCCTTGGTTCCACAAAATTAATTAGATCATGGTATGGAGAGCAGTGGTCTTAACTTGGTTTGCACAGTTCTAGAAAAGGCATGGACCTGTACTAACATTTAGATTAAGGGATGTGATTTTGGCACTCCCAAAAGTGATGGAGGCACTCCTCAAATGCATAGTGTGGCAAGGAGTGCCTCCATAAAAAACCCCTCTTTTTGGAGTGTAACGCCCCACCCCTTACCCATGCATGATATTGTCCGCTTTGGCCCACTGGCCTACGGTTTTGCTTCTGATGGGCCTCAACCCATCAAAAGGGTGGGCCTCACGGTTTTGCTTCTGATGGGCCTCAACCCATCAAAAGGGTGGGCCTCACGGTTTTGCTTCTGATGGGCCTCAACCCATCAAAAGGCCTCATGCTAAGTAAGGGTGTAAGCTCTACATATAATCCCAATCACTTTCCTCTCTATAGTCGATGTGGGACTCCGGGGCGTCACATTCCACCCCCCTTAACGCTGCACGTCCCTGTGCAGTAGCCTGCCAGCCCTCTTGGCCCGCCCACATGGAAGCCCGCCCACTTGCACCAGACCACGGCAGGGGACCCACACTCGAACTAGTCGAGAGTCGGCTCTGATACCATTTGTAACGCCCCACCCCTTACCCATGCATGATATTGTCCGCTTTGGCCCACTGGCCTCACGGTTTTGCTTCTGATGGGCCTCAACCCATCAAAAGGCCTCATGCTAAGTAAGGGTGTAAGCTCTACATATAATCCCAATCACTTTCCTCTCTATAGTCGATGTGGGACTCCGGGGCGTCACATGGAGTGCCAATATCAATTACCTTAGGATAATTTTAGAGGTCATTCAACCGTTCAGCCTCATTTTAATCTTTGTAAGTCAACTGCAGATAAGTCATTTTATGCTTAAATAACAGTTCAAGTAATTGAATTCTCAAGTTATAAATTGTAAGTCACAGGTGCTTTGTTCTTTATTATATAACCAATTAAAAATAACCAAAGTTGAGTTGATCAGTTTTTGAGTAACTTTAGTGTAGGGCAACCAAGTTCACAAAATCCAAGCAAGCTAGGGGGATCACAAGGGATGGCCCCCACATATACGAAAGGGGCACATCACGTGGGTCCATTTACAATGAAACGGTATAGCTGAATTTGGAGGTGGAAGGGTGGTCAAATTTGTAAAAATTGAAAGGCATACTTTGAAGCTGTTTTAACCGGAGGGAAAGATTGAACCATGATAGGGCGATTAAATTTGTGGAGAATGGGTGGCCAGATTAGGTAGATATGAATAGACATATTGAAAGTCTATTTCCTTGAGATTCTCATTAGATAAATCATTTGCTCATTCACTTAACAGTTAACAGTAGTTTATGTATTTTTGAGACAGTAAATCTAGTAATCCTCACCACAAGAAGATTCCATGATGCCCCTGCAAGTGTGCCCACAACAAGCATTATCCCACCAATGATGGAAGCTTTTGTTGTTGTAAGAGTAGACTTAAAAAGGGTAGGACCAGTCCACAAGACCATGGTTAGGGCCCCAGCAACAGAGAACATCACACCCCACATCTTGGCTTGCCCATGAACAGTACCAAAGTGCAATTCCTCTAGCCCAAACAACACTGCCAGGACGAATACAATCATTGGCATCACGTTCAAGGCAATACTTTCATATGTTGCTGCTACATACTGTAGGCTCAAGATCAGTAGCATCTGGCACAGTGATACCCTACACATACACACCCAATTAAACACATATTACAGTGTTTCAGAACTCCGTTTTCGGTTTCCCTTTACTAAGACATGGGTTGTTTAGATGTGGGGAAAATGACGAGTATAAAATTTCATTACATTGGAAAATGAGTAGAAACTTAACAGTTAAGGACCTATTTTCTTCATGCAAATTTAGGGATGACATTTTTAACCCACCCCGCCCCGCCCCAACCCGGAGTGCCCGCCCCGCCCCGTCCCGTCCCGTACGGCTTTTCCCTGCCCCGACTCTTAGATGAGGCAGGGGCGGGGCAAAAAAATATACCCCGAATCCGGGGCGGGGCGGGGATGGGTCTTCCTCTTGCCCCACCCGGCCCGTAATGTGCCCTGAAATTAATAATCCTCTTAAATATATATATATATATATTTTAGATTTTTTATAACAAATAAACATATTTATATATATATTAGATTTCTTTTATCATGTTGTTAATATGATCCACATGCTTGGAAGTTAAAGGGGCTAAGGTTGTTTGACACTATAATAACCATATCCACATATTGATAGGTCCTTTTTCTTATCTTTTTTATTTTTTATTTTTTTGAGTGATTTGCAACTTGCAAATAAATTGCAAACCCATGATCATCTCTTTATTAGTGAGTGGAGTTCAACACCAGAAATGAAGTGAAACCATGTATTGATGGAGTTCATGATATTTTAGAGAGATAGTGTCTTTTTTTATAAAGAATGTCTCAAAGCATATATGATATTTTCAAGTGTATGTTATATATTTGTGTCCTTCAAGGACTTAGAGAAAATCTTATAAGAATAAATCTCACTTTAAATAGTGGCCTGAGTTTCGGGCAAATGAGTCAGCATGATTGAGGTTTTTTTTTTTCTTTTTTAAATATTATTAAAGGCATGGAGACAACATAGATCATTCATGTGCTTTTTACCATGTAAAATAAATGAATTTACCTTTTTCTTTGTAGTCAATCCAAAATTTAATTTATTTTGACTTGAAATAAGAATTCTGAAGTTAACCAAAATTTTCTTATTTGGATCTTGATTTAGAATTGAGAAAAAGAATACATGTAGCTGACACCGTCACAGCTGGGAGCCTAGGACAAGGCTCTGATAGCCTGAGACAAGGCTTTGATGATGATGGTCTCAATATAGTATGTACTTTCTTTGCTAGAATGATGATGAGGGTTTGCTAACCATATGTCATCATGATGAGAAAGGTTGGCCTGTTATAGGAGGCTCATGAATTGAGAGCTATATAATAAATAATGATTTAATATTCATATGGTAAGAAGTTCATATATATGTTTTTAGAATTTTTTCTACATTTCAAGAATTTTAAAAATTTGAATTACAGATTGTGTAATTTTCCTATACAATCTCCTTTTAAATAAACTTTGATATTAACCATGGCTTCGGGGCGGGGCCCCGCGTGTCGAGGCGGGGACGTGGTATTTAACATACCCTGAATTGCGGTGCGAGGCGGGGAGGGGACGGGGCAACCCAATTCCTAATGGATTAACGGGTCGTATTGTGTAACCCGTTAAATAAATCGGTCGTGTTCGTGTTTGATTTTTGGAACCATTAATTTAATAAGTTATGTACGGATTTAGATAATATTAATAAGAATTCGTTAACCTGCAATCCAAATTTGTTAATACGGCACGATTTACGGCCCTAAATGCATATGTCATTTTCCAATGATAGACATAGACATGTCTAGTCGTATTGATTTTTCGTCCTCCTTACAAGACCACGTCACGCCTCCCTAGCGCCCATTCAAATCCAAATAGACTATTGGTTTGTTGTATTATTATTATTATTATTTTACTATAATTAGATATTTATCTTTTATACAATGGCAAAAATGACATTTATATCTGTAAAAATTTGCACATGCATGTGAGTTTTCAATATGTAAAATTTACACTTGAGAATTTTTGCACGTGTAACAAAATATCATGTTTGCCATGAAGCATCATTTCACTAGAACACACATTTAAAATCTTTATGCATCTCAAAATCAATGAATGTTTAAGACTTCAAACTAAACATTTTGGGGTCAATGAAAATTTGGATTAAAATTTTAGGGCCCACGAGTACAAAAACTTCAATGCATCCTTTGCACTGTCGCCTTCGTGGCAAAGTCATTTAAACCCTTTTATGTGTGAAGATTCTCATGCATATAAAATGATTTCATTTACACTTTATTTAAGTAAGCAATGCATAAATAAGTACAAACAAATGTAACTGCATAAATGTTATCCATGTGCAACATTTGCCTACTTCTTGGTAAATAAATAAATAAATAAATAAATAAAAAAAACAAACAGTTACCCACTTAATGAGTGGAAAAAAAATGACCCCCTAAGACAGAAGTCCAGTTTTGGCTGGTGCTCCTTCAATTGGAGGCACAACAACAATTAGATCAATTAGCAAGCTAAGCTAGCTCGGTTGGCTCAATCGATCTTGTAGCCTGGCTTGTAAATCAAGTGAGTCTATCTCAACTTAGGGACTACTATGCTTCAATATTACCTGGTTTGATTTCGGGCTAAGATTGTGCTCACTGCTTAGGCTTAGGGGGACCGAAGATATTCACCCCAAGAATACAGGATGCGAAAAAAATGGATTGGTGCCTTCATCACGACCCTTGTATTTAATTGGAGGCAGCTTGACTTAGTTAATAAGCATTAATGTATTTATGTGCCTAAACTCAGCTCCTTAATACACCCAAGCCCAATCCCTTATACCAAAAAAGAAAAAGCCCAATCCCAACTTAAGTTAGGTAAAGACAGGCTAAGCTCAAGCTTTTGGCACCTCAAGCTCCACTAGATATCAATCTATACATTGAGTAGTGGAGTTTGAGCTATCTAAGTTGACTAAGCTCTGCTCATTTTTACCCCATTCAAAAATGAGAAAATCATTCAAACTAAAAACAGCACAAAAAGAAAATGATTTTTTTTTTCTCAAGATCATAGCAGGTGTCTTAGACAGCTTACATGAGCAATGCCAAGACGAAGATATAGCCCAGTATCCGAAATGAGATTGGAGGCCTCTTTCCTCTGCAAGATGTTATAGCAAGCATGCCATAGGGCAAGAAGAGCTCCATTAGTAGAGATTAGAGAAGCTTTTTTTTTTTTTTTTCTGGCAATTTTGTTGGGGAGAGAGGAAATGGAGTAGTTGGTGCTTACTTTTCTAAGAAGAAGGCGAGGGGGATCAAGATGCAGGTGGAGATGGCGTGCTCGTAGACGACGAGGACGAGGCCGCTTATTCCTGTGGATAGGACCGATTGAAGCATAATCATGTAGATTGCAAGCCATAGTTGGAACGATGCCATGATCAAGTGAGCTTTGTATGCACCCCATATAGACCCTAAACTCACCCCCATCTCTCACTATCTGGAAGATGGGCATATGGGTTGGTTAATGGCCATATGTTTGTGGTAAAATACAGAGAGTCTGTCCCTCCCTCCCTCTCTCTCTCTCTCTCTCTTTTTCTCTCGATTTCAAAGAAGATTGGTTGATGGATTAATTGAGAAAGAGAGAGAAGAATGGCGGATGGATTGATTGAGAGAGAGGGAGCAGATAGGTTGGTCAACATGCATGTGATGATTGTTTTGACCTTTTCGGAAAATGACGTGCTGATTGTTGAAGCATATGATCACGGGCGGATCACGAATTCTTTCTTGGGCTGGCTCCTATGAAGATAAAATTTTTTTTGGGGTCCACATATGATAAACTTGTGTAATTTTCAAAATATGTAATAGCTTTTTTGAAAATTTCAGGGTCCATATGTAAAAAATTATAAAATCTTCTAAAAAAAACTGAGTTTTCAAAAATTGTGGAGGGGCCATATGTAAAAATTTATAAAATTTTGTAAAAAATAAAGGGGTTCTCAGAAATCTTGGAAGGGCCATAGGTAAAAATCCATTAAATTCACTTAAGAAAGAAGGGGGTTTTAAAAATCCATGCCCCCACCCAGGTCGGCCCTGCTTATGATGATATGATACATGATTTGTTTAAGCAAAGGAGGAATCCCCACTACGTGGATTTCTTTTTCACAAGAGACTAAATTCGTACAATCCTACTCTTTAGCATAGAAAATTCAAATCCTTACCATTGAAATTTTTTTTTCTTTTTTAGTAATTAAATAGTGGACAATATAAAGAAAATTAGAATAATTTTTCTCTGTATTATAAAATCTTCTCATCCATGAATGCATCCGGGTATGTTTATCCGGACGCTTCTTCATAGAAAAAGCATGAAAAGTAAAAATACTATTTTGCAGCGTTGAAAGTTCATTATTAGTGTGCGTAACTGCTTTTTTAGAAAAAAAAAGTTAGAAAACATAAACTAACTTTTTTTTTTATTCGACGGAAAATATTTCTAGATGGAAGACGAGTTCCTAAGTGGTAGTGCGTAAAAACTAAAAAGTTGCTCACAAAACTAATTTTCCATAGTAACGTAGAAAGCTTCCCGTAACCTAGAAAGCTAAACGAGATTACTTGAAAATTAAATGCTCAAAAGTTATGCTCAGCTGGTCTCAGGGAGGATGTGGGTAGTTGTCACTTGTCAGTGGCTGTACGGTAGATTAGCTAATCAAGTGCAGTCTTTCATAAAATTAAATCTACCAATCATAACCAAACAAATGGTAGAAAAGAAAGTTTTCTCTTTTTTAAGGGGACTGGTCCAAGAGAGCCTGCGAAAATGGGAAGAGAAAGCCCAGAAGGAGAGCCCATACAGGAGTAAAGAGAAAGCCCATAAAGTGACAATAAAACCTTGGCCAGCAGAAATATAGGGTTGCCAACTAACTAAACAACCTTGTATGACAAGCAGAAACTAAAAGATGAGATTTATTGTTTAGTCTTCCACAACGTTAAAAGTGTTCACCATTAATTGCAACTCGCTCAATTGTTACAATTGTTCTTACAAGTGGGACTTATGCGGCCCAATATTTGGATGGTGTAGATTACTGTAGGTCACGTTTGACAATCAAACTCTAAGAAAGTTCTCATTGGTTTTCTATGAAGTAATGAAACAGTTGGCAATTACAAACCTCTAAAATCTATTTTTTAGAATTTTCAGGTTTGACCCCTTCTATAAAATTCGGAAATTCTTGTTTTTGCATATTACTTAGCCTAACAATCTTTCTCAACTACATGTATCAATATATAGTGACATATATGACAATATCAATGACAAATTCTCAGTGAGAAATTCTTATTCTAAGGGTGGTTGGAGATTTCTCAACTCTTACAAAAACGTTGCAGTAGTAGCCATTTGCCACAATGAATGGCGTCAAATAAGTGGTTAAAAGAGGTTACTGCTTTAGCAGCATGGCGCAATCACAGCTCCTTAAGATAGGGTGCTGGCAGAGAAAAGTTTGTTGGGCTCATTTATCTCACCAAACACTAGAGGAGTTTGGAATCAGCCATTTGTACAAAGGGAAAATTAGGTTCAAAGGACATTTTCAGAGGATTTTTTTTTTTTTTTTTTTTTTTATAATCCTCCTCCAACTATAGTCTTATTTTTGTTAAAGGTGATATTGGGTGATCCTTCATGTGTGATTATAGTTGCAACAAGTGAGTGGCCGGCCATGTTCCTCTTTGTCTATCTTACTAAATGCACCATTGACTATATTTATTTCAGTTGCCATGCCGTCTCCTAGGCAGGTTCTCCATGATGCCCTTTTCATTTTAACATAACGGGGCCATCTATATAGTCTATTCAGAGCCGGCCCCGACGTTTAGGGGGCCCAAGGCGACCTCTAAAAAATGGGGCCCTTATACAATTATTTAAAAAAAAAATTAATTCATTACAATTTTCTAATAAAAAATTGATATTTTTTATTACAAAAAAGTGCTGCATCCAGATAACTTTAGGACTGCCTACATACCGAGGGAGGCTATATTTAATCCCAATGATCAAGCACAATGTAGTTCTCTTAAACTACCCACCCTGGCCAAAAGCCTACAATTCACACACCAACATTCCCTTCCAAAAAACAAAGCTAATAAACCTAGAACAAAAAAAATAAAAAATAAAAAAGTATTACTGAAAACAAGATCTTCTCGCAATTTTAGCTGCAAAGTCACTAATCAAACTTGTATAATCAAGTTTTTCTGATGCTCACGAGAAATGAAGAAAGCTGAAAAGTTTGGTGGTCTTATCTTTTGGTGGTGGGCCCATGTTTGACTTTTAAAGTCTTATCTTATGGTGGTATGGTGGTGGACCTTAAGTTTGGCTTTTTAAATGATGGTTATTTTAAATAAGGTGGGCTTTAAATTTGGAAATTTTAATTTATTTATTGGGCTAAATATTTACACACATGTGTTATTAATTTGGGCCTTTCAATTTACATATTAGACTAAATATTTACACATATATATACAAGGAAAATACATAAAATAATATGGGGCCCTAAAAATTTTGTAATTATTGGGGGCCCAAGGCGGCGGCCTCTCCTGCCTGCCCCTTGGGCCGGCCCTGAGTCTATTAAATCCATTTGAAAACACCACCATCCTTTGCATTATTGCTAATCCCAAGTTGACACTAATACAAAGATTAACCACAGTTAGATTTGAGAATGACTCCTTACCCGAATGGTATAGATCAGCAATTCATATCTGACTACCAAGGATTCGAATAGTAGGAACTACAATTTTTTGCATGTGCGAGCTCCTTTTCCACTTGAAAGTGCACTATCTTCTCGCGTGTGCGCCCCGTTAATAATGCATAATCTCAAAATCTAAATTACCCATAATAAATCTCTCTTAGTAGATCAAACTTATTAAAATAAGATTATCTTTATCAGTTGGCATATTCACCTGCTTTAATGCAAACAATAGAAAATGTGGAGAATCCTTCATGTGCGAGCACACGTTGTACATGGTAAAAATAGAAAATTGTACTCATCTTGGGGAGGCTCATTAAGCCAGGGACGTGGGTCAACCCCAATTGACCATTTTAATGATTTGTGGCTCTCATTTGAAGGATTTAAACCATTAGATTTTCATCCTCGGACTTGGACCACAGGCCATCGTTTTCAAACCTTCCTTTTGATAATGACTCCTTGAATGGACGGTATGGATTGAACGATTATATGCCCCGTGTCCAAAGCAGGAATCTCTAGATCTTTTGTTTTTAAAGATGGGGAACTGTAGGAATGTAAAGTGGGGGTAGAATAGTAGATGAGGAAGAAACGTTAGGTAAAGCATGTGACTGCCTGATTGGTTGGGTGAAAAGAATGACTAGGTGCACTGCGGGAGTACTTTCGTAAATAGTCCCCCCCTCTCATCTTAGATGGGGCCATGTTGGTAAATCCAAACCGCTCGTAAGTGCTACTGCATTGTGCATTGGCAGTGGGTCTATTTTTCTCCTGTCAAGCTGTTTCTCATCGTTTTTATAATCTTGGTAATAGAAATTTCATTAAACGAAGAAAAAAAAAATGAAGTCAGCAAAAATTCGCCCCGAAAACTCCGTACTAAGAAAAGCTCCTACCAATCTTAGAGCAATACTTAGACCAAAATATGAGCACCCTCGTTAATAGTTCTATGCACAAATAAAAGTTCATGAGTGTAAAAAAAACAACATTGACCATCATTGTCCAAAATAAAAGAGTTGATGGTCCAATCCATCTTTCCATTGATACTATCAATCACTTCATTCATTGGCATCAGAATTCAACACAATCACCAAGCAGTCTACTTGAAATGCTTTCTATAAAAGGAAAGAGAACAGCCGTCAGGTCTGCTTATTTGGAGGAAGAGAGCTTTTGCTTAAATTGAACACTTGCAAGTAAAGTGGAGTTGTTCGTTTTAACAATAAAATCAAAAGCTGATTTCCCATCATTAACATTATATGTTGTATCTATAAACGAAAATATTCAAGTGAGAACTAGTATATGAGAACTTTTTTACGGGGCTCAACTGACAACCCATCCAAACCTAGTAACTAATAGGGAACCCCCTGATAGTCACATATCTCAAGGATCGACACACATCCGAATGGATTGAACCGTTGGATCGAGGGTTGAATATTTTTTTGAATATGAAGCCATTAAACTTGTGGGCCACGGATGAAGGGGTTAGGGGCATGGGTTTGGGGTCAAACTTGATACTTAGGGTAGTCTCACATAGATCTTTCCATCCCCCCTGGTCCCATCCCCAAATGGGGCCCACAATTGGGCCATACAAAAAAGTTCTCATATAATATGTGAGAACTAGTTCTCACCTGAATATTATCCATCTATAAAAATGACTAATACACCGTTAGTGGTTCCAGAAAGCAACGTTTGAGATCATAGGAGAAAGAAGGGCATCCTTATTGCCTTCGGTTGTGTTAATAAAATACTATATTTTATTAATGAAAAATATTTAAGTGCATCCATCCCTCACCAGTTTGGTGAGGGACCCTCCCTTTTTAGAAAGTATCAAGTACAAAAAGGGGAGTGTCAAGTACACATGACTCCCCTTTTTGTACTTAACACTCCCCTTTTCTTACTTACACTTCCCAAAAGGAGAGTGTCCCTCACCAAAATGGTGAGGGATGGATGCACTTGAATACTCCCCTTTATTAATATGAGCTAAGAAATCAAGATTGGAACCAAACCGTCAGCTCTAGCATGATCACAAAGGAAAAGAGCATATTCTACCGTTTCTTCGTTTGTTTCCTAACATGGATGACCTCATGAAGACATTTCAAACCAAAGAGAAGAACCCTTTTGGCAACTCTACTAATAGAGTCAAGTGAAGTAAAACGGATTTTGAAAAAAGAATAAACTATAAGTGGGTTATGATGATATTTTATTTTTAGTTGTTTGTTATGAAATCTTTTTGATTTTTTGGATGAGAAAGAGCATCCTTTTTATTTTTAGAAAAAGTGCTTCCAATCAACCAAGACAATATTATTAGCAATGTTAAATAAAGTAAGATTTTTATAGGTAGACTTAATGGATAAATTTTCATCTTTGGTGAATGGCCAAACTCTCAATTAAATTGAACTTTGGAAGAATGATCTAGAGGTGTCTTCCACATCCTTAGAATTGTTAAAGACGTTTGAAATTCACAAAAATATTTCAAGATTTATTGCCACTCCAGAGCTCTTTAACCTTAAGGTCTGGTAAGAACCGCTCCTTACCTCACCAGTAAGGAGTTGGGTTCTTATTGGGGAGGTCATGGTTTCAACCCCCATCTTCCCACTATATATTCCCGCATGTGTATATGCGGGCTTTCTTCCCACTTCGGTGGGCTTCCTTCTCGGGTGTGCCAGGCTTTCTTCCCCCTTTATGGGCTTCCTTCCCGGGTGTACCAAGTTCTATAAAAAAAGAAAAAAGGGCCCCAGCCACTGTAGCTGGGGTACCAAAAGGAAAAAGAAAATCCTTAAGGTCTGGTTTTAGCAAAAAAATAAAATACCCTTAAGTTCTGGAATATCACGGCTGATATAAATATGTGACAATGGTTTTCTAAGCCCTTGCTTGCAAGGGATTCATCTACAATCCCATGTTGAGATTTTTTTACCATCACCAATGGCCCATCCCACATTATCATCGATGAAATCCATTGCATTCACAAAACCCCTCGGCCTCCCATAGGGTTTTATTGGGGCAATATCCAGCCTTGATAATCTGGGTACATTGAAGATCTTCCTTAGCTATACATCTCCAAGTTGCTTTAGCTAGTGAGGCTAAATTATATTCTTGGGGGCTTCGGCCGGAGGTCCATCAAAGTATGACTTTGTTGCAAACAGTCCACAAAAAAAAGTCATAGAGTCAAAAGTCCCTCCCACACCTTTTCATACCTAAAATGTCTAATTTACTATTTCTTTAAATCATAACCCATGATTGGTGGGATATCCTATTAATAATGGTCAACTAACATTTAATTGCCCACGATTAATGGAATTCCCAGATTTTCAAAAAAATTCTAAAAACACACAAATAAATCTCAAAGTAAAGAAAATAAATTTAAAAAAATGAAATAATTTCGAAAAATGCAATAAGTTAAAAAAAGAAATATATACTCAAATAACGCAAATAAATTTAAAAAGATGCAAATAAATTTCAAGATATCCAAATAAATTCAGAAAATATAAATAAATCTCAAAAGACTTAAATAAATCTCAAAAGATCCAAAGAAAATTTCAAAAAATACAAATAAATTTAAAATAACGAAAATAACTTTTAAAAACTGCAATAATTTCAAAAAACATAATAAATTTGAAAAGATACAAATAAATTTCAAAAGACGCAAATAAATTTAAAAAACGCATATAGATTTCAAAAAACGTAAATAAATTTTCTAAAAAATTCAGATAAATTTTGAAAAAACTCAGATAAATTTACCGAAAATATAAAAAATATGACAGAAAACAGATAAATTTGAACAACACTCGGATAAATTTGACAAACAGTTGGATAAATTTGAACAAAACTTAGATAAATTTTGAAAAAAAAACTCAAATAAATTTACCAAAAACACAAGGAAATGTGACAGAAAATAAATAAATTTGAACAACACTCAGATAAATATGACAGAAAACAGATAAATTTGAACAACACTCAGATAAATATGACAGAAAACAGATAAATTTGAATAAAACTAAGATAAATTTGACAAAAACTAAGATAAAGTTCAAAAAATGCAAATAAATTTGTTAAAAACTCAAGTATTTTTACCAAAAACTCAGATAGATTTGCCCCGCTGTTGTTGCGCCACCACCTTACTTGAGGAAGAAGGAAGGCAGTCAGGCTGCAATCTTCACCTCCGATTACAGAAGCCAGAGAAACTCATATAAATTTATAAAAAACTCAGATAAATTTGACAAAAACTCAGATAAAGTTCATAAAAACTCATATATATTTGTCAAAAATGATATAACAGCTCTGCTGCCTTCATCCTCTAGCGGTGCTATAGTGCAGGTTGACAGCCTTGCTGCCTTGCTCTTTTCTCCAACGATGGCGCGACACCGGGGTGGCAGTAACAGCGATGAATCTGGATTGTGGGCTGGGCTATCGTAGTAGGTCAGGTCAAAACCGACCCGAACAAACCCGAACCTGGCATGGCCGAAGATCGTCTTCTTTCTTCTGGTTTCTGCAACCAAAGACGGACAGCAGCAAGCCTATTGCCTTATTCCTCGATTCTGTCGATGGCACGACGCGGCGTCCGGTGGCGATCCCCCTTCTCCGGCGAGTCGTAGGAACAACGGTGGCGCAGGAAATCCGGCGATGGCGCAGAAGATCGTCTTCTTCTTCGTTTCGTGTTCTGTAAGTTTGAAACAACAAAGCCATCTTATTTGCAGGCATTCTTCGACGTGTTTGATCATTAGGAACCTAAACGTGTCCGGATTCCATTTATTGACTGCTATCTGCACTCCCATTAGCCATTATCCTCATTACCACAACTTCTGATTGGATGGTGATAAACCACTTCATCAAGGAAGTGCACTATTTCTCTCTCTCTCTTCTTCCCCCGTGCATTTGGAAAATAAAAAATATAAAAAACCGATATAGACCTCGATGCATATGAAAGTGTTGGATTGTAGTCCTCCTTGACTTTCATGACGTAACCCATCCTCTTTTCTTCTGTAATTCCGATGCCCTCTGCAACTTCGGATTTATGCCAGAATCCGATCAGTGTGGCCCACTCGAGATCGAAGAAAACCCCAATCTAGTCGTCCGAAAAAAAAAAAACTAATCAAGAGGATTTAGAGGGAGGAAGATTTGCCATTTGTCGAGTATAAAGAGGATTTAGGAAAAGGGGAGATTTAAAATTTGAAAATTCAAAATTTTTTGCCTAAAATGGTTGAAAGGGTAATTTAGTCTTAAAAAATGAAATCATGTGGATTGAGGGACCTAAGGCTACAAAAAGTCTAGCTGAGTGGACTAGAGGCCTTAATAAGTTTTTCTTCGGATTGGAGGCTGGATTAGGGGTGTACATCGGGTTTGGAAACCCGGTCCGACCCGGTAACCCGGCCCGGCCCGGACGTATTCGGGCGGGTGAAACATGGTCTCAGACCAGGTCGGGTCTCACCCGACCCGGTAAGTATTAATCCGGACTGGGTCTCGGGTTACAAATATCTTGTTAATCGGGTTATCGGGTCACCCGATAACCCGGTTATAAAAAATATTAAAATAAAAGAAATTTAATATTTTATAATATTAAAACCTAGGGCATCGATTTCTCTCAGTTCTTACTTCTTTCTTTCTCCCTTGCGCAGTCGCAAGTCGCAACTCGCAGTCTCGCCGACTCGCCCTTCATTCTCGATCTCTCTCACACCCTCTCCGACTCGCCGTCTCCACGCCCAGAGGCCAGTGCCAGAGCCCAGAGGAGGTCCAGGCGTCCAGCCGTCCAGGAGCAGGAGGAGGCACAGTGGCACACCGCCGGCTCGCCGCCCTTCTCCCTTGCGCATGCCGTCTCCACGCAGCACCCTCGTCCCTCGCAATGCCCATCTCCACCAGGTTCTCTACTTCTCTTCCCCTCTCTCTGACTCTCTCTCTCTCTGTTTTCCCCCCAAGGGTGCCATCTGGATTCTAGCAGATTAGGGTTCAAAAACACATTGTTCTTGTCGATGATATTATTGTAAACTTGTAAACACAAGGAAATGGTTTGGTGCAGCATAAGTAAAGAACTTAGAATCTGGTAGGCCCAACCTTGAATTGCCAATGGCTCAACGATGGATCGGACCGATGGCTTGTATATATACCATTCCTTGCCCCCACACACACTGATTCAGATTGAAAAAAAAGGTTACCGGGTTACCCGGTCACCCGACCCGGTAACCCGGTAAACCCGGTAACCCGAACCCGACAAACCGGTTATAGCTAACCGGGCATTCGGTCGGGTTCCCGGTGTGCATAAACTAATCGGGTCGGGTCAAACCCGGCCCGATAACCTGGAACCCGACCCGATGTACACCCCTAGGCTGGATACAATCCACTTGGGGGACCTTTCGCTAATTTTCTCAAAAAATAAAGTGTTTAACAACATCTTTCAGCCTCTACCCACTTTACAGAAGTAGAGGCAATGCCTCTACTTTCCACAACCACCTTAATGAGGAAGTTGAGAAATGGAGGCAAAAAAGAAGAGGCGGAGCTACCGTGTTTTGTGCATAATCACGCTCAGTCTGTTTTTTCAATTTTCTCCAAATCTAGGAGGATCATTCAAGATCCAAACCATCTAAAACGTCCACAAGGTCAAACACGGCCATGTAACCAAATTGTAACCGTTGAATCATCACCAATCTCGAGATATGCGCCAGAAATGAGAGCCATTGGATATAATTTGTTATGATCTATAGGCCCGAAACACAAGATCAAAACCGTTGGATATATTTGGGAGGCTAAAAATGGTTATGTGGTCAATTTTGATCACATAATACCTTGTGAATCTCGAGATATGTGCAAAACAAAAATAACCATCGATGTATTATGCTCAATATTGCATTTGTCCATGAACAGTAAACTGTTTCAATTATTTTTATTATTTAGATGCATGTAAAGTAAGATCTAAACTGTTAGTAATGTTCACAATATCAAACATGACCATGAGACTAAAGTTCACCCGTTGGATCATCACCAATCTCTAGATATGTGCAAAAAAGTGAGCCATTAGGTATAATTTTGTGGACTATGTGGGCCCCAAAAATAAGATCCAAATCTTGAGATCTCTTTCGAAGGTTGATCACGTTCATGTGATCAATTTTCATGACCTAATACCTTGTGGATCTCAAGAAACATGTGAAAAACTCTCAACCAATGATATTAGAATGTCTATTTAGCATAGACCCTTGCATTACCAAACACCTCCTTTTATTTTAGCGTCTTTTTTCGATGGCTCTTTTTTGTATGGGTCAAGTTTGAATGGTCTTTGAAAAATAGACTAGACCTCCCAAACAAGCCCATAGTGCCTATTTTTTTAGAAGAATTATGAGAATTCTTATCTGGGAGTTGGGAATTTCAAATGCTCAATCCCCTCTAGCATTTGGAATGTTAGAATTCTAAAAATTCATAAGGATAAAGTGCCTTTTTATGTAGTTTGGAATCCTCAATTCTTGCAAGAAACATAGCATTTGGAATGCCCAGCGGATAAGATGTCACATCATGTCATAAATCCCCAACAAGCTCAATTCCTTATTAGAAATGCCTTGAACCAAAATGGACAACACATGAAAAGGTCATTACACAAGTTGGTCACACCCATTTCAGTTAAGAAAATCTTTCCAGATCAAATGGAATATGCTTATATGCATCCAAGCACAGCTTCATTCATTCATAACCATAATAGGGTTTTGGTCAGGATCACATGGCTTTTATATTCAAACAAACTATGGATAAGAGAACCAAAAAAAGATGCAACTCTACCAACCTTGTTTTAAAAATCTCAAGTCTAATCAGAAATTGATAACCCAACCTAGGAGGCTGGGACATAAGAGAGCCCACACAAGGGACCACACTTAGATCTCCGTCCGCTTGTCGGAGTCTTAGAACTTTCATGTAAATCTTTCCTATCAATGCAAAACACTCAATTGTTACAATTCTCAATTCTTACAATGAGTGACTTTTTTGGGGAGGGTGAAAATTACCTTTTAGGTCAAGTTTGGCATTCAAACTCTCAGGAATACCATGAAAATTTCATGATTGGATAATGTAAGTCCTACATGATCTTGGTCAGCGAAAATCGTTTTCTTTTAGGATTCTCAGGTCTGTCCCCCCCCCCCCCCCCCCCCCCCAAACGAAAAAAAAGAAAATTGGTAATCGTCAATTTTGTATATTTATACATCAAAACCAATCTTTCTTAGTTATATGCATTGATATGGATTAATATGATAATATCAATGTAAAATCCTTTGGTATACAAATCCTTAGTATCGAATCCCTAATCCATTCGATAGCACCAAAACGACCTTCAAAATAAATCTATTCTCAGGTTGAGACTAATCTAAATATTAATCACAACTAAGTTTAATTAGTTCTCAATAAGATTTCTGTGACGCCCCGGAGTCCCACATCGACTATAGAGAGGAAAGTGATTGGGATTATATGTAGAGCTTACACCATTACTTAGCATGAGGCCTTTTGATGGGTTCAGGCCCATCAGAAACAAAACCGTGAGGCCAGTGGGCCAAAGCGGACAATATCATGCATGGGTAAGGGGTGGGGCGTTACAAATGGTATCAGAGCCGACTCTCGACTAGTTCGAGTGTGGGTCCCCTGCCGTGGTCTGGTGCAAGTGGGCGGGCTTCCATGTGGGCGGGCCAAGAGGGCTGGCAGGCTACTGCACAGGGACGTGCAGCCTTAAGGGGGGTGGAATGTGACGCCCCGGAGTCCCACATCGACTATAGAGAGGAAAGTGATTGGGATTATATGTAGAGCTTACACCCTTACTTAGCATGAGGCCTTTTGATGGGTTCAGGCCCATCAGAAACAAAACCGTGAGGCCAGTGGGCCAAAGCGGACAATATCATGCATGGGTAAGGGGTGGGGCGTTACAAATGTGACGCCCCGGAGTCCCACATCGACTATAGAGAGGAAAGTGATTGGGATTATATGTAGAGCTTACACCCTTACTTAGCATGAGGCCTTTTGATGGGTTGAAGCCCATCAGAAGCAAAACCATGAGGCCAGTGGGCCAAAGCGGACAATATCATGCATGGGTAAGGGGTGGGGCGTTACAAATGGTATCAGAGCCGACTCTCGACTAGTTCGAGTGTGGGTCCCCTGCCGTGGTCTAGTGCAAGTGGGCGGGCTTCCATGTGGGCGGGCCAAGAGGGCTGGCAGGCTACAGGGGCTGGCAGGCTACTGCACAGGGACGTGCAGCTTTAAGGGGGGTGGAATGTGACGCCCCGGAGTCCCACATCGACTATAGAGAGGAAAGTGATTGGGATTATATGTAGAGCTTACACCCTTACTTAGCATGAGGCCTTTTGATGGGTTGAAGCCCATCAGAAGCAAAACCGTGAGGCCAGTGGGCCAAAGCGGACAATATCATGCATGGGTAAGGGGTGGGGCGTTACAATTTCACAATGTAAATTGTTAAGTTTTGAGGACCTAAACATAAGGGCAAGAATCATCTCATCAACTTGATATTGCACGAAGCTAAAATCCATATTGCCGAAGCCTATCTGTTCTCTGCCTCACTTGATTCAGTTTTATCTAGGGGAGTCGCATGAGTTGCATTTTCTAAATTGCTTCTCGAGTATACATCCTGTTATGTTCATATAGTGGGGGAAAGTCTTAAAATCTAAATCACCCCATAACAAGATTCTCCTTCGAGGTTAGATATAAGTCAAACTTAATTAAAATAAAAATCCTACACCAGTGGGACATGCGCATGTTTTTGTTGCAAACAATAGAAAATGTGGAGCATCCTTCATGCATGAGCACATGTTGTACGAGTCTGGATCCTCTACAGCAACTTTTACGCCGTGACCGAGTAATATAGAAAATTAGACAACTATTTTTTTTGGCAATTAGACATCTCTCTTGGCTGTATAATGATCCATCCTTGAGCGTGCCACTCTTCCTACTTATGTGGGCAAGGGCGGACCCATGAAAAATAAACGGAAACTTAATGTAAAAGAAATGTCGTGGGAAGGGGAAAATATAAAAAAAATAAATACATATTAATTATCAAAATTCACTGGGAGTTCTTTGAAAGTTTTCAGGTAGGGTGGGGCTTCAGCCCTTAGACCCTTGTACCTAACAAGCATGCCAATATGGGCTCCTCATTCCACATGTGTAGGCTCTCCTTCCCCGGCAATGGTTTTCGTTTCCCACACATGAAGGGACGGACCGAGGCACAAGCAGGTGGGTGCGGTCGCACCCGTTAAATCATGGTATGTTTCAAAAAAATCAATAAAAGTCGTAGATCCACCGTCAAGATCCATATGAAAATCCTAAGTTTGCCCCGAAAACCAAACTATCTATCTAGGTCCGCACCCCTCAAACGAGAATCTTGAGTCCGCCACTGCACACATGTGCAGGCTCTCTTGGGTACCAACCCCTTGGCTGGCGTTTTGAAAAAGGCAGTAGATGATGAAGGAATGTAAGGTAAAACATGTGAGCCATAAGGTGAAAAGAAGCCATATCAAATCAGGAAAATGATCGACTCAATTGCATTGTTCAAGTACTTTCTTATAGCGCCCTTCCCCTTTCATACAGTGCCCTTCCTACCATACAGTGATAACAATGCAGAGCCATGTAGTAAACCTGCAATGTTGTTGGTTCTCTAAACTGGATATTGAACTACGAAACCGTACATGAGTTATTTAAATTGGGTATTGAAATATAATCAAACCATCAGGCTATACTAGAATTAATTCCACCGCATGTGTTGTTGAAATAATAGAACTGATCTGAAAAATAGAACTCATTGCATTTTGTCATTTAGCACCTTTTTTTATTTGGCCCCCTCTTTTTTTGTTCTCTTTTGAAGCGACCATTCTCTTTACTTTACTATACATCTAAATTACCCAAACAGCTAATGAATGAAATAATATCACTACAGCAAAACACAATCCGGATGAAATGGGATGCAGTATCAAGTGGTTCACCATCCGGGTGAGACAGTATGCGCTCTCATGTAAGGAAGTGATGAGGAATTGAGCTCCCACTCCCACTCGAAAGTGTCTCGAGTACATGGATTTGAGCATGATCGCGCACACATTTTATGGATAAATTTGATACTAAAGAAAGTCTAGATTTTTTTTTTAGGAGGTCGGGGGTGTAATAATTTCACATGAGCATCAAGGGATCATCACCATGCCAGAGTAATGTTCTATTAATGCCTCTCAACCATAAGTATGTTGATGAAGTTCAAAAAAATAGGGTGGACATCCGGTGTGTTCCATTAATTCAGATTTGTCACGGGAGAAAATCTTGCCTAAACTTAGATTTTGGTAACAAAATTCCGAACAATCAGATTTAGCGAACTTAAAAAATTAGGTCCATTACATGATCATAATGATACGATCAAAGGACACAAAATAAACAGTTGAAAAAAAAAAAAACTTCTTTGTTTATTTGCTGCCATGGTTATTAATATCAAATTGACTTATTTTTGAAAGTTGGATAAATCTCAAAGCCCTGTAGGATACAGTGGGACCAATGAACCTCACAACCTCTATCATGCACCATATTTTGAATGGCAGTAGGAAGGTAACATCTGCTTGAGCTCTAATGGATCCGGATTCATTAGAGATTTGTTAATGTGCATGTTTGCAAATGATACCACTGTCTAAAGCCGCTAAAATAGAAAGATAGAATGTTTTACTATATAAATTGATTTTTTGTGAAATTGCAATGATGGCCAATTGAGGTTATATATATCTATACAAGAAAATGTACTCAATCGAGCAAAGGTGAATTTATGCTCTCATCTGTCTCCAACAAACCTTGCCTTTCAGTGTCTTTTGCTTTGCCCCATAACAACATGTAGAGTCCCAGAACCACTAGCACTGCTCCAATGACTCTATAAACACAACCACCAAAACCCATAATTAAGAATAGAAACAACAACATTTAGGGCCCTTCTGTTTCCTTAAAATTGAATCCATTCATACTCATTGTAAAATGGGTTCAAATGAAGTACTAAACAGGTAAAGGGTGAACGAACAATGTGGCAATATTGTAAAAGGGCCCTTACTTCCTAGGATTTGATTACTAGCTGGTGAAAGGGGTGATCATTTATGAAAATTTGTACTTTGTAGACCTTCACCATTGTTTTTCCATTCTCCATTCTAAATTGAGTTCGGTCTCGTGAGGTTAAACCCCACGGTGACCGTGAGTGGGCCATTTATGGTCTGTCACGTCACCGCGGACAGCTTGCCATAGCTGCCTTCTGTAATGTGGTGGACCATGAGTGGTTCACTCATGGTTACTGTGGGTAGACTCACTCAGAACCTGCTTTATTTCATTATACTGGATTGGTCATATTTAATTCCCATTTTAGTCTTTTATATCACATAATATCTAGGAATATGGTATCTTAAAATTGGGGAATGATCATTTGACCAACTATTCCCCTTAACAATCAATACTCCGAAACTATATTAGATCGGTGTAATTTAACTTCTTGTAATGGGTTTCTTTAATGTTCTTTCCTTATCTTTCTTTTCTTTTTCTTTTTTTTTTGTTGTTTTTTTGGTGCTCTAATATAATCATCCTTGTTTCTACCAGAAAATTTATTTACTATTTGTTAGAATTCTTAGGAATTCAATTTTATTCACACAAATGGGCCCTTTAAGTTTAGATGCATAAAAAGGCATTGTTAGACAAACCTCCCCAAGTGAGTAGCTTCCCTCAAGACAGTGGCCTCCAGTAGGAATGTGAAGACTATAAGAAGGGGTTGAAAGGCAGCTGCAAAAACTGGACCTTTTTTATGGACACACCATACATGAGCATAATACGATAATCCCGACCCCATGATGCCCTGCACCAACACATTATAGGTAAGTAATTGAATGAATGGCATGATATGGATGGGTCAAATTGTTCAAGACATTAATGGGGTGCGATAGGAACTACAAACGGGCCAGTTCTAGGTTAGAACCATACTGGACCCGGACCTGTTTCTAAACAACGGTTCTGGTTTCAGATCCGATTTTGACTAGGAATCTGTTTTGTTGGTTCTAAATCCGGTTCCGTACCGGGTCCACCTAAAGGATTAGAATCTAGTTTCAAAACTGGTTTTGATTTCTCTTTATTTTTCTCTCTTAAAATAAGCTTATCATTCAACTTACTACGTGTTAAGTATAATACCTCAAGTATTATATATAAAATGTCCAAAAAAAAGAGTTGATTTTAAGGTATAATTTGCAATGTCAAAGACACATATGTTGGGTCTCAGGTCACAACCTATATGGACCAAGAATTTGACACTTTTATCAATCGAAGCCTAAATTGGGTTTCGGACATGGACCTGTTTATGAATCTAAACCTAAAATAGATTTCAGATCCGGTGTTTTGTAGGTCGGAACTTCTAGGTAATCAAAGAATTGGAGACCCGTTTGCAAAGGCCACAAAAAGCTACGTGTGTTAGATACATGGCTTTGAAAGTAAATACATGTTGATAAGATAAATATGAAAGTAAATACATATTGATGAGATTAGTATATATGTGTGGTAGATGTCACGCAAAATAGGGTACAATGCTGCAGGAGAAATTCGGCACTAGCAATATGATATCCAAGTTATTGGCCTAAAATTGATGTCGATTGGGCAAGTTCAGGCTCGATCCATATGTATCTAAATGGAAAAACAGAATTCATAAGTTGACCTAGATAAGACTTTGATAATGATGATCTACATGGATCAAGATGTGAACCCAATAATAAATATTGTACAGCTGGGATCTAAGTTAGAGTTGCTTAGAAGCTCCAAAAATGTAGATATGAGGCCGTGGAGTCTGCCCCATATTGGACGTGGATCATTTCATAGTAACGAAATAATTGGAGCTTCCTCCAGGATGTGGATATTGTGGATTCTTGGTAAGGCTAAAAAGGACCAACCCGGCCTGTTTATCCATGAGAACCAATCATTCTGACCTAGGCATGGACTTATAAAAATACCTCAATCCAAACCATCCAAATCACGGGCCAAGAGGAAAATTACCAAGGATGTCAAAATATTGTTAATTTTTGTAATGCCCAACCTAAGATGTGAGACAACAACGAAAGGTTGCTCAGTTGGTTGACAACTCCACATGTCACCTGATCCTTAAAGATATTGATCCTTGGGCATGCGGCTTTCCCACTTGTGTGGGCTTTCCTTTCTGTTTGTGTGGGCTCCGCTTCCCTCTTTGTGCGCTCTCCTTTACACTTGTGTGGGCCTGCTCATCCCACTTGTGTGGGCTCTCTTGGGTCCCAGTACTACACTGGTGTAACAAAAACATCCCATTATAAGGGCTATGATTTCAGCTTGGACTGGGGTAATTAATGAACGCCAAAGTGTGCGATCATTACTACGGCTCCCAAAGGAAACATGATGGTATGGCTTCAAAATTTGGATCCATTCAGATTCTTGTTTGGTTTTGGATGCATTGAGTACATACCGAGAACATTTGAAGCACATTTCTTACATGAGATAAGATAAATTTATAGACTTCACTATTTTCATAAAAACAGAGTACAAATTCATATTTAGGGCTTCCTTGTTTGCATAGAATTTTTAGAAATTGAAGATATAGAAATTCACAACATAAGTGGTTAAAAATGAAGACCAAACATGAATATACAAAACTGATCATCATATAACCCCCCATCTAATGAAAAATATTGGATACTACGCCATCACCCTTCAGTATCTAAGAAAGTCAAGGTCCTATCTACATCTTCATTTTATACTATCACCTCATATCTTTCACCCCTCACCTCTTTAAAATCCTTAAGTGGAGCTTATCTGAACTTAAATTCATACGAACTCAATTCTTATGTAATCTAATGCAAACAAGCAGACTCTTAATATATAAATTAACAAGTGATTTGCAGCAATAAGGATTCTAAGTGTAAAATCTGAACTTGGATGCGGAAGTGGGTTTCATATCATATATCCATTCGCTGATGGATAATCTCATGAACTCCAGTTGGGTGGTAAATACACAGAGAACTACGCTATTGCCATCCCAACATTGAATTAATCAATCAGACCAGGGTTTTAGATGGGTCTTATATGAGATTTATAGGCCAAAGCATGGCCCTTTAACAGCCGTGCTCTAATCATAAAGATAGTTAAGGCACTTATTTATCTCTACTCATTAGTTGATTACCTACCTCCCAGAGAATGGCAATGAGTACGAGGCCTCTTTCCCACTTTAATTTCCAAGATGACAGGGTAACTAGAAACAAGGTAATAATGCCAGCTTGAATGGTCCCAAAAAAGCACATCATAGCCGACAAAGAGAGAACTGCTGGATACTTCTTGCTCATTAGACCCTGGTTATAGGAAGGAAGAAAAAAGCATCACAATCCAAACAAGGCTTTGGGTCTTTCAAAATATTTAAATAGCTCTAAGCCTAAAGTTGTAAATAAAAATGGATATTGTCAATAATTCAATCTAAATCTAAAATCTCAAAATAAACTATGAGAGAGCCTTATAATTAGTTTTTGCTAAAAGTTGCAAGGAATTTTGAAGTCATTCTCACCACTAAAAGATTCCATAAGGCTCCAGCAAGTATGCTCACAAGAAGCATACTTCCGCCAATAATGGAAGAAGATTTGGATGCAGTAAAAGCAGACTCAAACAAAGTAGGTCCAGCCCACAAAACCATTGTGAGAGCTCCAGCAGCGGATACCCCTACACCCCACATCTTAGCTTGTCCCCGAATGGTACAAAACTGCAAGTCCTCCTGCCCAAATATCAATGCCAAAACAAACACTATAGCAGCCATCAAGTTTAAGGCCACGCTTGAGTACGTCGCTTCTACATACTGCAGGCTCAAGGTCCGTAGCATCTGGAACACTGTTATCCTATCCAATCAATTTCAAGAAGATTTTTTTTATTGTTTTCCAGTGTCATCGTCGTCACAAGTCTTATCCCAATTATGTTGGGTCAGGTCAGCTTTTAGTATAAACTGTTTTTTTTTTTTTTCTTTTTAAATCCCAACTGCTGCACTTCCTGCTAGTGGAATGTCATGTCTTTTGAATAATGGGAACCTGGTTACCCAGTCTGCATATAAGGCATTTCAACTGAGAATAGTTCGTTTGGAACAATTTATAGTTCAATTCACCAACTCGTGGCAAACTAATCTCATGTACTTCTTTTGAGTCCCAAAAGATCCATTTAGTGGTGCCTATCTAGAATTTCAAGCCACTGAGAAGCACTGCACCCTTACTTATTAGTGACAATCCATATCTAACTTCAAACAAAGTTCGCACCACCTTAAAATTGATTGGCAATAGAAAATGAAAATCTACTTCAAATTTTACTCCAACAATGTGTTTTACACGCAATCAATTTGAATATGAGTGCAGCTTTTATTGAAGTAAAATTTTGCTAAGGATATATATAAATAACAGTCATATTCAGTGGTTTGAATTTTTAGAGTCAGCCTAGACCCTATTTGATGGTCTTGTAGCATGGGCATAAATGGTTACTTCATCCAACTCTTCAAACTCGAATTTTGAATTTAGACAAAGGGAAGCAAATCAAAGAAACATACTCTTATCAAATTTGGTATATGATCAAGCTAATTCTCAAATCACGAATTTCAAACTTGAATATGAATTAATCGAACAATGAACTAGGTAACTATGAATTGAAAGCAATTTAAAAGGGTCCCAACAAATCCCACATCCATTTACAAAGCCATTTAATTTGGGCTCTGATTTTTAAGAAGTGGTTTGTTCAATTAAACAGCAAAAGACAAAGAAACTTACAGGAGGAATCCCAAGAAGAAGGAATAGCAGAGTATTTGAAACGAAAACGGGGGCCTTGTGCCTCTGCAAGGAATATTATAGCAACAAACCCAAAGTCCAACACTCCGTTAGTATTGAGTAGTAGTTGGAGGAGGAGGAGAAGGACAGAGACTTGTAGAGAGAAGGGAGATGGGGTGGTTTTGTGCTTACTTTTCGAAGAAGAATGCCAGGGCGGATAAGACGCATGCAGAGATCATGTGTTCGTAGACGACAACTACAAGAGCACTGACTCCAGTGGATAGGACAGATTGAAGTAAGATGGAGGAGACTGCTAAACAGAGTTTAGTCATCACCATCACCAAGTGAGGCTTGTAATTACCCCATATAACCACTAACATTGCTCTCATCTCTCTCTCTCTCTCTCTCAAAAGATGAAGATGAAGATGCCAAAAGGTATAGTAAGGGCCCAAGGTATACAATAAATACAGAGAGAAGAAGAGATGGATTAGTTAGGTGCCTTGAGTTGAAAGCATATAATTCATGTGAGGTTTAGGAGAAAGGAAATTGACATACTTTGAAAGTCTGATAGCTCTGTAATGACTAAAGTCTACCAGTCAACCTTGCAATTTAGCAAAGATGAACCACCCTGCAATACTATTGAAATTATTGATTACAGTTATCTTATCTCCAGACTCTTTGACAACAAACCCATGGCATGTTTACGAGACTCAAAATCAAAGAGGTTATTGGAAATTAGATCATCGTCTTCATCAAAGCCTTTTTCCCAACAATGATAGGTTACTTTCTCCATTTCATTCTATTTCGATCTAGGTGAGACCAAATTTTCAGATAAATTGCACTTTTTCAAAATTATCCCTAATCACTACTTCCATATCATATTTTGCCCACATCTTTTGTTGAAGGGGCCAATATGGAAAAAAAATAAAAATCATCTGTATTGAACATGCCCAAATCATCTTAAATTAATCTCCCATATCAACATTCTCATTCCTTCTATACTCATTCATTGCATCTCTTATTTATATCTCGATTTGCTAATATTCTTAATATTCTGCTTCATAAAAAATAGATATCTACTATAAACTAATTTTATTATAAATTCTTAGTCTTGTTAGTCTACAGTGCAACTTTACTTTAGGGGGACTCCCACTATTATCACTCTGGAGTTTGGACAGTGGACCATTTGCATAATGGAATGAGGAGGTGGACAGCCTTAGATTTCTGGGGTAAGCAAGTTGCCACAACAGCTAGCTCTCTAGAAGGAAAGGACCTTCCATTGTGATGGTTTTGATGGTCACTGTTTGAAGGTTTATCAAGAGTCTAATCAGCTCAAGTTTCTTGCAGTTAGTCTATCCATGTTAAAGCTCAGATTTTGGACGGTAGAGATTGAATGGGAGCATGCCAACTGTTCAATGAATGAATCTCTAAAAGTTTAGAAATGGAGACTGGTAGGAATCTAGGAATGTTAGGCAGCGCAAATACGTAGATGTGGTGGGCACCAGTAGTAGCAGTAGGTGAAAGAACTTCAAAGTCAAGGACTGCAGGTGCATCTTGTTACAGTGCCCCTCCGCAGCAAATGATGCAAATTAAGGGTGTACATGGGTGGTTTAAATCAGTTTAGAGGGGAAACCATCAACCAAACCGAACCTATCGGTTTTCTATTTTTCCTAACCGAAACTACCCATGTGCTCAAACCGAACCAAAAGGAACCGTTTCGGTTCGGTTACAGTTTTTTATTTTTTAAGTTTATTTTATCTTTACAAAGAAAATGATAGTTTAATTGGTGAGAGAAATCATCAAAATACCTATAAATAGTAGTAGAACAAGTACTCACTAAGTCTTAACCAAACAATCAAAGATAAATATTGAATATTATCACATGCCAAAGCAAATTCAACATAAAACATAATAAATATTTAAAGTCATTACATATTCCAAAGCAAATTAAAGCAAATAACCAAAGAAGCGGCAACTTTACTCCAAACTAGCAGCACTCCAGCAGCAACTCCATAACACTTCAAATTGACTTCATGTGAGTTCTGAAAAGGCAGAACCGATAGCCCTAAAAGTAAAATCGCAGTATTGAATTCATGTGAGTTGTCGAATGAAAATATGAAACTATGAAAGTTCGAAACCCTAAGGCTAAAATGGTCAAAACTCAATGCTCAAGTTACTACATACGATCGGTTCGATTTTGGCGGTTAATTGTAGGTTCAAACCGATAACCGACGGATATGAGGCAGTTTCTATGATTTTTAAACCATTGACCGAACCGGTCCACATAAAATCGATCCGAACCACCTGGTTTGATCCGGTTTTATGGTGATACCTGGTTTTTTGTGTAACCCTAATCCAAACCACTGTGTATGGCATTTGTAGATATTTCTACTCCAGTCACCTTATCCATAATTGGAACGAGTTTATAAACTTTAATTTTTTCCCTTTTTCTACATGATTTCTTTTATATATTTTTAAGAATCAAATTAATTTGGGAAATTTTCAAAAAGGCATAAGACTTTTGGCTTGTTTTTTATTAAAAAAAAGTACATGAAGATTTGAATATTTTAAAAAAAGAATAGAACCTTTCCACAATTCTTTCAATAAAATCCTCTCTATAAAAAAAAAAGATTTCAGAAATGGAAAAAAATTCCTTATGTTATTTTTCAAGTTTTTTCTCTAATAAATCATTTAAGAGAAATGATTAAGTCCAACCCAAATGTCCTAGTTGGGCTAACTTCAACTACCTTTATGCTTGGATGGTTAAAAAATGAAATTCCAAATGACTAAAAAGCTAGCTTTATTGAATAGTTATGATTATCAAAATCATAATAGCCATTTTTGAGGAGGAAAGAGGCTTAAAAAAGATAAAAATCTACCATAATGGAATGGCATTTTTGTCATTTCTTAAAAAAAATTATGGAGAGGACTTGATTGAAAGATTTGTGAAAAATCTTTCTACTTTAATGAAATATTCAAATCTTCCGGTGCCTTTTTGAAAACGAGCAAAAGATTTTATACTTTTTTTGAAACTTTTTAATTAATCGTTCATTTTACACATATTCAATCTATTGATGGTTTTCACCCAATGAAATTCAGTATATTTCTCCCAAGGGGTAGCACTTATGAAAAAGCTTTTTATTGTTGATATAAAAAAGTTGTTGTTGGCATAATCTGCACTCATTTGGAATGGAAGGTGCAGTTTTCTTGTTGACATTTTTTTTATGTTGTGGACTTATGATTGTTGGATGAACATAGGGTTTGATGATGTACTTATGGATTAAGTGACATGTAAGTTTCTTATCCTGGGCTCGAATCCATCACGGTAAAGTCACATGATTGGGATGTTGTGTTAGGATTCTAGTTGTTGGCTAATTCATTGGTTATGGACAAAAACTGGGTTCCTTATCAATTGTACTTTAATTAGAATGGATTGCTCGGATTAAGGACTCAGTGAAGAACTCTAACACAGGAAGAGATAACACCAAGACTCCTTTCAAGAACTCTTTCCTGACAGAGTTCGCTCGAGCGAACTCTGGTTCGCTCGAGCGAACCCAAGACAGTAGCTTGGTCGCTCGAGCTTCTCCCAGTCTTCGCTCGATCCATCATATACAGCAAAGAGGTCGCTCGAGCGAACCTCAAGTTCGCTCGAGCGAACCTGGGCGAATGTAAAGATTCCATCCGGAAACTACTTCCTAATTTCTCTCAAGAGCACTAGTTTATTTCAATCATACTAGAACTCTTGAGGCTCGTTTTCAGGCTTATATATAGCCCTTATCTCTCTATTCAAAAGCACTTCTCTACAATATAACTCATCTGAGAAGACTCTGAGAGATCCATCATCCTTCCAAAGCTTCTAGTTTGCTGTGCTGAAGATCAAGCTTTGGTTTTTGCATCCATACTACTCTCCTGAAGTAGAGAATCCTTGAAGACGACTTCGAGGAGTTTGTTCAAGCACGGTTGAAGGTGAACGACGAGCTGTCGACAAGATTCGAGCAGTCCTTAGGTTGAGTTACCAACTGGGAAGGGTTTTAAGTGTCTCTTGTAACTTTCGGTTTACAATAGTGCTTGGTTGTCTGTTGGCCTAGACAGTAAGGCCCGTGGTTTTTTCCCGAGTTGGGTTTTCCACGTACAAAATCCTGAGTCCTACTTGCTGTGTGTTTGATTGCTTTTAATTGGATTTAGGATTAATAATTAGATTAATCACTTGTGGATTGATAACAATTAGAGATCTGGTGATTGGGACCTCAGCCTGTATTAAGGCAGGTTTTTCATTTGGTATCAGAGCAGGTTGCACTAATTTATTGTGTGATCTATTTTCACTAATCTCTAATGGATATCAATAGAGAAGGAACGTCTACAAACAAGCCTCCTCTGCTAGATGGAACAAATTATCCTTACTGGAAAGTAAGAATGATTGCTTTTCTTCGAGCAATAGATGATCAAGTATGGGACATAGTTGTGGAGGGATACACTGATCCCACTATTGTTGTTGAAGGTCAAACCAGACCCAAACCTAAATCTCAATGGTCTGCTGATGAAAAGACTAGGTCCAATTGCAACAATAAAGCTGTTAATGCAATTTACAATGGAATTACTGCTACTGAATTTCATAGAATTTCTGCTTGCTCTACTGCTAAGGCTGCCTGGGATTTTTTACAAACTGTTCATGAGGGAACAGACACTGTCAAGCAAACTAAACTCCAAAATCTGACAACCGCTTTTGAGACAATTCGTATGAAAGATGATGAAACCTTTGATGAATTCAACACAAAACTCACCAAGATTGTGAATTCGTGTTTTAACCTGGGAGAACCTATTCCTCAATCTAAGACAGTCAAGAAAATTTTGAGATCCCTCCCAGAACGATTTCGTCCAAAAGTTGTTGCCATTGAGGAGTATCATGATCTTAATTCTATAAGTGTTGAAGAACTTGTAGGAAATTTGCAAACCTTTGAGGCCAATCATTGTCAACTGAAAAAGGGGAAGGACATAGCACTCGTGTCTTCAAATTCAGTTGATGACTCGGAAAATTGTGATTCTGGCAGTGAATTAGATGATGCACAACTTGAGGCTTACCTTGCTAGAAAATTTAAGAAGCTGTGGAAAAACAAGAAGCCTTTTATCAAAAAGGACTCTTCGAATCCAAAGACAATTTCAAAAGGAAAATTTGTACCTAGATCGGAACAAAATAAATCTAAGGGTACACCAAAATCAATCAAATGCTTTGAATGTCAAGGATATGGTCACACTGCTGCAAAGTGTGCAAATCGAAGAGAAAAGAATAAAGGCAAGGCCTTAAATGTTGCTTGGAATGAAGAATCCGATGACGAAGAATCTGAACCTGATTCACCCTTAAGTGAGTCTGGAAAATATGTTGCGTTCGTGGCCTTTTCTAACACTTCTGTGCAGGAATCCAAGTCAGATGATGATTCAGAATTAAAAGAAAATTCTGATGGCGAACAAGATGATGATGAAGATTATCAAAAGCTTTTTCTTGAATCTGTCAGAATGTCAAAACTTAGCGAGAAAAGAGCCTTAAAATTGAAGGCAATTGAAGAAAAAAATACATCACTTCAAGCGACTTTGCTTGACTCTCAATCTAAGGTAAAACAGTTGGAAGATCAGCGTACTATCTTGTCTGATAAGTTGATTCTTGCAGGACAAGAGAATGATCGTATGCAACAACAAATTCAAAAGGCAGAATCAGAATTATTACTCTTGGGAAAAGAGCTGAACTCTTGCAAATCTGAAAAAGAGGATCTAGCTGGAAAATTGAAGATGGCCCTTTCTGAGTTGGAATCAGCAAAAGCTTCAATCAATCGAATGAATACAGGATCATTAAAGCTAAATGAGATTCTTGGATACCAACAGTCTACTTCTTCAAAATCAGGACTGGGTTTTGTTCATGGCACTTCCTCATCAAAGGATAAAGGTAAATCAATCTTCGTTCAAGGACCAACTATGACAGCAATGCCTCCGAATTATTCAAATACTGCACATCCGCCAAATCATTATAATAGATATGTGTCGAAATCACAATTTGTTCCCATATGTCACTTTTGTGGGATTAAAGGACACATAAGACCACATTGTAACAAACTTAGAAACTTTCAACGAAATCAGCGGAGGAAGCAATCTGTCTCTCCTCAAAAGGTCAGAACTAGAACCATTTGGATTCGAAAATCTGACCTGCGCTGTAATGTGGTCCTAACTGCACTCAGTGCAACTGACTCGGATGTATGGTACTTGGATAGTGGCTGCTCTAGACATATGTCAGGGAACAAAGCATTATTTACCTCCGTTGACGACTATGATGGTGGCACTGTTCGTTTTGGAGATGGAGGTAAGGCTAAGGTAATTGGTAAAGGAACTGTTTCAATTCCAGGTATGTCTCATTTAAAAAAATGTTTATTTGGTTGACGGGCTCAAGACAAATCTTCTAAGTATCAGCCAATTATGTGACAACAAATATGAAGTTCACTTTTCTGCTCATGAGTGCATTATTGTTGATAAAAAGGGGAAATCTGTCTTACATGGTAAAAGAAATTCTGATAATTGTTATGTTGTTTCCACAGACAATGATCTATCTTGCAACTCTACAACAATAAGTGACATTGATTTGTGGCATCAAAGACTAGGGCATGTGAACTACAAACTTTTGGAAAAGTTATCAAAACTTCAACTTGTTCGGGGTTTGCCTTCACTTCATAAAGACCCGAATAGTGTTTGTGGGCCATGCCAATTTGGGAAACAAATAAGAGCCCCACACAAAAAGATTGACTCTCTGACTACCAAAAGACCACTAGAGTTGTTACATATGGATCTCATGGGACCTACTAAGTTTGAAAGCATTGGCGGTAAAAAATATATATTTTTAACCGTTGATGATTTTTCAAGAATAACGTGGGTTAGATTTTTGCATGATAAATCTGAAACCTTTACTGTTTTTACTGACTTATGGTCTTTACTTATTGCAGAAAAAGGAAAGCAATTTGGAGGAGTCTCGAAAATTCGCTCCGATCATGGATCTGAATTTCAAAATTCCGACTTCTCTACCTTTTGCACAAAACATGGCATCAAACACGAATTTTCAGCACCAAAAACGCCACAACAAAATGGAGTGGTTGAAAGAAAAAATAGAGTGGTCCAAGAAATGGCGCGGGTTATGTTGCATAGCAAAAACATTCCGCAACGGTTTTGGGCTGAAGCTGTAAACACAGCTGTTTATGTGATTAACCGTGTCTATCTTCGGCCAGGCACAAAAACCACCCCATATGAAATATGGACTGGAGTCAAGCCAAACATTAAATATTTTCGAACATTTGGCAGCAAGTGTTATATCCTACGAGATAGAGAACACTTGACAAAATTTGACTCTCGAAGTGATGATGGAATTCTACTTGGCTACTCTTTGACAAGTAAAGCCTATCGGGTGTTTCACATTAAAAAATCAATCGTCATGGAGTCCATTAATGTGGTTGTAGATGATGCAGGTACATCTGATTGTTTTTCTGATGACGATGAAGGTATGACTTTTACTCCTTCGTCTGAACAGGTTATCAAAAACGATGAGGACAATTCATCTCCACCTGAATCTGAAACTGAGACGAAGAAGGAAACTCATACAACTGCTGCGTCTTCTAGTCCAAACAAATCATCAGAATCAGTTGTGCCTGATATCATTCGTCAATTCGAAGAGAAAAGTGCTACAAAAAGCTCAAAACCCACTGATCTATCTCTTGGAAACGCTGCACCTTGATCTTCTGTACATCCGCGATCCCAAAAAGGACAAGTTCTCAAAGATCATCCACTCGATAAAGTGATAGGTGAGATCTCCGCTCCTTTAAAAACAAGACAACAGGTACGTGATGAGGTAAGTCACTTTTGTTATGCTTCCTCTTTAGAACCAAAGAATATTAAAGATGCTCTTGTAGATGATTGTTGGATAAATGCAATGCATGATGAACTTGCAGAATTTGAAAGAAATTGTGTTTGGAAGCTTGTTCCTAGACCCGATCAAACAAACGTCATTGGTACAAAGTGGATTTTCAAAAATAAAACCGATGAGATGGGTCAAGTGATTAGGAACAAAGCACGATTAGTCGCTCAGGGGTATACTCAAGTTGAAGGCATTGATTTTGATGAAACATTTGCTCCTGTTGCCAGACTTGAATCAGTTAGATTGTTACTTGCAATAGCTTGTTTTTTGAACATCAAATTGTTTCAAATGGATGTGAAAAGTGCGTTTCTTAATGGTTTTCTGAATGAGGAAGTATTTGTTGAACAACCCAAAGGATTTCAAGATCCTCATTTTCCGGATCATATTTACAAATTAAGAAAAGCACTTTATGGTCTTAAACAAGCACCAAGAGCCTGGTACGAAAGGTTAACGGTGTTTTTGATTGAGCATGATTTTAAAAGAGGAACTGTTGACAAGACTTTGTTTATCAAAAAAGACAAGAAAAACATGGTTATAGCGCAAGTCTATGTTGATGATATAATTTTTGGTTCAACCTCCGAGCACCTATCCGATAAGTTTGCTCAAAAAATGGCCAGTGAATTTGAAATGAGTATGGTTGGTGAACTTTCATTCTTTCTGAGTCTTCAAATCAAGCAAACTCCCTCAGGAATATTTATCTCTCAGCCGAAATATGCTAGAGATTTGCTGAAAAAGTTTGGCATGCAGTCATCGAAACATGCGAGAACTCCCATGAGCACAACTGTCAAGATCAGCCTTGATAAAGATGGCATAGACATCGATGAGAAACTCTACAGGAGTATGATAGGGAGTCTTCTCTACCTTACTGCAAGTCGTCCGGATATCGCTTACAGTGTCGGTGTTTGTGCAAGATACCAGTCTCAACCAAAACTCTCTCATGTTCAAGCAACCAAACGAATTTTCAAATATATAAATGGAACCATTGAATATGGCATCTGGATGTCAAAGGATACCAACACATCAATTGTTGGTTATTCGGATGCTGATTGGGCTGGGTGTGTTGATGATAGGAAAAGTACATCTGGTGGTTGTTTCTTTGTCGGAAATAATTTGGTGGCTTGGCATAGTAAGAAGCAAACCTCGACGTCCTTGTCAACTGCTGAAGCTGAATATATTGCTGCTGGAAGTTGTTGTACACAACTTCTATGGATGAAACAAATGCTGAAAGATTATGGAATTGCTCAAGAAACAATGACTGTGTTTTGTGATAATCAGAGTGCAATCGACATTTCCAAAAATCCTGTCCAACACTCCCGAACTAAACACATAGACATAAGGCATCATTTCATTCGTGATCTTGTGGAGGAAGAACTTGTCTCTTTGCATCATGTTCCTACCGATAAACAATTGGCAGACATTTTTACAAAACCATTAGATGGAACGCGGTTTGAATCTCTACGTAAATCACTAGGGATTTCTCTTATTCCCTAATCTTCATATCTTTTTGTTTATTTAAGTGCACATTCACTATTTTCACTTGACCAAGATTGTTTTTTATTTTTTTTTGCACTTCACGAATCGTATATTTCGATTCTCTCACGACTTTCTTCGTCTTTATTCTTTGCGAGATGTTACGGCAATCAGATTAAACCGGAGGATTAGGGCTACCTACGTTTATGTGTGATAGCTACCACTTGATTGGTAATTTTAATTTGGAGAAGGCTACCATTTACGATAGTGTGAAAGTCACCCATGATGGTTTAATCTGCCCTGAATATAGAAAATATTTATACAAAAAAGGGGATATTACCTTACCAAAAAAAAAAAAAAAGGGAAAAATAGATATATATAAAAATATATATATATCTGTATCGTGCTAATTGCCTAACTTTTTGTTGATGGGTTTGCTCCCCATACAACACCTATGTTCATCTCAAGGAGATTCAGGGGGAGCAGGTCCCACACCTTTGTCTTTTCTCTTTTCCTTTTAAATTTTTTTTTCTTGGTCATACTGTTCACAAATTCACTGTGCGCTTAAATTAATGAAAATTTTTCTTACTGTACATCATGGAGTAATTTAACCGACCAATAGACGTTAGAGAATTTTTGCCGCGTCCCCTTTAAAATCTTACAAATCTGTCAAGTTCGCTCGAGCGACCACTCACGTCCGCTCGAGCGAAGCATCAGCGTTTATAATCTGCGATTGTTTTCTTTTGTTCTCTTCCTTCTTCCTCCAAGCCCTAAAACCCATTTTCGCCCTCATCAAGCTTTTGGATCTCTCTTCTACTATCTTGCTCGTGGATTTCACCAAGGTAAAAACTTCCATTCTTGTTCCTCTCCCTCTATCTTGATTTTTTTTCTCCCCTTCGAATGCTTCCAATTTATTTTGGGGATTTTTGTTTTCTTTCTTTCACATTTTCGTTCTAACCCTCTGTCCATTCTTGGCCTTCATGCATCATTTCTATATGGTGTTTATTGTTTGTTTCGGTTGTGATTAAGGATTTGGAATGTTGTTTGGATAGAGGACATATGTGGTTTGAGAAATTAGGACTATGAGGATTGTTCATTCTATTTTTGATGATAATTTCGTTCGATTCATACTCTGTAATGCTTTTGCTATGGATTCTGCGAATGGAATATTGCTATAATTATCAAATGGTTGTTTCATTTGATACGAAGTTTGCCTGATATTGTGACAAAATGAGGTCCTCATCTTCACTGTTCTCGTTTATGCTGTTGATTTGGTTTAGGACTTCTATCAACAATGTCTTCTAAAAAGAGGTCTCATGCCGCATCTTCTTCCTCACAGCCATCTTTTGACAGACTACGGTTTCCATCTCTCGCTAAATCTCTTCTTTTTGAAGAACAATTCAAGAAAAGGACTGTTGAAACTGAAAGAGAAATTGATGTTGATCTTCTTGAAAAGGATGTATGTCATTGTCTATCCACACGGAATTGGTATTCCCTATTTAATTTTGATATCAAGGAAGTCTATACCGACTGGGTTCGCGAATTTTACTGTAACCTTGAACCTGTCTCTGACGCTTCCTTAAAGACTTTTGTTCGAGGGAAATGAATTACCCTTTCTGCTAAGGAAATCTCTGAATTCCTTGAAATACCGGTGGTTGAGAACCCTGATTATCCTCTTCCAGACAACTCACAGGTCCAGATAGACTATGATCGCATCGGTACATTATTGTGTGGTGAAGACACCTTATGGCCAGGGGGTCTTCTTCCCCATGGAAATCTGACCGAGGAATATCGCTTCCTAAATCGCTTTGTCTGTCATAACTTGGAACCTCGAGGACACACATCGGATGTCAACCACAAGAATGGTTATCTGCTCTATTGTATTGGAACTGGCAAACAAGTGAACATCCCTCAAGTGATAATGAATTTTTTCTATCGCATGTTGTCTGCCAAACGTAATTCCATTCTGCCTTTTGCGGCCTTCATTACTGAATTTCTTCTATGGAAGGAAGTTCCCAAGAAGTCGAATGAGCCATCACAGAGGATTCGGAACCCAATCAATGCTCGTACATTGGCTCTATCCTCCGCTCATCTACAACCTGTTGCTCAAGGCGCAGAGGCTCCGGTTGAAAACATTCCACAGGGTGAAGCTGTCCAGGGGGAGCAACAAAGAGATTCGGATCAACTTACTCTTCTCAGAGAACAGGTTCAGGCCATGCACCTTCAAATGGATACCAGATTTTCTGCTGTAGATGGCCGTCTGGATGTTTTTGATATGCGCTTCAACTCCATTGATGAATCTCTTGCTGCGATCCTTGCTCGACTTGGAAATCAGTGATAAAAACTGATATTGTCACCTCTCCTGCTGATATTCTGTTTCTTGCTGAAATTATATTTTTTTTTTGCTGATGTAGTTTCTAATATGCTACCCTTTTGTTTACTTGTTATACTGTTTTCCCAATGTTCACTCTTTTGTATTTCCTTGACAATTTATGAACAAAAAGGGGGAGACATCTTAACATGTTCTTACATATTTCTATAATGTTACACTTGATCTTGTGTATAAGGTTTTTGCAGGATTGATATGAACTGCTTTTGCTTGGAGAATTAGTTCCTTTTCTTTTTATGGGTATATTTTTATGTAATTAGGAGTTTTTGTCCATGAATTGCCAAAGGGGGAGATTGTTAGGATTCTAGTTGTTGGCTAATTCATTGGTTATGGACAAAAACTGGGTTCCTTATCAATTGTACTTTAATTAGAATGGATTGCTCGGATTAAGGACTCAGTGAAGAACTCTAACACAGGAAGAGATAACACCAAGACTCCTTTCAAGAACTCTTTCCTGATAGAGTTCGCTCGAGCGAACTCTGGTTCGCTCGTGCGAACCCAAGACAGTAGCTTGGTCGCTCGAGCTTCTCCCAGTCTTCGCTCGATCCATCATATACAGCAAAGAGGTCGCTCGAGCGAACCTCAAGTTCGCTCGAGCGAACCTGGGCGAATGTAAAGATTCCATCCGGAAACTACTTCCTAATTTCTCTCAAGAGCACTAGTTTATTTCAATCATACTAGAACTCTTGAGGCTCGTTTTCAGGCTTATATATAGCCCTTATCTCTCTATTCAAAAGCACTTCTCTACAATATAACTCATCTGAGAAGACTCTGAGAGATCCATCATCCTTCCAAAGCTTCTAGTTTGCTGTGCTGAAGATCAAGCTTTGGTTTTTGCATCCATACTACTCTCCTGAAGTAGAGAATCCTTGAAGATGACTTCGAGGAGTTTGTTCAAGCACGGTTGAAGGAGAACGACGAGCTGTCGACAAGATTCGAGCAGTCCTTAGGTTGAGTTACCAACTGGGAAGGGTTGTAAGTGTCTCTTGTAACTTTCGGTTTACAATAGTGCTTGGTTGTCTGTTGGCCTAGACAGTAAGGCCCGTGGTTTTTTCCCGAGTTGGGTTTTCCACGTACAAAATCCTGAGTCCTACTTGCTGTGTGTTTGATTGCTTTTAATTGGATTTAGGATTAATAATTAGATTAATCACTTGTGGATTGATAACAATTAGAGATCTGGTGATTGGGACCTCAGCCTGTATTAAGGCAGGTTTTTCATGTTGTAATTGGATGTAGTAATGACATTTGATTTGAAAAACACCCCTCCCCCCCAATCATTGGAATTTGATGTTCACATTTGATTTGAAAACACCCCCCCCCCCCCCCGCCCCCCCCCCCCCCCCCCCCCCCCCCCCACACCACACACACACACACACACACACACAAAACACCCCAATTCCCACACCTGAGTATATTCTTCCAACTATCTCTTCAACTAGCTTGTAGGTGAGTTCTTTCAAGCTCTCAAAAAGTTTTGACCACTTCTTTTCTATCCATAAATAGAGGGAAAATACAAGACAGAGAAATTTTTTTTTTATCTCATATGGAGACCCATGTTACAAATCTAAAATTGCAATTCTTATGATTCAAAATGCACTCAACCTTGATATCTAAAATCTAAAAACATGGTTTGGAAAATCATTTGGGGATTTAAGGCCCATGAAAATGATGGATTTAAATGTGGAGAATTTAATATGTATATGGAGATCTATGTGTGTTACGGCGATTGAAAATCTCTACGAATCTTCGCCTCTTGTTTTAACTAGGAATGGAGAGTAACCGATCTAAGGATCCCATATTTTATATAGACAAAGTTCAAAGGAGTCACACTTACCTAGAGACTTCTTCACCAAGAAATCCATATTCACTAATCCTATTGGGAATCATATTTATAGGGATAGATTAAGTCTAACGATAAGTAGATTTGTATTATATATTGGCCTCTCTCTTGCTTGATCTGACGTGGAACCCATGACATGCGGCCATATAACTTCATACGGAAGATAGAGCAATAAACCAGAGTCAAATGAGGTGAGGAGTGAATGAGCGAGTTAAAGGAATGGAGGAGAGCAAGAGTGAAGCACAGAGGGCTATAGGAAAGAGGAACAAGAGAGCAGGAGAGGGTTCCATGAATGAGGCTATGGTTTATTTTATTTTATTTTTTTTTAAGTTTCTTATATAGTACCCATCTTGGCCATTGGATGTATTTGAGGATCAGATGGTTAAGAAGTGACCCATACCTCTGGTTCGCAAATTAAGGTGAGTGCAGGGTACATCGGAAAATTTCCCAGTTTTATGTCATCACTCACTAAGTCAGATTTTATGCCATATTAAATTTACTCTATTTTTTACTTTTTTTTTCATCTAAATGCATGTGAAGTAAATTTCATGTCACATCATTTTTTTTTTTCCTACTCCATGTCCTCTGCTCTTGCTACACAATTGGCAGGGGAGAGTTAAAGATTAAGTCAAAGATTTTAGTCCCCACATAGCTTTGCCACATCAAATCAAGTGAGGTCAACATTTGACAATGTCTGAGAGGGGAAGCTTCATTGAAGTAAGGACTACGTAAATCCATTCTATCCTTTTGAAGTCTTCCAGTTCCAGGGCTGTTTGGCCGGGTTATTTACTTGTACAGTGTTATAAAGTGAAAGGGTCAATTCGAGAGAGAGGGAGAAAAAACAGAAGAGAGGGTTAAATTAAAAAGTCCTAAATATCATTTAGATAAATGATAAAGTAATATTTTTGACTCCTTTGGTATAATTTGGTAAAGAGAAGAGAGCTTTTTACGTGTGAGAGACTAATTTTTTTGGCAAAAACAATAGAAGAGAGCTTTTTATGTGTGAGAGATTAACTTTTTTGGCAAAAACAATAAAAGAGAGCAAAAATAATAGAAGAGAGCTTTTTATTATTTAGTGACATATGATACTAATATTTTGTAATTTTCTTTTGTTTGACCCGTTTTCTTTTTACGTATATTAAATTGACTCTTCACTTTACTTCACTAATTAAATAATTTTATCAAACAGATTGATGAAACTAGATAGAATGTGAAATTGGATGTCCGATCGAGTGCAACACTAATTGACTATCCGGGCAAGGCCGTCTGCATTCTCATGGAAGAAAGTGATGAGGCATTGAGCTCCCAACTTGAGTCTCGAGTACATGGATTGGATAAATTAGATACTAAAGTCTAAATGAAAATTTTTCTTTTTGGTGCAGTTATGTTGGGTTATTGGTTTAATACTTTCAGTTGAACACTAGGGATCAATCATTGGCCCAGAGATCGATCATCGAGCATGTTCGTCAAACAGTGGCGGACCTAGGATTTTCGTTCGAGGGGGGCTGACGATGGTCAAATAAAAAGTCAATCATTATCTTATTATACTTTCTTTACATTATATATGTGAAATGAGAAAACAAGTAAATTGTGTATATATCTCTGCTCATTCCTGTAATATGAGAGTTATCCTGAGGGAATCTAGAGTCTAATCAAAAGTAAGACGAACTCAGAGTCTGGAGACTCATAGATGATGAAATTAATCCCCATTTGTTAATTGACTCCTCTTTAGTATCTGCCCTAGAATAAAATAATATTTAATACTTTTTTCTTTCCGAGTCAAATTGTAAATGTAGCAATTCTATTGCAAGATGTGCCAATGTACAATATACCTCTATTTTTGTCATTTTTTAAAGAAAGTCTGTAAATCTAGAAAAATTGGAGATTGGGCACTTCGAAAAGCTTTTTAGTACTATGAAAAGTTTGTTAAAAACAAATCCATGCAGTTTGTTGAAAAGAATAGCTAGCAAAGCATTTCATGGATTTGACCCGTTATTGTTTGAGCGCTTTAGTTGAAAACAAACTTTGAACCAAATTAAAATATCCTTTGATCTCCATTCATTTGTTTGTTCAAATCAAAACCAAAACAGCTTCCTAAAATTCAATCTAAAACTTCTTCCTAAAATACTAACACAAATTACAATTACAAACAACCAAATATTACAACAAAATTAAATAAAATTAGCTAACAATTAATAACATACATCAATATCTAAAAAACAATAATGACGGATTAGAAGAATCTATCCTCCCTGTCTTAAATCTGTATATCTTCTTAATTTTTTATTGTTAAAATCAAATCCAACCCCATTAAGGGAACCCATTTCAATAATGGGGATTTTAAAGAAAATCGTCCATTTCTTAAAAATCTTTCGTGAATTAAGAGAACCCATTTAAAAAATGGGGGTTTTCAGAAGATGGAGGGTTTTCAGAAATTCCCCACTTTTAACATCATTGTTTCGAAAAAATATTTTTGAGAGAAAGCGTCTCTACTAAAACACACCCCGCAACACCTAAAAATTAGTTAGAACCGATACGGAGAGGAGAGAGACCGCGGTGAGCAACGAAACCAGAAGGGGTTATTTGTCACTGATTTTGGGATTTCTAGAGAAAGAGAGTAGGTTTTATTCCATGGGGGCTGATGGCCTTTGTTCCATGGGGGCTGGGCCAACCATCCCATATAAGCCTAATGGGCATTTTTTTAGGCTTGTGGGGGCTGAAGCCCCCCAACAAACCATACATAGGTCCGCCGCCCCTGGTGTCAAACTAAGATGCTAATACCACTCAACTATGTTTGTGTTAAGAGTCCAAAGAAAATTAGGAGGAATTGGTAATTGGCATTTCAACATATGCTTAAGCTCAAATGGATCCCGATTTAGAGATTAGTTTGATATCCATGTTTGTAAATCATTGCACTGTCTAAAGCCTCTAAAACTATAGAAACATAGAACATTTTACGGATAAAGTGATTTTGTGAAATAGTAATGATGGCCTATATACAAGAAAACGCACTCAATCGAGTAAAGGTGAATTTATGCTCTCGTTTGTTTCCAACATTCCTTGCATCTCAATGTCTTTTGCTTTGCCCCACAACAACATGTAGAGTCCTAGAACCACCAGCACTGCTCCAATGACACTATAAACATAGCCATCAAAACACACAATGTAGAATAAGAAGAACAACTTCTAGAGTTTTTTGTTTGCTTGAAATTGAATTCCTACAAACTCATTATAAAATGAGTTCGAATGTAGAATTATTAAATAGGCAACGGGTTCGAATGTAGAAATATTAAATAGGCAACGGGTGAATGAACAAGGTGGCGGTAATGAGTTCGAATGTAGAATTATTAAATAGGCAACGGGTTCAAATGTAGGAATATTAAATAGGCAACGGGTGAATGAACAAGGTGGCGGTGTAAAAGGGGCCCTGACTTCCTAGGGTTTAATTTACTAGGAGACAGAAGGAAATATTATTTGATGGAAATTTGTAAACCTTCACCTAATTTGTTTTAACTATCTCCATTCTAAATTAGATGGCATTGATGCATTAGGAAAAGTCAATTGAACATGCTTTATTTGGTTATAACTATGCTAGATCCGACTAATTTAATTTCCACTACGGTCTTTTATCTCATAGCATCTTGGACTGTGGCATCTTAGAATGGTACGAAGTTCATTTTTGAATCATGTCAACCAACTTCTACTTTTAACAATCAGTACTCTGAAACTATGCTGGATCTATCTAATTTGGCTTCTTGTAATTTTTTTTGGTTGCTCAAATATAATCATTCTTGTTCTACTAGAAAAGTTGTTTTCAATTTGTTAGACTTCTTAGGAATTCAATTTCATGCAAACAAATGACCCTTAAGTTTTAGACGAATTAAAAGTCATTGTTAGACAAACCTTCCCAAGTGAGTAGTTTCCCTCAAGACAGTGACCTCCAGCAGGAATGTGAAGACTATAAGGAGGGGCTGAAAGGCAGCTGCAAAAACTGGATAGGGGGCTGAAAGGCAGCTGCAAAAACTGGACCCTTTTTATGAACACACCATACATGAGCATAATACGATAAGCCTGTCACCGTGATGCCCTGCACAACCCAACTCACAGTTCCCCTAACATCAAATAAAACTATACTATGTAATTTTATTGGCAAATTAGGGTGAGCGCCAACACATTGAAGATTGTTTGATGAATGGCTTGATCATAGGTGAGTCACATTATTCAAAACATAATTAGGTAATGCCAAAATCCGAGTTATTGGTTTGAAATTGTTTTGGATTTGGTCTGTTAATCCATTAGTACCAATCTTTCTGAGCTAGGTATGGAATTGTAAAAATCTCTCAATCTTAACCATCCAACTCATGAGCCAATGTCGGCCAAGAGAAAATTTACCAAGGATGTCAAAATATGGTCAATTGTTGTAATGCGCAACTTAAGATATGGGCCATGATTTCAGTTTGGAATGAGGTTAATGACTGCCAAAGTGTATAATCATGACTACGGCTCCAAAGGCAAAACAGGATTTAATGGCTTCAAAATTCGGATCCATTCAGATTCTTGTCTGGCTTATTGATGCAGTCAGTACATATTGAGGACACTTAAATCACTTATTAGGGCCTGATTGTTTGCATAGAATCCATAAGAAATGAATAAAAAAGGAACTCATGTCATACGTAGTTAAAGATGAAGACCAACCATGAAAATACAAAAATGACCATCGCGTAGCCTCACCTTTAATGGGAAGTGAACCAAGGGAAGATGAGACATGAATACTCAGCCATCACCCAAGTAATTCAAGGTTAAGAAAGTTAAGGTATCATCAATATCTCTACTTTATTTCCTTTCCTCCTCACCTTTTTAAAATCCTACGGTAGAGCTCATTTGAACATGAGCTCCTATATAAACATATGCAAACAAAAGGGCCCTTCTTGTATGAATTAACAGTAGTTTTGCATGAATAAGAGTTCGATACGAATATGGGTTTCATATCATATATCCATTTGGAATTTATCTAAACTCCAATTGGGTGGTAAATTCACCATAGAACTACTCTATTACCATCCCTATATTGAATTAATCAATCAGACCAGGGTTTTAGATGGATCGTATACGAAATTCTTAGGGAAAAGTATGGCTCATTGACAGCCCTGCCCTAATTATAAAGATAGTAAGGCCATTATTTATCATTAATAATTAGTTTGATTACCTACCCCCCAGAGAATGGCTGTGAGTACTAGGCCTCCTTCCCATTTTAATTCCCAAGATGACTTGGTAACTAGAAACAAGGTAATGATGCCGGCTTGAGCGGTCCCAAAAAACATCATCATAGTTGACAAAGAAAGATCTGCTGGATACTTCCTACTCACTGGACCCTGGTTGATGAAAAAGAAAAAAAACAGAAAAGACTTTAAAAACAAGCATCATAATCTAAACAAGTCACATGTCCTCTTTTCAAAAGCAATTGAGAGAAATATAGAGTAAAAGTTGTAAGGAATTTTCAAGTCATTCTCACCACTAAAAGATTCCATGAGGCTCCAGCAAATACGCTCGCAACAAGCATACTTCCACCAATTATGGAAGAAGCTTTGGGTGCAGTAAAAGCCGACTCAAACAAAGTTGGCCCAGTCCACACAACCATTGTGAGAGCTCCAGCAGCAGAGACCCCCACACCCCATGTCTTAGCTTGCCCCTGTATGGTACAAAACTTCAAGTTCTCCTGCCCAAATAGCACTGCTATTACAAACACTACCACAGCCATCAAGTTTAAGGCAACGCTTTGGTATGTCGCTGCTACATACTGAAGGCTCAAGATCCGTAGAGTCTGGACTCTGGAACACTGCTACCCTATCCAACCAATGTCGAGAAATCTCGGTTTTCAGAAGCTACTTTAAGAAAAACTCAAACCTATACACTTTCTAGTAGTCCAATGTCATTCATTTTGAAAAACATTACCCAGACCGCTCAAGAGGCCGTGGAACTGAGAATAGTTCATTTCAAACAATTCACAGTTCAATTCGTGAACTACTGAGAAACAAATCTCATGTAGTTCCTTTTGGGTTGGGGGGGGGGGGGGGGGGGGGGGGGAGCCTCAGATGGCTCTTTGAGCCCTACGAATCCATTTAGTGGTCCTACCTAAAAATTCAAGCTAGTCAAAAGAATTGCACCCCTATTTATTAGCTATAATTCATATCTAACTCTTATCATATTTGTCCCCGCCTTGAAAATGATTAGCAATAGAACATGAAATTTACTTCAGGTTTTATTTTTACTCTATGATTAATATGTCATCGGTTTGATTGTTGGTGCAACTCTGATTGAAGTAAAATTTTGTACATGGTAAACATAAATAATAGTTATTTTTAGTTTGAATTTAAGATGCAAATCCTACACCTAGTGATGGACTTGTAGAATGGGCACAGATGAATTAGTTAATGGGACTTGTCGAACTTGAACTTTGAATTAGATGAATTGAGAAGTGAATCAAATGAACCTACTCTATCAAAATTAAATATATTATCAAGCTAAGTCTCGAAAGAATACAAATAAATCCCACATCCATTTACAAAGCTGTGTGGGGAGATTTCCAGAGCCACAGGATTAAGCTAATCACAGCCATCGGATGAGACTAAGCACTCTCACGTGCCGTCCACGTGGCACCAAGCTCACCCCGGCTACCAGGACAGAGGCCTCGGCCGAAGTCAAGCAGCCCCGGACCGCTAGTGCCGAACTCGGCTACCCCATGTGTCCATCTCGGCACTCCATCTCGGCAGAAAGCTCCACATCGGCTGAAGGAGCCAGGATGAAAGCCGAAGCAAGAGAGAACCTCCACTTGCGCCCCTCATCCCCCACGTCATCAGGAACGTGGAGGGATAGGGGCACGAGCTAGTGGGACAGACGCGACATCCAGCCGCCCACAATCTTCGCCAGATCCCTGACAGGGCGGCATCCAGCGGCTAAGGCCACATCAGGGCAAGGCCCGAGGGCAGATACGATGGTACCCCTACCGCCAAAGGCGTCCAACACGATCTGGCCCAACAAGACGTGCATTAAATGCGACGTGGGCTGACCCGACGCGCATTTAATGCATAGTGGGCTGGATTGGACCGCAATTAATGCAATGTGGGCTGATCGTGACTTCCCAGTCGAATCACGGGACCCACACCACAATATCTCCCAAAGATACGTTCCACACTCTATAAATAGAGGCTCAAGCCACCATCCAAGGTACGCCATTTTTCATACACAGAGCCGTTACTCTGTCTCTCTTCTTCCTCTCCTTCCATTGTTCCAGTTCCCATACTGACTTTAGCATCGGAGAGCCTTGCGCCGCCCAGGCCAGGGTCCTCTGACCGTTTGCTATTCCCTTTCAGGCTTCCGGACGGCATCCAGTCACTCCCAGTCACCATCATCTTCTCGGACAAGTCCTCTAAGGCTCCTCCTTTATTGTGGGTCATTATTTTCTACACCTACAATTGGCGCCGTCTGTGGGAAAGTAATATCCCAACCTTCTTAACCTCAACCTCTCAGAAGCCATGCCTCCGAAAGCTAAGAAGGGCGTAGAGTCCTCGAGAGCAGTGCTCGAGCTGCCACCACCGCCAACGGACGTCCCTCCTCAAGGACGCTCCCGTACGGTGCATGGCACGACTGCAGGCGAGGGCCGCTTAGGCTCTCAGCTCTTTATCGAGTTCCCACTCCAAGAGGGACACGAGGCCTCGACCTCGGCAGAAGAAGTCGCGCCACCCAGACGCGATGAGCGTCAGCATGAGCGTCCTCGGAAGGACAAAGCCGTGGCCGTAAGAGAGACGCGCCACGTTCAACCCCCTGCCACTGGAGAGGTTCCCGAAGCTGCTCTCCTCCAGAAGCAACTCCAGAAGCAAGAGCAGCTGATTCGCGAGCTCCAGCAGCAGCTGAGGGCAGTGCAAACTGCCTCCTTGAGGCAGGTCTCTGAGCCTCAAGGGAAAAAGAGGGACGCCCCCAGCAGGGCAGCCCAGCCTCCCCGCGAGGACCCCAGAAATCATCTGGACCAGAAACGGAGCCAGATCCGTGACGAAGGCTCGAGCAACAGCCGAAGTCACCATATCCGCGACGGCCGAACTCACAGCCGCCGTAGCCCGAGCCATCCCAAGCGAAAGCCCAGAGCTCAGACTCCAGAGAGGGACGATGAGCAAGAACGATTCGACAAACGTGTCAGATTGGCTCTCCAGCACAACTTGTACATGCGGGACCAGAAGCAGATCTGTGGTCACACTGATCTGGGGGGCTCGCCTTTCACAAAAGAGATCGAGCGCACCCCCTTGCCCAGAAAGTTCTCCGTCCCGCGGTTCGTCCCCTATGACGGACTGTCCGACCCATCTGCTCACCTCCGACACTTCTCCCAGAAGATGTCCATCTGGGGGAACGAGGGTCACCTAAACTGCAAAATCTTCTCCTGCAGTTTGGGTGACCTCCCCCTGAAGTGGTTCTACTCTCTCCCGGAGCAGTCGGTTTCCAGTTGGAAGGAGCTCCAGCTCTCCTTCCTGAAGAAGTTCCAAGCCTACACCGTCGTCCCCAAGAAGGAAGGGGACCTCATCGCCCTGAGAATGAAGCAGGGCGAAACCCTCGCCAAGTTCGCCCAGCGATTCTAGGCGGTCTACAGCCAGATCGAGGGCGCGAGGGAAGGGATAGCCATCTACGCCTTCCAGCATGCCCTGATCCCCGGCAACGACTTGCGAAAAGACTTGGCCGGGGACACCCCAGAATCCATGCCAGAGTTGATGTCCCGGGTGAAGCGCTTCATCGCCCAGGAGGAAGACGAGATCCGGGCCAGGGATCAGGACGGGCATCAGGAGCCCAAGCAGGCCTGGGTCTCCAGTTCAGCGAAGCCTGCGTCGTCCAGGTCTGGGGGCACCTGGCAGCCCGGACCTCCTACCAGCGCCAGTCAGAGCGTCAACGTCGTCTTCAAGGAGCCGATCTACCGTATCCTGACCAAGATAAAGACCAAGCCATTCTTCAAGTGGCCTCCGCCCTTGAGGAATGAGCCCACCTCCGGCAGCCGGAGCAAGCTCTACTGCTCTTACCACAAAGGTAGCGGGCACAAGACCAAGGACTGCAACTCTTTACAGTGGTATCTGGAGAAGCTGGCCGAGGAGGGCCACATTCCAGAGTTCGTTGAGGCAGGAGATGCTGGCAGCAGCGAGGGCCGAGTTCACCAGAGCGCAGCCTAGGTTCCAGACAGTGAGGATTCGGAGAAGATCATTACGTGATCCAGCTGGCGTCCTCAGCTCCCGCTTCCTCGTCCCGGGGCAGCTCCCAGGCCCGCGCCGATGCCAGGCGGGCATCACACGGGAAAGAGGTGGTGAAGGCCGAACTCGCGCTAGCGTCCAAGAAAGCCCGCTGACTGAGAGCCAAACGAAGGGAAGCTGACCCCGAACTGGCATGGCCCTTTCAGAGTAGTCTCACAGGCAGGAAAATCGGCCTACAAGCTCGAAGACTTGGAGGGCAAGCCACTGCCGAGACCGTGGAATGTACCCCAAGAAAATCAATTTCTAAAAGATGTAATGAATCTCAGAATCAATGGAAATAGCTTTCACCCCGTCTTCAATCTGTCATCTCTCTTTGATCGACTTCGGCTACAAGGGTTAACAGCCCTGGAAAAGGCCTCGAGTTCGGACACTCGGCCAATTCCTAAACTCAGGGTCTCCACCCATCTACAAGGGTTAACGCCCTGGAAGAGACCTCGAGTTCGGACACTCGGCCAATTCCTAAACTCAGGGTCTTCACCCATCTACAAGGGTTAACAGCCCTGGAAGAGGCCTCGAGTTCGGACACTCGGCCAATTCCTAAACTCAGGGTCTTCACCCATCTACAAGGGTTAACAGCCCTGGAAGAGGCCTCGAGTTCGGACACTCGGCCAATTCCTAAACTCAGGGTCTTCACCCATCTACAAGGGTTAACAGCCCTGGAAGAGGCCTCGAGTTCGGACACTTGGCCAATTCCTAAACTCAGGGTCCTCACCCATCTACAAGGGTTAACAGCCCTGGAAGAGGCCTCGAGTTCGGACACTCGGCCAATTCCTAAACTCAGGGTCCTCACCCATCTACAAGGGTTAACAGCCCTGGAAGAGGCCTCGAGTTCGGACACTCGGCCAATTCCTAAACTCAGGGTCCTCACCCATCTACAAGGGTTAACAGCCCTGGAAGAGGCCTCGAGTTCGGACACTCGGCCAATTCCTAAACTCAGGGTCTTCACCCATCTACAAGGGTTAACAGCCCTTGAAGAGGCCTCGAGTTCGGACACTCGGCCAATTCCTAAACTCAGGGTCTTCACCCATCTACAAGGGTTAACAGCCCTGGAAGAGGCCTCGAGTTCGGACACTCGGCCAATTCCTAAACTCAGGGTCTTCACCCATCTACAAGGGTTAACAGCCCTGGAAAAGGCCTCGAGTCCGGACACTCGGCCAATTCCTAAACTCAGGGTCTTCACCCATCTACAAGGGTTAACAGCCCTGGAAAAGGCCTCGAGTTCGGACACTCGGCCGAGTTCCTAAAATCAGGGTTTCATCCCACTCTACAAGGGTATACCGCCCTGGGAATGGTCTGGAGTTCCTACACTCAGCCGTTTCCTAAAGTCCGGGTTCATAAACCCCTCACACCTCGGCGCAAGGCAGTTCGGCCAAGAGCAGCCATTTCGGCTAAGGTCAGCTTCCTGAAGACCGGGTTCATACACCCCTCAGAAGGCCATTGCCGAACTCACTCTCGCCTAGCCGAGGCCAGCTGAACGATGGATCCACCTCGGCGCAAGCCAATCCGGCCAAGGTATGGATCCACCTCGGCGCAATGCCAGCCATTTCGTCCGAGGTCAGTGCCAGCACTCGAACGCAGAAAAACAGCACAAAAGCACCAAGTGTTCCAGAACAGTGCAAGAAAAACAGAAAACGATGCAAGAGCATTGTACACAGTTTGAGTGATCACAGAACTCCTTTTTATTCATTGTAAACTGCTTCATTACAAAAGCTACAGAACAGAAAGCAAAGTACAAAAAGGAGGATCGCGGCCCTCTGAAAAACAGAAAATGAAGCAAAAACCTTACATACAAGGAGACAGAAATAAAGAGGAGCCCGGCTACTGTACCTTCGGCGACTCCACTAGGTCGATCACCGTATCTGCTGGACCAGTGGATTCGGTCGAAACCGCGACCTTGCTAGGAGCGTCGCTGGCAGGAGATTCTTTGACTAGAGCCTCATTTGGACCAGGGGCAGAAGAGGGCTCACCCTGAGGCACGGCAGAAACATCACTGGCGACCGGGGCATCGCTCAAGACCGGGGCAGATGGAGCATCTTCCGGAGCGGGAACCACTGCAGGAGCTTCAACTGGGGCACTTTCGGCTGCAGGAGCGGAGCTCGGCTCAGGAGCAGTGCGGCCAGGCATCTTTCCTCGAATAGGATGACGATGATCTCCTCCACCTGCTTCTCGTACAGTTCAGTGGCTCGATCCACCCCATCCTGGAAGGCGGACTGGGCCTCGGCCTGAAGAGAGGCCTTCTCCTTCTCCAGCTCGGCGTTCGCCGTCATCAACCTTGCCGTTTCGGCGCGTCCAGCCAGCATTTCCCCACGCAGCCTCGTCCCCTCAGCCGTAGATTCAGCCTTCAATCTGACCAGCAGCCGTAGATTCAGCCTTCAATCTGACCAGCTCAGACTCCAGTTCGGCGCTCTTCTTGTTCATCCCCCGCCTTTGCCTTCTTCCTAGGTGGGTACCTCTCCCTCGGACGCTCCGGCGAGCGTCGCCGCACTCCCGCGCTTGGAGCAGGAGCAGGAGCAGGAGCAGGTGCAGGAGCAGATGCAGGTGCAGGTGCAGGTGCAGGAGCAGGAGCAGGAGTGGCCAGACAGGTTCTTCTAGCTTTCAATTATTGCCTCAGGACAATTGAAGCGACACCAGGCAATGATTGCCGCATCCCCAGACGGATTCTTCTAGCTTTCAACCCCTAAAGGCTAGCACGCTTAAGAGGTCAAAAGCTAGGGGGCAATTGTGTGGGGAGATTTCCAGAGCCACAGGATTAAGCTAATCACAGCCATCGGATGAGACTAAGCACTCTCACGTGCCGTCCACGTGGCACCAAGCTCACCCCGGCTACCAGGACAGAGGCCTCGGCCGAAGTCAAGCAGCCCCGGACCGCTAGCGCCGAACTCGGCTACCCCATGTGTCCATCTCGGCACTCCATCTCGGCAGAAAGCTCCACATCGGCTGAAGGAGCCAGAATGAAAGCCGAAGCAAGAGAGAACCTCCACTTGCGCCCCTCATCCCCCACGTCATCAGGAACGTGGAGGGATAAGGGCACGAGCTAGTGGGACAGACGCGACATCCAGCCGCCCACAATCTTCGCCAGATCCCTGACAGGGCGGCATCCAGCGGCTAAGGCCACATCAGGGCAAGGCCCGAGGGCAGATACGATGGTACCCCTACCGCCAAAGGCGTCCAACACGATCTGGCCCAACAAGACGTGCATTAAATGCGACGTGGGCTGACCCGACGCGCATTTAATGCATAGTGGGCTGGATTGGACCGCAATTAATGCAATGTGGGCTGATCGTGACTTCCCAGTCGAATCACGGGACCCACACCACAATATCTCCCAAAGATACGTTCCACACTCTATAAATAGAGGCTCAAGCCACCATCCAAGGTACGCCATTTTTCATACACAGAGCCGTTACTCTGTCTCTCTTCTTCCTCTCCTTCCATTGTTCCAGTTCCCATACTGACTTTAGCATCGGAGAGCCTTGCGCCGCCCAGGCCAGGGTCCTCTGACCGTTTGCTATTCCCTTTCAGGCTTCCGGACGGCATCCAGTCACTCCCAGTCACCATCATCTTCTCGGACAAGTCCTCTAAGGCTCCTCCTTTATTGTGGGTCATTATTTTCTGCACCTACAAAAGCTATTTGTTTTGGGCATTTTAAGCGCATTTTTAAGACTTCTTTTCGTCAATTAAGCATCACAAGATTAAGAAACTTACAAGAGGAATCCCAGGAAGAAGGAATAGCATAGTATCTGAAAAGTGAATGGGGGCCTCCTGCCTCTGCAGTGATATTATAGCAACAAAACCCAAAAGCCAAGAGCACCTTTAGTAGATGCAGTACGAGAACAGAGAATAGTGGAGAGAGGGGAGATTGGGTGGTTAGTGCTTACCTTTCTAGGAAGTAGGAAGAATGCCAGGGAAGATAAGACGCACGTGGCGACCACGTGTTCGTAGACGACGACGACAAGACCACTGATTCCTGTGGATAGGACAGATTGAAGTAAAATGGAGGAGATTGCTAAGCAGAGTTTGGTCATTACCATCACCAAGTGAGGTTTGTAAGCACCCCATATAGACACTAACATTTCTCTCATCTCTCTCTCAAAAAATGAAGATGAAGATATAAAAAGGTCGTCTATTCAAGGGACTAAGGTTTACAACAAACAGAGAGAAATGAAGAGATGGATGGGTTAGGTGCCTTGATTTTTTTATTTTTGGTTTGGTAAAAAGGTGCTATCAGTTGAAAGCATATCGTTCATGCAAGTGAAGTGTAGGAGAAAGGAAATTAATCAAGACTTTGATAGAGTCTACCAGTCTACCTTACAATGCAGCAATGATGGAGTAGGACAACACCGCAATACAGTTAAAATCATTGATTACAGTTATCCAAACATATGGAATGTTTGTGAGACTCAAAATCAAAGAGGTTATTGAAAATTAAATCATCATCATTATAAAAGCCTAGCCCCATTTATGATAGGTCTGTTTCTCGATTTCAGTCCATCCACAGTCAAATCTTTCAATAAGTTCCACTTCTTAGATCCATCCTCACCAAGGGCGGACCTACATGTAGGCCTAGGGGGGCCATGACACCCCTTGAGTTTTCAAAACTTTAATTTTTACCGCTACTTTTTTTTGTAATTTTTTATTTTGACTCCTAAATTATTAAAATTCTTTTTTAATAATTTTCATTCCCCACACACCCACACCCAACACCCCCCCCCCCCCCCCCCCCCCCCCCCCCCTTTCCATTTTCTGAGTCCGCCCCTGATCCTCACTACTTCCAGGCATTCAAAAGTATGGACAGTGTAGATGGAACGGCAGTATGCCATGTTTCCAGTGGTTGGATCTTTTTAGAGATGGAGGCTGGTTGGAATGTAAAATGAATGTTTGGTAGCATGTATGCACATGTGCAGCACTGGTAGGTGAAGGAACTTGAACGTCTATCACTGCACTCATGCACTGCAGGTGCACCTTGTTAAGGGATGGACCCAGGTACATGGGTCTGGGCTTAAGCCCCCATCCATATTTGAAAATTAAAAAAAAAAAAAGTCCTACATAATGTAAAAATTAATGAGTTTTTTTTTTTTTAACATTTGCACATTTCCCAATATTTCTTTTACATGGAGCCCCCCCAAGGTGAATTCCATGCTCCGCCCTTTATAGTGCCTCTATACTTCTCATTAGCCAAACAGGGGATCAACACTACCCTCTTGACTTGTAAACGGCTCCTTATCCCTTACCCCAGTGGTAAGCAGCGGTAGTTCTCATTAAGAGGTGTCCAGGCTTTAAACCTTCTCCTACTCTGCCTCCTACCATGTGCAAGTTCCAATCACCTCGTATGTGTGGGTTGTGTCTTATTGCATGTGCGAGTCTCACATGGACTAAAACCATCAGCTGAGACTTAATAAAAAGAAAAGATAAACTACCATCTGAGTCGTGTTTTGGCATTGGTAGAGATTTCGCACTAGTCGCCCCACATTGGAATGATTTTATAAGCTCAACAATCAAATAAAGTTAATCATGCATTTTACATATAACCTACCTAGCATAACCTAGCGATAGGTGCCATGCACCCGGGGTGAAATTAGGAATATACCTTGGGGGGTCCATTGTGTAAAAAAAAAATCATTGGGAAGCCAAAATGAAAAACTGCTGATAATTTCATTAAAATAATGCTTTTATTTTTCTAAATTACAAGGCCATGACAAAACCCCAACCACCTTCTAGTTCCGTCCTAGGTATCACTAAGTGAGATTCAGTCCATTTCTAACCCCGAATAAAATTAACGAACAGGTCTTTCTCTATAATACATCACGCCATTCAAGTTCCTATCCAAGAGACTTGGTACTTGGTTTAATAGGTTAAAACAATTAGTTTCAGTCCAACCCAACTTCTACCAATTTTAAAACTCGTTACCAGCTTTGTAAGTACCTTGATTTTTATCACTGAACCAGGGACGATGCCAATTCTAGTCCAAACCAGGTGTGACCCGGCAGCTAGCCCAGTGTAGTTTTGATATCACCATAGTAGGGCGCTGTGGTGGAGCAAGAAATCTTGTACAAAGGAGGCAAACAATAGTCAACTGATAGAAGAAATAAATTGAACTCCATTAAAAAGGGGAAATTAAAGAACCTTAATAAAGAAAAAAAATGTAAAAAATAACAAGTTTTATAAATACAAAACTAACCGCAAACAAAAAAAGAATAAAAAAAATCCAAAAGCAGCACGTTCAACGTAGGCCGGCAATGGTGTCCATAAGGAAAAGTTTGGCTATGAAGGTTGATGGCCCACCAAGGGAAAGTGGTAGGCCCAAGCGGACATGGATGGCGGCATTAAATATATATGAAGAAGTATAACTTATTTAGGAATTTCGCTCAAGATAGATCGAAATGGAGAAACCGAATTCGTGTAGCCAACCCCAACATATATAGGTGGGACAAAGCTTTAATGATGATGATGAATAAAAAATCCAAAAACAACCCATAACACCAATTACAAAACACACATGAAAATCGACCATCCATATTAGAGTAAACACATGCAACTGAATGAAATGAGAAATATAATTCATTTGCAATATACACCTAGCTACACTCTCGACATGCAACTTTGATTATAACTACTTTCCTTTCCATCATCTCTCACATTTATCAAACCCTTACCCAGTTCATCAAATCTCCATAAAAATGGAAAATGAGTCAGCATGCACCAAGATGATATGATACAATACATGGTCAAAGCATGTGACGAGGCAATCCCTCAATTGTAGGATCCATGCATATCCAACCTATGTTTATTATTGCTCAATTATTTCTTTGTAATTTTTTGCAATATACTATTATAAATATAACATCGAAATCCACCTGCAAGGTAGAGATTCTCCAAATCAATGAATGACCATCAACTAACGTCTTCTTTAAGAAAATTGAATGTTGGAAAGATAAAAAATGAATACCAACCATCATCCTAGTAATTTAACGTCAAGAAAAATCAAGACCCCATCTACACAACCTAAAAATCTTTGGGCTGAGCTCATTTTACCATGAAATTCTATGCATTATGACAACAATAATGCCCTCACAATGCATGGAACTCATCATTCCAATATGCACAATGAGATAGGGTACACCATGGATTGGGTTGGGCTGGGCTTACCATGAACCAGATCCGACCATCTTAACCCAAACTCAAACCCAGCCTAATCAACCCGATCTTTCCTTCACGATTCAACAAACAAAAAGTCTGCATGCACCGAAAAAAAGAGCCTGAAAAAGGCCCTGAAACCTACTCTACCCTAGGATCTCCTTTTGAAATGAGATCCTAGGATAGGGGAGAGCTTCAGGGCCTTTTTCAGGCTTGTTTTTCGGTGCATGTAGACCCGTTGACCAACAAAAGTAAGCTTCCAAATAAGAATGAACAACAAAAACCAGCTATCCAATCTACTCTTAACTTACAAGAAAAACAAGGCCAAGTTTGTGTGACTTGGAAAACTGGATGAGTACATTTGACAAGAGGATTCCATGATAGAGCAACTGCTGAACTTTTTTTTTTTTATTTTTCCGTGAAGCCCACTTCTTTGTTATTTGGTGCAATATTCATGATCAAGTTGGGCTCAAATCTTATTGTAGCAAAATTTTGCTGAAGCTTATGCTAAAGGGAGCTTATTTTTGGATAGTTCAGATTTTTGATCCCTTAACTACAATTAGCTTGCCAACATGCCACCTTTTTATGGGTTCATTGAGATTTGAGAGCCTAAAAAATTCCTCATATATAAAAAGGCCCACAGGATCTGGACTCAAATCCAAAAACAAAGAGCACATAAAACAAAATAAACCTAAGAAAAACCCCATCTCACAAACAAAGAACGAAAAATGGAAACAAACAAGATCTCAAGCTCCAATGCTCCATACCTGCTGGCGCAGTCGGCCAATTTGCATAAAAAGATGAAATGAACCAATGAAGAGCAAAGATGTTCATGGCCGGAAGCAGGAACAAGAGATAATGATATAATCAATGGGATAGAGAGAGTTTTGTTGCCAAGATGGACATGCAGAATAATCAAAATTTTCACCCTCTTTCTCATCTCTCTCCGAAATTTCTGTCTACTTACAACAACTACTCTACAGTTGGCATGAGCAAAGGAATGCAGGGATGAAGGAAAGGGCTGGGGTTTAAGGGCCCATATGTACTGTGTAATTCAATTCCTAAAAATTCTCCATTACCCTAGTATTTCAAGCTATGTGAACAATTGACCATGACCATGAATTCTTATGTAATCAATTTCTAAATTTTCTATGCAATCAATCCCGCTGAAAGTTTAATTGCCCGCTATCTTTTAGTGGTTAGGCCTCCTTCCAGGCTCGCTAGTAACTAGGGGTATTCATGGGCATGGCCATCTTCGGGCGAAGCTGAGATTGTTCTTCGCCACGAGTGACCGGGGCCATATTGGCTCAAAGGTGTGTGGGGTCAGCCATATCCAGAAGGCAAGTAATATCTAGCTTATGAAAATTAATAGGGGAAATTTCAAAATTAAAATATTTAGTCTGTTTTCAAAAAACGTAAATAAAAATTTGAGTATTTCAAAAGAGTAGAAAAGTTTTCTATATTTCATTCAATCAAGTCCTCACCATAAAAAATAAAAAAAAAATCTCTTAAAATGACAAAAATACCCTCGGCTGTTTTTCAAGTTTTCCTTTTAAGAAACCATTTTAGAAATTTAAGTCCAACTCAAATGACCTAGTGGAGCCCACTTGAGCTACCCTTGTGAATAGATTGGTTGAAAAAGAAAGGCTTATATGGCTTTCAAATGAATAAAAAATAACTTCGATAAATTGTTACGAAGTTAAAAAAAAAAAAAAAAAAGTAAAGACTTGTGACGTAGGCAATGGCTGATTAAGAATTTTCATTTGAGTAGTGCAGAGAATGGTAAAATTAAGAAGTCAAATAAGAAAATAAATTTTTTTTTCTAAATTACGAAGGAGTTTCTCAAATCTTAGATGCATGGGTGGGCACCGGGCGCAACACTTGAAAACAGACTAAAGTGGTCAGAATATAAATAGAAATGGACCCAGATCTTTAAAAATTCTGGCCCAACATGGGCACCTGTGTGACATGACTATCACGCACTGAATGCAGAAACAAGAACACAAAAAAGCGCGGCCGCCCACGATTTTTGGATGGGTCCCATCTAAAAAGCCGGCAAAAATGTGCAATCGCTCTTCAAAAGTTAAAACTACAAACCAAAAAGGAAACATGATGCTACAAAAGAAAAGCAAAGATGCTCTCTCTCTCTCTCTCTCAATGGAGAAATGCAGCGCAAGCTGCGCAAGAGCCAACCAATGGCAGAGAAAACTAGGCAGTACGAAATCACTTTGCAGGTGGAGTGTAGTGGACAAAGTTACCAATCCGACCAACTGGCTTTCTCCTTTCTAGTAAGTGGCTCCAGCTTCTTCTTCTTCTTTTCAACTTTGTTCCTGCTTTTACTTTCTTTCCTTTGTTTGGTTCCACTTCCTCAAAATAAAAAATGCTAAACAGTCTACTCTGTTGGGTGAATGAAAAGCCAAAGGAAACGGACCGTGGAGAGAAGGGTTTGTTTGTGGGGGACCACTAGCTCCATCACAATCAACAAGACATTGAAATCTCTACCTATCCACACATACACATTCCACAACATCTCAGAAAACAAAATGAATTTGTTGACCTACAAATACAATAGGACGGCGCACCGACATCCCAATCCAAAAAAGCCTCTTGCTCTTCGGAAGAGCTCTCTCAATGCGCCTAAAATCTACTACAATATCTCTTTCTTAAAAAAGTGGCACCGATCAACAACATCAATTGGACTTTAAAAGTTTGACACCTCTAATTTTTCTGGCGGCCAGAATGCTCTCTAGTTTGGTGCAGCTCCCTTGCTAGCTAGACAGCTGAATGGGCCCCACCTTTCAATAACCAGAAATTGCTTGCATCCTACAGTAGTACTCAACATGTAAATTATTGCTCAAATCAAATCAGTAAGATCGCCAGCATTGACTGACCAAAGTCTAAGTGTCCATCTACCCTTATTCTCCATGGAGGGTGTTTTGTGTATGTTCTGCCTTCATTCTCATTTTTGGGCAGGAGAGAATGTAAAATCAAGTGACTGGTCTAAAGGTTAGCCTATGGGTGTCAGGAAATTAGAGCGGTTTCAATTTTCAAAAGGTGACCCCACCATGTGTTTAGCAAGGGAACTGCACCAAACTAAAATGCAGCATGTCCTTTTTTGGTTGTCTAATAAACCTATCACTGCATTCTAGTTCTGCCCTTTGTATCCAACATGAATTCAAGTCAACCTCACCCATTACAATGCAACCCTCATAACAAATCATAATTAAGCAGTGTGCCATCAATTTTAGCTTCACATTCAGTCTGGTTTGGGTACCCCCCAAACTCAAACCTAATATCACCCAAACTCCAAACCTCATCTCATCCACTCACCTTGTTCCATTCACAGAAACTGTGATGAAGAAGTAGCCCTAATTACAGTGAGATTAATTAAATGTAGACAGGCATGGCCCATACCCATTAAAAAATTAGCTAGTATAAGATGATCAAATCATTTTAATTAGAATATGAGCCAATGCTGCCATTCAATCACAACCTGATTCATCAGATAGCTCCACATATCACACAACATATCACACTGAACACATAATAAGTACATAACTGATCAATGTCACATTAACAGATTTGATGAGATGAAAGGTGAGCCAAAATTCAATACTCAATCTAGTGGGGCCCACCCATAACTTACCACCTCACAATAAAGTAGTAAAGATCAAACAAACCACCTCCCCATTGTAAGAACAATTGATGAAAATGGATTGTAACAAAACAACTTCTTTTTTTCCTTTTCCAAAGATGGAATCTTTTTAAGAGGGAGAGAGTGGAAATTAGCCAACTCTGTTTACTTTCCCTTAGTTTCTCTTTGATTGAGAAGAAGATTATTTTATATCTACACCAATCATCCATCTCATTTCCATCTCCCAATGCCCAAATCACCAATAAAATAACAACCCACCATAAAAAATTTCAAAAACAAGAAAGACAAAAGGACAAAAATTGAAAAAAATAAAAAGACCTAACCTTCCTTGCCATGTCCGCCGTCCTCGGCCTCTCGTCCTCGATCATGGTGGTTGACCTTCGAGAAGCCTCGATGACAGCACCCTTTCCCCTTCCCCTTCCCTCCCCCGGCCGTTACAACCCCCAAAGCAGCCTCCCCCTCCGCCGCCTCCACCACCGTCACCGACCCCATCTCCATTTGGGCAACTCTCACCGCACCCAACAACCTCTCCGGCAGCTCCTCCTCCTCCACAGCCTCCACCACAAACCCCATATCTATCGTAACGGCCGTTACATACCCCAACGCCAGATGCAATACCGCATTCGCAATCGCCGAACTCGCGATATCCACATCGATCTCCAGATAGTTCTCCCCTCTGTGGTAGCGACAAGTCAGCGCCCGGCCGAGCAGGCAGGCGGCGTAGTTCCCGACCGCCGCCTTCACGATCCACGGCCCTTTAACGATCCGGTTCACGATCTTGAACCGGGCATTACGGAACGAGTCGTCGCCGTGTACGAATCGGTAGAAGAGCGAATCAGGAGGGATCGGATCGTCCGTTGCGAAGTAGAAGACGGCACTGTGGTGATCGCGGCCCGGGACCTGGAGATTGACGGCGAAGATGAAAGATTTCAGCGATCGGCCGGCGGATTGGGCGCGGCGGAGGGCGGAGGTGATGCGGTTGTCGGATCGGGCGAGGACGTGGTCGAGACGGGCGGAGGAGCGGAGCCAGTCGACGCCGGCGGGTTTGAGGAACCAGTCGCCGCCGGGGGATTTAAGGCGCTTGGAGAAGAAGGTTTTGCCGCGTAGCTGGAAGAGGTCGCCGGGGGGAGAGGCCCAGCCGTTGGATCCGGTATCGAGGTCCACGTGCCGTAGAGATCCGCCGTTGATCGCTTCTTGGCGCCAGTCGTCAGAGGCGGCGTCTTGGGCCGTTTCCGAGCCGACCTGGGCGGAGGATTGGGCGGATTCCTGCTTTGTAGGGCACATTTCCGGCGAGTGGTATCTGCTTTAAGACGGAGAGGTTTTAGGAGTTTGGGAAAGTCCGGAATTGGTTGGTCTTCTGAGTATATGAAGAGTTTGGTGGTTTCAGATTGCCCTTTGTTTTGAAAGAAATTACGGGAGTGGCAATACCAGTTGCAGCAATTATCATTTCAGCTTGGTAGATCACACGTGAGGATTTCCCAACTGATCTTTAGTGGACCAATAACGGTCTCTATATTATCTTAGACCGTCCCAACTTTTGAATACTCCTCTTTAAATGAATTTCATTTTAGCATTTATCTATCTTTATATCTGAGATATTCAATATTGAAGAATTAGCTCATTTTTATCAACCCATACGAGGGTCGGCTTGCTATCCAAATTTAGTTTATGCAACTGCCATATATTTACTTTGTGTGTATTTACGTGTGTTTTACGGATGCGAATGCCATGACATTAAAAAAGCTCTTTCTTTTTTTCAAAAAAATGTAACGATTTATGAATCTTTAAGTCTTGTAAAATGAGAAATGTTCAATAAAAGGTCCGGTCAATTCATACAACATGATTGGATTACTACTTACAAGTGTGGCTACTTCTTTCTCTAAATAGTAAATATCCAATCAGTTTCAACAAGCTAACCATTAGATCGATCACTCGATTTTACATTCTCTCCTTTTGGCAAAAAATGTTAATGAAAGAAGAACATACACACAACACCCTCCATGGAGAATAATAATGGCGTGAGACACAACATTACCTCTAGGACTCGAACACTCAACCTTCCGCTTTTCTCTCTGAATACTCTAATTTATTAGGCTAATCATTAGATTTAACACTTAGATTTTGGTCAATCGATGCTCAAAGAAAAAAAATGAAGGGAGTTAGTGAATTTTAATGTGCAGGCTTTTCTCATTTTACATGTGGATATTGTAAAATGAGAAATGCACATGTTCAATAAAAATGAGTCAATCCAGCTCACACAACATAATTGGGTTTTTGTTCCATAAGAGAGAAGGTTTTTATTTCTCACCATCGAGCATAGTAGTAAGAGGTGTGGCAATGTTGTAAAATCATTGAAGTAAATGGGCAATTTGACGAGAAGCCGACGCCGAAGACAGCAAGATTTCGCAGGATTTTGACTCGAAATGAAGTAATAATTAGAAAGAGACACGCGAAATTAATATGAGGCAGATGGGACGGCGAGTTTTATTGAAAAAGGCTTATTTCACTTTATTTGCGGGATTGCCACTGTGTGTGTATGTGGGTTGTATTCTGACTTCTCTGTCTCTCTGCTCTGCTCATCTCTGACTCCATCTTATATATATATTAAAATGACATCATAGTGACTTTATGGTGCTACAGTGCTACTTAGCCCGGGTTCTGTTTTTGGGCCTATGGGTTGCACCTAGGCTTAATTTTCTGGCACAATTTTAAAATTAAGAGGTGATGGATATGCATAGGCTTTATTATGGACGTGTTTGGATGGGTGGTGACATCATGAATTGAGTTAAGGTAAAACTTCTATTAATATGAAGAGGAAAAAAAGACTTGGTCATATCAAAAGTACATAAATTCATAATTTCCTTCTCCTTAAAAAACTTTTTAAAAAACAACCTCATTTCCCTACAAAATGAGAAATCACATCCTCATTTTGTACAAAAAGTCAAAAGAGTTTCCTATCAAGCCACTAAGAATAAAAGACCATTATAATCCCTTTATATTTTATTTTCAATTGATTTTATGCTTCACCTCTCTTTTGGTTGTCTAAAGTTTTTTCATTTTTTTTTGGTGAAAATAGAAAAGAAAAGAAGAATATTTTCAAGGGATTTTTTTTTCATTATTTGATATAAATGCTCATCTTATAAGAAAAGGCAAATGTGTAAAAAATAGTTATTTTTTTTACTATCACTTGGAAAAGTCTATTTGACAAAGGAGTAATAAAAAATGATCCATTTCAACACACACGCTACTTAAGCACGCCCTTTATGAATTATTTGATCATAAGAATTCATAAATTTTTTGTCCAGAGAGTTTCAAATTCTCCAAAAGTTATCCACTGGGTGGAATTCCAAAATTCTTCTTTTCGGTGGAGCATTTGAAATTCCAATAAAATGTGAAAGACCTGGAATTCTAAAATTTTTAAAAAATAATTTGATATATTTTAGGTGGCTGAAATCTAAAATTTTGATAAACAAACGTGACATTTAAAAATATGTAGGGACACGACATCACATTATGTCCAAACCCCAAAGCCACATCTCAAAAACGCATCATGAACTCCCAAAGCAACATGCCATCATAGGCCTATCTCAGCCTTGTATTTTAACATATTTACCATGAAAAAAACATAAATGATACCTTTAGCCCATTGGCGTTCGTCAACCAATCACTACACCAAAAACAGGAAATTGGAACGGATTACCGTTCCTAATTCGTGTGTTCCTAATTTGTTCATCCGTTCCTAAACCGTTCCTAATCCGTTAATCCATTCCAAAAATAGGAAATTGGAACGAATTAGGAACACACGGATTAGGAACGGTAATCCGTTCCAATTTCTCATTTTTGGTGTAGTGAATGTACATTAGTTTATGTTCATCAACCAGCACATAAGCACGCCCTAAAGCTCGATGATTGAATCAATGACGCTCAGATAAGGTGTTTCATGCATGGTTTAACCCACCACATTAATTGCCCCTACAGCACTTGGTTTATTACCCAAAATGGCAACTTTTATTGGATTATTTAGGGCATGTTTAAATATATTCCTCAGAGATTCTAAAACTCAAGAAATAAAGGTGAAGACTGATAAATGGCCATTTAATAATTAAGCCTTTGAATCTGGCCTTCTAGCGAGGGTACACTCGAGCTTGGCTTGCCTCTAACCCTTTCATCTGTAGCCCACAAGTTTAACGACTTATTATGAAAGAAAAAAGTTGAGACTTGATCCAACGGACCAATTCATTTGGACCAGTGAGAACTCGATGCATTTAGTGTATTTCAAGGAGTCCCATGTGTAGAGGGTTCAAACGGAGCATAAAGTCGGCCCCACTATGTATCCTTCTACCTATGGTGAGGGATGAATGAATGTGAACATTCCTAATGGCCTATTTGGATGCACAAGAAAATATAAGAAAATAATATTTTATATAATATAATCTTTCGTTTTTTAAAGAAAAAAATCTTATGCGTTTGGTAACTCAAAAAAAAAAAAAACTTGAACAAAAGATTATTTTCTTTAAAAAAGCTCAATATTCTCTCCTACAAGTTTCCTTTCTAGAAAACTTTCTACAAGGTGAAAAACTTTTAAAATGACGATTACAAAGTGGTAGAGTAATGTAAAGACTTTAGTTCACCAAATTCATTATAATGTGTATGTTTACATATATGGTAAAGTAAAGTAAAAGTAAATCTCACAGGACGGTAAAGGTGTGGTAAAGTAAAGGTGAAATAAAGTACATGGTGAAGTAAAGTGGGAAGGAAGTAGTTTCTTTCTTTTACTTTACTTTATTACATTTTATCATAGTTTTATATGGTAAATAAAAAGTTACTTGTTTACGGGTGTGGTAAAGTAAAATAAAGATTGATGTAATATCATGGTAAATTGTGAGGTAAAGTAAGGTCAGATGAAGTATGTGGTAAAGCAAATTGGGAGAATTAAAAAGTATTTTTTATTGACTTTACTTTACTATACTTTACCATGATTTTATGTGATAAAAGAAAAGTAACTTATTGTAGAAATATGAAAGTTAAACTTTACTTTACTATGTTACGTTTTTTATCTAGACGTGGTAAATTACATATAAATTAAAATATTTAATAAAAAATACTCTTATAATGTAATTTACTTTAATCATAACACATTGTAAACAGCTCAATTTAAAATATGTAATATTCTTCAAAAATTACCAAACGGTAAAAATATTATAATATTATAATATTGCATTATTGTATTCTATACTATTTTATTTTTGAAATATTTAAATCTGTAAGTATTTTATTCTGTATACATCCAAACGGGCCCTAAATATATGAATATATTTCTTTTCCTAAAACTTAGCATTAAGATATTGCTTGAATATTTCTTTTCCTAAAGCTCAGCATTAAGATATTGCTTGGTGCTGAAAGAGCCTACAACGTTGATGGTGGGTTGAGAAAGACCTTATCCACCCCTTGTTGAATATATTAATCTACGTACAAAATCTTTATACAAAAATCCCTTCAACTACAAGAAAACTGCATATCATGCACATGCGAATATGCGATCCTATTCATGAGGCCCACTTAGATGCATTCCCATTACTAGGGTGGGATGGAAGGTCCATTTATTCTAAGGCCCATTCTAAAGATCAGCCCGATCAAGTTATCCTACCTTTATTTAACAATGTAGAATTTTAATGGTCTTTTAATCATATATTTGTTTGAGATTCAATCTAATAGTGAATAACGGTTTTATGAAATAAAATATGAGCACGATTGCAGATCTTGGAGAGATAAGAGTGTAGAATGAGTTGCACCCACCAAGGGTGGTACTAAGTGAGCCCCATAGAGCTGGACTGCACGTGCATTTGAGTCACACTAGAAAGTTAATTATTTTCAAATGTGGATAGAGTTGACGCAATCAGATAAATTATTTCGTGGAAAGTAATTCAACCAAAAAAAATCCAAATTTATCAATGATGGATTGAAATATTTTAGCAATTTTAGTTGTAGGTACTTGATGAGTGTAGAAGTTTTGGGTTGCAATTTTTTAAATTGATACATCTGAATTATTTAAGAGGTAAGAGGTGAAGGATGCGAGGAACTAACGTAGATGTAAGTTTTATAGGATTTGAATCACTATAATAATTGCTGGTTATTTGTTTTCCCCCGCCCCTTGGTTGAATTCTCAATAATAAGAAGGCTATTTGATGGTATTTTTTGATAGAACGATTTTCTCATGTACAGCAATGCCGTCCGTCATATATTACCCGGTGAGATTTAATTCAGGGGTCCACGGGGTCTGCAATTGGTGAATGCATGCTCCCACTATGGTACGTGAACAGGAGAAGATTTCTCCATTGTTGATAATTGTGTGGGGAGATTTCCAGAACCACAGGATTACGCTAATCACAGCCATCAGATGAGGCTAAGCACTCTCACGTGCCATCCGCATGCCATCCACGTGGCACCAAGCTCACCCCGGCTACCAGGACAGGGGGTCCGGCCGAAGTCAGGCAGCTCCGGACCGCTAGCGCCGAACTGGTCCACCCCCGGGTGCCATCTCGGCAGGGAGCTCCACCTCGGCTGAAGAAGCCAGGATGGAAGCCGAAGCAGATCTGTGGTCACACTGATCTGGGGGGCTCACCCCTCACAAAAGAGATCGAGCGCACCCCCTTGCCCAGAAAGTTCTCCGTCCCGCGGTTCGTCCCCTACGACGGACTGTCCGACCCATCTGCTCACCTCCGACACTTCTCCCAGAAGATGTCCATCTGGGGGAATGAGGGTCACCTAAACTGCAAAATCTTCTCCTCCAGTTTGGGTGACCTCCCCCTGAAATGGTTCTGTTCTCTCCCAGAGAAGTCCATTTCGAGTTGGAAGGAGCTCCAGCTCTCCTTCCTGAAGAAGTTCCAAGCCTACAGCGTCGTCCCCAAGAAGGAAGGGGACCTCCTCGCCCTGAAGATGAAGCAGGGTGAGACCCTCGCCAAGTTCGCCCAGCGATTCTGGGCGGTCTACAGCCAGATCGAGGGCACCAGGGAGGAGATAGCAATCTACGCCTTCCAGCATGCCCTGATCCCCGGCCACGACTTGCGAAAAGACTTGGCCGGGAACCCTCCAGAATCCATGCCAGAGTTGATGTCCTGGGTGAAGCGCTTCATCGCCCAGGAGGAAGACGAGATCCGAGCCAGGGATCAGGACGGGCATCCGGAGCCCGAGCAGAAGAGTAGCCAGCCTCGGCAGAGAGGCGGGAGGCCCTCCCAGAGGCAGGAGCCCAAGCAGGCCTGGGTCTCCAGTTCGGCGAAGCCTTCGTCGTCCAGGTCTGGGGGCACCTGGAAGCCCAGACCTCCCTCCAGCGCCAGTCAGAGCGTCAGCGTCGTCTTCAAGGAGCCGATCTACCGCATCCTGACCAAGATCAGGTCCAAGCCGTTCTTCAAGTACCCTCAGCCCTTGAAGAACGAGCCCACCTCCGGCAGCCGAAGCCAGCTCTACTGCTCCTTCCATAGGGGTAACGGGCACAAGACCGAGGACTGCAAGACTTTGCAGTCGTACCTGGAGAAGCTGGCCAAAGAAGGCCACATTCCAGAATTCGTCAAGGCAGGTGATGCTGGCGGCAGCGAGGGCCGGATTCACCAGAGCGCAGCCCAAGCTCCAGACAGCGAAGATTCAGAGAAGATCATTAACGTGATCCATCTGGCGTCCTCAGTTCCCGCTTCCTCGCCCCGGGGCAGCTCCCAGGCCCGTGCCGAAGCCAGGCGGGCTTCGCACGGGAAAGAAGTAATGAAGGCCGAGCTCGCCCCGGCATCCAAGAAAGCCCGCCGCGACCGACCCGCCATCTCGTTCTCGGACAGAGACCTAGAGGGAATCCAGCTCCCTCACAACGACCCCCGCTCCTCACCATGAAGCTGAGAGACTTCACAGTGAAGAGGATCCTCGTCGACTCCGGCAGCTCCTCCGAGGTCCTCTATTACGACTGCTTCAAGAAGATGAAACTCTCCGAAGCAGACCTCACGGAGGTCCGAGCACCCCTACTACGGTTGTCCGCCACGCCAGTCTACCCCAAGGGCAGGATCACCCTGGAGACCCGAGTTGGTGGGGCCTCCGTGTCGGCCGACTTTCTAGTCGTGGACGCCCCTTCTCCCTACAACGTCATTCTGGGCAGAACGTGGCTCCACAAGTTAGAAGCAGTCCCTTCTTCCCTCCACCAGAAGCTGAAGTTCGTCCATGAGAACAAGGAGGGCAAGATGGAAGTAGTCACAGTGGAGGGGGATCAGCAGCAAGCCAGGCAGTGCATGCTGGCCGCAGTCCCTGCAGTGAAGGAGCCAGAGCGCGTCAACCTCGCCGAGTTCGAGAAAGGCCTCGATGAAATCGACCGAGATCCCGAGAAGAAGAGCATCGAGGACCTGGCCGAGGTCAGGCTGAACCCGACAGATCCGGACAGGTTCTTCCTGATTGGCACCCAGCTGCCAGACGAGGAGAGGGCCGAACTCTCTCGGTTCCTGATGCAGAACGTCGACGTCTTCGCTTGGAGCCCAAGCGAAATGCCTGGAATCGACCCTGAGGTCATGTGCCACAAACTGAATGTGGACCCCGACCACAAGCCGGTAGTGCAGAGGGCCCGTAGGACAGGGCTGCAGCAGACAGATGCGGTCGTCGAAGAGATCGACAACCTGCTAAAGGCAGGAGCCATCCGGGGAGTCCAGTACCCGGTATGGCTGGCCAACACGGTGGTGGTCAAGAAGAAAACTGGAAAGTGGAGGGTGTGCGTGGACTTCACAGACTTGAACAGGGCCTGCCCTAAAGATAGTTTCCCCCTTCCAAAGATTGACCAACTGATCGACGCCACCGCTGGTCACGACTGAATGAGCTTCCTCGACGCCTACAGAGGCTACCACCAGATCCCGCTCTACGAGCCAGACGAGGAGAAAACATCATTCATAACCCCCCGCGGCACTTACTGCTACAAGGTGATGCCCTTCGGGCTAAAGAACGCGGGGGCAACCTATCAGCGCCTCGCCACAAAAATGTTCCATGCTCAGCTCGGCCGGACGGTGGAGGTCTACATCGACGACATGGTCGTCAAATCGGTGCACTCCGGCGATCATCTGGCGGATCTCGGCCAAATCTTCAACATCCTTCGCGCATACAAGCTTAAGCTAAACGCTTCCAAGTGCGCCTTCGGCGTAGCCTCTGGCAAGTTCCTCGGCAGCTTGGTAACGCGGAGAGGGATAGAGGCTAATCCGGACCAGATCACCGCGATCCAGGGCATCCAGAGCCCCTCTACCACGAAGGAAGTTCAGAAGCTCACAGGAATGGCTGCAGCACTCAACCGCTTCATCAGCCGGTCATCAGATAAGTGCAGGCATTTCTTTCAGCTTTTAAAGAAAAATTTGAAATTCCAGTGGACCCCCGAGTGCGACCAGGCATTGGCCGCACTCAAAACCTATTTAATGTCACCACCCTTACTCTCCACCCCAACTTTGGGGGAGATTCTGTATTTGTACCTTGCGGTCTCGGATCACGCAGTGAGCTCCGTCCTCATCAGGGAGGACGAGGGAGTTCAAAAGCCAATCTATTATACGAGCAAGACCCTGCTCGATGCCGAGACCAGGTACCTTCTATTGGAGAAGCTTGCGTTGGCTCTCGTCAGTGCCTCCCGCAAGCTCTCCCATTATTTCCAATCCCACACCATTGTGGTGATCACGGAGCATCCACTCCGTTCAGTGTTCAAGAAAGCTGATTTTTCAGGGCGCATATCAAAGTGGGCAGTTGAACTGGGGCAGTATGATATACAGTACCGTCCCCAAACTGCGATCAAAGCCCAGATTCTGGCAGACTTTATTGTCGAATTCGTCTCCCCCAACCCGGCTCCGACTCAGCTCGGCACGGCACTGGGGGGCACAGGGCATGAGCCAGTAGAAACTGAGGTCGAGCAGTCTCCCACCTCGGCATGGAAGATCTTTGTCGATGGGTCGTCCACCTCCAAGAGAGCTGGCGCCGGCATAGTTCTCCAATCGCCAGAGGGTCTGGTCATAGAGCAGGCCTTCACCCTGGACTTCAAAGCTACAAACAATGAGGCAGAGTACGAAGCACTGATTGCAGGGTTGAACAGCGCCCAAATCCTCGGAGCCCAGCACCTGGAGATCTTCAGCGACTCTCAACTGGTAACTAACCAGCTCGCTGAAGACTACCAGGCCAGGGACGACAGGATGGCGGCCTACTTAGCCCTCGCGAAAAAACTGCTCTCCCATTTCCAGAAAGCCGAGGTCAAGCAAATATCCAGAGATACCAACACGCACGCAGATGCACTTGCAAACCTGGCTTCCGCTGTCGAAGCAGGGAAGAAAAGGACCATCGAGGTTGGGTCAGTATCAAGGTCAAGTTTAGAACTCCATTCATCTCGGCTTGTCCTCTGTGCTGACCTCGGCCCCAGCTGGATGGATCCAATTGTCGCATACTTGAAGGACGACCAGCTCCCCGAGGACAAGGCTGAAGCCCACAGGATCAGACTCAAGGCAGCGCGATTCTGGCTCTCTCCCGAAGGCAAACTCTACAGGAAGTCCTTCACAGGTCCATACCTCCAATGCGTCCATCCAAGCAAGGTGGACGACTTCCTGTATGAGATCCACGAAGGAATCTGCGGCAGTCACATAGGAGGTCGATCCCTGGCTTACAGAGCAATAAGCCAGGGCTACTGGTGGCCCTACATGCAGAAAGACGCGCAGGTCTACGCCAGGAAATACGAGAAGTGCCAGAAGTTCTCCCACTCCCTCCATCAGCCAGCACAAGATCTGAGTCCCCTCTCTAGCCCATGGCCCTTCGCTCAATGGGGCCTGGACATTGTGGGGCCTCTTCACCGAGCTCCAGGAAACAAGAGATGGCTGATAGTGGCTACGGACTACTTCACAAAATGGATAGAGGCTGAACCGTTGTCTTCAATCACGGACAGGGACTCCAGGAACTTCGTTTGGAAAAACATCCTTACGAGGTTCGGCATCCCCCGGACCCTGATTTCGGATAACGGGACTCAGTTCGACTCCAAGTCCTTCAAAGACTTCTGCCAAGGGCACGGCATCAGAAATCATTACTCCACTCCGGCATATCCACAGAGTAATGGCCAGGCAGAAATCTCCAACAAAGTGATCCTGGACGGCCTGAAGAAGCGACTGGACAAGGCAAAGGGCAGATGGACAGAGGAGCTTCCGAGCGTGCTGTGGGCATACAGAACAACTCCAAGGAGGTCCACCTCGGCAACACCCTTCTCTCTGGCCTACGGGATGGAGGCGGTCATTCCTTTGGAAATCGGCCTTCCTACCCTGAGGACAGAGCTGGTCGACCAAGGCCGAAATGAGACAAACCTGGCAATGGAGCTGGAGCTGGAGCTGGCAGACGAGCGACGAGAAGCAGCAGCCTTGCGACTGACCGACTATCAGCAACGGTTAGCCAGGGCATACAATCAAAATGTCAGAGAGAGAAAGTTCTCCGCGGGAGAGCTGGTTCTAAAGAAAACCCTGCCAGCTGACAGAGAGCCAAACGAAGGAAAGCTAGCCCTGAACTGGCATGGCCCGTTCAGAATAGTCTCACTGGCAGGAAAGTCAGCCTACAAGCTCGAAGACTTGGAATGCAAGCCACTGCCGAGACCATGGAATGCATGCCATTTGAAGAAATTTTATTTCTAAGGATGTATCGAGTCTCAAAATCAATAGAAGCAGCTTTCGCCTTGTCATCAACTTGTCGTCTCTCTCTGACTGATTCCGGCAGCATGGGTCTACGCCCTCGATACAGCCTTGAGTTCTTACACTCGGCCGAATTCCTAAAGTCCTCGGGTTTTGAACCCACGGGTCCACCGCCCTGGAAAAGGCCTCGAGTCCAGACTCGGTCGTTTCCTAAAGCTCCGGGTCTTGGGCCCTGGAGAAGGCCTCGAGTTCGGACACTCGGCCGGAGGCAGCATGGGTCTACGCCCTGGATACAGCCTTGAGTTCTTACACTCGGCCGAATTCCTAAAGTCCTCGGGTTTTGAACCCATGGGTCCACCGCCCTGGAAAAGGCCTCGAGTCCAGACTCGGTCGTTTCCTAAAGCTCCGGGTCTTGGGCCCTGGAGAAGGCCTCGAGTTCGGACACTCGGCCGGAGGCAGCATGGGTCTACGCCCTAGATACAGCCTTGAGTTCTTACAGTCGGCCGAATTCCTAATGTCCTCGGGTTTTGAACCCACGGGTCTACCGCCCTGGAAAAGGCCTCGAGTCCAGACTCGGTCGTTTCCTAAAGCTCCGGGTCTTGGGCCCTGGAGAAGGCCTCGAGTTCGGACACTCGGCCGGAGGCAGCACTGGGTCTACGCCCTGGATACAGCCTGGAGTTCTTACACTCGGCCGAATTCCTAAAGTCCTCGGGTTTTGAACCCACGGGTCTACCGCCCTGGAAAAGGCCTCGAGTCCAAACTCGGTCGTTTCCTAAAGCTCCGGGTCTACCGCCCTGGAAAAGGCCTCGAGTCCAGACTCGGTCGTTTCCTAAAGCTCCGGGTCCTGGGCCCTGGAGAAGGCCTCGAGTTCGGACACTCGGCCGGATTCCTAAAATCAGGGTTTTTTACACCCCTCAAAGATCATTGCCGAGCTCACGCTTCCACAGCCGAGACCAACGGAATAATGGCTCCACTCCGGCACAAGGCAGCTCGTCTCGGCCAAAGCCAGCCATTTCGGCCAAGGACAGCTTTTCAGAGGAAGAGAGCTGTGCCAGCACTCAAACACACAAAAATGCAAGCATTCCAGAACAGTGCAAAGAAAGAGAAAAAGAACTCAAAAGCATTGTACGCAGTTTGGGTGATCACAGAATTCCTCCTTTTTATTCATTGTAAACTGCTTTATTACAAGAATTACAGAACAGAAAGCAAAGTACAGGAAGGAGGATCACAGTCCTCTAAAAACAGAAAATAAAGAAAAGCTGGGAGACTCTGATCTTCACTCACTCTTCGGGCTGCATACTCCACGACGCCGGATCGTTGCCTGGAGGTTCTGAGTGATCCTGAATTTCAGTGAGCTCTACAACACGCTATGGTTGGTCAGACCAAAGCGGCTGCAGAAGCCCCTCCAGTGCGGAGGCCCTGGACCTCGCTTAGCTCTTCAACACCCTCCGGCGAGTAAGACCAGCCAAGGTTTGAAGAACCCCCAGGTCCAGCGGGGCCTCAATCCCACCTTCCGTCCGGCGGTCCCGCAAGACCGTGTCGGACGAGAATGCGCCACCGCCCCTCTTCCTCTTCTTCTTTCCATCAACGAAACCTGACCAGGGGCGGTCGGCCATGAACCCGCGTTCAGAGAGCGCGTAGTCCACGGGGAGTTCCTTCAGAGAGCGCGCAGACTACGATGGGCTTCCCCCCTTGGAGAAAGCCATCCACAGGCGCAAGGGTCCCCCCCGGATCAAAGGCTGCAGAATGTCTACCAGCCATGGTTCCTATGTCTATGTGATTTAAACTATTCTACGTTCTGTTCTTTTCATCGCCCATTGTAAGACCCCGACCCGAGAGACCTCGTTTAGAGTTGATTAAGTTGTGTTTTAGTTTAAGTGTGTTTAGTGGTTTTGGATTAGTTGGGGATTAGAATAGCTTTTATAATAGCTTTGGGGAATTTGGAGAGCCTTTTTATTTGTGGGACCCTTTGGGGGTTCTTGTTAAGAATTGTGCGAGATTGGGGATTTACCGATGATTTCCAAGAATCGTGTTTTTAACCCCATTGGACTTATCTTGTTAATCCCTACAACTTTCATGTTGACATCGTTTTCATTCAAGGACCTTAAACCCGATTTTTCACTAATTGAGGGCAAAATGGTCTTTTTACCCAAAATCTGGACACCGATTTCAATGTCACCAAAATGTACAAAATATATACTTTTTGGAAAATAGAAATTTTGCCGATCAACTTTGTCTTCTTCGTCGAATTCATTTGAAGCCCCGAGGACCATGTTTTGAGCTCGAGAAGTCTTTTAAGTTGTGGGCCCCATCCTCACTTACTATATATAGAAAGCTTCTTCTTCATTTTTCCCATTTCTGGCAAAAACCCTAGAGGAGAAGAAAAACCCCAGCCCTAAGAGTTTTCCTTTACCTTTTCTTGCTTCTTCATCTTCAATCCCCCACTAAGTTAGTGCTAATGGAAAATTAGTTGCTACAATCTTCTTCCTCATCTCAAGGGCTTCATCTTGACACCATTTTTGAAGAAAACCGCCCACTCCAAAACTTACTTTGGACAACACCTTGCTTTTTAAAGAACTTCCTTGTAAGTGATCTTCCTAAAAGTTTTATAATCTTGTTTGTTTAGCCCTAGGGTAGCTCTATTTCAATTTTTGGAAGATTCCGTTTTGTTTTAATTAGTTTTGATAATCTAGGGTTTGGATTTGGGGGTTTTGTGTATAGGTGTTTGATTATGGGCCTAAGAGGTGATTAGAGCTCAATTGATTTGCATTGGACCCAAGGCAAGTGGATGAAACGATTCTCATGTGTTTTATCATGTTTTATGCAAAATCTTGATTTGTTTTCCTTAATAGTTTTAATGGTTTATCATGTTTAATGGTTTAGTTTTGTTGATTTTGATTGATGATTTGATGAGATAAGGAGGTCAAGGAATAGCCCAATTACTCGTGAAGATGTGTATGGAAGAAGGGGAAAGAAAAGAAATGGATAGGAGTTGGACAAGAGAAGAATTCAACCAAATAGGTTGGGATTCGTTGCAGGACCGATCGATCGCCCATCAGGTCCGATCGATCGGACTGTAAATAACTGAGAGGGTTCTCAGGACCGATCGATCGCCCATCAGGTCCGATCGATCGGACTGTAAATAACTGGAAGCAATTCAAGACCGATCGATCGGCCAAGGAGCCCGATCGATCGGACTGAAATGAGATGAACTGTAAATTAAGAGAGTTGTGGGACTATCTTCCAGATTCATTCCAAGCCCATACTCAATCCAATTCAGCTCTATCCCTTATCTTCTTATTTGAAGGCATTGAACCTATAAGGATGCATTTAAACCCATGAATGAATTGGGTAAATTGCAAAGGGTTGTAGTGGGGAGGTATTATTTGGTGCCCCATTGTTATTTAGGGACTTGTAAGGCATTACGTGAAGTCCGGAGGAAGGGGAAACTCATCATGGAGATTCTATGAGATTTTCTAGATTGACCAATGTGTATAAGGACCCGGAATGTCCCTAACTCTTAAAGAGTACCAAAATTTCATCATAACTGACATACGGGACCCTATTCGCACTGATTCAATTCTAGAAACCCCATTGTTAGCCTGTAAAGGTATGGAAAAACTATTTGTATTTGATTTTCAACCAAACTCCTATTTTGGGATTTCAAACCCACATGATATGACTAGACTGTCTTGAGAGTATTGAAAGTGTATTTAGCTTTTGCTAACCTGTATATGACCGACCAGATACGAATGTGTATTTGTGCCTATGAGCACCCCGTTTCTTTAATATGTACACGATTTGATTTATCGTATTTGACCTATGAGTCGGCACCACTGAGCTTGGACGACCTAGTTGGTTTGATCCACCGACTTGGGGTTCCTTCCCCTCCTGATAGTCAGCTGCAGTCTGGAATTTGCATAGTTTACCCGGTTCACTACCGTGGTCCTGTATAGTATATATATATTATAGTATTTTATCGTTGTTCCTCCTCACCTCGTGTGACTGAGGCCAATGATCCTGTTTATCGTTGTTCCTCCTCACCTCGTGTGACTGAGGCCAATGATCCTGTAGGGTATGTGCTCTCTTCACGCTAGTGAAGGGAGGATCTAGCTTTGTGTGGTTGCCATCTTGACAGTTTCCGAATCCTTGTTACCTTACATGATTTATTGCATATGTGCCTCTTTTAAAATGATATATCGTCTTTTATGAAGTTCATTATTTACTCACAAGTTTTCTAAACTTTTGCAAAGTATTATCGTTTTATTATTACATATCTTTTCACCCACCTGCCAGAACGTCGTGTCTGATCCATTTATTTTGGTACTCAGGTCCCGAGCTTATTGCCATTGAGGAGGAGCCGGAGGAGGCGGTCGGTGAACCGCAACGAGTGATTGAGTGGCAAGCCGATGATGTCATGTAGACATTCGGCCTTGCCTTGAGAACGATACACTTTGGGAACTTGATATCTTTGTTTTAGGTTTCATTTGGTTGCACGGTCTTTGTTGACCGTTATTTTGGGGCATTAATCAACTGATATTTTGTAAATATACTTAACTTTACTTTTGGGGAAATATGCTTATGATCATTGCTCATCCTGATACCTTATCATTTAACCATAAATTTGTTTTGTTTATGAGATTGAATAGTACTTGTAGGTGCAGAAAATAATGACCCACAATAAGGAGGTGCCTTATAGGACTTATCCGATGATGATGGTGATTGGGAATGTCTGGATGCCGTCCGAAAGCCTGAAAGAGAAGAGAAAACGATCAAAGGACCCTGGCCTGGGCGGCGCAAGGCTCTCCGATGCCAAAGTCAGTGTGGGAACTGGAACAATGGAAGGAGAGGGAGAAGAGAGACAGAGTAACGGCTCTGGGTATGAAAAATGGCGTACCTTTGATGGTGGTATGAGCCTCTATTTATAGAGTTTGGAACTTATCTTTGGGAGATATTGTGGTGTGGGTCCCGTGATTCGACTGGGAAGTCACGATCAGCCCACATTGCATTAATTGCGGTCCAATCCAGCCCACTATGCATTAAATGCCCGTCGGGTCAGCCCACATCGCATTTAATGCACATCTTGTTGGGCCAGGTCGTGTTGGGCGCCTTTGGCGGTAGGGGTACCAGCGGATCTGCCCTCGGGCCCTGCCCTGATGTGGCCTTAGCCGCTGGATGCCGCCCTGTCAGGGATCTGGCGAAGATTGTGGGCGGCTGGATGTCGCGTCTGTCCCACTGGCTCGTGCCCATATCCCTCCACGTGCCTGATGACGTGGGGGATGAGGGGCGCAAGTGAAGGTTCTCTCTTGCTTCGGCTTCTGTCCCGGCTTCCTCAGCCGAGGTGGAGTTTTCTTCTGAGATGGCACCCGGGGTGGCTCAGTCGAGGTGGAGCTCCCCGCCGGGATGGCGCCCGCGGTGGACCAGTTCGGCGCTAGTGGCCCGGAGATGCTTGACTTCGGCCGATGCCTCTGTCCTGGTAGCCGGGGTGAGATTGGTGCCACGTGGATGGCACGCGAATGGCACGTGTGAATGCTTAGCCTCATCTGATGGCTGTGATTAGCTTAATCCTGTGGTTCTGGAAATCTCCCCACACAATTGCCCCCTAGCTTTTGACCTCTGAAGTGTGCTAGCCTTTAGGGGTTGAAAGCTAGAAGAATCCGTCTGGGGATGTGGTGGTCATTACCTGGTGTCGCTTCAACTCTTTAAAGCAATAAATGCCCTGCCCTGTTCGTCTTGGGAACCGAGTTGACGGCTACACGCGTAGCTTCTGCGCCGACTGCGTTGTCTCATTGATGGGACTGGCACGGGCTTTGAAGTGTCTCTTCGAATTCGGAGGCGGTACCCAAATGAGGGTTCCCCTTCTATAAATAGGGCCGTCCCCTTCCTTTTCTTGCTTCTGATTCCTTTCGCCTTCGCCTTTACTTTCGATTTCTGCTCTGGTGCCTGAGATCTGTTCGAGGAAGACGACCGTAGAACGCGCCCGGATCTGCTCTCGATCTGCTTCTTCGTCCCTGTAAGTCGCTTTGTTCTTCTGTCTGGTTCTTCTTGGGGTTTTTCGATTTCTAGGGTTTTTCTTCGTCGTCACCCCTTCTAGACATGGGCACCCCTAGATTCAGGGTAGATTCCGATGAGGGCTTAGCCGAGTTTAGAGCTGCCTTCAACATTCCGGAGGGGGTCCTCCTGAAACCGGCAGACCTTGCCGACGCTGCCATGTATCGCTGCTACGGCGGCTGGATGCCGTTCCCTCTGATCTCCGTGATCGAGGGTGGGGTCAGGTTTCCACTGCACCCCCTGCTTAGGGCCTGCCTTAGCCTTTGGTCCCTCGCCCCGGGCCAGTTGATGCCCAATGGCTACAAGGTCATCATGGGCACAGCAAAGCCGAACGAGATCTTGGGGACCAACCTAGGCCCTCACGACATCGAGGATACATATGATATCTGCAAGGCTGGGGAGGGAAGATATTATCTCTGTGTGAAGCCGCAGCGAAGGGGCTTCGTCCTAGCCTTGGAGGATTCAAGTAAGAATGCTGAGGAAGATTTCTTCTGTGTCTCGGGGGACTGGGAGTTCGGCCCAGGTGAAAGCAGGAGGCTGTCGGTCCCACGTCGCCCTGGGGAAGTCCCAAGTAATCATCACTGCTTTTCTCCTTTTTGTTTCGCTTACTTCATTGATGCCGAACTGATACTCTTTTTTGTCTGTTGAGCAGAGGCGGGTGCAAGGCGACGCCGAGCTGTCAGCGACGGTTGGAGGAGGAATACCGACGACATCAACAAGGTTGAACGGTACAAGGGGCACGAAACCAGGTCAGCTTGGAAGCTGCTCGGGTATACGCCGAGGTATCGCGGCCACTACCAGAGGACCGGAGTACCTGAGGTGGACGAGACACACCCTGACCGTCCCACCGTATCAGTTGCGGTGTTTAGCGGGGTCCCCTTGACCGATCCTGTTGCCGACCGAACTGCGTCTGGTGCTGAGGCGTCTACTTCTGATCCGGAGCTGCCGGACTTGTCGCAGATAGTGGACGCTTATCTCTCTGATCGAGGAGAGGACATGGAGCCCGCTGTCAAAGATCTGGCTGCTAAGTTTAGGCAGAGGTCGTCGTCTTCTGGGGCTCCGTCGCCTGCCGGTACTCGCGTTGCTTCGGGTTCGGTGGGCGCTGGTGCTCTCTCTGCTCCTGTCCCCGCTCCGAGCGGTGGAGCTCGGCGACGCTCGCCGGAGCGCTCGAAGGAGGGGTCCCCGCCCAGGAAGAAGTCCAAGGCGGGGGAGAAGAGTTCGAAGGCTGATCTGCAGCCGAGGGGTAAGACTCCTGAACGAGCCCCTGGGGCTAAAGCTCCATCCGAAAAGGGGGGCGAGAAGAGCGCGTCGAAGGAAAAGAGTGCGCCGGCCGAAAAGAGTGCGCCAGTCAGCAGGTCGACCGTCGGGCCAACGCGCGAGCCTCTCATCTCGGCGGGGCAAGGGTCCGGATCGGCCTCCGGGCCCCGAACTGCCCCAGCACCATGGAAGCCGAGAATGGAAAACAGCCCGGCAGACCCCTGAACGTCGAAGACCGACTGCTGGGGAACGCCGAGGTGATCGGGGCCCTTGCCAAGGCCTGTGCTCTGCCTCGGGATATGGAGGATCATGAGAAGTTTGATGACGAGAGTCTGATAATGACAGCGATCCAGGCTGACCTCCTGGTAAGTGTTTTTTGTGTATTCTTTTGAGTGGCCTAGTTCGGCTGTTCCTGTTTTGACCCTCCTCTTTTCACTTGCAGAACGTGCAGAGGCTCCTAGCCATCCTAGGAAGGAGGGATAGGAACGCTGCGAGGGTGACCCGCCTGGAGTCCGAGCGGGAGAGGCTGAAGAAGGAGCTGGACGAGCAGCGGAAGGGAATGGAAGAGCTCAAGGTGGCCAGTGCTGGAGAGTCCGCTCGGTTGGCATCGGCTCTGACTGAGGTCGCCGAACTCTCGTCCAGGGCCAACCATATGAAAGGCGAGCTTTGGACGAAGAACAAAAGGGTCTCCGAGTTGGAGTCGGAGTTGGCCAGTTCGAAGTCTGAGTCGATGGCTGAGGTAGCGAGGTTGCGAGGGGAGGTCTTGGCTGGTCGCGCTGAGAGGGAGAAGCTGGTGAAGGCGAACGGCGACCTGGAGAAGGAGAAGGCCTCTCTTCAGTCCGAGGTGCAATCCGCCTTCCAGAGCGGGGTGGATCGTGCCACCGAGCTGTATGAGAAACAGGTGGAGGAGATCACGTCCATTCTGTTCGAGGAAGGATGCCTGGCCGCACTGAGACGTGCGGGGGTCCCTGAAGACCATCCTGTCTATCAGGACCTGCCGAAGTATTCGGACCTGGATCCCGAGCCGAGCTCCGTACCTGCAACTGAAAGCGCTCCGGTCGAAGCTCCTGTAGCTGAAAGTGCCCCGGTCGAAGCTCCTGCTGCTGACGACGCTCCAGCTGCCCCGGTCTTGAGCGATGCCCCAGTCGCCAGCGAGGCTTTGGCCGTGCCTCAGGGTGAGACCTCTTCTGCTCCTGGTTCGGCTGAGGTACCAGTTGAAGCCCCTTCTGCCAGCGACGCTCCAAGCGAAGTCCCTGTCTTGGCCGAAGCCTCTGGCCCCTTGGGAACGGTGATTGATCTGGTCGAATCGCCGAGACCGGAGTAGCTCTATCTCTTCTCATGTCCTTGGTCTTTCTTTTGTAACGCCCCTTTCTTTCAGCCTTGTAATCCTTTCCATTATTAATGAAAAGACTTCTTTCTCTTTGCATTTGTCTCTCTCTCATTTCTGGATGTGCACTGTTCTGGAATGCTTGCATTTTTGTGTTTGAGTGCTGGCACAGCTCTCTTCCTCTGGAAAGCTACCTTTGGCCGAAATGGCTGGCATTGCGCCGAAGTGGACCCATACGCGGCCGAATTGACTTGCGCCGGGGTGGCCACATCGTTCCGCTGGCCTCGGCTAGGCGAGAGTGAGTTCGGCAATGGCCTTCTGAGGGGTGTATGAACCCGGACTTCAGGAATCTGATCTTGGCCGAACTGCCTTGCGCCGAGGTGTGAGGGGTTTATGAACCCGGACTTTAGGAAACGGCTGGGTGTAGGAACTCCTGACCATTCCCAGGGCGGTAGACCCTTGTAGAGTGGGATGAAACCCTGATTTTAGGAATTCGGCCGAGTGTCCGAACTCGAGGCCTTTTCCAGGGCTGTTAACCCTTGAGTGTGTTCCAAACACGGGGACTTTAGGAAAGGCTGAGTGTAGGAACTCCAGGCCGCTTCCAGGGCGTATGTACCCGAAGTGTGTCCAAGACACGGGGGCTTTAGGAAAGGCCGAGTGTAGGAACTCCAGGCCATTTCCTGGGCGGATGAACCCAAGAGTGTGTCCAAGACACGGGGCTTTAGGAAAGGCTGAGTGTAGGAACTCCAGGCCATTTCCAGGGCGGATGAACCCAAGAGTGTGTCCAAGACACGGGGCTTTAGGAAAGGCTGAGTGTAGGAACTCCAGGCCATTTCCAGGGCGGATGAACCCAAGAGTGCCGAAATCAGTCAGAGAGAGATGACAAACTGATGACAAGGCGAAGGCTGCTTTTATTGATTCTGAAATTCATTACATCTTTTAAAAATAAAATTTCTTCAGGTGGGATGCATTCCATGGTCTCGGCAGCAGCTTGCCTTCTAAGTCTTCAAGCTTGTAGGCTGACTTTCCCGCCGGTGAGACCACTCTGAACGGGCCATGCCAGTTCGGGGCAAGCTTCCCCTCGTTCGGCTCTTTGTCAGCTGGCAGGGTCTTCTTTAGAACCAGCTCTCCCGCAGAGAACTTTCTCTCTCTGACATTTTGATTGTATGCCCTGGCTAACCGCTGCTGATAGTCGGTCAGTCTCAGGGCTGCTGCTTCTCGTCGCTCGTCTGCCAGCTCCAGCTCCATTGCCAGGTTCGTCTCATTTCGGCCTTGGTCGACCAGCTCCGTCCTCAAGGTAGGAAGGCCGATTTCCAAGGGAATGACCGCCTCCATCCCGTAGGCCAGAGAGAAGGGTGTTGCCGAGGTGGACCTCCTTGGAGTTGTTCTGTACGCCCACAGCACGCTCGGAAGCTCCTCTGTCCATCTGCCCTTTGCCTTGTCCAGTCGCTTCTTCAGGCCGTCCAGGATCACTTTGTTGGAGATTTCTGCCTGGCCATTACTCTGTGGATATGCCGGAGTGGAGTAATGATTTCTAATGCCGTGCTCTTGGCAGAAGTCTGTGAAGGACTTGGAGTCAAACTGAGTCCCGTTATCCGAAATCAGGGTGCGGGGGATGCCGAACCTCGTGAGGATGTTTTTCCAAACGAAGTTCCTTGAGTCCCTGTCCATGATTGAAGACAACGGCTCAGCCTCTATCCATTTCGTGAAGTAGTCCGTAGCCACTATCAGCCATCTCTTGTTCCCTAGAGCTCGGTGAAGAGGCCCCACGATGTCCAGGCCCCATTGAGCAAAGGGCCATGGGCTGGAGAGGGGACTCAGATCCTGTGCTGGCTGATGGAGGGAGTGGGAGTACTTCTGGCATTTCTCGCATTTCCTGGCGTAGACCTGGGCGTCCTTCTGCATGTAGGGCCACCAGTAACCCTGGCTGATTGCTCTGTAGGCCAATGACCGACCTCCTATATGGCTGCCGCAAATTCCTTCGTGGATCTCATACAGGAAATCGTCCACCTTGCTTGGATGGACGCATTGGAGGTATGGACCTGTGAATGATTTCCTGTAGAGTTTGCCTTCGGGAGAGAGCCAGAATCGAGCTGCCTTGAGTCTGATCCTGTGGGCTTCAGTCTTGTCCTCGGGGAGCTGGTCGTCCTTCAAGTAGGCGACGATTGGATCCATCCAGCTAGGGCCGAGGTCAGCACAGAGGACAAGCCGAGATGAATGGAGTTCTAGACTTGACCTTGATACTGACCCGACCTCGATGGTCCTCTTCTTTCCTACTTCGACAGCGGAGGCCAGGTTTGCAAGCGCATCTGCGTGCGTGTTGGTATCTCGGGATATTTGCCTGACCTCGGCTTTCTGGAATTGGGAGAGTAGTTTTTTCGCAAGGGCTAAGTAGGCCGCCATCCTGTCGTCCCTGGCCTGGTAGTCTCCAGCGAGCTGGCTAGTTACCAGTTGAGAGTCGCTGAAGATCTCCAGATGCTGGGCTCCGAGGATTCGGGCGCTGTTCAACCCTGCAATCATTGCTTCGTACTCTGCCTCATTGTTCGTCGCTTTGAAGTCCAGGGTGAAGGCCTGCTCTATGACCAGTCCCTCTGGCGATTGGAGAACTATGCCGGCGCCAGCTCTCTTGGAGGTGGACGACCCGTCGACAAAGATCTTCCATGCCGAGGTGGGAGACTGCTGGACCTCTGTTTCTACTGGCTCGTGCCCTGTGCCCCCCAGTGCCGTGCCGAGCTGGGTCGGAGCCGGGTTGGGGGAGACGAATTCCACTATGAAGTCTGCCAGAATCTGGGCTTTGATCGCAGTTCGGGGACGGTACTGTATATCATACTGCCCCAGTTCAACTGCCCACTTTGATATGCGCCCTGAAAAGTCAGCCTTTTTGAACACTGAACGGAGTGGGTGCTCCGTGATCACCACAATGGTGTGGGATTGAAAATAATGGGAGAGCTTGCGGGAGGCGGTGACGAGAGCCAACGCAAGCTTCTCCAATAGGAGGTACCTGGTCTCGGCATCGAGCAGGGTCTTGCTCGTGTAATAGATTGGGTTTTGAACTCCCTCGTCCTCCCTGATGAGGACGGAGCTCACTGCGTGATCCGAGACCGCAAGGTACAAATACAGAATCTCCCCCAAAGTTGGGGTGGAGAGTAAAGGTGGTGACATTAAATAAGTTTTGAGTGCGGCCAATGCCTGGTCGCACTCAGGGGTCCACTGGAACTTCAAATTTTTCTTAAGAAGCTGAAAGAAAGGCCTGCACTTATCTGATGACCGGCTGATGAAGCGATTGAGTGCGGCGGCCATTCCTGTGAGCCTCTGAACTTCCTTCGTGGTAGAGGGACTCTGGATGCCCTGGATGGCAGTGATCTGGTCCGGATTGGCCTCTATCCCCCTCCGCGTTACCAAGCTGCCGAGGAACTTGCCAGAGGCTACGCCGAAGGCGCACTTGGAAGCGTTTAGCTTGAGCTTGTACGCGCGAAGGATGCCGAAGACTTGGCCGAGATCCGCCAGATGGTCGCTGGAGCGCACAGATTTGACGACCATGTCGTCGATGTACACCTCTACCGATCGGCCGAGCTGGGCCTGGAACATTTTTGTGACGAGGCGCTGATAGGTCGCCCCCGCGTTCTTCAGCCCGAAGGGCATCACCTTATAGCAGTAAGTGCCGCGGGGGGTGATGAATGATGTTTTCTCCTCGTCAGGCTCATAGAGCGGGATCTGATGATAGCCTCGGTAGGCGTCAAGGAAGCTCATTCGGTCGTGACCAGCGGTGGCGTCGATCAGTTGGTCAATCTTTGGGAGGGGAAAACTGTCCTTAGGGCAAGCCCTGTTCAAGTCGGTGAAGTCCACGTACACCCTCCACTTCCTAGTTTTCTTCTTGACCACCACCGTGTTGGCCAGCCATACCGGGTACTGGACTTCCCGGATGGCTCCTGCTTTTAGCAGGTTGTCGATCTCTTCGACGACCGCATCTGTCTGCTGCAGCCCGGTCCTTCGGGCCCTCTGCACTACCGGCTTGTGGTCGGGGTCGACATTGAGCTTGTGGCACATGACCTCAGGGTCGACCCCAGGCATTTCGCTAGGGCTCCAAGCGAAGACGTTCACATTCTGCATCAAGAACCGAGAGAGTTCGGCCCTTTCTTCGTCTGGCAGCTGGGTGCCAATCAGGAAGAACTTGTCTGGGTCTGCCGGGTCTAGCCTGACCTCGGCCAGGTCCTCGATGCTCTTCTTCTCAGGGTCCCGGCCGATCTCATCGAGGCCTTTCTCGAACTCGGCCAGGTTGACGCGCTCTGGCTCCTTCACTGCTGGGACTGCGGCCAGCATGCACTGCCTGGCCTGCTGCTGGTCTCCCTCCACTGTGACTACTTCCATCTTGCCCTCCTTGTTCTCATGGACGAACTTCAGCTTTTGGTGGAGGGAAGAAGGAACTGCCTCTAGCTTGTGGAGCCACGTTCTGCCCAGAATGACATTGTAGGGAGAAGGGGCGTCCACAACCAGGAAGTCGGCCAGCACGGATGCTCCGCCAACTCGGGTTTCCAAGGTGATCCTACCCTTGGGATAGACTGGCGTGGCGGATAACCCTAGCAAGGGTGCTCGGACCTCCGTGAGGTCTGCTTCGGAGAGTTTCATCCTTTTGAAGCAGTCGTAGTAGAGAACCTCGGAGGAGCTGCCGGAGTCGACGAGGATCCTCTTCACGGTGAAGTCTCTCAGCTTCATGGTGAGGAGCAGGGGGTCGTTGTGAGGGACCTGGATTCCCTCTAGATCTCGATCCGAGAACGAGATGGCGGGTCGGTCGCGGCGGGCTCTCTTGGATGCCGGAGCGAGTTCGGCTTTCATTATTTCTTTCCCGTGCGAAGCCCGCCTGGCTTCGGCACGGGCCTGAGAGCTTCCCCGGGACGAGGAAGCGGGAGCTGAGGACGCCAGATGGATCACGTTGATGATCTTCTCTGAGTCCTCGCTGTCTGGAGCCTGGGCCGTGCTCTGGTGAATTCGGCCCTCGCTGCCGCCGGCATCACCCGCCTTGATGAACTCTGGGATGTGGCCTTCTTCGGCCAGCTTCTCCAGATACTCCTGCAAAGTCCTGCAGTCTTCGGTCTTGTGCCCGCTGCCCCTATGGAAGGAGCAGTAGAGCTTGCTTCGGGCGCCTTTGGTGGGTTCATTCTTCAAGGGCTGAGGATACTTAAAGAACGGCTTGGACCTGATCTTGGTCAGGATGCGGTAGATCGGCTCCTTGAAGGCGACGTTGACGCTCTGACTGGCGCTGGAGGGAGGTCTGGGCTTCCAAGTGCCCCCAGACCTGGACGACGAAGGCTTCGCCGAACCGGAGATCCAGGCCCGGTTGGGCTCCTGCTTCTGGGAGGGCCTCCCGCCTCTCTGCCGAGGTTGGCCACTCTTCTGTTCGGGCTCCGGATGCCCGTCCTGATCCCTGGCCCGGATCTCGTCTTCCTCCCGGGCGATGAAGCGCTTCACCCGGAACATCAACTCTGGCATGGACTCTGGGGAGTCCCCGGCCAAGTCTTTTCGCAAGTCGTTGCCGGGGATCAAGGCATGCTGGAAGGCGTAGATGGCTATCCCTTCCCTCGCGCCCTCGATCTGGCTGTGGACCGCCCAGAATCGCTGGGCGAACTTGGCGAGGGTTTCGCCCTGCTTCATTCTCAGGGCGAGGAGGTCCCCTTCCTTCTTGGGGACGACGATGTAGGCTTGGAACTTCTTCAGGAAGGAGAGCTGGAGCTCCTTCCAACTGGAAACCGACTGCTCCGGGAGAGAGCAGAACCACTTCAGGGGGAGGTCACCCAAACTGGAGGAGAAGATTTTGCAGTTTAGGTGACCCTCGTTCCCCCAGATGGACATCTTCTGGGAGAAGTGTCGGAGGTGTGCAGATGGGTCGGACAGTCCGTCATAGGGGACGAACCGCGGGACGGAGAACTTTCTGGGCAAGGGGGTGCGCTCGATCTCTTTTGTGAAGGGCGAGCCCCCCAGATCAGTGTGACCACAGATCTGCTTCTGGTCCCGCATGTCCAAGTTTTGCTGAAGAGCTAGCCTGACGCGTTTGTCGAACCGCTCCTGCTCGTCGTCCTTCTCTGGAGTCTGAACTCTGGACTTTCGCTTGGGGTGGTTCGGACTGCGATGGCTATGAGCTCGGCCATCGCGACTATGGTGACTCCGGCTGTTGCTCGAGCCTTCGTCACGAATCTGGCTCCGTTTGTGGTCCAGATGATTCCTGAGGTCCTCGCGGGGAGGCTGGGCTGCCCTGCTGGGGGCGTCCTTCTTCTTCCCTTGAGGCTCAGAGACCTGCCTCAAGGAGGCGGTTTGCGCTGCCCTCAGCTGCTGCTGGAGCTCGCGTATCATCTGCTCTTGCTTCTGGAGGAGAGCAGCTTGGGCTTCAAGAACCTCTCCAGTGGCAGGGGGTTGAGCGTGGCGCGTCTCTCCTACGGCCACGGCTTTGTCCTTCCGAGGACGCTCATGCCGACGCTCGTCACGTCGGGGTGGCACGGTTTCGTCCGCTGAGAGCGAGGCCTCGACTCCCTCTTGAAAGGGGATCTCGACAAAGAGTTGGGAGCCCAGGCGACCCTCGCCTGCGGATGTGCCTTGGACCGTTCGGGACCGTCCCTGAGGAGGGACGTCCGTTAACGGTGCTAGCCGCTCGAGGATTGCCCTCGAGGACTCTCCGCCCTTCTTAGCTTTCGGTGGCATGGCTTCTGAGAGATTAAGGTTTAGAAAGATTGTTTGGAAAGATTTGGAGAAGGTTGGGAAGGCTGGGATATTACTTTCCCACAGACGGCGCCAATTGTAGGTGCAGAAAATAATGACCCACAATAAGGAGGTGCCTTATAGGACTTATCCGATGATGATGGTGATTGGGAATGTCTGGATGCCGTCCGAAAGCCTGAAAGAGAAGAGAAAACGATCAAAGAACCCTGGCCTGGGCGGCGCAAGGCTCTCCGATGCCAAAGTCAGTGTGGGAACTGGAACAATGGAAGGAGAGGGAGAAGAGAGACAGAGTAACGGCTCTGGGTATGAAAAATGGCGTACCTTTGATGGTGGTATGAGCCTCTATTTATAGAGTTTGGAACGTATCTTTGGGAGATATTGTGGTGTGGGTCCCGTGATTCGACTGGGAAGTCACGATCAGCCCACATTGCATTAATTGCGGTCCAATCCAGCCCACTATGCATTAAATGCCCGTCGGGTCAGCCCACATCGCATTTAATGCACATCTTGTTAGGCCAGGTCGTGTTGGGCGCCTTTGGCGGTAGGGGTACCAGCGGATCTGCCCTCGGGCCCTGCCCTGATGTGGCCTTAGCCGCTGGATGCCGCCCTGTCAGGGATCTGGCGAAGATTGTGGGCGGCTGGATGTCGCGTCTGTCCCACTGGCTCGTGCCCATATCCCTCCACGTGCCTGATGACGTGGGGGATGAGGGGCGCAAGTGAAGGTTCTCTCTTGCTTCGGCTTCTGTCCCGGCTTCCTCAGCCGAGGTGGAGTTTTCTTCTGAGATGGCACCCGGGGTGGCTCAGCCGAGGTGGAGCTCCCCGCCGGGATGGCGCCCGGGGTGGACCAGTTCGGCGCTAGTGGCCCGGAGATGCTTGACTTCAGCCGATGCCTCTGTCCTGGTAGCCGGGGTGAGATTGGTGCCACGTGGATGGCACGCGAATGGCACGTGTGAATGCTTAGCCTCATCTGATGGCTGTGATTAGCTTAATCCTGTGGTTCTGGAAATCTCCCCACACAGTACTCATATGGTTTGCTACACGCTTCCGCAATCTTGAAAATATATTTGATATGGTTATATGTGAGATGATGTGTACAGATAATCCTCACCGCGGAACCCTGTGGGAAATCACGTGCACGGATAAATATTCTTTTAATTCCGTGTGCGTTTTAGCCAAAGAGATGCACGTGGCGCGGCATGACCCCCCACTGTCCCGATTCCCGGACTCGGATCCTCTCTTTTCCCCTAGTTTCCCGGTCCGGGGTCGCGACAAGACTGGTATCAGAGCGGGACATGTTTCAGGCAATTAAAAGAAACTAGAAATCCTAAGTACGTGGCGAGGATTCGTTAGATAGAATCGTGTGAGCAATGTGTGACCACCCTGTACTTGATTTATATGTGCTAACAATTTGTTTTGCAGCGTTATGCCACCTCGCAAAAGAACTGCAAACAGTAATCACGTTGCCAGTAACAGTGAGAATACGGAGCCTATTGGAGAGGAACCACAAGACAACAACATGCAGAACCAATTCCAACAGATGATGCAGGCTATGATAGACCAACAACGCCAGGCCAATGAGAACCCGGCTAGGCTCCAAGCACAAGCATATGAGACACAGACCAGATTGCAAGAACAGATGCTTAAGAAAGACGAGGATCATGCTAGGGAGATAGCTCAAATGCAGGCACAGTTGTTGGGGATATTGGAGAGGAGACCGGAACCAATCCCAGTTGCACCACCTGGTCCGGTGAATATTAGAGGGAATGATCCTAATGTGTTGTATGAACGGTTTAGGAAGAGAGGACCGAAAGAATTTTTGGGGACTGAGGATCCAATGGTAGCAGATGATTGGCTTGAGCACACCGAAAACATATTTGAGATATTCATATGTACGGGTGTAGAACGAGTACAGCTTGCAGCCTCTATGTTTGTGGGTTTAGCAGATATATGGCGGAAGACCATCAAGGCAGAATACAGGACAATGGCTGATGCAGAAGCTTGGGCTAGCTTCAAGAGACAGTTTGGAGAGAAATATGTACCTACACATGTCAAGAGGCAAAAGGCAGTAGAATTTCAGCAACTTGTGCAAGGAAACATGTCAGTCCTCGAATACCTCACCAAATTTGAGAGATTGTCAAGGTACGCACCGGAGTTAGTAGACACAGAGGAGAAGAAGATAACCAAGTTCCTTGAGGGACTTCACCCGATTATTGAGAGGGATGCTACCGGGGTTGTACCACCCGTTACCTTTGAAGAAGCTGTCAAGAGAGCATAAAAATTTGAGAACTTCCACAACAAGATCATCAAGAACCAAGGAAAGGGTCAAGGCCAGCAGCAGAACTATCAACAGAGGAACAATCAAAACAAGAGGCCAAGACAAGAGCAGAATGCACAGAATCAAGGAGCTTGTGTCCATTGTGGAAAATATCATGGGAATGCCCAGTGCCGTTCTATCACGGGGGCATGTTTTAGATGTGGTTCGATGGACCATCAGATGAGGGAATGCCCAAGACAGAATAGACAACAACAGGGAGCACATCGTCAGGCACCACCTCAAAATGCGCTAGTGGTTCAGAATCAAGCAAGGCCACTACAACAACAGGCACCTCAGCAACAGTTTAGGCCACAACAACAACAACAACAACCGGCCCGTCAGCAAGGGCAGAATCAAAATCAGAATCAGCGTCCTCAGAATCAAAACAGGAATGCACCACAAGGCAGGCAACAGCAAGGGCAGAACAGGCCACCACAAAGGGCACAACTCTATGCTGTCAATAGAGCTGATGCAGAGGCTGAAGGCAATGTAGTGGAAGGTACACTTCTCGTCTGTGGTTTTGATGCTAAGGTTTTATTTGACCCTGGCTCTACTCACTCATTCCTATCTCCAAAATTTGCTAAGTTGATTGATATGCATACTAGAGAATTGAGTTTCATTTTGACTGTGACTACCCCTTTAGGTAAGGAAGTTGTTTGTAGAACTTTTTACCCTAGTTGTCCAGTCATGATAGGAGAAGTAGTATTACCGGCAGATCTCATTTTATTGGAGATGCAGGATTTTGATGTCATCCTAGGGATGGATTGGTTAGCAGGATACCATGCTACTATGGATTGTTTCCATAAAACCCTAACTTTTAAGTTAGAGGAGACCCAAGCAGGGGTGTTGTTTCAGGGAGAGAGGAGTAATTCTGGTGCAGGGTTTATTTCAGCGTTGAAGGCTGATAGACTTCTAAAAAGTGGTTGTGAGGGTTATTTGGCGTTTATCACGGAGGATAAACGGTCCCAAGGGGTGGAGGAGATTCCAATTGTTTGTGAGTTTCCGGATGTTTTCCCGGAGGAGATACCAGGATTGCCACCCATTAGAGAGATAGACTTCACTATTGAGTTGTTACCGGGGATCGCTCCGATATCTATCGCACCTTACAGAATGGCCCCGGCAGAATTAGGAGAGTTGAAGATGCAATTGCAAGAACTTTTGGACAAAGGTTTTGCGAGACCTAGTGTGTCACCGTGGGGAGCACCAGTCTTATTTGTGAAGAAGAAGGATGGTTCCATGAGAATGTGTATTGACTATAGAAGATTGAATCAAGTGACCATCAAAAATAAATATCCATTGCCAAGGATAGATGAATTGTTTGATCAGTTGCAAGGAGCTGCTTATTTTTCGAAGATTGATTTGAGGTCAGGCTACCATCAGTTGAGAGTTAGAGGTTCAAACATACCAAAAACAGCCTTTCGGACAAGATATGGACACTATGAGTTTCTAGTGATGCCATTTGGTTTGACTAATGCACCGGCAGTTTTCATGGCATTGATGAACAAAATATTTGCGGAGTATTTGGATCAGTTTACAGTGGTGTTCATTGATGATATTTTGGTGTATTCCAAGACCAAAGGAGAACATGAAGAACATTTGAGGATAGCACTCCAGCTCTTGAGGGAGAATCAGTTGTTTGCAAAACTTAGTAAGTGTGAATTTTCACTACAACAAAAAACACCTTTGGTGACATGAAAAAATGTCACCAAAGGCCCATTTTTTGTTACCTATTATCTTTGGTGACACGGGATGGGGTGTCATTGTATCCATGACACTAAAAGTCAATGGTGACAAAATTTGTGCACTTGTCACGAAATGATGTCAACGGTGACAAAAACATGGTGTCACGGAAGAAAGACTTTCCGTGACATAGTAGGGTGTCACTAAAAGCAATGGTGACAAAAGTACAGGTGTCATAGAAAAGATATCTTTTGTGACAAAAATTGTCACTAAAAGTGTTTTTCTTGACAACCAAATGAGTGTCACCAATAATATTACCAGGTTGACACTCAATGGTGACATACTCTTTTTGTCACAAAAAAATACAATCAAAATATTTGTGCCACCCAAATTATCATTTCACACCTGCTTACAAAGTTTCAAATATTTATATCCAGATACACCCATTAACAAAACTTATACCACAAAAGATGCAAACTATCATTCAAATCAAATATCCAACAAGTCAACATTCTAATATCCAAGTTTACAACCCTTCAAAATATTCATCATTCAACAATAAACACTTCAAAGTTAATAGCTTTAACATAACTACAAAACAACCATACAAGGTGTGTCGGTTCAAATTAATTACAAAAATAATTCAAAACAAGTAACTCCATGCATCTTGGTGATCATCTTGGTTAACTGCCAAAAAGTCTTCAACTCCATCTTCGTCATCTTGGTTAACTGCCAAAAAGTAACTCCATCTTGATAGTTACCTACCTGTATAAAATCGCAACAAAAAAGTGTAATTATTTAACACTAGAATTGGGAGCTTTCTTCCCTGTACACTAGAATTGAGAATGAAGAAGAAAGCAGTCACACCTAAGTCCCTAAAAACCAAAACAAGAGGTTAAATTGCTGCAATGCCATAAATTATACCTTTGGCTTCATCTTTACACTTTTGGATACAGATATGACTTTGAGCATGGATAAATTCACTCCAATTGAGAAAGACTTGAATGCTAATAGAGGTGACTTCATGATTCTGTTGCCATTAACATATTCCTCATTTCTTACCTCAACTTATCAAATCTCATCCTCTTCTTCCCTTTTCAAAACCTTGAATTCCGCAGTTTCAAGATCAGGAACTGAAATTAAAGTAAATAATTGATTAAACAATTAAAATGCAACAACAAATAGAAACACCAAACCAAACAAGGACAGGAAAGGGAAAAAAATCATTTAATAACTTGCCAGACATCAAGGCTTCTTTGAGATTCCTGCTTTCAAAGCGTTTTGGGAACACATTTTTAGCACTCTCCGTTGCCAAATTAGAGAGAACTACAATAGAAGAAATTATAAGAATCTCATTCAGAAAAGGAATTTGGTAGTTGGAATCCAATTTTTTTTTCTATAAATTAAAACTCGATGGAGATGGGCTTCTGATTTAAAGTGAAAACCGATCCCTAATCCTTGAAAATTGAAAATGCATTCTAAACAAAAGAATAATAATAACAAAACCCTAACCCTACCTTTTCCGAAAATCTCATTGCAAATAGGCTGATGAGATCACCGAGGAATGGAGCTAATTTCATGAGAGAAGACCGAAGGACATGGATAGAAACCAGAAGCAACATGAAGAACCATGGCTGCAATGATGAACTGGTTGTGAAGAGGGAGGCAGAGTAGCAGTGGCATTTTTCAGAGGAAAGAAGTGAAGGCGGCAGTAAGAATAATCGAGAAAGAGAGGGAAGAGGCAAACCTGCAATCTGCATGCAAATGACACATGAGAGCAGAGTTGTCTCAATTTGGCACATCTAAGTGAGTCATGACGACACCTTGGAAGGCTGCACATGTTTCAATCTCATCTGATCCATTTGAGTAATTATATTATTTGATAATAAGAAATAAAATAAACGTAAAACTCAAAATGGAGAAACAATTTCTTACATGTAAAATGATCAAACCAAGATTTTGAAATGAAATGACGTTTCAACTACACAAAGGCACCTTGGAAGAACTAATCAATGTCATCATGCTCCATGCATACAAACATATCAATTTCAAGATGGTTGTCCTCCTAATGTTATTTAAAAAAAAAAGAAAACCCAATATAAAACAGATTATTTTCTTTAAACCAGAATTATTCTATGTTGCATTTGGCTCCAATGGACAATTGAAAATGAAGATTGCTATTGATTGGCGATGAGGGGATTGCTACATTCATTCCATTAACTTAATGAAACTTCTGGATAGATTCTTCAGCCTAGAATAAAGCAAAAACTGTAGATGATAGTTTAGGCATTTGCCATAAGTTTAGATCTTTCAAAAAAAAAGACTAGCAAGAATAGATTGCTACTTTACCATTAAAAGTGGATAGATATACCTTAGCTTTACTCCTCCAAAATAAGTAAATTCATTCTAAACTTGCCTGCACAAGAACTTAAAAAAATAAATTATGTGTACAAGACATGAAAAATAAAACACAACTCATCTTATTGTTTGATCCTTGTATATATATAGTAACATACTTACATCAAAGTTAGAAAAAAAAACTGAAGATGGTGAAAACAAATTCTTTTCCTTAATGCTTAACTTTAGACAATTATCTAGCAAGTAAGAATCAGTCCGAGACCACAGGCTTAGGTCCTGAAACCAATAAATATTACCACCACAGAAAAGAACACAAACCACCTTCAGCACCCTAGGAAGCCTCAACAACATCTTCATTTGGGTTCCATCCAATTCATACCCTTCGACATCAATTAATTACACCTTCTTATTTATTTACTAAAAAGAATCCTAGTAGCTCCAAAATAGTCATTTTTGTGACTACTCTAGAATCATGATCATATTGTGAATAGAAGTTTAGAATTTGCAACCATTTCATGAGAAACATTTACATTATCCAGTTTCAGAGCTTCCACTAGGATGATTTCCTGAAGCATCAGCTTGATTTGTCATTGATAACACAAAATGGTGTAACATCATTCCTTTTAAATGGTTATGACTTTGGAAGATTTAATTCAGAAAGTGAAATGATACAACTAGGTTACATCATGTTAGAACTTAAGATTTAAAACAGAACAGCCCATATAAAATACCCGTGAATTAAATGGAAAATTTTTTTACCCTGCTTTTTAAAAAGACCAGATGCGAGGGAGCCAAATCATCATATGCAGCAACAGATAAGTAATCAAGCTTTACATGTCATTAAAACATGCACGTTAGAAACAATATGTGAGTACTCAATGAGGACACTTGCATTACAACTTCAATAGGTTGGATTAATTACCCACATATTACATATCATAATCAATGACAACCTCTCACTAGAAAAGTCTACACCTAATCATATACATGGTTCTGAAACTAATGTTTTAAGGCTGACTTTGTGAGTTCTGTTCCCCCATTCGACCCTATTCAACACCATTCTTTCAGGTCAATCCACATAAGCCCATGTCATTCCACACTGTAAAAATTCAACCAGCATCCCTCTTGTTGTAAGAGCACCCTCCCCTGTAACCCATGTTTTTTCCTCACTGAAAAAACCCACACCCAAGTAACCAATGCAGCACTTTCCACACAACAATATCAATTTTAGTAACAAAAACCTAACATGCATTGTGCAGAAATCCAAATCAAATCCTAATTCCAACAAAATAAAAAAGAAAGATCTCAAAGCAACAACTAAACCCAAAGATCAAATCTTTCATATCAAAATCAGACAATCAGCTTTGATGAGTGAAACAATCAAGGCTAAACAACTTCATCATTTCCTTAGCCTTGACTATACTTACATTGTTATTTCAATGCAAGGAAGCTCAGAGATTGACTCCGCTAAATCAAGTGCATTTTCAACGAGTTCTCGCACAGTCGTGTAAAGAGATTTCCCAAGCTGAATTTCACAATAACCCAAATTACTACAACATAAATAAAAAATGAAAATTCAAAGTATTTACCATTGCTCCATAGCAGGTAACATCAAGAAAACAAAAACTCAAGAAGATTGACTGCTTCATAGTTTTATAGAAAGTATAATCAAAATTATTTGCAGGGGCTAGCATTGTCAGGAATCCAAATATTGAGAATTTGTACCTCCCAAATGTGTCGAACCCCATTACTGCGCATCTCCTTAAGCACCAAAAACCATATAGCTGAAGACTAAGGATTAAAAAAAAAAGAAGGATAAACAGATTCTGTTTGAGACTTACAGAGTGTTCTCTGTTGGTCCGGTTTCAGATTTGCAGGAGATCTCACATTAATCAGAAAAATGATCATATGCAGCAGTCAGCATGGAGATTTCTACGCAGTTAAACTCCGTTCAATTACACAAAAGGCTTAATTTTTACTTGATCAAAACCAGCAAAACGCACAAGCAAAGGAATGGGTACCTTGAGAACTGAAGAGAAACTCTCAGCCTGATCGATTTCTGAGAAATGGCGACACCATTGATTCCAGTCCCATTCAACCGACGTGCTACTGCTGCTATTGTTGATGCAGCAACGGAAAGGAAGATGGCTCGAAATCCTGGAGATCTTAGATATAGGTCTTGGGAAAATCAATCCAGTAGCAGGGCTGGTGTCGTCGGCGCGGCGATTTGATGCTGGTTTATGACTTCATGTGTAATGGGAGCTTGGATGAGTATTTTTCTGATGAGCCCAAGGAGTGAGAGGTGTCGCTGCTCTATGACGAGGATGGCGGACGAGAGAGAGATAGGTTAAAGAGATGGCTGGATGAGACGGAGATGGGCACTGGACGAGGCGAGATGGGTGAGGGACCGAGAGGGAGATGCAGAGAGATGAGGGAGATGGGCGCTGGATGCGGCGAGATGGGCTAGGGACCGAGAGCAAGATGCAGAGAGATGAGGGAGATGGGCGCAGGACCAGGCGAGATTGGCCAGGGACCGAGAGGGAGGGAGATGGAGAAGGGGTTTGAAATGGAGGAGATGCAGAGAGATGAGGGAGATGCAGAATGGGTTTGAAATGAGGGAGATGCAGAAGAGGTTTGAGATGAGGCCAGGGAGAGCGATTTTTCTTTTTCATTTTTTCGATTTTTGTTTTCTTTTGGGTAAAAACGCAGATGGCCAAAATAAACGCGCGATGTTCCAAATGAAGGCGGGGAGGAGTAAAAATTAGGCCATTGTATTGGTGACAAAAATCTTTTGCCACCAAATCTATTGGATCTTTTGGTGACAAATTTTTTTGTCACCAAATCTCCTCTCTATTTGGCACCTAAACTAAAGACTTTTCGTGACAAGCAAAATTTTTTTTTGTCACCGTTGTGTGCATTCCGTGACAACATTGATTTTTTGTCACCAAAGGGTGTCACCAATAGTGCATTTTGTTGTAGTGTTTGGTTGGACCAAGTCACATTTTTGGGTCATATTATCTCTAAGGAAGGATTATCAGTGGACCCGTCCAAGATTGAGGCAGTCATGAATTGGGACAGGCCGAAGAATGCATCAGAGATCAGGAGTTTTCTTGGATTGGCAGGATATTATCGGAGGTTTGTACAAGGATTTTCATCGATTGCGTCACCTTTGACGAAGTTGACAAGGAAGAATGCACCATATGTTTGGACAGACAAGTGTGAAGCTAGTTTCCAAGAGCTGAAGAAGAGGTTGACTACAGCTCCAGTCCTTACTTTGCCATCTGGGAGCGGCGGTTTTACCATTTTTACCGATGCTTCTAATGTTGGGCTTGGATGCGTGCTAATGCAAGATGGGAAGGTAGTTGCATATGGGTCACGGCAGTTGAAAGATCATGAGAAGAACTATGCAACACATGATCTCGAGTTGGCCGCAGTTGTTTTAGCTTTGAAGATGTGGAGACACTACCTCTATGGAGAGAAGTTTGAGGTTCACTCCGATCACCGTAGCCTACAGTACTTGTTTTCTCAGAAGGAGTTGAACATGAGGCAAAGGAGATGGATGGAATATATTAAAGACTATGATTTTCCAATCAAGTATCACCCGGGAAAAGCGAATGTAGTTGCAGATGCCTTGAGCAGAAAGTCAGTGAGCATGGCAAGTCTTCGGGGGACTTATGTGGTACAGCAGTTAGAGGAGATGAGAGTGGATTTTCAGCCACTAAGAGAAGGTGTCATGTTAGCAAACATGTCAGTGTCAGAGCCTTCGTTCATTCAGAAGATCAAAGAGAGTCAGTTACAAGACCCAGAATTGGCTAAGATTTCTGAGCACTTAGCAGATCGTCCGGATTTTCGTGTTGTAGATGGAGTTTTGTATTACCGAGACCGTCTGTGTGTGCCTAACTTGGAGGACTTGAGGAATGATATCATGTCTGAGGCTCACAATACCAAGTATTCCATACACCCGGGCAGTACGAAGATGTACCAGAATTTGAAGGGCAGATTTTGGTGGAATAATATGAAGAGAGAGATAGCGGCTTTCGTCTCTCGTTGTATGACATGTCAGTTGATCAAGGCAGAACACCAGAAGCCTCTAGGGTTACTACGACCATTAGAGATTCCGGAATGGAAATGGGAGCACATTACCATGGACTTCATATCGGGTTTACCGAAGACTAGTAAGGGCAATGATGCTATTTGGGTCATAGTGGACCGTCTCACCAAGTCAGCTCATTTCCTACCGATGAAGACTGGAAAGAAGATGCATATGATACCTTTGGCACAGTTGTTTGTCACAGAAATTGTCAGTCGTCATGGACAGCCAGTTTCCATCACATCCGATAGAGACAGCAGATTTGTCTCAAGATTTTGGAAGACATTGCATGAATCTATAGGTACGAAGTTACAGTTCAGCACAGCCTATCACCCACAAACCGATGGTCAGTCAGAAAGGACAATTCAGACACTTGAGGATATGCTTCGAGCGTGTGTGTTAGATTTCAAGACTCAGTGGGATGAAGCCTTACCGTTGTGTGAGTTCGCTTACAACAACAGTTTTCACTCGAGTATCGGTATGGCACCTTTTGAGGCTTTGTATGGCAGAAGGTGTAGAACACCTGTTTGTTGGGAAGAAGTTGGTACTCGCAGTTTCCATGGACCGACCATTGTTAGTGAGACAGGCGACAAGGTCAAGTTGATCCAAGAACGTCTGAAAGTGGCTCAGAGTAGACAGAAGAGTTATGCAGACTCTCACAGAAGGGATTTACAATTTAAAGAAGGAGATAAGGTTTTCTTGAAAGTGTCACCTACTCGTGGAACTTTGAGGTTTGGACAGAAGGGCAAATTGTCTAGGAGATACATTGGACCGTACGACATTGTGAGTAGGATTGGTGATGTGGCTTATAGGTTAGCCTTACCACCTGAGCTCTCCGGCATACATAATGTTTTCCACGTGTCTATGTTGAAGAAATACGTTCCTGACAGACTACACATACTCCGTTATGAGCCATTAGAAATCCGAGAAGATGCTACATATGTTGAGAAGCCCAAGCAGATCATTGACACCAAGGAACAAGAATTGAGAACTCGGACTATTCAGTGGGTCAAGGTACTTTGGGAGAATCATGGACCGGAAGAAGCAACTTGGAAATTACGGGATCAAGTTCAGAAGAAGTACCCACATCTTCTACCGGAGGTGAGTTTTAATTTCCATTTGGAGGACCAAATGTCCTAAGGGGTGGAGGATGTAAGACCCCGACCCGAGAGACCTCGTTTAGAGTTGATTAAGTTGTGTTTTAGTTTAAGTGTGTTTAGTGGTTTTGGATTAGTTGGGGATTAGAATGGCTTTTATAATAGCTTTGGGGAATTTGGAGAGCCTTTTTATTTGTGGGACCCTTTGGGGGTTCTTGTTAAGAATTGTGCGAGATTGGGGGTTTACCGATGATTTCCAAGAATCGTGTTTTTAACTCCATTGGACTTATCTTGTTAATCCCTACAACTTTCATGTTGGCATCGTTTTCATTCAAGGACCTTAAACCCGATTTTTCACTAATTGAGGGCAAAATGGTCTTTTTACCCAAAATCTGGACACCGATTTCAATGTCACCAAAATGTATAAAATATATACTTTTTGGAAAATAGAAATTTTTCCGATCAACTTTGTCTTCTTCGTCGAATTCATTTGAAGCCCCGAGGACCATGTTTTGAGCTCGAGAAGTCTTTTAAGTTGTGGGCCCCATCCTCACTTACTATATATAGAAAGCTTCTTCTTCATTTTTCCCATTTCTGGCAAAAACCCTAGAGGAGAAGAAAAACCCCAGCCCTAAGGGTTTTCCTTTACCTTTTCTTGCTTCTTCATCTTCAATCCCCCACTAAGTTAGTGCTAATGGAAAATTAGTTGCTACAATCTTCTTCCTCATCTCAAGGACTTCATCTTGACACCATTTTTGAAGAAAACCGCCCACTCCAAAACTTACTTTGGACAACACCTTACTTTTTGAAGAACTTCCTTGTAAGTGATCTTCCTAAAAGTTTTATAATCTTGTTTGTTTAGCCCTAGGGTAGCTCTATTTCAATTTTTGGAAGATTCCGTTTTGTTTTAATTAGTTTTGATAATCTAGGGTTTGGATTTGGGGGTTTTGTGTATAGGTGTTTGATTATGGGCCTAAGAGGTGATTAGAGCTCAATTGATTTGCATTGGACCCAAGGCAAGTGGATGAAACGATTCTCATGTGTTTTATCATGTTTTATGCAAAATCTTGATTTGTTTTCCTTAATAGTTTTAATGGTTTATCATGTTTGATGGTTTAGTTTTGTTGATTTTGATTGATGATTTGATGAGATAAGGAGGTCAAGGAATAGCCCAATTACTCGTGAAGATGTGTATGGAAGAAGGGGAAAGAAAGGAAATGGATAGGAGTTGGACAAGAGAAGAATTCAACCAAATAGGTTGGGATTCGTTGCAGGACCGATCGATCGCCCATCAGGTCCGATCGATCGGACTGTAAATAACTGAGAGGGTTCTCAGGACCGATCGATCGCCCATCAGGTCCGATCGATCGGACTGTAAATAACTGGAAGCAATTCAAGACCGATCGATCGGCCAAGGAGCCCGATCGATCGGACTGAAATGAGATGAACTGTAAATTAAGAGAGTTGTGGGACTATCTTCCAGATTCATTCCAAGCCCATACTCAAGTCCAATTCAGCTCTATCCCTTATCTTCTTATTTGAAGGCATTGAACCTATAAGGATGCATTTAAACCCATGAATGAATTGGGTAAATTGCAAAGGGTTGTAGTGGGGAGGTATTATTTGGTGCCCCATTGTTATTTAGGGACTTGTAAGGCATTACGTGAAGTCTGGAGGAAGGGGAAACTCATCATGGAGATTCTATGAGATTCTCTAGATTGACCAATGTGTATAAGGACCCGGAATGTCCCTAACTCTTAAAGAGTACCAAAATTTCATCATAACTGACATACGGGACCCTATTCGCACTGATTCAATTCTAGAAACCCCATTGTTAGCCTGTAAAGGTATGGAAAAACTATTTGTATTTGATTTTCAACCAAACTCCTATTTTGGGATTTCAAACCCACATGATATGACTAGACTGTCTTGAGAGTATTGAAAGTGTATTTAGCTTTTGCTAACCTGTATATGACCGACCAGATACGAATGTGTATTTGTGCCTATGAGCACCCCGTTTCTTTAATATGTACACGATTTGATTTATCGTATTTGACCTATGAGTCGGCACCACTGAGCTTGGACGACCTAGTTGGTTTGATCCACCGACTTGGGGTTCCTTCCCCTCCTGATAGTCAGCTGCAGTCTGAAATTTGCATAGTTTACCCGGTTCGCTACCGTGGTCCTGTATAGTATATATATATATTATAGTATTTTATCGTTGTTCCTCCTCACCTCGTGTGACTGAGGCCAATGATCCTGTTTATCGTTGTTCCTCCTCACCTCGTGTGACTGAGGCCAATGATCCTGTAGGGTATGTGCTCTCTTCACGCTAGTGAAGGGAGGATCTAGCTTTGTGTGGTTGCCATCTTGACAGTTTCCGAATCCTTGTTACCTTACATGATTTATTGCATATGTGCCTCTTTTAAAATGATATATCGTCTTTTATGAAGTTCATTATTTACTCACAAGTTTTCTAAACTTTTGCAAAGTATTATCGTTTTATTATTACATATCTTTTCACCCACCTGCCAGACCGTCGTGTCTGATCCATTTATTTTGGTACTCAGGTCCCGAGCTTATTGCCATTGAGGAGGAGCCGGAGGAGGCGGTCGGTGAACCGCAACGAGTGATTGAGTGGCAAGCCGATGATGTCATGTAGACATTCGGCCTTGCCTTGAGAACGATACACTTTGGGAACTTGATATCTTTGTTTTAGGTTTCATTTGGTTGCACGGTCTTTGTTGACCGTTATTTTGGGGCATTAATCAACTGATATTTTGTAAATATACTTAACTTTACTTTTGGGGAAATATGCTTATGATCATTGCTCATCCTGATACCTTATCATTTAACCATAAATTTGTCTTGTTTATGAGATTGAATAGTACTCATATGGTTTGCTACACGCTTCCGCAATCTTGAAATATATTTGATATGGTTATATGTGAGATGATGTGTACAGATAATCCTCACCGCGGAACCCTGTGGGAAATCACGTGCACGGATAAATATTCTTTTAATTCCGTGTGCGTTTTAGCCAAAGAGATGCACGTGGCGCGGCATCACCCCCCACTGTCCCGATTCCCGGACTCGGATCCTCTCTTTTCCCCTAGTTTCCCGGTCCGGGGTCGCGACACCCATGGCGAGCCTGTCGCCCCTACTTATAGGAAGAAGAAGGGCTCAGCCTTCGAAGGAAGTTATGGGGGCGAAGTCTCCCACGCGTCGCTCGGGATGCACAACTATTGACCAGCGATCCCCATGACGCCAAGTGGAGACACCCATCCATTTCCCTCATAGGCCGTGCCACTGTTTACTGCTATTTATGATCTCCAGAATACGGAGAATCGGCACAGACAGCTATGAGGATCGTTTGACTCCTTCTACCTCAAGAGTCACGCGTTATATTAAAGGCATTCAAGCACCATTCAATGCACATCCAGGAATGAAAGAGAGGCAAATGCGGAGAAAAATGCACAAGTAAAGAAGCCCGACTTTCATTGAATTGACAGAGTGTTACAAAGTTGAAAAGCAAAAATATTACATGCAAGAAGACAGAAATATAGAGGAGCCCGGCTATTATGGTTTCGGCGATTCCACTAGGTCGATCACCGTATCTGATGGACCCGTGGACTCGGCCGAAACCGCGACCTTGCTTGGAGCGTCGCTGGCAGAGGAAGCTTTGACCGGTACCTCACCCGAACCAGGAGCAGAAGAGGTCTCACCCTGAGGCACGGCCGGAGCATCACTGGCGACCGGGGCATCGCTCAAGACCGGGGCAGCTGGAGCGTCGTCAGCAGTAGGAGCGATTGCAGGAGCTTCAACTGGGGCACTTTCGGCTGCAGGAGCGGAGCTCGGCTCAGGAGCCGAGTCCGAGTACTTCGGCAGGTCCCGATAGACAGGATGATCTTCGGGGACCCCCGCACGTTTCAGTGCGGCCAGGTATCCTTCCTCGAACAGGATGGCGGTGATCTCCTCCACCTGCTTCTCATATAGCTCGGAGGCATGATCCACCCCATCCTGGAAGGCGGACTGGGCCTCGGCCAGAAGAGAGGCCTTCTCCTTCTCCAGCTCGGCATTCGCCGTCTTCAGCCTCGCCGTTTCAGCTCGCCCAGCCAGCACTTCCCCGCGCAGCCTCGTCCCCTCGGCCGTCGATTCAGCCTTTAACCTGGCCAGCTCCGACTCCAGCTCGGCGGTCTTCTTGTTCCTCGCCCAGACGTCGCCCTTCAGATGATTGGCCTTCGATGTAAGTTCGGCGACATCAGCCAGAGCCGATGCCAGCCGAGCAGCCTCATCAGCGCTGGCCTCATCTGCTCATTCCCGCCTGCAGCTCCTCCAGTTCCTTCTTCAGCTTGTCCCTCTCGGACTCCAGCTGAGCGACCCTCGTCGCGTTCCTGTCGCTCCTTCCCACCACGGTCAGGAGCCTCTGCACGTTCTGCAAATGGAAAAAGTGGGTCAAACCGAGGCAGTCAAGCTGGGTTACTTAGAGAAAAGCGCTGAAAACACTTACCAGGAGGTTGGCCTGGATCGCCGAAACCATCAGGCTCTCATCGTCGAACCTCTCGTGCGTCTCCATGTCTCGTGGCAGAGCACAGACCTTGGCGAGAGCCCCGATCACCTCGGCATTCCCCATCAGCCGGTCCTCGACGTTCAGAGGCTTACCGGGCTGAGTCTCCATCCTCGGCCTCCATGGCGCTGGGGCACTTCGGGGTCCGGAGGCCGATCCAGACCCTTGCCCCACCGAGATCGTCGGCTCGCGAGTCGTCCCGCCTGACGGCCTGCCTGCCGGCGCGCTCTTCTCAACGGGCGCACTCTTCTCAGCCGAGGCGCTCTTTTCAGCTGGAGCCTTGGCTCCGGGGGCCCGCGCAGGGGTTTTGCCCTTCGGAGGCTGTTCGGCCCCTAGGTCCTTCTCACCCGCCTTGGACTTCTTCCTGGGCTGGGACCCCTCCCTCGGACGCTCCGGCGAACGTCGCCGAACTCCCGCACTCGAAGCAGGAGCAGGAGCGGAAGCAGGAGCAGGAGCAGGAGCGGAAGCGGAAGTGTCGCCAGCACCTCCCGAGCTCGAAGCTGCTCGGGTGCTGGCAGAAGATGGCGTCGCAGAGGAAGAGGACCCCCGCCTGAACTTGGCCGCCAGGTCCTTGACGGCGGGCTCCCTCGACCTTCCCGCCATGTCTTCTTCCCGATCGGAAGAATAAGCGTCCACTATCTGCCTCAGGTTCGACGGTTCTGAACTTGAAGTAGACGCCTCGGACCCAGATGCAGCTCGGCTAGCGGCATGATCGCTCAAGGGGATCCCGGAAGGTACAACAAGGGAGACGGTTGGACGATCAGGATGCACCTCGTCCACCTCGGGTACCCCGGTCCTCTGGTAGTGGCCGCGGTATCTCGGCGTGTATCCGAGCAGCTTCCAGGCCGACCTAGTCTCGTGCCCCTTGTACCTCTCGACCTTGTTGATGTCGTCGGGGTTCCTCCTCCAGCCCTCACTCGCAGCTCGGCGTCGTCTCGCGCCTGCCTCTGCATAACAAACAATAGAGGAGTCAGCTCGGCATCGCCGAAATCAAGCAAAGGACGAGTAAAAAGGAGCGATGTTTACTTGGGACTGTCCCGGGGCGGCGCGGGACCGCTAGCCTCCGACTTTCGCCACCGCCGAACTCCCAGTCCCCCGAAACACAGAAGAAGGCTTCTTCGGCATTCTTACTTGAATCTTCCAAGGCCAGGACGAAGCCTCTTCGCTGCGGCTTCACCCGGAGATAATATTTCCCTTCCCCGGCCTTGCAGATATCGTAAGTGTCCTCGATGTCATGAACACCTATGTCGGTCCCCAGAATCTCATTCAGTTTCGCCGTGCGCATGATGACCTTATAACCATTGGGCATCAGCTGGCACGGGGTAAGAGACCAGGTACTGAGGCAAGCTCTAAGTAGAGGGTGCAGGGGGAATCTGACCCCACCCTCGATCACAGAGATCAGAGGGAACGGCATCCAGCCGCCGGACCAGCGCATCGTGGCATAGTCGACGGAGTCTGCTGGCTTGAGCAGGACTCGCTCCGAAATATCGAAGGCAGCCCTAAATCTGGCTATGCCCTCTTCGGTGTCTAAACTGAACCTAGGGGTGCCCATGTCTAGAAAGAAGGATACAGCAAAAGAAAAAACCCTAAAAGCTGCTGAACCCTAGGAAAAAGCTACACAGAGGCGTGAAGCAACTTACAGAGACGAAAAGAGGCGACTCGAGTACAGATCCAGACACGCCCTACGGTCGTCCTCGCTAGAAAGATCTTGAGCAGCAGAGCAGAAATCGGAAATGAAGGCGAAGGCGAAAAGAAATCAGAAGCGAGAAGAGAAGAAGACGACCCTATTTATGGAGAAGAAACCCTCGGCGCGCGCTGCTTTCGAAATTCGAAAGGACGGATTTCGCGATCCGCGCCCATTCCATCAATAAGACAGCGCAACCAGCGAAGAAGCGACGCATGTAACCGTCGACTCGCTTCCCGGTACAGGCAAGACAGAGCATTCATTGCTTCAGGACAGCTGAAGCGACACCAGGCAATGACCGTCGCATCCCCAGGCGGGTCTTCTAGCTTTCAACCACTAAAGGCCAAGGCGCTCAAGAGGTCAAAAGCTAGGGGGCAATTGTGTGGGGAGATTTCCAGAACCACAGGATTACGCTAATCACAGCCATCAGATGAGGCTAAACACTCTCACGTGCCATCCGCATGCCATCCACGTGGCACCAAGCTCACCCCGGCTACCAGGACAGGGGGTCCGGCCGAAGTCAGGCAGCTCCGGACCGCTAGCGCCGAACTGGTCCACCCCCGGGTGCCATCTCGGCAGGGAGCTCCACCTCGGCTGAAGAAGCCAGGATGGAAGCCGAAGCCATAAAGAGTCTCCACTCACGCCCCTCATCCCCCACGTCACCAGGCACGTGGAGGGATAGGGGCACGAGCTCGTGGGACAGACGCGACATCCAGCCGCTCACAATCTTCGCCAGATCCTGACAGGGCGGCATCCAGCGGCTGAGGCCACATCAGGGCAAGGCCCGAGGGCAGATCCGATGATATCCTACCGCCAAAGGCGTCCAACACGATCTGGCCCAACAAGACGCGCATTAAATGCGACGTGGGTTGATCCGACGCGCATTTAATGCAGAGTGGGCTGGATTGGACCGCATTAATTGCAACGTGGGTTGATCATGACTTCCCAGTCGAATCATGAGACCCATGCCAAGATATCGTCCAAGATATCTTCCAAATCGTTTATAAAAGGATTGCATTTCACATGCAAGGTACGCACAATACAACTCATAGAGCTGTTACTCTGCCTCTCTTCTTCCTCTCCTTCCATTGTTCCAGTTTCTACACTGACTTTGGCGTCGGAGAGCCTTGCGCCGCCCAGGCCAGGGTCCTCTGACCGTGTGTTCTTCCCTTTCAGGCTTTCGGACGGCACCCAGTCATCATTACCATTGGATAAGTCCTCTAAGGCTCCCCAGTTACTGTGGGTCATTATTTTCTGCACCTACAATAATTACCTTTGATTCTCCATTTTTAACCACTTGGATAAATTAAGAGTTCACCAACTCCTAGGAATTCGATTAGATGACTTAATAAACAGGCCCATTGAGTGAGTTTTTAGATGATTTTGACCGGCTTGATCAACTGAAGGGCTCTTGTTATACAATAAAGCTGTCAAAAGCGCCAACCAGATCACCAACTAGCAGCATCCTCACAGCTGCCATGCATATGTAAAGCACAATCCTTCTGTACTGGTGCACCCAGTGCTCAGTTCTCGTACTCTGCGTTTGAAACAGGTCTTCAGCTCTGCTTCACATGTAACACATGTGCAAAGATGGTCCTCACCTCTAGGCTCTGTCCAACCTGGTCTCATTGTCTCAACCCCAACTCAAAATCCATACAGGATCTTACTGAAACAAACCAGTCTGAAACAGTCCTCAAAACTAAGAAATATGATCACATGCATTTTTCACCCTTTTCCTTGAAAGCAACCGACCTTGGAAATCAACGTCAAGGATGGAAACCTCAAATTAGAGTCCAAAGGAATAAATTCCTTGTTGAGGTGGTGGGCCCACATGCATGAGATGGTTGGGACCGACATTCATGTGAATGGTAGTGCCAGCCAACACAAGAAATGTTGTAAAGCTGATCATTTATTAACAAAAGCACAAACCAAAGTAATATGATTTAAGAACAACTTTTGGCTTTTCTTATTGGATAACGCAAATAAGAAAGGAGAGAGAGAGTGATGTGCCGTGCAAGCATGGCATCTATCATGTCCAAATTCCAGACAACTGTTGCAGCTTTCATCTCTTTGCAGAAATAGACGTTGGGGGTATTTAAGCCGTCCATTTCGTGGGGGCCATCTGTAATCTAACGTACTGTCAAATAGATGTTGGAACGTATAGAATATGACAACCTAACAGTTGGTTCTTTTGTTCGGACTTTTGGGTTGGACATATGCAGAGGTGGGCCTAACTTTTTAGTCAGATGACTAAATATTCATTTATTTGGTGGGGCCCTTTGGATGGGCATTTTTTTTTTATTTAACTAAAGTCTAAAGAATGACCATTTGTGAACTGTTGTTTTTTATGTGAAATCATATAAATATGATTTTTTTGAGGTTTTTATCAAAAAAATCCCTTTAGATTTTATAAAGACAAAAAAGGTTATGAATGGGGATATATATCCCTACTCCTGTATATAGGTGAAGTAGAAAAAATGAGTGGCAATATCCCCACACTCGTGTATTCAGGTGAAACAGAAGAAATGGGTGACGATATCCCGGCTCATAGGGGTGAGGTGAGATATCACCGGTCAAAAAAAAATTAAATAAATAAATAAATAAAAAACGAAGAAGAAACGAAAGGGGATATCCCTTATCAAGGCATTTTTAGTCGATATTAAAATTTAAAAACTTTTTAGGTCTTCACCGAGTCTATGGAGATTTTTTTGGTCAAACCCTCAATTTTTTTTATTGTTAAGGGAGAGTTGCTTTTGGACTTATCATCATTTGTGAATTGTCTACGTGTCAATTTTTTGGGCTAAGTCCTATCAGTCTTGACATATAGTTTGTTATTCACACTAAAGATAAAAAGTCTGGATCTAGGATGTAAACAAGTGGGTTCAGATTCGGGTCCACCGGAATTCTTAATGAAAATGTGGAATCGGAACTGTTAATGAGAAAATAAAATTAAAACCGGAACCAATTTGTATATGTGACAGGTCAATGCTCGAGTAGAAATTGATTTCGAAAAAAAAAAAAAAACAAGCTTTTATGAGGAATTCTCAAAAATAATGAGTAATATGTCGGGGCCCGAATTGTGGTGTTCATAGACCAGGCCGGCTCGACCCCAGTCTGGGCCCTGCCTGCTTTGGGTAGGGCTTGGTCCTTCAATAATAGTATTAGGGACGGGCTTGGATTCAGTTGTATAGAGCCGGAATCCCGGCCTAGTCCGAGTTTAATAATGGTGTTGGCCAAAAAAGGTGAATTAGGGATTCGAAAACTAGAAAGTTGACACACACAAACGGATGACAAAACAAAAAACTACCCAATTTTTACTTGGTCTGAGCTTGTGCTTCATGTTGCTCAGGCAGGTCGGGCTTAGGCCAGCTAGTTAATGTCCAATTCAGGCTTGGGCCGGGCTTGGGCCTATAGTTTAGAAGCCGATTGGGCCTGGATGTTCCATAGCCCGGCCCGGCCACCAGAACCCCTAGTCCTTCATCGGCCGGAACCAAAGTGGAACCCCACCATTTTGATTTTCGTGGCTCACATTATGAACAGATCTGACTATTCAGTCACATATAGGCGTGGGAGGGGTAGTTGTGTTCGGTGGTTGCTGGCTCTTAAAAAGTGTTGCAGGCGATCCGGGCTCATAAAGATATGGTAAGTTGAGAAAGTAATGATTTACACTGATTGTTATGTAGGCCCATTTGTTCAGTGCATCTTTTTTACTTCACTGAAGTGATGATCATGTCATTCATGAAATGGTTGCCAGGGGCTAATAGCCTAATATGATTGCAACTTTCCATCTATTTTTATTTCATCTTCTTTCATTTATTTTCATGAGGCAAAGTTCTGAGTTTTTGCTTATTTGATTTGAGGTGATGATTTCAATGAGACAAGTTAGAGAGAACTGATACCACTTTCATGCCATAAATATAGACACATTATTTAATCTCCCTCTCGTGCACATACTTAACATTGTTTGGGCAATTCTTCGATCGAGGAAAGTTTTGTGAAGATTTTCAATTTTGGGAATTTAAAAAAAAAAGAAGATCCAAGGTTTGGATTTTATCTTTTTGGAAAGAACTTTTCATATTCATGCATTTTTCATATAGAAAAAATATTGAAAATCCGATGAGAATTTTTCGTGTAAAAAAAAGTATCGAAAAGTCCATGGAAAATGACCCTTTTGAGAACCCATATCTTGTATAGGAACTTGCCATTTGACTTCCGTTTCATTGAAACCCACATGGGTATGTGGGGCTTCATTGTTATCCACTTATCCTGGAGTCGGCGCACTTGTTAACCCATAATTTTAGACAGCTGCCAAATGCACGAAGGTTTTCTCTCCACACACTGCATTTTTTTATAACTATATATACCCTTGTGTAAAATTTCCTAAAAGGACATCTCTCTCTTCCAACTTCTTTCTAGGCCCACACCCCCAACTCCCCCTCTGGCAGCACCGTCGGAGGGGGAGGGAGCAAGAGAGAGGGAGAGTGAGAGTGAGAGGGCGTCAGGCGAGCAGAGTGGAGGGAGAGCGACAGGCGAGGGTGTTAGATTGTGTGTGCTTAATCCAGTTGATGATGTGAATAAAATTTATTATTATCTTAGTTAATATATAAATTCATGCTTCATTCATGAGATGAATGAGATTTGATTTATGGTTGCACATAATTGAAATAAAATGACACGATTGTTCATGATATGAATAAGAGCCCTTAAGTATATTAAATGTGATCCATGTGTGTGGATAAGATTCATATGCATGAGGCAAAGATGACAACTTTTATACTTGAAGTATTTCACAACCATTCGTGACAATGGGTATTTCACCTGAAAAGGTTGTGGCACTGCAATTACTATGAGATAGTATGTTTTGTCTCGATCATCAGAGTGAAAGACTCTAGATTGTTATTCTAGTACATTGGATATACTGAAGGACTATGAGCAGCACCTTATATGAAACACTATTTTTAATTAAGGAATGCTCTCAAAATCTCCAAGCGATAGGTTCTTAATCTTGAGAGAGTAATGGACTCAAGTTTCTGTTATGCATTTATTTTAACTTACCAATGAGTGAGGCAAATGTAGGACAACATTTTGATATCTTGGGACTGAGGGAATATATATTCTCAAGATGGAATCTATCATCTAAAATAGAAATATCCCCTTTTGTTAATTAATGAAGTTTATCATCGGTAAGTGCGTACCAATCTTGATTAAAAGTTAATCAAATGATATCGATAATTAGTGTGATTAATTGGGTCACAAGGTTAAATAAAGATAGATCCAATTTGGCTAGATAGCTTAATTCCAATGGATCCATGGAAATATTTGATAGAGGGCCTTGCTTAAAGTAACTGAAACGTTTAGGGTCTTCTTGTAAATTTCATATGATTGCAGTGCAACTGCGTTTATATAGCGGAGTTATTTGCAATTTACCGTGGGTCCGGAATCCACATGAGATGTGTGGTTTAGATGCTTCAGTTGGAGTCAGATCTAATGAATCCCTAGCGGTCCACATGCTAGTCCTAAGAAGCAGTTATAATAAAATAGTACTCATAAGAGAAAGAGGAGTACGTTACATAAGAGAGAAAGTTGTAGAACTCACAAGAGAAATAGAAGTAAGACTTCTAAGAGCACTCAGAGAAGAAGTTTCAAAGGTTATATAAAGCCCACTAGGGCTGGACGTCCCGCACAAGAAATCTGGATGATTTTTGTGCTCTCTTTTTTATCCTTTGGTTTTTCTATTTGAGTGCGTTCAAGGTTTTCTTCTCAATTGAGATCCCACCATTCTCTTTGAGAAGTTTCTCTGTGATTAGGTCAGAGCGTGGAAGATCGCAAGGATTAGGAAATTGCGTTTGCGAAAAGGTTTTGCAAATTCAAGAATATCAAAAATTAGATTTAAGCACAATTGAGCTCATCAACTATAGATCTGCACTTGTCTGTTTGTAGATCTAGATGTTTGTTTGTGTACGTTCAGATTTTTTTTATTTTTTTATTTTTATATATATATATATTTTGTAGATAGATCTATGATCTTGATACAATGAGATAAATGTTTTAGATCTTGGCATTCGATTCTTGCTTTTTATGTGCCTGATCCCTGTGTCAAGAGGGTCAAAGCTTTTGAAATCCTGTATGGAAGGCCAACCTACTTCCAACAGAAGGAGAGAGGGTGAGAGACAGGGAGAATGAGAGGGAGAAAGAACTAGAAACAGCGAGGGCAGGCAGCAGGCGAGAGGGAGGGGGAGAGAGGGAGAGGGAGAGCTGGCGGGCAGATGGCGGCGGGTGAGAGGGAGAGGAGAGAGGCAGGGAGAGGGAGAGAAAGAGGGAGAAATGGATAAAGACAGGGAGATGGAGAGCTAGCAGACGACTGGACGGCGAGCGGCGACCGAGAGGGAGAGTTGAGAGTGGGGGAGAAGGGGTGTATAGAGAGGAATGAGGTTTCCATAGGTTAGAGCATTTTGGGCAAAACAGGGTGTGTATGGAGTAAGTGTGGGGTGTATAGAAAATGCCAGTGTGCATTTAGTAGCTCTCGACTTTTATTTTTATTTTTTATTTTTTTTGGGTATTAATTCCAGCTTAAGGTAGGGCCCTAGCCCTCTGGCGAGGGAGCCCTCCAGTGAGGGGAGTAGACTTTGGGTGAGGTGAGTAAACCTACGGTGAGGGGATATGGTTGAGATAGGACGGCCTCGGATGAAGAAAGGTGCTTAATAGGTTAGAACTCTAAACACAAAGGTAAGAACTAAGAACTGACTCCTCTTACCACTAGGTAAGAGGCTGTTCTTGTTAACCCATTGTCATTAGGAAAGCCGGATTTTTTTTATCTCCTAGCACAACCGACAGAATCTCTACAAGGAATCTGCATAAGCTCCCATAGCCAGCTTGCATCCACCCCAAGCCCCCACATGGGCCTCTGGTGCACACAGGGTTCACTCCCCTGAAATGGCCAGAGCTTTACTCCCATATTTATGCAGCACTTAATTCACCATGTCAGTTGGGCCTATAAAAAATATGCGGTCAGCCCCTTGGTAGGCTTAAAAAAAAAAAAAAGGAGAGAAAAAGAAAAGTTTCTATGAGCTATGCTTAGTTATCTTGTGCATACAACGTTTGACTCCCTTGCATGGCTGGGCTTTACTTCACAATTTATACTGCACTTCACTCCCCACATTGGTGAGGCCTACAAAAAAATACATCAAGCCCGCGTGGCTAACTAAGACAAAAAGAAAAGAAAAAAAAATATATGAGTTATGCTTAGTTAATATCCATGAAATCAAATATTTTGTATATATAAGTGGATAATTTAAAGACGACATTCTATCTTTGCCTAGCATGCTTCCTTGTCACTTGTAAATGAATTGTGTCTGACTAGCAAAAAGACCCCAAGTTTAGGTACATAAAGTCTTTTCATTACATTAATATTGAGCACATCTATTAAATATTCTTAAACGACAAAGAATGCCTATTTTTGTCAGTTTGTACACTACAGGAAAAACTGCTTTTAGCGGGATAAGAGGCCCCTGGTAGTTTGTGCATACATGCAACTATTTGGTCAAATTATATTAACAATTATAATTTGTATATTCTTATAACATTGTAGTTGTGCATATTATTTAGTTTAACTGGAATAATATCGCTCTTATCCATTGGAAACACCAATTAACTAATTATAAACTGTAATTGATAAGGAAGGCAGGAACCAAACGGTAACCAAATCAAGAATAAAAATGTTCCAAAGATATGGCTTTGGTGACCAGCCAAACAGTGAGGGTCTTGGAGAAACTTTCATGGCAATGGTATGGAATGATGAATCCAATTCCCATGTTATATTTCAGAAAAATATATGCAACTATTAATCCCCAGGTCTAATGCATATCCAACGGCGGAAAAAGAGATCCACAAAATTTGCTCAAGTATATAAAAAAAAAAAAAAAAAACTGTCGATAGTGAAGAACAAACCATGGCGGGGCCCACTATGATCACAGTCAGAGTTCTGTTTCCAGGTTCGTCTGAGTTGCGGAGAAAGGTTTTCAATAATCCTGTTTGATGTCTGAAAGAGAAAAATTAAGAGAGGTTGGATTTAATAATCCAAGTCTATGATGCTAAGATGTACGTAAATAGGTATAGGATTCTCCAATGTCTTCTACCCAGAAAAAGAAGGGTTTGGAATCCAATTTTGATTCTGATAGATAATTATCATATTATTCTAAATTTCTTCATTTAGCACATTTTATGAAATTAGTATTTCATACAATCTTTTCATCCTTGTTAGAAATTTTATAAATATTAATTAGGATTTCATCTGATTTGGGTCCAAGTCCTAATCATCAACCAACCTTTCTTTTGGAACATCTAGGATTATTTTGAACTTCTTTTGTATCGATATGTGTACATTGGAGTATTCACCACTATTATTTTCTTCTCTTGAGCTATATGGAACCCTTAATTTTGAGTGGGTTGTGTTTCATTTTATAGTTTGAGTTAGATTAATAGATTATTGACTTTCCTTTTAGTAACCTATAATTTATAAAATGTCTTTTCAAATTGATTTTTCTCCTGTATATATAGAAATAATGAATAATCGTAACAGATAGGAAACAAGAGTAGATAATAGGAAACTAGTTGCAAGCATATCTCCATCTCTAAGACTTGCCAAACAACTTTAATATGGGGATTTGACATATTGGCCCCTCTTAGACATTGTTGTCCCAATTCCATGACTGTTAGTAACATAATATCACCAGAGTCGTTTGACTCTAGTCTCCCTTTTGTTTTTTATCATGGGATCCAAATGAAAAAAGTCAAAAAGAGCATACATTTAAAAAACGCCGAGACCGTATGTTATCTTTATTTTACTTTTGACCTTTCCCTTTCACCCATTTCGTTTTTCACATGAAGCAGTTCTCTTCTCCCCTACTTCTGCAACATCAATCAAAACCCAAATGGGTTTTATGTTTGCTGATGAGGAGAGGAAAACAAACCAGTATGGGCGACAGACCTTCGTGGGACCCAATGTTTGATCGTATCGCAGATCTGGTCCAGCCATCGGTCTTGACTTGGCTGGGCGATCTAGATGGTGGAGTTGTTTTGGGACTGGGCCCAGTGGGGCCCACTGTCCAAGCGACCTTGATGGACCAGGCGAGAAGTCTCATTTCGGAACTGGGTTTTGTAGAGGGGGTTGAACTGGACATGTATTTGAGGTGAAGAAAGAAAAAAAAAAAAAAAACAGAGAGAGAGGGACTCCTTGTTAGAGAGCTGAGAATTGATGTGGAGGTGTTTCTTATATATACTAAATAGTGTGGTGGGGTCTTAGGTGACCTTGGAGGTCAACTCCATCAAGGGAGTAAAGTCCTTCTCATTGACCCAAATACAAATGGGTCCTTCTTTTCCAGTAAACATATTGCAAAGCTGAAGCCTAGAATTCTATCTGTGTATAAAGAGAGTGAAGTCACCATGTATTTTTTCAGCAGTGGATTCTGTCTGTGCATGAAGGAAGTGAAGTCACCTAAATGGGTCATTCTTCTCCGGTCAAGACATCAGCATCAGTTTATTCAAGGGCACTGAATTTTGTGTTCTTCTGTGAATGCAAGTATTTTTTATGATATATCTGGAGGAAAAGTGGATGAAGACTGATAGACCCCATGATAACAAAATGCAGACAGTTTGTATATAACAAACAGAAAAGCCATGATATCATGGGATTATCCCATGCTATTATGGTATAATCCCACGATAGCATGGCTTTTCTGTAAAATATTTGGGTAAAACGTTAGTCCTACAACAAAGCTTTAAAAAAAATGATGCCCATGTAGACTTCAAAATGATGGTCATGTATCGAACAAACAGAAAAGCCATGATATCATGGGATTATCCCATGCTATTATGGTATAATCCCACGATAGCATGGCTTTTCTGTAAAATATTTGGGTAAAACGTTAGTCCTACAACAAAGCTTTAAAAAAAATGATGCCCATGTAGACTTCAAAATGATGGTCATGTGTTAGTTTTCAGACCCAGTTCCGAAAGGAGACTTCTCGCCTGGTCCACCAAGGTCGCTTGGACAGTGGGCCCTACTGGGCCCAGTCCCAAAACAACTCCACCATCTAGATCGCCCAGCCAAGTCAAGACCGATGGTCGGACCAGATCTGCGATACGATCAAACATTGGGTCCCACGAAGGTCTGTCGCGCATACTGATTTTTTTTCCTCTCATCATCAACAAACATAAAACCCATTTCCCAAATATCATAGCAAATTGAGAAAAACTAAAAGAAAAGGAACCCAATCCTTGAAATATCTCTCACATTATCAATAAACAGAAAATCCATTTCCCAAACATCAACACAATAATTAGGAAACCTATCTCTGATAGACGAAGAGATAAATGAGTCTTCTTGGTTCTTGCTGTAGCCAGAGAAGGAAAGAAGACCGCCCAAGGGTCGCTGCCAGTCAGAGTTGAGGAAGACGAACTAGACTTCTTCCGCCATTCTCGTCGACGCCAAATCTGTTGACCGGAGAAGAAGGATCCATTTGGGTTCTGGTTGCCGTTGCAGAAGTAGGGGAGAAGACAACAGCTGACAAGTGAAAAACGAACTGGGTGAAAGGGAAATGTCAAAAGTGAAATAGAGATAACATACGGTCTAGGCGTTTTTTAAATGTATGCTCTTTTTGGCTTTTTTCATTTGGATCCCATGATATATCCCATGATATTATGGGATCCTGGGCAAAAAAGTTAAAAATAAAAGGGAGACCAGTCAAACGACTCTTGTAACATTATGTTACAAACAGTTATGGAATTGGGATAACAGTGTCTAAGAGGGGCCAATACGTCAAATTCCCCTTTAATATTCAAACAACCAGGTGGGCCATTACATAAGCAGCCAATGCAAGTGGCCTAATAACCTCACCCATTTCAGGATAACTTTCAACAAGAGCGGGCATTTTATCCAAGGAATGTTGCACATTCATCGGTGGGCAACAACGGATTTGGTGCCTTTTTGATTTAAGCCTACGTACGACATGACTATAGATGCTACAAGCTAGAATAGAAGCAATCAGAACGACGGAAGCCACTTCTGGTTCGGGTTTCCAGTAAATTCCCAGATGATTATCTGGTGAAGGCTTGGATCGGATCCTTTCACATCCATCACCAATCCGTTTCCCAAGTTCAAAATAGTGCCATCGTTCATAAACACCCAACGTTGGCCTTCGGACCCAGCACTGCAACTTGAAATGATGATAATGCTTCCTTTGGAATGATTATCAGTAGTGGTGAGGCAGCGGTCTCGGACTCTCGGTTCTGATGAGGCCGTATGCAACCATCTGGATAGAGAGCCCATTTCTGCCTAGTTTCACATTCCACCACCCACATGGCGTCTCCGTTTGCCTGCATACAGAGATCATTAAACCCAACAATGGACGTAACGAAAGGTTCTGTATTATTGCCTGCGAGCCAGCCTTGTCGGGAGGCATAGATGTTGGTCTGCATTGTGAGTGTGGTGCCACTGTTCCCAGAATCGGCACTTAAGACCAGTGCTGATTGGGGATTGATGATGGTTCCATTGGCCCATAATTGCCAAATGGTGGCAGCAGTGGCGGCAGTTGTGCAATTGTAGATCATCACATAGTTTCCCGCGCTATGCCCGTAAGTGGTTAAGCACTTACCGTTGGATGTAATTGTCCCATCTTTTCTCAAGGTCCACAACTGATTCACTGCCAAATTCTGCGTGCATGGCCACAACTGTATTGGGTTTCCGTCGTTGTATCGCCCATCCCTCACGTCAACGCACAGACCATTTCGGCTGCTGATGCGCACCGTGGGCTCTGGATGGGCACAAATATCGTCGTTTTTTTGTTGCCACATCAGCATCAACAACAGCAGACCTTGAATTGCAACATCGTTTATGTTGTCTACAACCCAGGAAGCACATAAGCATATCATGATCGATAAAGTAATGATGATTAATAGTCGATGCTCGGTCTGATTTTGATATGCGGATGAACCGCATGATCGGTCTGAATTTGATATGGGGACGAACAGCATGATCGCAAGGCCTTGAATTGCAACATCGTTTATGTTCTCCACATACCGGGGATCACCGTACTGATCAGTTAGTTGGACTGGATTTAAAAAGACTCCCTGGTTGGATTGCTGGATCGCTTTGGAGAGGGCTCCCCAGTTGTTCTCGTAGCTGAGTATGGCGGGACCCGGTGCAAACCCTTGCGCTCTGTCAATACTTTCTCTCACTCGATCCTCGATAAATTTGAATCGCGCTGCCTCCGCAACCATCTGGATGACAACTATAAGCGACCGGGCTATGAGCTTTTGGCCAATGAGCTTTTGGGCTATTCCCCTTTGTTGTCCAAAGTTGCTTTTCCGGAGCACTGCGATGGCATTTTCAAGTGGCTCCATTCCCAGGTCGATATTCGCTCTATTCTGATCTGCGACGCTTTGAAGGTCTGTATAGCTGCCGGAGAATGGAAGTGGATCTTTATTTGGGAAAAGAATCTTAGAAATTGCAGCGTCAAGTTTATCTTCACGTAAGAAGAAGAACCGATTTCCAGTCCCATAAGCCACCACATATGCGTTGGTGACATCTACTATCAAAGTGACGGGGAGATCTGATGCCCGATTTGAGAGTTCCACTAAAACAAACCGCTCGGCACCGAACACTGTTGCTTTCTCACGCATCACTGGTATTCCATACCACACTTTTCCGCTTTTCAAACGAGTTCGCAGATTCTCTATGAACTGCGTGTAGCTATTCACGGTGGCATCTTTTGTGGTAAATGTCACCGGTGGATCATTGAATACGTGTTGTTCTGCTAACAATAATGAGCACACCCAAGCTGGTCTAATCACTGCATTCCACCAAACCCATGTTGCCACCACAATCGACACCTTCATATTTCCTCTCATCAGCACTACTGCGGAGATTGATTGATTGATATTTCAACTTTCACTTTCAAGTTTCACCCCTGAAATATCAACATGAAGATGGTCAAAGTCCAGCTAATCAATGCATCAATCAGAACCATCGAAAACCAGCTAAGCAAGGTTAATGTCAATCACGATATGAGAAACAGAATTAATGAGAAAAAAATGGAGTAAAAATAAAAATAATTAACGTGATCGAACGAAAATATATATTGTCACCAAAAGATTGTAAGGCTTGAAATTTATAGACTACATAAAGAAAAACACAATTGTATATCGATCAAATCTAACTCATATGGAATAAAGGTCACGATTTAATCAAAGTTTTAATCACCCTATAAGTCAAAGAAGGAAATAAATAATCTAATTAATAGATATCTTTATCAATAAAAATCATATCCGAAACAGGTTAATTTTAAAAGCCCACTCTTTCTCTTTAAACCTATACATCTATAAGAAAACCAAATAACCAGAAAGCAGCACTCCCAATTAATTAGTCAATAAACTTGATTAAATGATAAAATCTAGTACTATAAGAAGAATATAAATTATTATAACCTTAATTAAAATTAATAAATGAAATCTAAGCTACTGAAATAGGGGGGAAAACTTGATTATGAATCTAAATCTAAAAGTCACCTGAAAACAACTAACTCCCAAAAACTATGATGATAAAATGAGTATAATTTAGTAAAAGGCACCTGAGAGAAGCGGGGTGAGACATTCCAACATCCTTTGGTTTTTCTTAACCGTCATATTGAAATTTTGAGGGTCATCAAATTGAGTGATAATGATGATGATGTGGTCCTCTTGTAAAGTTGAACCAATGATTTTTCTAAGGTGTGTTATATTTTGTATTTTTATTATGATTTTCTATAAAATTATTTCTAAAAAAGACCACCTGCGTAAGGACAGGCAGCATGACTAAGGACAGGCAGCATGACTTAAAGTCAGGATATGACATACAAAATCAACGGAGAAAAAAAAAGAGAAAAAAGAAGAAAATATAATTAACATGATAAAAAAATCATATAGCCCCCTGTCAAAAGAAAGCAAAACATAATAGATCGAGGTGACTTCGATGGAAAGGTGGAAAGAGATACCTCTAACCATAAAAACAACACTCTACTTACACAAGGATGATAACAAGGAGCCCCTTGTCACTAAATCTAACTTCCTTCATATGATCTTGTGAATTTCATGCATTAATTTTTATTAGGGCACATGAAGTTGAGCAGCAACAACAGTAACACAAGAGGTGACCATCTAGTCAATCCCACGTTGACTCTCAAATTGTTTTGATCTAAACTTGATGTAGTGCCATTGTGAAGAGCATTCAGAAAAAGACTAGGTCATCATCTTGAAAATCTGATTTAGTTAAGTTGAAAGCATGGATAAAGGTATGTCTAACGTTTCCCTAGTTTACCTTTTTTTGTGACTCATGATTGTAAGATCCACCACGATATCTAAAAGATTAAAAATCATGGTAAATATAACATGACAATTGAGATCTTAGAGTAAAGTGTTAAAACCCATACACGTTAAATTGTAAGACATTATTTCATACGCAACTGAGGTCATGGACGATTCGGACTCGGAGATTTTATGGACCACACACACACCCTGAATTTTGCATTGGACCTGAATTTGCACACATCCGATGTATCGTGCACCAATGGATTGAATGTATTCCCATCAAGATGGACCGTAAACCGTTTAACTTATGGAGTAAAAAATGGAGCTGATTTTTTATAGAAATGAATGACAGTTGATCCCAGTCCTAGGTGGTGCAGCATCTAAGCCACATGTTGAGGTGCTCGCAGTCATCTAGTGCTGTGCGCGAGTCACGCACTGGATGACTACTCACACTCCCATAGTATAGTTGGGAACACGCATGCCGTGTCGTACGGCAAGAGGAGTTCGGTGAGTAGGTTCCATTTTATTAAGATTAACGGATCAATGTTTTTCGCCTATGCAACATTTGCACTGTTCAAAAGGAACCCAAATTATATCTCAAATTTCTACTTTGAACTGAACTGATCCCACTGTAGGATTGGACCCATCTTCATGTGAGCGCCACGTGAAGATGGGTTCAATCCTACACTGGAAAGAAGTCCGATCAAAGGAAGAATTGGGAATAACTCCTTTTGTAGGGTGGGCTCCATTTGTGCTGTAGGCCAAGTCGCTAACTTTTCAAGTTGCAATTCAATCAGACAGTCAAAGCTTCAGTTTGATTATCATATGCAAACAGACTACATGATAACTGAGACTTGAATTCAATAGTTCATCTCAGTTTTTTTTTTTTTTTTCATTGATCCATCAATCCAATGGTACATATCAGTCTAGTAGGGTCATTGGAATGGTTGTGTCCCATCGACGTCACTCAACACAAAGGTGACTACGATAGTCCCCGTAGGCATGGATCATTTTCAAAGAAAATAATAGAGAACTTACCAGAAGAGAAATAGATGTGAACAATTTTGTTGATGCAGCAAAGAAGATTATAGATGCAATGGCACTGTAGAAAAATCAAAATATCCAATGGTTGGATGGCTATGATTTGCTGGTGGAGAAGGACTACTTATCATTTGCCAAAGCTCTCTCATTTGTACAAGTAGAACATGCAAAGTAACGTCTTCCAAGAATTTGAATATTTGCACCTAGGGAAATGGGGACCTCTCTCTACCCCTACATTTTTCTCTAAATCGGTTATTTAATTATGGCCTCACCAAACATCCACTTATGGCCTCACCAAACATCCACTAAGTAGCATTGAGGAAATAGTTAACAGCAAATCTGTCTGGGGATGAAAGTCCTCAATGGAATCAAATTATCGGTCCCCACAATGGAGCCGGTCATTAAAGGACGGTCCTTACGGTCCCCACAATTCGGAACCACTTCTCAAAAATGTGATGATTCCTTTTAAGGTGAAAAAAAAAAAAACTTCCTTTCTCACTTATATTCCAAAAAATTCTATTTTCTGCTATAAAGATTGAAAAGAGGACAAAATCAATGGCATATATAAATTCATAAATAATGAAAAAAATTCATATCTACACCTAAATCATAACCCTATAAGAAAGCAAAATATAAAGGAAACCATATATATCTACAAAGAGCTGACTTATTAAGATGGAAAAGAGGATGAAAAGAGACATTTCTAAGCAGAAAAGAATAAAAACACTATACTCAAGCAAAGATGATGTCAAGGAACCCCTGGCCCCCAAACTAACTTGCTCTATATATCTTATTAAGATGGAAAAGAGGATGAAAAGAGACAATTTCAACTAGAAAAAAGAAAAAAAGAAAAAAAAACACTCTACTCAGGCAACGATGATGATATCAAGGAGCCTCTTGGCACTATGTATCTTATTAAGCTGGAAAAGAGGAGGAAAAGAGACTTCAAACCAGAAGAATTAAAAGCACTCTACTCAGGCAAAGATGATAGATATGAAGTAGCCCCTTGCCTCAAAACTAATATAACTTGCTCTATATATAGGCTCGTTATCTGCTTGCCTCCATCTGCCCACGTGTATCATGTTTGAAGGTCACAATCGACGGTTCTTTTTTATAATGACCAATGGATCAAGATCATTAATTTTATTTGAAGCGTGCTGATCTCACTGTATGATTGAACCCAACGTCTTCATGTGACGCGGTTCACGGGCGTATAAACCCAGGTGTAGGTGACGCGGTTCAGGGGCGTATAAACCTAGGTGTAGGACATGGCCCCCTCTCAAATCTCTATTTTCTATGTTATATATGTTTTAATTAGTTTATATATTAATTTTATAACAAGTGCCCCTCCCTTAATTGTTTGCACCAAGTAAAAAAAAGTACAAATTGGCACTTCATCTCTTCAACTCCTTGTCTCCTTATTTTAGTTCAGCTTTGCATCCTCGACTTTCACGTGAGTCTTTTAAAATTGACAACATTTGCCAGTTGGTAGAGAAGTTTTATCCCCAAGACTTCACAGATCATGAGAAAATGCAGTTGAGAATACAATTGAACCATTATGAGCATAATGTAGTTCAACATAGAGACTTCAAAGAATTGTCAACTATTTCTGAACTGTGTCAATGGTTGGTAAGGACTGGAAGATCAACAGCCTACCAACTTGTTTTTAGAGTAATCGTGCTTGTGCTTACTCTTTCAGTCTCCACTGCAACTACTGAACGATCATTCTCAGCCATGGGCTTTATTAAAACTAGACTTCACAGCAATATGGAGGATGAGTTTTTCACAGACTCTTGTCTTGTGTACATTGAGAGGAAAGTTGCGGAGAAGTTTAGCACATAATTAATCATTGAAGATTTTCAAGATTAAAAGAACCGTCGAGTTCCATTTTGATGGTGTCACTCCCCGAGCACGAGATTTCGCACATCCCGAGGCACGACACACGCCCGCGTGGAAATTCTAGTTATACTCATTGACTCTTGGTTCCCACGTACGGAGTTTACCCACAGGATATCAAGTGTGAGTTTATATTTTTCAATATGCCTGTATAAATCTGTCAAATAGGTATCCAATTATCATAACATCCAATCATCAAGATATAGAACATAAGGTTCATGAGCATAGATTAAATTTCAAGTTCAAGTTCTAGAGATAGAGGAGAAGAATTAAGTTAAGTTAAAGTTTACAATCCCAAAAGCTAAACAAGTTCATTAATCAACTATAAAAGATGTGGCAATCCAAGCCACGGTCCTTGGTTCATTTATCGTCCAATCTCATCGTATGGATGTCTAGAAGACATCATCATGAGTCCATTCTACGACGTTATGGATAGATTCCTCTTCCTCAACGATCTCCGGGGCAATGACGTCGATGTATTCACCTATAATTCCAAGTGTAGTACCATTAGACTAAGCTAAGCAAGATAAACATATACAGTCCATATAACATATATCAAATGAAATAATCAGACATGTATAAATTATAAGAGATCAAGGAATTACCACTAGGCAGATCGGTGCTTGAATTAGCATGAGACATATGAATCATGATCATAGATATACACATTCACAAGACTAGTTGGCACACCCACATAAGCTATATTCTCTCAAGTTAATCATGTAACATGAAAATAAAATCAGAGCAAAACAGGACAGAACAGGGCGGTGCTACTAGGAGACAAAGGTACCCAGAATTCTCCATTATAGACCAAGAGTGCCGGTTAACCCTCAGAATAATTTTTCATCTGCAGAGGGCCAGAAGTATTTACTAAACCTACACTTAGCCAGGTTCGACTTAGATAGGGTCGAAGTTAAGTGGTGCCGACTCATAGAGTGCAATGTTCAATTAACATATCAGGTACAGAATAATGTTAATCAGATACAGGACATAAACAGGACAGGTCATATGAATAACAAAAAAAATAAAAATTACTGAAATATACTGAATAAAGCCAGAAATCAATATAATATAACAAATGTTTAACAGAAAATACATAACTTAACAGAAGCATGATCAAGTCATACTAGAATACTGGAAATGGAATGCAATGCATGTACATATAGATCATATACGGAGTCAAGATGCAATTCAAACCAAGCCTACGGTCTTGGGAACACTCGTGGTCTTCACCGTCCAACTCGGGATAGTACTAAGGATTTCAGCATTGTTGGGCTACAAAGAACCCCTTGGCGTTACATAATTAGGATGCCAAATTCCTTAATATAACATATTTGGTTCGGTACAATTCGAAGAACACAAGGTCCCTTGTGGGTAAGGTTGCTCAACCCATATCCACAATTAAATAAACCCATTGGTCGTGATAAAAGTTCAGGATACACATTGTACAGGTCCATCTATCTGGCCAATCAACTAGAACAAGCTACGGTTCAATATCTATTTCATGGAAACATCCATTTGTCACAATTATGTAAAATCCAACATTTATCCTTTTCTAAGATTCAAATCAAATAAATTTATGGTTGTTGGGTTCTACAGATCATGAGCTTTCCAACGGTATGTAGATCTCCAAAAACGAACATACGGTTGAAAAGTTATGGTCGTTGGAAATCCGCATACTGTAGGCATCAGGTTTGCTCGAGCGTCCAGATGGTCGCTCGAGCAGACCCCAAACAGAGAGCTGTCCGCTCGATCGGACCAAAGTTCGCTCGAGCGGACCCTTCCAGAGAGTCCTTCGCTCGAGCGTACACTCACGCTCGCTCGAGCGAACTGTCAAATCTCTGTGTCCGAAAATCTGTATCTTCTATGTTTCTTCCAGGCCATTTAAGGCATTCATTCCAGGTTTCCAACACTACAAAAAGGGTGTCCTTGAGCTTCCAAAATGCTCACAAAACATCAATCAATCCCATTAACACAAACAAGAGAAATCATCTATTAGAAATCTATTTTTAAGCAGGAAAAAGGTATCTATACAAGAATACATATATTCAAGAGACAAATAAGGAAGCATGCATACAAATATATAGATTTAACTTGCCTTAGGTGCTAAAAATCCAAGCTAGAACCACTTAAATACCCAATAAGCTTTCCAAGATAAAGCCCCCCAAAATGCAAGCCCAAAATGCCCTAAAATGGTGAAAACGAAAATTAATGAGGAAGAAGATGATGCACGCACGATTTGTAGCTTTCCGAGGGTGAAAGAAATAAAAAAAAAAGATTAATGAAGAAAGAGCATACCAAAAGCAAGAAGAAAGAAAGATGAGTGGATGCTTAAGCTTAGGAAATGTAATCCTTGACAAGAAGATGGAGAAGATGAAGTGGTGGCTGGCTTCTACATATGCAAGGTCCCTTGGTTGATGCTAGGATTGCAAGAAGAAGAAGTATAGAAGAGAAGGAGATGAGAAAAGCTCCCAGCTGCTGGAAATGGAGAAGGAAAGAAGGAGAAAAGAAGAAATGGTTGGGGTTGGGGCTTTTAAAGCCAAACTTTCCCTGCATTGCATGCAAGTCCACAAAATGACTGAAAAATCTCAAGAAAGGGCCTGGGCTAAGTGAATGGGCTGAAAATGGGCCTAATGGAATCCAAAACGAATTGGCCAAATTAAGCATGCAAGTAACAATCCATGAAATGCACTATGTAATGCATTAAAAACCCAAAATTTCTAAATACACACAAAACCCAAAACACTCCAAAAGTCATAATCTACCTAGTAAATAGTTAAACCCCACTAATTCTATATAATCAAGTCCAATCACAATCAAAACATCCATTAAGTAATTAATCTAAAGTAATTAACTCTAAAACGAGATTAAGGCGGGTTGGGGTGTTACAGATGGATTATAAAAGTTGGAATTTACTAAAATATAATTATTTATGTCAGCTAGACCTTGGTTTTATTTTTAATGCAAAATTTAGTCTTTGATTTTAATATATTCTCGTTTTATTTTTAATGCAAAATGACCCGCCTTAATCTCATTTTAGAGTTAATTAATTTAGATTAATTGCTTAATGGATGTTTTGATTGTGATTGGACTTGATTAGGTAGAATTAGTGGGGTTTGACCATTTACTAGGTAGATTATGACTTTTGGAGTGTTTTGGGTTTTAGTGTGTATTTAGAAATTTTTGGGTTTTTAATGTATTGCATAGGGCATTTCATGGGCCTTAACTTTCATGTCTTGACCCATCAAATTCGGATCCATTTAGGCCCATTCCCAGCCCATTCATTAGCTCCAAGCCCTTTCTTGCAATTTCAGTCCATTTTGTGGACTTACATGTAATGCAGGAGAAAAATTGGCTTAAAAGCCTTAACCCCAGCCATTTTTCCTTCTTCTCCTCTTATTCCTTCTTCATTCCAGCTGGGAGCTTTTCCCTTCTTCTTCTCTTGTTCTTCATTTCTTCATTCCTCATCTCAAGCAACCATCCAAGGATCATTGCATGTGAGTCTTGGTGGAGACATCTTCATCTTCCTATTCATCTTCTCCAATCTTCCATTCTCTCTAAAAGTGTTTCATTTCCTCCATTGGTAAGTCTCATCTTCCATTTCCTTTCTCTTGCTTCATATTAGTGTAAGAATGTCCTAAATTCGTGCATACATCATCTTCTTCCTCATTCATTTCATTCATTTTCATTTTCACCATTTTAGGGCATTTGAGCTTGAGTTTTGGGGATTTTGAGCTTAAGAGGTTTTAGGTGTGACATAGCTTCAAAGCACCTAAGGCAAGTTAAACTTACATGTTTATATGCATGCTTCATTGTTTGATTCATGAATATATGCAATCTTGCTTAGATACCCATCTCTTGCTCAAAAATGGATTTTTATGGATGATTCTTCTTGTTAATGTATATGGATTTATTGGTGGTTTTTATGAGCATTTTGGAAGCTCAAAGATACCCATTGGTAGTGGTTTAAACCTGGAATGAATGCCTTGAATGGCTTGGGAGAAACAGCAAAGTTTCAGATTTTCGGACAAAGAGATTTGGCAGTTCGCTCGAGCGAGCGTGAGTGAACGCTCGAGCGAAGGGCTCTCTCGGAGAGTTCGCTCGAGCAAACTTTTGGTCCGGTCGAGCGAACAGCTCTCTGTCTGGGGTTCGCTCGAGCGAACATCTGGGCGCTCGAGCAAATCTGATACCTGCAGTATGCAGATTTTCCAACGACCATAACTTTTTAACCGTATGTCCATTTTTGGAGATCTACATATCGTTGGAAAGCTCATGATGTGTAGAACCCAACAAAAAGAATAAATGTTGGAGTTTATTTGATTCGGACCTTTGAAAAGAATAAATATTGGATTTTATATAATTGTGACAAATGGATGTTCCCATGAGCCGTATATTGAACCGTAGCTTGTTCTAATTGATCGGCCTGATAGATGGATCTGTAGGATGTGTACCCTGAACTATCATATGACCATTGGGTTTGTTTAGTTGTAGTTACGAATTGAGCAATCGTACACCACAAGGAACCTTGTGTTCTTCGGATTGTAACCGAACCAAATGTGTTCTATTAAGAGATTCGACATCCAAACTATGTAACGCCAGGGGGGTCCTTTGTAGCCCGATAATGTCGAAATCCTTAGTACAACCCCGAGTTAGACGGTAAAGACCACATGTGTTCCAAGACCGTAGGCTTGGCTTGAATTACATCTTGACTCCGTGTATGATCTATATGTACATGCATTGCATTCCGTTTCCAATATTCTAGTATGACTTGATCATGCTTCTATTTAGTTATGTATTTTCTGTTACACATCTATTATATTACACTTATTTCTGGCTTTGTTCAGCATATTTCAGTAATTCCCGATTTGTTATCTATATGTCTTGTCCTGTATATGTCCTGTATCTAATTAACACTGTTCTGCACCTGCTCTGTTGTTTGTACATTGCACTCTATGAGTCGGCACCGCTTAGCTTCGACCCTATTTAAGTCGGACCCGGCTAAGTGTGGGTTTAGTAAACTTCTGGCCCTCTGCAGATGGAAAAATTTATTCTGAGGGTTTACCGGCACCCTAGGTCTACGATGGAGAATTCTGGGTAGCTCTGTCTCCTAGTAGCACCACCCTGTTCTGTCCTGATATTCTGCTCTCATTTTATTTCATGTTATATGATTAACTTGAGAGAATATAGCTTGCGTGGATGTGGCAACTAGTACTGTTAATATGTTTATCTGTTATCGATGACTCGTATGTCTCATGCTAATTCATGCACTGATATGCCTAGTGATCATTCCTTGATTTCTTATGATTTATTCCTGTCTGACTATTCATTTGTTACATGTTATATGGAATGTATATGTTTGTCTTGCTTAGCTTAGTCCAACGGTGCTACACTTGGCGTTACAGGTGAATACATCGACACAATGCCCAGGAGATCCTTGAGGAAGAGGAACCTCCACTTAACGTAGCAGAGTGGACTCCTGATGATGTCTTTTAGACATCCACTCGATGAGAAAAAGGACGTTAAAATGACCCATGGACCGTGGCTAGGATTGCCACATCTTTTGTAGTAGCTTATAAACTTATTTAGTTTTGGGATTGTAAACTTTAACTTAACTTACTTATTCTCTTTATCTCTTGAACTTGATATCTAATTTATGCTCATGGACCCTTATGCTCTATATCTTGATGATTGTGTTATGTTAATTGGATATCTATTTGACAGATTTATACAGGCATATTGAGAAATATAAACCTCACACGTGATATCCTGTGGGTAAATTTCGTACGTGGGGACCTAGAGTCAATGAGTATGACTCGAATTTCCACGCGGGCGTGTGTCGTGCCTCGGGATGTGTGAAATCTCGGGCTCGGGGCGTGACACCTTGTGTTGCATCACGCTTCAACGATATCACACTGCTGATTGCAACAGATCCAGCGCTTGACTCCTTTAATCTTCTACGCAAGAAGATGATCTTCTACAAGGGATACAGATGAAACTTGGCTCTCTAGAGTACTTGGCAGCACAACTCTTCAAAAATCTCTAGAGAAAATTTCTCTCAATTTGATCACTAATTCAGAACTTGAGAGATGATCTTGTCTCTTTGGGTTGTGCGAAACACCTAATATATAGCCCCTAATTCGTGCTTAAGACTCCTAAAAATATTCCACTTAGAATAAGAGTCCTTTTTCCAACTCTAAAAAAGAGTCCTGAACCATTCTTCTTCCACCGTCCGCCACCCTCACTATGGCGAGGTACCTCTCTGCCGGTTGGGCTCTGACAGCCACTTTTGTTGACTTTGTGACATTGTCATCAACCTTACTATCATGTTTGCAATATGACAGCCGTTATCAATATTCTAACAATCTTTCCCTTTTGGCAATTCTTGGACAAATCTCCCTAGAACAATACAAATTGATCTACCCAAAAGAAAAACCCAAAATACAATGAATTTTTAAACAAAAAAAATCAGGACTGTAGAACTTGAATTGCCTTAGCTTGTAGAATTCTTCTGGGCTTCATTCTTTTCCCCCTGAATTTGTCCATAATTGACAAACAAAAAATCATCATGCAAATTCCGTCAATATGGATGCAGTAGCTCCCCCTCGATTTTGACTCCCCCTCAATATGATATTCGTATCAGCACTGGGGGCGGGGCCTTGACCTCCTTGATCAGAGCTTTTTATGATTAGCCACCCACACTTTTGTAGTTGGAACTTTCAGCATAGTGTGAGCAAACTCTTTAGGCAAATCAGATTTTCTAACCCAAATTTGAGTTGTCTTGGGTGGAGAGAAATTCTTCCGCCATTGCTTTGTCTTAGGTAGACTTTGCAGCTTCTTGCAATGGGGACGAATGTGTCATTTCTTTCCATAATGGTAACAAGTGGATGTGCGTGCAGTTCCTGACACATTCTTTTTCTTGATACTACTCGACACATTATTTGAAAGGGCAGTATCTGGAGTAGTATGTGCAACACTAGAAACAAAAATTGTTTTACCTTTAGCTTTTGAAGTGGATGCACCATGATCATAACCGAGACCGCTTCTGTCAAACCGAGACTTCTGACTACACATGACAGTTATAAAAGTCTTCAAACCAGTGTTCATCTTGTTTAGTGAAGCTTGTTTCACTTCTAACGTAGACATAGTGATCTTCAGTCTTCCTTATAAATCTTCTTTTTCAAATGTAACAGTCTGCAACTCCGTCTTCAAATTCTCAATTTCTTGTTCAGCCTTTTCAAGTTTTTGACTATCAGTGGTCAAATTTTCATCCATGCAGATCTTATGACTTTTCAAGAGATGAACCTTTTCAAGTGCTTGCTCTAATTCAATCTTCAATGCAGAATTTTATTCTTGAGCAGCCTGAAGCTTGTAGAGATATTGTAGCCATACTTGGACATCTTGACACAATCAGCATATGTTTTATGATACAATGCTTCAAAATCTTATTCTTGATCTAACATCTCATCAGCATGATTTTCATCAGTATCATTGTCAGATAGAGAATTAGCCATGAAAGCCACAAACTTGCCATTCACAGTTTCAGAAGTTTCAATTGAAGGATCTTGTTCTTCTTCTGATGACTGTTCCTCCCAAGTTGTGTTGAGATCCTTTTTCATTGTACCCTTTTTCTTGTTGGCACACTCACTAGTATAGTGACCATAGCAATGACACTCAAAACACTTAGTGTGAGGCCCCTCCCCTGGTGGGCCCTCAATTTGAATTTGAATACTATATGTTAGCCTAAGTATTTTATGATACTAACTATGGGGTTTAGATAAGGGTAGTTATGTATTTTCCTAGGTTTAGTCTAGTTGTGTAATTAGTAGAGTCAATAGGGTGTCTTTTGTTAATTTTAGAGTTAGTTAGTTTGTTAGAGGCCCTAGCTCGAAATTTGTGTTTACTATAGGGGGTTTGCACCAAAGAACCCTCTACCCTAATCCTGATCCTATTCTAACCCGAAGGGCATTTTTGTCCCTAACCCAAAAACCCAACCTATTTAAACTAAACCCTCTCTGCCCAAGCAACCATTGTTCATCTTTTCTCTCCCAATTCCCATCTCTTTTCTCTCTTCTTCTTCCCCACTCCTCTCCAACGAGCCCTCATCTTCCCTCCAATTCCTATCTCTCTCCCCCTCTCTTTCTCTCCCCAGAATTCCCAACAGAAAGCCAACCCCATGCCGATCTGCAACGGAGGAGCCCTACTGCTGAAATCCCTTTGGTTCTCTGTTGTTTTCTCTCTTTTCCTTCTACCTTCAATTGATCAGGCAAGTACCCTATGCTGATAGTCTAGATTGCATGTTTTCCTTCTTTGATTTGCAATTACAATTCCAATTGCAGTATATATATATGTTTAGATCGATCTGTGAGCTTGTCTGATTGGTTTTCTTTGGCCATTGATGGATGGGGTTACCTCATTTGGATGATCAATGGTCCGGTTGATGATGGATGGATGATATGAGAATATTTTTGTTCTTCGATTATGCTTCTGTAATGGTCTGAGGAGAAACCCAGGAGAATTGGGTCACGCTAATAGGTTTCCGGATATGGAATTGTGAAATCCCTTCTTGCTGTGTCGAGGTCGGGACTGGGGTAGGACCACCTTTGGTAAAACAGGACCCTACATCTGTTTGAGGGGCCCTGGGCGACCATGGGGATAGGACCAGATCTGGATTTTGATCAGAGGTGGACCATCATCCCTGTCCATAATGAAGAGAAGTTGTGTTCTGTCGCAAAACTGAGTTCTGCACAGAACACAACTGATGGGGGAACATGGATAGAGCTCAGCGATGGCCGAACTCAGCATTGATCAAGTCCATCAATGGCCGAGCTTAGCACTGGCAGAGCCCAGCGATTGCCGAGCTCAGCATTGGCGGAGCTCAGCGGTTGTCGAGCTCAGTACTGGCCGAACTCAGCGATGGCTAGATTCAACGCTAGCCGAACTCAGTGTTCTGTCGAGCACAATGCTCAGGTTGAGATCCGCGATTTAGCCGAGCTAAGCGTCTAGGCCGAGCTCATCGTCTAGGCCGGGTTCAGTGTTATGGCCGAGCTCAGTGTTATGGCCGTGCTCAGTGTTATGGCCGAGCTCAGTGTTTTACCCAGCTCAGTGCCAGACCGGGTTCAGTGCCAGACCGGGCTCTGTGCTTAGCCGAGCTCAGCGCTTAACCGAGCTAAGAGCTTGACCGACGTCAATGCCTGGCCGAGCTCAATACTTTCCCAAACTCAGCTGGGTGACCGAACTGAGCTAGGCACTTTGCCGAGCTGAGCTGGGTGACCGAGCTGAGTGTTCGATCGAGCTCTAGTGCCTAGCTGAACTCCGAGATAGATTACGAAAAGGCCGGATTCCAACACGGGAGACTAGAACCTGGGACATTCCCTTCAGCCAGAATTCTTAGTGTGTATGGCCAACTACCCAGGCCAGGGGTTAGTCGAACTCACAGGAAGTTCTGGACAAACAGGCTTGCCTGCAGGGTGTTTACTTCTCTGATCCCAGTGTGCCGAGTTGACCGCACAGGCCAGGAGGTCGGCTGAGCACACTGTGTACAGTGACACTTCCCAGATTCTAATTTCAATTATTGCAATCATATTAGGACCCACTGACCATCCAAATAGACTTCCATTACTGTGCCAACCACGAGTCAATGGTGTAGCTCAACCTCGACTCGTGGGGTCCACTAATTAAGGTCCAGGTTATGTAATTTAAGATGATTCGACCTTTTTACATTACCAAGTGATGCACATAACTTCTGAGCACCAAACACAGTATTCTTTAGCATCTGTGGTTTCACTTAAAGATCAAATTACCTGAAATAGACGTGAATCTGAAGTGGATCATTTACTTAGGTTGGACTGTTGATATCTCCCATTGATCCTTGTACTTGGAGATTCATCTCCCTCATATTATTACTAACACTCTATTGTCCTTAATATTGCTTATACCTGTTAATTAAATGGAAAATGGAGGACCCGAATCTAGGACTACTTAGAGGTGACCCGGTAATATGATTGGGTGAACATTGACCCGTGTTTGTGGCTAGGCGGGCCCTTTTATGGCCTAAGTTTGGATGTGAATAACCCTAGACTGAAGAGGTTAGATTGTATGGGCTTGTGACCCAGTATGGATGTAAATGGATCATATGTTAATGAACATGGACTTGTATCTCATATGGACTGTTATAGACCAGGCCATGTATTTGGTGGGCCTTGGTATGGATCCATTGACTGGACTTGGACCTGGATTATGATCCATGGATACTTGGACCTCTTAGGGACTTTGTTAGGACCTTGTTCACGTAAGGCAAAGCCTAGACAGACACAGACCCTTATTATTTCCTGAGTCGGCATAGACATTCACTCAGTTGATCTAAGCTCAGCCAGTTGGACTGATCATCACTGGTAGGAGCTATTGAGAGTGATGTGTGGCTATCATGATGAGCATTGTTGGAGACAGACGGTGTGATACCGAGTCCGGTCTCAGTGTGTGTGGATGGATGATGTTATTTGCGGGACTAGATAATCCCCAGCATTGTGAAGTTTTTCCCCGCCGCGACTGTATTCAGTATGGGAGGGCCGCGGCATAATATCCCGCGGTATCCAGCTTGTGTGAGTGTGCCATTTTGTGTAGGTTTTATGTTTATATTGATTCTATTTGTTCATCTTGCTCAACTGCCTAGGATCTGTACCATTGTTATTCTCTTAACCTTATTACTGTCTCTACTCATTTGATGCATACATTCTATATTATAAGCATACTGTGACTTGCCAGATCTTTAGATCTGATCCACTTCTGGTGCTTAGGTGTTGACCCCGAGTTCGAGGGCGAAGCGTACGCACTCGTCGAGGTACCCGTAGTGGGTGACTACGGATGGGGACCGGCCGACCAAGAGGTCGAGCCGGAGGGTGGAGAGCCGGCACCAGTTGCAGGGGTTTGAGTGTCCTTTCGTCTGGGTTTTTAAGAGAATTTTGTAGTGAGATGGGTGATGTTACAAATATGTAATTAAACTTTGGTTTTTGTTACTTCACATTTTAGGCTGGACTTCAGCCCCTTTCACATTTGATATATATATGATGATACCTTATGCTTCCGCTATCTCTGTATTGCTTCCGTTTATTTTACGCTTCCGCAATGGTAACTGTTGTTATATTATTATTCAAAAAGTTTTTAATTGGACCTCACTGCGGACCTACGATCTTGGAAGTTCTCGGATTTTCTGGGAAGTAGCGCGCCAATTTTGGTACTTTGACGGTTTTCTCGGTATCCGGAATTGGGGCGTTACACTTAGTTCCTTTTGCAGAATCCTTTTTCGCAAATTTAGAACCATTCTACTTGACTTGTTTTGACTTCATGTACTCCTTGAAGCAATTGAACATTTCAGCCAAATCATCTTCAGAATAAGACGCAATTTTCTGTTCAGGCTTCTTTCTTAATTCTGAGATGGCTTTCAAAGCAATACCTTTCTTTTTTTATTTTCCTTTATCCAAACGGTTTGCTTCAAAGGTTTGAAGATTTCCAACCAACTGGTTTACCTTGAGGGTATCAAGATTCTTGTTTTCTTCAATAGCATCAACTTTTGAATCGAACCTCGAAGGTAGAGACCGCAAGATTTTCTTGACAATCTTGTTTTCTTGAATTTCCTCACCCAGATTGAAAACAGAATTGACAATATCATTCAGCTTTGCATAAAATTGATCAAAGGTCTCATCTTCTTCCATCACAATGGTTTCAAATTCTTTAGTCAGCCTTTGCAATTTAGATTGCTTCACCGTGTTTGTACTCTCATACACTGTCTGTAAGACTTCCCACGCTTCTTTTGCAGTTTTGCAAGTGGAAATCCTACGAAACTCTTCAGCATACACTCCATTGTATATACTATTCACTGCCTTGTTATTACAATCGGAGGCATGCTTCTCATCCTTAGTCCATTCAGCTTTAGGTTTGGGAACAGCTTGTCCACTAACCACAATTGTTGGTTTGGAGTAGCCCTTCTCAATAATATACCAAACATCATTATCAATGGACTTAAGAAACTCAATCATCCTTTGCTTCCAATATGCATAATTAGAACCATCTAGCAAAGGGGGCTTAGAAGTTGATGTCCCTTCTCGATTGAACATCATTCTAGAAATCTCTTGTGATTAAACACAGCAAATTAGTCTAACCCGCTCTGATACTAATTGAGGGTTTAGGGTTTGAGATCTCTAGATTGGTCCACTCAATAAATCAACCCACTGGTGTGCAAAAAATAATAATCTATGCAGCGGAAATAAAATCACAATTACACACCACAAGGACACCAAATTTAAGGTGGAAAACCGAAACTGGGTAAAAAACCACCGATCCGTACTGGATCTAATCAAACACTATGAATCTCGTAATTACAAGAAACTCAGATTTCTTCCCCAGATATCCCCTATCTAAAGACTGAAGTTATCTTGTGTCGCATCACGCTTAAACGACATCACAATGCTGATTACAACAGATTCAGCGGTTGGCTCTTCTAATCTTCTACGCAAGAAGATGATCTTCTACAAGGGATGCAGAAGAAACTTGGCTCTCTAGAGTACTTGGCAGCACAACTCTTCAAAAATCTCTAGAGAAAATTTCTCTCAATTTGATCACTAATTCAGAACTTGAGAGATGATCTTGTCTCTTTGGGTTGTGAGAAACACCCAATATATAGCCCCTAATTCGTGCTTAAGACTCCTAAAAATATTCCACTTAGAATAAGAGTCCTTTTTCCAACTCTAAAAAAGAGTCCTGGACCACTCTTCTTCCACCGTCCGCCACCTTCGTTATAGCGAGGTGTACCCTCGCTATAGCGAGGTACCTCTCTGCCGGTTGGGCTCTAACAGCCACTCTTGTTGACCTTGTGACATTGTCATCAACCTTACTGTCATGTTTGCAATATGACAGCCGTCATCAATATTCTAACAAACGTTTCAAAACTAAGAAAGACTTTAAGGGAGTCTTGAGAGATGAAGTGCCATGACACTTAGGAAAGTGTCTCCTTGTTGAAATGACAAGTGCTTTAGAGTAAAAATCAAATAGGAATACCTAAGAACCCATGAGACCAATACCACATTCCAACGTCACAGCCCTATTAGTATGGAATCTCTCCTGATATCAGAATCTGAAATTAAATATTGAAAGATTGTAAATCTATTCTATATAAACCGTAATATTCACATGAGGACTTTTTTGTGGAGCCCACATTTGGGGATGGGACCAGGGAGATGGAAAGATCTATGTGAGACCATCCCAAGTATCAAGTTTGACCCCAAACCCATGCCCCTAACCCTTTCATTCATGGCCCACAAGTTTAATGGCTTCATATTCAATAAAATATTCAACCCTCGATCCAACATTCAGTCCATTTGGATGTTTGTCAATCCTTGAAATTAGTGACTATCAGGGAGTTCTATTGGTTGCTAGGTTTGGAAGAATTACTATTTGGACTCTGTAAAAAAATTCTCATATAATAACTCTCAATTGAATATTTCCCTTCTATGAATATCATACAACCTCTTCAAGAGAGACGGGAAGTTACTTGTAAAGATTATACGGTATGAGAGAGATGACAGAGTTATGGATCATGTGGCATGGATTACTGTGATTGGTCGACTCCCGCCGGACTCTAAATTCAAATACATCGGTCAAGAATCCCATTGGCTCATAATGACAAACCACCAAATTTTAATTGTCCTCTTTCTTTTTCACCAATTATCCTTGTGTGGGACATTTCCAAGATACCGAGATTATCCTAGTTCCAATGAAAGTACTGGCTAGGCATGTCTTAGTCTCGGTCTTATACGTCTCAGCAATAGTGCCATAATGCCTCCATATTAAGGTCATTCCTGAACTCGATACCATGTCCTAGTCTCGGTAAGAGTACCGAGATTGTCCTGGTTTCAATAAGAGCACCAGCTAGGCATGTCTTGGTCTCGGTTTTATGCATCTCGGCAATAGTGATAGAATACTGACCGAGACGAGCACAGACTCAACCACGTTACAGAACATGTGAGGAGATAATGACATGCATATTGGATAGAGATAAAAAGTTATCATTACCCGGTGGCTATATCTACATTAAGGCAAGGACTAATGGGACTGTACCTCTAAAGTCAATCAGGGTAAGGCCCGAAGGGTCTCTACCCTTAAGTCAACAGGGTAAGGTCCGATGGGACTACCATTTATGAAAGGTAAGTCCTAATGGGACTGTACTTCTCTGGTACCGTGCCAAGAGTCGTGGGACTCCCTGCCTCTATATATACAAAGAGCCATTCCATCAAAGGTACGCCAACATATACACACACCCAAAACTCTGTCTCTCCCTCCAATCCTTTGTGAAGTTATTGAACTAACTTAGGTATCGGAGTGTCTTTGGGTGACTGCAGCCAAGGTCTCTGACCTTTGTTTCTCCTTCCTTTTCAGGTTTCAAGCATTTGATCTTCCCCAAGAAACTCTATCAAGATCCTAATCTATCCATCTAAGCCCGTATCAATTTAGGCACTCACAGTCCTCACATTGCTATTGTTGCTTTTTGAAAAAGACAAATGTGATTTAGACCAAATTCACGTGATGCAGGATTACAAAGCAGCTGCGTTGCTTCGTACTATGGTGCAGCGCCTTCATCAATGCATGTGGGGGCTGCTGTCTCAAAATCTAAGCCGACCATCGGCCTTAACACCTTATGTAGTGATTATCTTATAAATTATAATTATCTAAATATATAAGTTACCCATTTTTTAATTTGACTTGATTTGAGAACTTTTTTTTTTAAATAAGAATATAGGAAGTCTCTATATGTGATCAATTTAACGGGTGGTCCACTGAATATCTCTTCAAAAATTTAGATGATGCTGTTCACAGTGGATTCTGGGTGACTTGCAGAAAAAATCACATGGGTTTTGGATAAGCCAGCTTGTGTGAATGATCCACTCACAATAAAAGAGCAACAGAAAGGGCTTGTCTTCGGTACAGCGACGCTGCAGCATATTACGCTGCAGCGTCGACCTATACCGAATGGGTAGGCATCACGTATGTAGGAAATTCCTAACTGCATTTAAATCATTTTAATACATCCTTTGAGATAATGAATATATCTCTTTTCTGTTTTTTACCCTTCCAAGTTTAAACTAGACAGTCCATCTGTTGAAAAGAAAGGCAAAATGTATTCGGCTCCACCTTGGTGTTTTCCCATATACATATAAAAATGAAACCCACCTCTCTAAGGAGGCCTCACCTCTCTCATGCTTACAAAAGCTCTCCCGATTGCTCACCTCTTTAATATCAACTTTCAATTTAACATGTTTATTACATAATTCTAGCACCTTAAATTGAAGTGGGGCCCCACTTTTAAAATGATCATTGATAAATTTGATTAAAAAATAAAAAATAAAAATAAAAAAGAAGTTGAATCGCATGAAATGATATGACTCTTATAGCTGATACAACTCTTCAATTGAAATAGTATTTAGCCAACTCTCTAAACAAAATTTCATTACACCTCAATGTTGATGTACTACTCATGTTTGGGAACCCCAAGGGGTAGCTTAGTTGGCCTAGAACCACGGTTTGCTCCTGGAGGTTGAGGGTTCGAAACTGCGCTGCCACACTGGGGCCACAGGGAGTTTTTACCCGGCTTTGCCTCTTGAGCCCGCAGGGATTAGTCCGGCCCGAAGGGCTGGGACACCCTGCGTCAGCAAAAAAAAAAAAAAAACTCATGTTTGGGTGAGTATTTTTTTTTTAATTCCATTGCAATTCAATGCCAATGAACTACTAAAGTCTATTGTGTCATTTTCTTTTTTAAGTTTGATTGTGTATTTGGGAGTTAGCTAGCCAAATACCTTTTTCAATTAAAGAGTTATACTAGCCATAAGAGCCATATTATTTGATGCAATTTAATTTATTTTTTATTTTTTTATTTTAATTAAATATGTAAAGAATTAATTTGAAGATGAGACTCACTTTAGGTCAAGATGCTAGAATTACATAAGTAATGTCTTAATTTGAAAGTTGCTATTAAAAAGGGTTCTCTCCGTAGAGAGATGATTCTATTTTTATTTTTGGGGTTTTGACCGTACAGGGTATAAAATTCCCTGTATTCCTTGAAATGGTGTTGACCAAAAGTATATTCCAAATATGGATATCATACTGAGAGCCTCTTTTTTTTTCCACTTTTACCCTTTTTGTGCGATATCGCAAATATTTGCGATATCGCATAAACTGAAGAGTTATTATATAAGCTGCTCGTTTTCCCTCCCTTTTTTTTCCTCCGTTTGCAGCAAAAAGTAAGTCATTTTCCCTCATTATTTTCTTGTGGCTGTCTTCATCTTTATAAGAGGTTCTCAAAAGGATGAAGCAATCGCTCTTTCATTTCTCCAAAGGCATTTAGATGATTCTTCTTACATAATATTTGGACATGTTTGGAATTTTTTGTATACTCTGTCAAATGTTATGTTAAAAATAGTTGGGCATTGAGATACCAAAAACTTATGGTCATGGAGATACTTTGGAATTTATTCTTAATTTTTTTGTTTGATTATATTAGATGAAACAAAAGATATGAAACGTCCTAAAAATGTATTTGCTGTAGCAATCGCTCTTTCATTTCTCCAAAGGCATTCAAACGATTCTTTTTACACAATATTTGGACATGTTTGGAGTTTTTCATATACTCTGTCAGATGTTAGGTTAAAAATGGTTGGGCATTGAGACACCAAAAACTTATGGTCATGGAGATACTTTGAAATTTATTCTTAATTTTTTTTATTTGATTGTATTAGATGAACAAAAGATATGAAAAAACAATGAGGAAAAACGGCTTACTTTTTGCTGCAAACGGAGGGAAAAAAGGGAGGAAAAACGAGCTGCTATATAATGACTCTTCAGTTTATGCGATATCGCAAATATTTGCGATATCGCACAAAAAGGGTAAAAGTGGAAAAAAAAAAGAGGATCTTTGTACGATACCCATATTTGGGATATACTTTTTTTCAACACTATTTCAAGAAATACAGGATATTTTATACCCTGTATGGTCAAAACCCCTTTATTTTTATGTTAGAAAAACATTAAGGTGGGCCAGTTTTTAAAGTGCCATTTAAGAGACATTGGAGACTCTTTGTTTGAAACTTGAAAGAACAAAAATAAAAAAAGAAGCACATTCATTATCTCCAATGTAGTTTTGATTTTTTAAACGATATAAATGCACTTCGAAATTTCCGACATTCATGGTGTATGCGGTATGCCTATTGGTTATACTGGGACGGTGCAGCATATTACGCTGCCGCGTCGCTGTACCCAAGACGTCCCCACGACGGACGGCCAACTTTCAAATGTGCTCCTGCTTTTTCAGCGTCCGTCAAAGATTGCTGCTGCTTTTGGCAAAAAAAAAAAAAGTAAGATAAAGTACGCAGCAATCCGTGTTGTTGAATTGAATGATTCACTTGGCTGAATCCCATTGACAAACGTCAAACGGCCATATTTTAGATGACTCATAATGACAAACGACGGCCAAATTTCAAATGTGCTCCTGCTTTTTCACGGTCAGTCAAAGATTGCTGCTGCTTTTGGAAAAAAAAGTAAGATGAAAGGACATAACAATCCGTGATGTTGAATGATTCACTTGGCTGACTCCTGCCGAGTTACATCTTAGTATCTTACTTACATGTAGGCATGTATCACACGGATAAAGAAAAATTATATATATATATATAGAATTACTCACAACGAAATTTTATTATTAGAGTTATGAAAACTAAAGTTTTATTTCTAAAAAAAAAAAAAAATTCAACAAAAACACTTTAATTTAAAATTTTCAGCATATTTTAAAAAATAAGTCAAAAAATAAAAAAGTAAAAAATATTTCATCAAAAACAACTATAAATCATCATAACGTATTTATATTTTATTATTTCTTCAAAATAACATTTACTCTACTCAATTTCATTATAGTCTGTTTGACAAAAAAAATCTCAAAAAATCTCAAACAGGCTCTTAATGTGCCGGGCCAGGGCTGGGTTCTCCAAACTCGTCCTGAATAGTGGACAGACCAGCATTGGGTCGTTCAATCACAGCCTTAAACCGAAATGGCCGGCATTAAATTTTGCCCCAAAATAAAAAGGGCCCACGTCAAACTTCAAGAATATTGAGCACATCTATTAAATATTCTTAAACGAAAAAAAATGCTTATTTTTGTCAGTTTGTAGTTTGTGCATACATGCACCCCTTTGGTCAAATTATATTAACAATTTTAATTTGTATATGTGCTTATAGCGTTGTAGTTGTGCATATATTATTTAATTTAACTGGAGTCATATCACTCTTATCCATTCGAAACAGGAACTAAACCATAGATAATGAGGAAAGAACCAAACAGTAACCAAATCAATAAAGAAAATATTCCAAAAATATGGCCTGGGCGACCAGCCAAACTGAGAGGGGATAGAATTCCACGACAATGGTATGGAATGATGAATCCAGTTTCCAGGTTTAAAAATTTAAGCAACTAATCTCCAAGTCTGATGCAGATCCAACGGTGGAGAAAAAGAGATCCACAGAATTTTCTCAAGTATATTAAAAAAATTGTGACAATCAAGAACAATCCAAGGTGAGGTTCACTATATGATCACAGTCAGAGCTGTGCTGCCTATCAATCTGAGTTCCAAAGACAAGTTTCCGTAATCCTGATTGATGGCTGAATGAGAAAAAATAGAGGTTGGATTTAGTAATCCAATATCCAAGTCTACCATACTAGGGATGTAAATGTCTTCGACTTAGAAAAATAAGGGGTTTGTAACCCAATTTTGGTTCCAATGGATAATTACTTGGGTCTAGATTTGGACCCACATGGGGATGGGGGGATTTGAACAACACCCTGGGACCCTCCTCTATGCAAGAATTCAGCCCCAACCAAAGTCAATAGTGAATTCGAATCAATACATAGTCAATCCAACGGTCCAGTAAATTCGGATCTGGCCGAAAATAGGCGGACATGTATAATTTAGGGGGTCATGTATTTGGTACACTTGGATGGACCAAAGGTGGGCCTCATAAGCATGAACTTACGATATTTTATCCTAAGCTCGAGCTCCTATATATATATATATATATATATATGGGTAAGAGTTTCTCTCATCATACTATGAGAGATAGGGAGATAGGGTGGAAGCCCTCACATGCATATCCAATGCAAACAACTTAAATATGGGGTCCCCACAATTCGGAACCACTTCTCAAAAAAATATTTCTCAAAAAAATATATATGGAGCCGGTCCTTATGGTCCCCACAATTCGGAACCACTTCTAAAAAAATGTGATGATTCCAAAAACTTCCTTTTTCACTCATATTCCAAAAATAAAAAATAAAAAGAATTCCTTTCTCACTCATATTCCAAAAACTTCTATTTTCTGCTGAAAAGATTGAAAAGAGGACACAATCAACGGCATATATAAATCCATAAATAATAAAAGAAATTCATATCTACACCTAAATCATAACCCTATAAGAAAGCAAAATATAAAGGAAACCATATATATCTACAAAGAGCTGACTTATTAAGATGGAAAAGAGGATGAAAAGAGACATTTCTAACAGGAAAGAGAAGAACACTCTACTCAGGCAAAGATGATGTCAAGGAGCCCCTGGCCTCAAAACTAAATCTAACTTGCGCTATATATTTTATTAAGATGGAAAAGAGGATGAAAAGAGACGATTTAAACTAGAAAAAAGAAAAAAACACTCTACTCAGGCAAAGATGATGATATCAAGGAGCCTCTGGTTCTATATATCTTATTAAGATGGAAAAGAGGAGGAAAAGAGACTTCTAACCAGAAGAATTAAAAGCACTCCACTCAGGCAAAGACGATAGATATCAAGTAGCACCTTGCCTCAAAAACAAAACAAAAAAAAGTAGCCACTTGCCTCAAAACTAATATAACTTGCTCTATATATAGGCTCGTTATCTGCTTGCCTCCATCTGCCCACGTGTATCATGTTTGAGGAAACAGATCCCCTTCGTCCAAACAGGGGATCCGGATCCCATATTTGAAAGGTCACAATCGATTCAAAGCCAGCTGTAAGTAGGTTCTTTTTTATCATGACCAATGGTTCGAGATTGATGAGTCAGGCCCAAATGACCCAACAAGTGATGGTGAGTCAGGTTTAGGTGATCCGGTCCAAGCCCAAGTGACCCATTCCAAGATAGTGGGTCAGGTCAAAGTAACTCGATCCGTGATCTGTTTAGTCCGTTGAGATCCGAGGCTTCTTCACGAAGCCTCGATCGCCACGTCAAGGATACCACGTCGCTTCGGAAGAAGTCCTCTCCTTACCCGCTTTTACCAATTCGTGCAGAGAAGATCTCACCTGTCTCGTCCCTCGAGGGCAGCTCTAAGGCTGCAAAGAGACATTGCATTAAAGTCGTCCCCATCTGTTAGGGGAAGACTACAAATAGGAGAGCCCTCTCATCACTGGAGGGGCAATTAATATCTTTCACTCTTGTATTCTCTTAGCCCGTAATCCCTACTCAATAGAGAAGTAAAATACCACAGGCAACCTCTGTCTTTCTGAAGTGGATGTAGGTCATTTTGACCGAACCACTGTAATCCCTTCTCTCTCTTCTTTAATTATTGAATTATTGCATTTAACATTTATTACTCGACCGGTGGTGTCCGAAACCAATTTTGACATCATCAGAGATCATTTTATTTGAAGCGTGCTGATCTCACTGTATGATTGAACCCAACGTCTTCATGTGACGCGGTTAACACTCAATCTTCATCCCATGAAGATGGGTTCACAATCCTAAAATGGGAAGAATTCCTATTAAAGTAAAAAATTGATAATCTCACTTTTCTAGTGTAGGGACATCCATTTAAATCAACGCGAAAGTTTCATAGGTGTGCTCCGTTGATCCTAATGTGCATGTACACATGGGCCGACCCATGTGATCAGCACTTGGGGGCGGCTCCAAAAATCCCCAAAAATATTATAATGGGCTCTAGCCATGCCCAAAAAACTACCCCCACCTCCAAAATATTTTCTACCTCTTTCCATAAATTAACTAAAAACCAGCAGGTCCACCTATGGGCCCTCTTTTATCCGGCCTATATACGTTGCAATCTTATTTCCAAAGTGTGCTTCCAATCTAATTAAGACACATGTTGAAATGAATAATATAATAAAATTCGAAAAGTAGGGTCATACAAGCATTACACGTTTCAAAACTATGAAAGACTTCAAGGGAGTCTTGAGAGATGAAGTGCCAGGACACTTTAGAAAGTGTCTCCTATTGAAATGGCAAGTGCTTTAGAGTAAAAATCAAATAGGAATACCTAAGAACCCATGAGACCAATACCACATTCCAACGTCACAGCCCTTTTAGTATGGAGAACTCCATCTGAGTCAATTCCACTGTTGGGTCAATCGCGTTAGATAAAAAGAAAAAATATAAATATACAAAAAACTATGTTAATAACGTTTTTATGAAAAAGTCGATTGAACGGTTGGATTAATTCTTATTCTCGATAGCGTCTACATTTGAAGACCTTTATTTCGTAGGCTTCACTATAATGTTCCACTCGTTTTCTCAATATAAGTCCAAGTGCGGTGAAAAGCTCATTGTTGCTCAAAGCACTTGTAAAAACCATATAAGAATAAAGAAGGCGTTTTGGATGCTTATTAGTTATTGAATCTCATTTATCAAATTAAAAGGCCTTTCAGGTATAAAATTATAGAAATTGAGTTTTAACTACTTATTTTTTTCTTCTTTTTATAAATGCAATACATTTTCTCTTTCACTATTTGTTGATGTGGAAAAAAGTCTAGCAAAATCTAGAAAAATTTAGCCCCACCCAAACAAAATTCTTGGGTCCGCCACTGCTTGTAAATTTACAATTTGGCTTCATCCTCGAGCCCGAGGCTATTACTCTAGAAATATTATGAGTTATGCAAGTTTATTAAAAAATTAAATTAAAAGTTCAAGCATATATAAGATCTTGCCTCACACCTCACTTGCAAGGATGGTTGCAAACGGGTATCCGATTCTCCGATTACCCAAAAGTTTCGACTCGAAAAAACAAGAGTATGAAATCTATTTTAGGTTCTGATTCATAAACGAGTCCAAAGTCGGAACCCAATTTAGGTTTTGATTATTAAACGGGTTTGGTTTTAGGTCCATATAGGTTCCAACCCGTGGACCCGAGACCCACCATATGAGTCTTTGATATTGTAAGCTGTACCTTAAATTAATAAATGAATTTTTGGATACTTTTATGTATAATACTAGAAGTAGTAGACTTGATGCACTGTTATAAGTTGATGTTATACTTGTTTTAAGAAAAAACGAGAAAAATGAAGAGAAGTTAGAACCAGTTTTAAAACTGAATCCAATCCCCTATGTAGATGCAGTCTTGGAACCAAATTCGAGTTTTTCTATTGGAACCAAGTAAAAAACAAAAAAAAAAAAGGTTCTTAGTCAAATCCGGAACCGTTATTTAGTAATGGGTCTAGGTCCAAATCGAGTATGGTTCCGACTCGTAACCGTTTCGTTTGGAACCCTACTTGCTAGGATTTGATCCCACTACCTAATCACAATAGGACCAAGCCAATGTGTCGTGGGTGGTCTCCAATTTTATGAGTCCAATTGAAATGGGCGTAGCTAGGCCAAAAGTGACTCACATTATTTCAAAATTCATGAGTCCAGATCACCTATTGTGCCTGACGCATGCTCATTGCCAATGAATCAATCATAATGAGCCACGTCATAAAAAAATTGAGTGATTTTGCTCCTTATCCATTCCACGTTGGTTTTGGGTGATGCTAGGTTTTGAAAGGATAAAATCACGTGAATTTTGAATGACGTGGTTTACTGTGATTGATCCAATCCCTTGACACCAAATTCATTTACAACTGCCAAGAATCTCATCAGCTCATAATGAAAGACGACCAAATTTTAGGAAACAGATCCCCTGTTTTGTCCAAAAAGGAGAGCCCTATTTGGACGAATCAGGATCTGCCCCATGCAAGGGCGGGGGAGGGGATTTTTCTTTCCTCCGCCCCCATGCATGGCGGCCCCTTATTCATCCAAACAGGGTCGAAACAGGGGATCTGGATCCCAAATTTTAAAGGTGCTCTTGCTTTTTCACAGTGGTCCCCACACGGCCACTGCTGCTCTTGCTTTTTCACATGTGGTCCCCACACGGCCACTGCTGCTCTTTAAAAAAGACGAATGTGTTTATACCCATCGACATATCAGTACTGGAATGACATACTATATGCTGCTCCTGCTGTGTTGCATGTATGCATCTGTATCACACATATAAGAAAAAAATAAATTTACTTACAGCATTCCGGAGATGGAAAAGGGATTAATTATTTTTAAAAGTAAAATTAATTCTATAAATTAATTCTGATATTATAAAATAATTAAATCAAAACTTAAATGTACTTGAAACCTTTTTATTTTTACCAACTGCCCTGTAAAGCAGCAGTTATGATGTGTTCTTGCCGTATTTTGGACATCGAAGAAAATAACTAAGAGCTGAAGGGGGGCTAATGTGTAAAAAAGTAAAAAGAATCTTGGAGTACCAATCACTCACGGTGAGCAAGTCATTCATAATCAAGTGAATTTGCTTCCGCGTAATTTCACATGGCTTTTGGTTAACGACATAATGTGGCTCACGGTGAGCATGACATGGGCTTTAGATAATGCAGCCCACCACGAATGATCCACTCACAGTGAACAGTGAATGTAAGTAAAAACAATTGGTGATCCCGACTCCAAAAATTTATATACATCCGCCGGGAATCCCCCCATTTGGCTCATAATGATATAGGGCTATATTTTAAAGAGTAAATTAGCAAAAGGTCCCTAAAGTGGAATGTATCCGGCCTCTAGTCCAAGCAAATTCTAGTCCAAGCAAATTCTATTTAAGGACTCTGGTCCACTCAGCTAAATAATTTGCATCCAGAGGTCCCTACATCCACAAGATCACATATTTCAGGACTAATTTGCCATTTCAACAGTTTAGGCATAAATTTTTAAAATTTAAAATTTCAAATATGGTATTCTCCCTCTGTTATTTCTATGCACAGAACTCAACACCACCGTCCCTCTCTTATTTCTATGCACTGTTGTCCTCGACGAAGTGGGGTCCAGCCGAAAAAACAAGATGCTGATTTGAGTGGTTTCTGGCGATGGGGTGTCTTAAACCCAAAACCCAACATTCCCACACAGACGTTCTTAATGATACCACCTTCCAGAGAGAGGTTAGGATTTTTTCTAGGACTTGGGCAATCTTGCACCGACAGAGATTGACGAGATTAAGTCACGAGGAGTTTCCAGGGCCGCTGGACGTTGGAGTCACGAGGTGGAAACTCTTGTTTTATACCCATTAAAGACCCACAGTGCATCTTGTTCGTTTGATAGAAACAAGTAGTGGAGAAGTCTTAAGAAAAAGACAAAAGGTCTTTTTTGACTTTTGAAAAAAGGGGGGGGGGGGGGGGGGGGGGGGGGGGGGGGCTCGTGTCTTACTGGGTTCTCATCACAAGCCATAACCGGAAGAGACCAGGTGCATATAATAGATCTCTTTGTAAACTAATCACCTGAGAAGGCTGCATGCACGCCGTCGTCATCGCCGGACGACGTAGGCCACGGTCGTCAAAGTTCACCTGTCTCTAGGGAAGAAGCAGCAAGGCGCTGTAGTGTCCACAGTTCTGTTGCAGAACCAGAACCTGTCGAGGAAGAAGATAAGACCCAGCGCCGTGGAATTGAACCCAATATGAGATTTTATACATTTGACAAATCTTGATTTGATGAAATATTTTCTCCCCGTTTTAACAAAACAAGGGATACGGACTTGACAAATAGGGGCAATGGGGCAGCTCTTAGCTTCATGAATATATACGGATCCAACTCTCACTTTCTCTTTGCGTCGTGAATATATATTGAGATGGTAAAAATTGCAATCAAAACTAAAACCTATAATTATAATCACAAAATATAGTTGATTAATTTCAAAATGAGAGTAATTTAATTTGTTTCAAATTAGTTGGGTATTTTACTTCAAAATTTATTTTAAAATCAGAAAAATAAATCCATATTAAGAAAATAAAATTGATAAAAATACCATAAAAATACAATATGAAAACAAAAGTTCATAGACAATCCAGATAGAATGCATGGATCGATCCAATCAAAAGTGCTCATGGAATTACCCTGCCCAAGCTTGAACCAAGCCAAATATTTCGTTGGGTTGGACTTTGGGTCTAAGTTTAGGCCTATAGGCCATGCCTTTGCCCACTTTTCTACCCGAATTGTTAAGTAAGCCAGGGCTGGGGTTTTATGTTCTTAAAAGGCCCAGCCTGCCCAACATAACTAACACAAATCGTGTACATATTTTTACAATTGCAATCCTACTTCAGAAAGATATTAAATAACAAATAAAAAAATAGAAAAATATTATTTGGCCCATTTGGTAAACCCAATTCGCAAATTGGGTTTAGCCTCAAGCCACTTGACCTATATTTGCAAACCCGACTTAAATCCAAGCCAAGTCCAAATCTAGGGTTATTATGGGTTCCATTTTCAAAACCCAACATAGCTTGTAGTGATCCCCACCTTCAAACATAACTTAGCCATGGGATCTGCTCGACCTCAAGTGAAAACAAGGTATTCAGGCACCCAGCATGCATCTTCTTGAATGGTGAAATGAAACCATCAATTGGAGAAAAGAGGGATGCCAATGGGGTGATTGCAATGCCCAATCCTAAACTAAAGGAAAAAACATGATCACCTAGGTATGATCACAGCTTTACAAAACAGAGAAAATCTGTAATTTGAAAATTAGACTCAGGAGATGGAAATAGGGGTGTGTGTATTCTCAAATGGGAGATAGATATTGGTAATCTGAAAATGATGAAAGTTTTTATCTGATCTCTCAAATGATGGAGATAGACAGTTCAAGCTTTTTACATTTGAAAATGAATCTTAGACGATGGAGATAATGGTGTATTCTGAATCGAGAGATAAAATAGTTGTAATTTGAAAATAAAATATCTTATCTTATCTCTCGAATTATGGAGAGAGAGAGATTGGCCAGGCAAGGAAGAGTCAAATTGAAATCAAAATCGAGGGTGAAATTTCTCGGCGCTTCAATTTCCCAATCAACTCATCTTAAACATGTTCCCCTCTAATGGGACCTGCTTTATTAGATCTTACCCATCCATCCATCAGATCTTATATGGAGATTGCTTGATAGCCCCACGTGGATGAGATAGATGTAGTGGTTTTAAGTGGGTCCCATTTTGATGGCTGAGATGGATGGATGTGAGGGATTTTTACACCCACAAATTTACATGTAGATGGATGGATGCTGGATCTAACGTGTCCCATGTGTTATCCACCGTCACATAAAAAAAATTAAGTAAAAATAATGAAAACTTTCTTCTCACCATCAACCAAAAGCTCAATTCAGAAGCTTCACAAATCCGTGAGATGCAAACAACTTCGAAAAAAATAATTGGAAAAATCCCAATAATCAAATGAAAAGCTAACATCTTTTTAAGGAGTCATTTCTCACCACTCGATCACAATGAAAAGTAAGAATCACGGTCTTTCTTCCATCAAAATACTAAAAATTAAAAATTCAAATGAATCGATGAGAGAGAAGAATAAAGAGAGTATGAAAGCCATACTTCTTTCCATAATAAAACAAAGACATAATTTTCATGCTACCCTTTAGGAGAACGATATTCACTAAGTATAACACTACTAGAAAACAGGCTTTTAGCGGCCGCCATTAGCCGTCGCTAAAAGTCACCTGGCGGTCGCTAATACTTTTTAGCGACCGCCTAGCGACCGCTAAGTATCGGCCGCGGAAACTTCGTCGCTAAAACTATTAGCGACCGCGCGACCACCTGTAGCGGCCGCCATTAACCGTCGCTAAAGGTATAAATGGCGGTCGCTAATGTTCTTTTTTTTATTTTCTAAATACTGATAAAACTTTTAGCGGCCGCCATTGGCGGTCGCAAAAGGTAAAATGGCGGTCGCTAATACTTTTTTTTAAATTTTTTAAAAAAAATTAAAATTATTAGCGACCGCCATTGGCGGCCGCTAATACTAAATAATTTTTTTAAAAAAAGTATTAGCGACCGCCATTGGCGGTCGCTAATAGTTTTAAAATTTTCAAAAAAAAAAATGCGTATCCTTTTTTTTTTTTTTTTTTTTTTTTCGGGGGCGCTGCCCCCGAACCCCCGCCGGGGGCGCTGCCCCCTGGGCCCCCGCGAGCTGACCGGTCAGCTCGACCCCCGCCGGGGGATACCCCCGGACCCCCTTCGTAAAGGGCATATTTTAATACCATCAGAACCTACCCAACACCAAAATAAAAAAAGAAAATTTCAAAAGGAAAGAGAGCCATGTACATGACATGCATACATATGATCATTTGCATAATAGTTGAAATCCAAAGCCTTACCCAAATGAGTACAGCCATTTGTACTTTATATAGAACACAGACTGTTAGTAGCATTATATTTATGTTAATATATTAAACTGTTGATGTAGAATTACTGTTAGTTGTATTGGTGGCTTTCCTTTGTCTATACTTGCATAAAAGGGCAGATTAAACTATAAGAATCAGTGATGCATGGTGTTGTATATCTAAAAATCAGGTTTATAATTGTTTTCATCTTCTAGTTAAATTTAAATCCAACAAATAAAAGGAAAAGAGTACAACATCAGAAATCAAGGTATTCATTAGATAAGTCTAAACATGTTAAAAATATAGAATGCTGCCCATGCCAGGTTTGTCAAGATCCATGCATTCATGACCAACAAGAGCATAGTGTTTATACAACATGCCTAAATGAATTGTTCTAATAGACCAGTAGATGAGCCTATGGTGATTTGGCAAAGGAAGATTTTGGGAGCTGAGAATATGACAGTGACCATGCATGTTGCATATGGGTGCAACTTGAATCACTACTTCCTGATAGAGTTTGGGTTTTTGACTCAGCTGCTGAGTTGGATAGATATGTATCAAAACTCAAAAGTGCACCTCAATGGAGCAGTATTTTGTCACAAGACAGTTTCGTTGGAATGTTGGAAGAAGACGAAATTCCATTCAGAGTCGTATACATCCAGTCGTTGACATGAGAAGGGTCAGGACTCAGGACTGGTTCCATGCCCTCAGTTCCTGGGTCTTTCCATGTGCTTCCTTAACAACTCGGTAAACAATGATTTAAGTTTATATGACTTGTATATATGAATGAAAAACTAACTAAAAGTATATGTAGGGAAAAGGCAAGAAAAACCTTTGTTCCAAGAATAATTGGCTTATCACCCAAATTGGACTGCTGCACTCCATTTGCATTAGCCACAACCTTAGAATTATCTTTCGATGCTCTTCCTCTGTTCTTCCCTCCGTTAGATTTCCCAGCCATTTTCACCCCTGACAACATTTAAAAAAATTTCTAATGTAAAAGATTTCTCGAAATTTCGACATAGTCTCCCCTGTACGTGTAACATTTAATATTTTTTTTACAACCTGCTGAGTACCTGTACATGACAAAAAAACACTTCATATAAACAACCCAATGCCCCAACACACTACACCCTCTGTTCCCTACGTACGTACTCATCTTGTGCTTCTAGATAAAAATACTCAAACTAAATTTTGAAAAATGAAGCATATTAAATGTCTTCACAGATATTTATCACTATTGCAAGTGCAAATACAAGCCATATAAATGAGGCAACGCAGGGTCATTCCAACCATTCTTATAGACTGCATTGTGGAAACCAGCAACACGCCCCCAAGTTCCATAGTCAATCAGATCTTGTACATCTTTTGCATATTTCAATCCATAAGAGCCAAAAGCACCTATATATATGGATCTGGGTTCATGGCATGGTGAACCCCACTCTGATGGAAATGAAAGTTAGAAAAATGGTTAAAACAATGAGCAGGTCTAGACAAATCCCATAGAATCCAAAGAACTATAGCTAAAAGAACAAGTCTATCAAGAATTCTATGAGGGAGAATCCAAAGAACTATATTTTAAAGAACCGAAGTCTATCAAGACTTCCATAAGGGAGAATCCAAAGCACTATAGTTAAACTAAAAGAACTCAAGTCTATCAAAGCAACTCATCTCTTATAATAACCAAATGAGATGTCTTAATATCACTCTTCATTATTAATTAAAGAAAGAGTTACAAAAAGCCCGAAGTAGAAATTGTAAGTTACAATTACAAACCTCACCACACGGATTAACCTGCTACCAGCACACACACCATGTTAAGTCAGGAGTGATCAGGACAGATGCAGAAAATATAAGTAGCTCATCAAGTGGGACCCACCATAATAACCACACACACAACTAACCTGAGAGAATGGGCTGCACGCTGTTGAGAAGAATAGTTAAGGCCAACAACACATAAAGTTTGTTTACTGCTTTCAGAACAACCTTACTTGAGGTGAAGATGAGAGCGAATTTGTCATGGAAACCAAGAATTAGTGCAAAGAAGACTATGCCTATTGCTGTTGAAGTCACCACAGAAACTACTGTTGAGAACATGGCAGCTTTCCCATTTCCAGCTTCTAGTTCATTAGCCACCCTTATTCTGCATTTTCACTTCATATCAGACCTTTATTTTACAGGTAAAACAGCGCGCGCCTATAGTCCACTTGCATTATCAATCAACCACCTTGATCTGCAGTCAAACTTATTTTTTCGCCATGTTGACTAAGTTAATGGACAATGCTATTTTCTCTTTTTCTTAGATTGATTTGTTTCAATACAAATTTTTGGTGGTGGGATCACGTGATCTTAGGCATCTCACAAGTCCCTCCAACTAAGGCGCATTGATATGAACATAAAAAATAGCAGCCATGAAGACCTTGAACTTTCATTCCGTCATGCATCATAATGACTAAGAAGGAAGTCCAAGAAAATGAACCAATCAAGAAGCAGGCTACTTCAAATAACAAGTGAAACATTAGTACAGAGGATGATAGAAACTTTTCCCAGAATAAAATAGTAGGCCTTCTTCCTACTACGTGCAAAAGGGTGCAAACAGGTGCATATGATTGAAAGGATATATATAGATAGTGTTAGTTGGGTCTCTCCATTCTTCTTATGATATTTCAAAATCAAGATGCATTGAAAATTCAAATATAGTATATATAACCATCCCATCAATTAGGGGTGGGCCAAAGCAATTTTACTCTAAACTCAATTAAAAGAAGAAGAAAAAAAATACTAATTTTTAAGAGCAAATCCTACTTAAAACCCGCAATGAGATTTTTTTTGAAATCCTTAGTCTCCTAAGACATACCAGTTTCCACTGCTTCTGAGGGCCATGGATGGCTATGTTCCAAAACCACCCCCACCACCATATAAGGTGAGTCAGACACCCATACTCAGAAAGAGGGGACTCGGACATCCAAACCCAGAAACAGTAAAAGCAAAGTAAACTCTCTCCTCTCACCTTCACACTCACCATCAGAAATTCCAAGCATATGAAAATTTGCATAAAACCCCCAATCAAATCCGTGGACAATGTATTTGGATTTGATTTATATCAAAACTTAAAAAGTGTCCAACCACATACCTACCTAGAGGGAAAATGACACAGATTAAGGCCCTAAGACTCGAAACAGGAAAAACCAATAAATAATTCGCTATAACCTTTTTTTTTCAATTTACTAACCCTTTTGAACACTCCACGCTTGTACATGGAAATGCATCAACTGGGAAATTAGCAAGTTAGTCATTTCCCCAAATTCCATGCCAGGATCAGAATCAAAGATACCAAAAAAAGAGAGTGACATATTCATCCTAAATTAGAAATCAAATGCATCAAAACAAACATCAGAAAAAAAAAGGAGTTTAAAAAAAAAACTCACCTGTGTTCCCTCTATTCTTATGGTTGACATGCCTCCAACTCAATCATATGTACTAGCAAAAAAAAAAAAAAAAACTCAATCATATGTAATATGAAACAAGCTTCTTAAAGGGCAAACCAAGATTGCTACAAGTACTCATCAAAACAGGATTTCAAGTACTTCACATCAGTTTCTGTAGAATAATCATAGCTTGTTTAGAAAAACAAGCTATAGTTATCCCATTCAAAGTTGAAAATGTTCTCCCTAATGAGCGTGAAGTGGATGGCACTAACACTAACAAACAACTGACTGGACCCTTTTTGTCCTTAAACTTTGACTTCCAAGGCCGGTTTGATTATCAAATGATGAAGAAATATTAGCCATTTACGTCTACACCTGTGCCGACCATGGTGTCTTATTGTTGCTATTGACTTTAATAGAAGAATATGAGAAACTAGATATAACCCTTAGCATGATTAATTAAGATAATATTTCTTGAACATCTTAGAAATGTGGTCACCATATATATAATATTTAACTGTACTTAAAATCCACTTCAATATTGATTTTACACATGAAAAGAAAAACCACTGCTTGCAAATCAAATACAGGTCTAAAAATATTAAATAAAACCCAACTGATCTTTTGCGCAAGAACACAACTTTCATCACCTGACAAGAAAGAAAATGAAAAGGAAAAAGAAACAAAAAAATCTGTACAACACAAGTGACCACAAAAGACAACTAATTTTAAAGGAATTAAGAAGAAACCAAATTACCTCAATGGAAGGCATTGTTACAGAGACATGGAGATCCTTTCCACCATTAACAGGTTCCATCATGGTGATGCAGTGGGAACTTTCCACGTTCTGTGCAGGATCTTGGCCGGTGGCAATGAAGATCGCAGTGACAATATTGCTAGCATGAGCATTGAAACCTCCCAAGGCACCAGCCACGGCCGATCCAGCAAGGTTCTTAAGCATGTTAAGTTCCACCAGTGCAGATACACTGGTCTTCAGGACACTCCTTACTACCTCCTCCTTGATGACTGCCTCACAAACCACAGACTTGCCACGACCTTCAATCCAATTCACTGCGGCCGGCTTCTTGTCGGAACAGAAATTTCCTATCCATTCCAAAAACACATAAAATTTCAATCAAACCATGTAAAAGAAGAATCAAGGGGAATGCCATATGGGTGGGTTTCAAAATATACAGCTATAAAATTCATTGAAATGGTAACAAATGGAGAATAACCATAGTTTTTGACTCCTAACACTCCATTTACCAATTTAAGTTAACCACCCACATGTAATGAGAATTATATCTCCATCGGAAAAGATCTAGCAAATCATTTAACATTTAACATTGACTTCTGTATATATCTTAAAAGTGACAGATGTAACACAGCCATGAAAACTCTCAAAACGGACATATTACCTGAACTTCGAATTGGATTCTACTATAAATATGAGTTAGATTTTAGCAATTTAGATAGAAAGAGGGAACTAACCTGAGATGCTGATTATATCCATGTCAGGGAAATCGTTCCGCAGGAAATCCAATACATTTTGAACACCTTTGGATACCATATTCATCCCCATTGCATCTCCAGTGCTACAAGTGAATCTTACGTAGAGATTCTTCCCAGCCATTGCACATTGAATCCCTTGAAGCCTGGCAAATCTGCTTGATCTGCAACCCATGAAAAAACAAAACAAATTCATGGTTGGAACCAGAAGTCTCTATCAATATGATGAGAATCAACCAACACAATACGGTCATCAATTGATCAATATAACCAAATAAAGAAATATCCATAAAAATGAATGAAAGAACTAAATCCCCGTACCCCACAAACAAAAACACTAAAACAGATAAAAACCTAAGCAGATCTTCATCAAAAGTAACAAAATCTGAAAGACCCATTTCATCATTTCTCAAAACAAAAGCACCCAGAACAGAGTAAACTGAAATTTCAGAAAGGGAGATTTTTTTTTAGTAATGCAGACCTATTGAAGAACACAGCCAATGTATCGAAATTAATAGGATCCTCCAAGAAGAACTTCAACTCCGCCGCCCTCTTCGCCGTCGCAAACCTCACCGCCGGTGCCCGCGTCATCCCGTCCCTCAGCAGAAATAGAGATAGAGAGAGAGGGAAGGGAAGAGGGAGAGGGAGAGGGAGGAAGAGAGAGAACGAGGGGCAGCCCCGGCGCAGGGAGGGAGAGAGATTTCCGGTGGCGGCTCCGGCGCGCGGGAGGGCACGGTGCAGAGCGAGAGGGAGAGGGAGGGAGGGAGAGAGAGAGAAATAGAGAGAGGGGGAGGGGGAGGGGGAGGGGGAGGGGAAGAGGGATGGAGAGAGAGAGGGAGAGAGAACGAGGGACGGCTCTGGCGCAGGGAGGGAGAGAGAGAGAAAGAGAGAGAGAGGGAGGGGGAGGGGAAGAGGGATGGAGAGAGAGAGGGAGAGAGAACGAGGGGTGGCTCCGGCGTAGGGAGCGAGAGGGAGATTTCCGGTGGCGGCTCCGGCGCGCGTGAGTGCAGAGCGACAGGGAGAGGGAGTGAGGGAGAGAGAGAGAGAAATAGAAAGAGGGAGGGAAAGGGAGACGGATAGGGAGGGAGGGAGAGAACCGTTGGCCGCTCCGGCGCAGGCAGCTCCGGCGGAATCGTTGCTGGGTGTGGCGGGATTGCAAATCGCGGGAGCAGGAGTGCAGAGAGCGGGATGGGGAAAGGGGGAAAAAATTGGGAAGGAAAAGTGGACCGCGTGAAATGTATATACGGCTTCAGCGACCGCCATTAGCGGCCGCTAATGGTCCTTTTGGCGGTCGCTAATAATACTATTTGCGACCGCCCCAAGCGGCCGCACGCTTTCTCATCCGCCAATGCCTAAAATTCTAGTAGTGTAATATATATATATATATAGGAGATGCTCATGTGAGAGTTACTCTCACGGTACTATGAGAGTAAGGGTGGGGCCCTCCCATCCATATCATGTGGCCAACATCCTAAATGCAAGGGCCCCATCCCTTGCTCTTATAGTACGGTGCGAGTAACTCTCAAAAGAGCATCTCCCTATATATTTATATAATTTGTTGTTAGTTGGGTGATTATCTGTATGCCTTCTTCAAGCGAATTTGACTTTTTCTAATCTTGTAAAGTTGGGAACACACATGCCATGTCGTACAGCATGAGGGGATCGGAGTTCAGTGAGTAGGTTCTATTTTATTAAGATCAATGGATCAATGGAGATTGCATGCGGATGCAATTTTAAAGTGTTCAAAATGAGTGCAAATTATATATAAGAGCTATCTCAAATCCTCACTTTGAATTGAGCTGATCCCACTGTAAGATTGAACTCATCTTCATGTGACGTAATTACCACTCAATCGTTAATCACGTCACATGAAGATATGTTCAATCCTACGGTGGGAAGAACTCCGATCAAAGCAAGAATTGGGAATATCTCTTTTATAGGGTGGGCATCCATTTTAAGCAACATAGATGTTTCATAGGTGGGCTCCATTGATCATGAAATGGAACAACTCAAGAAACTCTCAGGGAGCAACTCAGCCAATCCAGACTCCTATCCTGGTGGTCCAAAAACAACGGAGACAGGGTGGAGCGCATGGGTCTATGTATAATTAATCATAATCTCAAATAGATTAAAAAAATTAAAATAAAAGAGGCGTGCACAGCACCAAAAATGGAAAATTGGAACGGATTACCGTTCCTAATTCGTGTGTTCATAATCCGTTCATCCGTTCCAATTTTCTGTTTTTGGAACGGATTAATGGATTAGGAACGGATGAACGGATTAGGAACACACTAATTAGAAACGGTAATCCATTCTAATTTTTCATTTTTGGTGTAGTGGTGGAAGACCAGGAGCACATTGGTCTTTCGATAGTAATACTATAGATATAATGATTAATCATAATTTTAAACTTGGTTATTTGTTTTAAACATCATTTCTTCCTTCTTTTTTTATTTTAAACTTGGTCATTTGTTTCAAACAAACTCGTGCCAATCCGGATGCCTATCTTGGTTGTCCAAAAACAACAAAGACAAGGTGGGGCAATGTGTTGGGTTTATATCTTGTATTCCGGATTAACCGAAGCGGTCTTTTGGGTTAGCCAATGAACAGGTTCAGAGTCTAGGGTTACGGATTACATCTTATATATAACTTTCCTCTTTTGTGTGACATGGCTCATGGATTGCAGGTTTCATGCGTCCACACGCGCGCGCACAACACCGGGCTCAGAAAACTCTCTAAGTTGACTCTTAACTCTCGTGAGTCATCTCGTTTTGTCAAAGGACCGAATCAGAAATTGGAGAGAATTGGCCGAGTCATCTCATTTTAATAAGTTTTTTACATTCCAAACAATTTTATGGGTCAATCTAATTTTAAAATAAATTCTTTTTTTGCTTATAAGGTAAATTTGTATAGAAGAAAAGGAAGAAAGATTACAAAGAGCTAAAAGCTCCCAGAGAGGAAAAAATAGAGAACTACACTGGGACTGATTACAGAAACGAAATGAGACACAGGACCAGCTAACAAGCCAATGGCATGTTAGGAGCTAACATTAAAGCAGGTAAGGATTTTTTTTTTGTTTTTTTTTCGGGGGGGAAGGAAAGCAAAATTCTGGCCAGAGGATAAGTTTGCCATACTCTTCAAACGATCTAGGAAACCTCCTTGAGCTCTTTCCAAAGAAGGCAACTTGCTAAGGTGCTCGGAGTCATTCAGGAGCTGCCAGAGGAGATGGCGCGGAAGAAGATGGCTGCTGCGCACTTTCTTCCTAGGACATCTCCATCCTTCGCAAGCGTGTTCCGTATGGAAGCAGCTGAGAAGGGAGAGATAAACCTGGCTGAACAGGGGCTGAGGATCAAATACAAGAATTTCTGAGCTAGAGGACAAGCGAAGAACAGGTGCATGTCTGATTCTTCTTCAGAGAAACAGATGTGGCATCGAGAAGCCATAGACCTACCTTTTCTCTTGGACCAGGGATCTTACTTCTATGCAATAGACGCCAACTAAAACAGGCCAGCCTCGGATTAACCATTTTGTTCCAGATTAAGCTGACCAGTTTTTTGTTGTGCCAGGAGATCTGAGGAGGTTCCAGGCATCATGAAGAGAGAGCTTGCCAACTGAATTGTTCCAATGGAGAGAGTCGGGTGGTGGCAAGGCCAAGAGGAATGAGGGTAGTGGCTTGAGAGAGATCGATCCTCCTGCAGGAAGATAGGCAGCTAATTAGGAATACGCCGTTCAGCTTCTGAAATTAAATCTGAGACTAAATCATCCTCTGAGAAGCAAATTTGGTGGAACCTGGAGGAGATGGAATCACTATCTACCCAATTGTCATGCCATAGATTGATTGCTCCCCATTCCCTACTACCCATCTGCTGTGGCATTGGAGAAAGGAGGATAAAGCTCTTATCCTTTTCCAGATAGTGGAGCCATTCTTGGGGTTTCTAGGATGCCAGATGGATTTGCCTCTGCAATATCTGGAAGTGAACCATTCAGCCCAAAAAGAAGAATCTGAGACCGCTGACCAGCCTAACTTGAGCAAGCAGGCTTCATTAAGCACCTTGACCCTCCTCTGGCCTAAACCTCCTTCTGCCATGGGGAGGCAGATCTTTTCCCATCTGACAGAGATGTTGCTGGAAGGGTTGATCCAGGGCCCGCCCGAGCCAATGTAACGCCCAAGGCGAAAATCCTAAATAAGGCTTTTTTTTATATTATTATAAATATTTTATTTAAAATCTATTATTATAAAACTTAGGCCTAAATGTAAGGCCTAAGTTGAGATGACTTCTTCTCTGGAAGAAAAAAAATGAGCAATGGCAAATTGGATGGGTAATGCCCATGCTAGAATAAAAATACTTAAAAGCAAGATGTAAAGCTCTCAAATCCCTCCCCAATTAATCCAATCTTGTAACCAACGTCCAACAGCTCTCTCACCTTTAATGATATACGAAAAGGTGGCAACTTGGAATGGGCATGCCTATCTTGTAACCAATGACTCTCTCTGTGACTTTAATAATACATGAACAGGTGGCAACTTGGGATGAGTATGCCTTTTTTGGGAGAGAAAAAAGGTACTTTTGTTGATATTTTTACAGGAATCGAGGCATTGAAAATTAGATTTTTAGGAGACTAATTTTGAGACTGATTTTTTGGAGGCCTTAGGGGGCCTTAGGCAATTGCCTTATTGGCCTAAGGGTAGAGCTGGCCCTGGTTGGATCTGCTGACCATAGGAAGTTTCGCATCAATCTCTCTATATGAAGGCAGGTTTGGCTAGGAAGGGGGATAACCAGGGCGATGTGCATGGGGATAGAGTTGAGGACGTGCTTCACTAGGATGAGTCAACCTGCAAAGGAAAGGAGTTTAGTTGTCCATCCAGCAAGCCTGCTTCTAATTGAGTCTATGAGTTTGGTGAAGTGTGAGTGCCGGCTACAGCCTATAAAAAGAGGAATCCCTAGGTAGTCTGTAGGCTGGGTTGCAGGGTGGATTTGGAGAAGCTCAGTGACCAAGTGGGTTCGCTTGGCGTTGCAATTCCCTAAGAAGAGCTGACTTTTTTGAAGGTTGATGACCTGGCCAGAGGAGGCTTGGTAAGCTCCCAGGACAGCTAGAAGACTTATGAGATCTGCCTTCTTAGCTTTGAGGAAGAATAGCATGTCATCCGCGAAGAGGAGATGATAGAGAGTGGAGATGACGGGGGAGATAGCAGTTATAACCCTCACTGTCCTAAGTAGCAGTTATAGCCCTCACTACAACGATTTGTACTTTTGTCGGCATTTTTTCCCAACACAATCATTAAACGCCGGAGAAAGTATAACTTTTACCGGCAAAAAAAAACTTTTTCATCAAGGTTTTCCCGACAACATATTTTCGCCGGCAAATGTATGATTTTCAAGGCGATTTGCTTTTTTTGTTGGCAATGACCAATGTTTTCCCGACAGTTTGTATTTTTCGCCGGCAAATGTGACCCACCAACTCCTCCAAATATTGGCGCCTTTATTTTTCTTATACCGGCGCATTAATTGCGCCAGGCAAGGTTTTTTCTCAATATATTTTTAAAATTATTTTTGCGAGCGCACTATTTGCGCCGGTATTCTTATTACTAAAACCCCTTCTGCGCCCTCTTCGATTTTCCCTTTGTACTTCTCAACCGACAAACCCCTTCTGCGCCCTCTCATCATCTCCATCTCCATCTTCTTCCTCCCTGCACATACCTCTCCATCACCATTCCCCTCTCACGCCTCACCCTCTCCACGCTTGTCTCTCCATTACCGACCCATCTCACCTTGTCCTCATCCCATCCCTCATACATCGCACGACCCCTCCTATGCTCTCCGTCAACCCTTCATCATCCCTCGTCCCGGCGAAGAATGTCTCAGGTAGAAAACCAGCCCTCCAACTCGTGCCGTAAGTCGTCGTCTCCAACATCCATTCCAACACAAGAAGCCCCCGGATCGCAGCCCATCACCTCGCCATCGTCACCATTGTCTCTGTCTGTAGTTCTTCTTCTCCATCGCCACACCCAACGGGTTCATCTCATCCCTCTTGTCTCAGGAGCATATTCTACCCTAAGGCAACGCTCGTTTGCAGCAATCCACCCTCCACCATCCTCTCTCCTCTCGCAGCCAGACTCTCCCAAAACTAGAAAAGTATGTCTCTCATCTAATCAGATCTAGATATTTTTTTTCTTCACGATTTCCGGTTATGACTATGCAATCTCTTCTTCTTCTTCTTCTTCCTTTTCTATTGTGACTATGAAGATCTGTTTTGTTTCTTCTTCTTAATTCTATGAAACCAGATTTGTTGTGATCTCTATTTTTAAAGATCTGTTTTTTGGGTTCTCTTGGATTTTTATGATAAAGCTGATGTATTTAGGAAATTAAGGTGACAATTTGGTTTTTTTTGGTTGATGCCCTTCTTTCTGATTGGATAACACCCATTTTGTCTACAGATGGGGTGAAAGTATTAATAATCTATCTTTTTTCTGGTCTCTGACACTGTATCGTGATTCGCGTGTCCATGCATTGTTTATATGAAGAACCGATTGTTCTCTAATTTCCATTTAAAAAATTAGTGTTCAGTTGTTGATCTACAAAATTCCATTTGGGACTTGAATAATGGGCAGGACTGATAAAGGTTGGATTTTCAGTCTTTTCTGCTTTATCTTTATTACATGGATATTGGATATTCAGAATGAAATGGGAGCTCTTTGTCTTTTATTTCAGCATTTTATTGCTTAGCTTCTATAACCCAAGTGTGGAACATTGCATTTTTTTTCTTTATTTATTTTTTCTGTAGTGTGATAGATCTTTTTTTTTTTTTTTTTTTTGTATATCATGCAATCAATTCCTCTTATTTTTTTAGCAGTTTCTTGATCAGTCTGTATAATCCTGTTGAAAAATTTTACTTTTTCTTCCACTTGTTGGAGATTCTGAATGAATGGTATCGCTTTTCCTTTTATGTTAGTATGTTTTTGCCTAACCCAAGTGGGATTATGAATGGTTAACTATAGGGTCTATTTTGGAAGAGGAGGAAAAGATGTAGAAAATTTAGTTGGAAGTTGGTACAGTGAACATTGTGTGGCAAGTAGTAAAATTGTTGGAAATGAACTTGGTACAAATTAAGAACTTGGTACATTGTGAGGAAGATGTCTTCATCACTGTGCACCCATCACATGGCCCATGGGCTGGAGGGAATGACGAAAACCCTGGATCATTGCATGAGGAACTAGAGTGCTGCCACCGTTTCTCATGATTGAAGTTATAGTGGCTTCCTAGTTTAACTGAAGATCTTTTTTTGCATCCTTTGAGTCACCAACTATTCCTTTTGTGAGTGGAATCGGTGAATGTATGGGCGGTTTTGGGATAGTGATGATGGATATGAGAGGGTGTGATGGCTGGGTTTGAAATATGTTTTGAGATGTAATTAAATAGTGAATAGTAAATGCATGAGGCGGTGAGATAGGTTGAGATGAAGATGGGAAATCTGAGATGGGTACACTGTGGTTTGATGAAAAATAAAATAAAATACCATTTAAAGATATATTATAGATTTCTCTCATTTCATACATTTTTATTTTGATATTTTCACATTTTTTCTAATATATGTAACTATGATGATATCTAAAAAACAATTTAACAAGTAAATATTAGTATATTATCAGGGCATTTTCAAAATATACTGATATTTGCCACCATGTTCGGCTGAATTACGTACAAAGACAAACCTATACATTCCCTTTGCTTGAAGCACAATAATATCACAATATTGTTGTATAGAATTTTAAAACTAAAATAATTAAGGGTATTCATACATTTTAAAAGAGTATATTATATTCTCATGTATGTCCTATATAGTTCTAAAAAATGCCCAAGGGAGGTAAAACATATGTCATGCCTGGTTGGGTAGCCAAACAGGCAAAGTTGACAGAATACGAGAAGGTGAGAAATAAGAACATCATGGAAAGAGACGAGAGATATCGTGCTTTGGGGGTAAAGCACATAGCTAGCACTGTTTTTGGATTTGGTCAAATGAGCAGAAGGAAAAGTAGAGAGGGAAATAGAAAATTGGGTGAAGATGACGACAAGGAGGAGTGTCGACCGCCCCAGGGTGATTTTGGGTTGATTTATTCGGATGAAGATACAAGTGATGACGGCGGTGATGAGTCTTCTGGGTCTCGGGCGAACATGGTAATTTGTATCTATTGATTTATGACAAGCCATTCTAGTTGTAAACATCTTTCATCCACTTTATTGATATATTTATGCACTAATAAAAATCATTGTTGTGTCGTGACAGGTTACTCATATGAATCGAGGGAAGCGAAGTAGATATGCTTGCGTTGTACGTAGCAGCTGCACTGGCCCAGGCTATACCTGCACAACCTCAAGTCACACGGTCTACTCATGCAGAGAGCACGCCCGAGGGGCGGCCCAAGCTACACCGGCACAGCCTTAAGTCACACCGCCTTCTCGTGCGGCTAGCATGGCGACCATTGCTAGACTGATAGATCCTACACGGATTTCCACTTCGTCTGGCTAGCCTGACCAACCTGGTGAAGGCTCTGTCCAACCTGGCAGCAACATATGCTTGGAGTCAATAATCTAAAAATTATGATTGGAATGTAATTTGAAACTTATATTTGATCTTTTACATCTGGTATTTGGACTAACACTACACCAAAAATGAAAAATTGGAACGGATTATCGTTCCTAATCCGTGTGTTCCTAATCCGTTCATCCGTTCTTAAACCGTTTCTGAACCGTTCCTAATCCGTTAATTCGTTCCAAAAATAGGAAATTGGAACGGATGAACGGATTAGGAACACACGGATTAGGAACGGTAATCCGTTCAAATTTCTTATTTTTGGTGTAGTGTAATAAATTATATAATATGCAATAGTTTTTATTTATCTTATTGTAGTACTTTTCTTACAAATATAAATCTATTAATTTGAATTGATTACTCTGAGTCAAGTAAATAAATTTAACTTCTTAGATTTTTTGAGTAATGGATTCATTTTTAAATATTTTTAAATTCATTTAAAAAAATATGACTCTCTGGAGCATGCGCGTTGACTCTATCCGAGTTAATTTTCTTACCATTGGATCAGTCAAGTCCGAGTGACGAGATTTCCAACTTGGGTGGAGCACATGGGTCTAAGTATAATCAATCATAATCTCAAATGGATTAAAAGCCGAAAAACAAAGAGAGGCGTGAAAGACCAGGAGCACATGGGTCTAAGTATAATCAATCATAATCTCAAATAGATTAAAAGCCGTAAAACAAAGAGAGGCGTGAAAGACCAGGAGCACATTGGTCTATGTATAGTAATACTATAATAGATATAATGATTAATCATAATTTTAAACAAAGTTGGTCATTTGTTTTAAACATAATTTCTTCCTTTATTTTATTTATTAAATGTTTTTGTTCAGAGAGGGCCACAAGCCCATGGGCTATACAAAGGGGTGGCCCTCCCTCTCATGACCCTAAATCCCCCAACTCGAATGACGTTCCAAGTGAATTGGTTAGGATGACGTTCAACTTCCCTTGGAATGGCCTACCTGATGAAGGCTGATAGGAAATCCTGTCCCCCTAAGCTAATGCTTCTGTGATTTCTTTGATTAATTCTATTTATATGTGATATACCCTAGACTTTTTTTCTTTGTTGCTGGTTGGGCAGCAAGGTTTTGATTATCAGACATTTCAGGAAAAAAATCATTCAGAATCTTCTATGGCACGGATTTCAAACCAGACTTATCTTTCTTTACAATTTCATCTGTTTTGTTGGAAAAGATGTTTTAAGCTTAGACTAAGGTGAAAATTCTGGTTTTGTTTGCTTTCTTGAAATTTATTTCAGCTTCTATACTGACAGAAATTTCAAGTTAGACTTGTGCCAATACAGTATTTTATTCCTCTGGCGGAAACTTAATTTCTTGTGCTTTTCTGCAATTCATTTTTCCCTCCCTTTAATCTTTCCTCTATGCTCTCAAAACCATTTGAGACTTGTTTGATTTTTGTTGGTTACTGTTTTATCTCTTTTATCATGGAAGAAATTCATGGTGAATTACTTTTAGATTATTTACTTTCTCGTATTCATTTGAAATAGAAGGGTAGATTTTTGTACGGACTTTTAAAATAGATTGCATCCTTTTGTTATCAGCATCTTGCTTTCTCGCAATCTTATTGAATAGGTTAGCATAGCAAACTTATTGAATCGAAAGACTTTCATTCTTGATGAAGACATAGATTAAGTTTATGTTAGATGTTTCTCTGCGTGAATCATTGCAAGTATTTTATTTTCTTCATGATTTATTTATTTGTTTAGTTGTGTACTTGTATATCTCGTGTGATGTTGGAAGATTGTGGAACTTAAAATGACGTTGCTCATTAATTATCTTGTCTTATCTAACACGTCTATGTTTCCATCTTCTCCCTTACATGTGGCCATGTGTACTGCCATCCTGTTGTTACTATGGTTGAAACACACAGTGATTGAATGACAGTAACCTTGGGAGGAATGGAACTTTTGCCTCTTTAACGTAGATTTATCACAAGATAAGATTGTCCAAGCAGTGTTTTAAAACTTGGACTTGGCCCCTAACTCAGCCATAGTAGGGTCAAAATGTATGAAAAAACACTTGCCTGGAACGCAACAAAACTCTCTCCCACCAATTTAATGTTGGACAATGGGAGATACACAACGACTATGACTTAAATTACAACTTATACAGATAGAAATTACAATAAGAACCCACACTATAAATTCTACACAAATACACTATCTCAATGCTTACAAGCTACACCCACAAATACACTAAGGCATGCTAGCCACTCATACAAATTACACAACCACTTACAAATTAAAGACTTACAAAGCCCTCAATACACCCAGTGGCGGACCTACCCGTATTGAACTGGGGCTGAAGCCCCCTCTAAATTGGGAAAAGGCCCATAGGGCCCTAAGGGGCCTTAAGCCCAGCCCTCATTTAAATTTATCCCAAGACCCAATAGTCCCCATGATACTTTAACCTTTCCACTTTAACCTAAACAGACAAGAGTAAACCTAAACCCTTTTCTCATCTCTTTCCCTCTCCCTCTCAAAAATTCCCATCTCAGGCAGGGCTACCGGCATTGGCATGACAGACGATGCCATCCCTCACTCCGACATGGCAGTTGGCAGGTGCTCAATCTCTCTCTCTCTCTGTCTCTCTCTCTCTCTCATTAGGTAAAAAAAAAAGACAATGAAAAACGATGTTTATTTTCTTGGAAAACAAATAAACAATGTTTGTTTTTTCTTGATGTTGTGGTGGTCACTGGTGTGCAACTGTTTATACTTTCTTTTCCAACTTTAGCAATAAACAATGATTGTTTGCTTGTCTATATTGAAAAAGATATATTTAATAGCATTGATGATGAGACAATCATGCAAAGGTTTCAAAACATGAAGAACCATCGAAGGCAATTGTAAAAGTTTTGTTTGAGTTTTTCTTTTTTTGCTAAAGAAAATATTTTGTAATTAGGTGATCATGAGTTTTGATGATAGAATGTTAGTTGATCATGTAAATACAAGACATTTCTCTTTTGCAAAAATTCATGTTAAGAAATACCAACAAAATAGCAATTGACTTTTTCAAATGACCATCTTAAGCCCCCACCAAGTCAAAATCCTAAGTCCGCCACTGAATACACCTATACTTAGTTCACATCAAGACTACAAATTAAGCACTTACAAGGGGCACTCACTGCACCACTAGCACTCACACTCTCCAGGAGCTCTCATTCTTAGCACTTCACTTCACTTCGTTCATCACACTTCTCATTTCACTTGTTGCACAAATGATCCAAGGCACATGTACTTAGAGTGCCTTGGTCCTAGGTTGGTGGGGAACGTGTGTTCCTCAAGTGGCCTACGTGACCCCATTGATTGCCATGCAACAAGGTTGGTTATGAATTATGATCCCAACATTTCATTATGTTGGGCTGCTGATGGGCTGGGCGCCAGATCAAGCCTTTTGCTTATTTTTTGTTTGTCTCCGTAATTTTTGGGCTTAAATGATTTATGTATTTTACTTTTATTTGCCAGATCGACATTTGTATGTGATTGAATTTTCTTTTTCCTTTTTATATTATTGCAAGCATTACCCATCTACTTTTATTTGCCAGACATTTGTATGTGATTGAATTTTCTTTTTCCTTTTTATATTATTGCAAGCATTGCCCATCTTTTCTTTGGCTATGGAATTATATTTCTTGATTCTTTTGGTAAAGATGCTACCCCTTAGAAAGGGTATTTTGTGATGTCCTTATTTTGTTGGTAATTTTGTAGTCTAATAGTTCTTCTGGAGGGCTCTGTTTTCACCATTCTAAGCTTTATATAATATTTAGTAGTTGCATGTGTTTCTTTGATTCCAGATAAAAAGGATTACCTAAAAGAAGCACTTTGGAGTGCTTGTGCTGGCCCTTGTCACTGTTCCTCAAGGTGGAGAGAAGGTCTTTTACTTCCCTCAAGTTCATGTAGAACAGGTATGTATCTCCTGCACAAAGCAGCATCAGGTTGTCTTTGAGAATATTCTGTACCTTCTACTGTTCCATACCTGTCTTGTGTTTGAATGGATTGTGTTTTATGTAGATTGCAGCCTATTCAAATCAAGATGTGGATAATCTACAAATGCCTGTGTACAATTTGCCTTTAACCATCCTGTGCAGGGTTGTAAATCTTGAATTAAAGGTCTCTTCATTTATACTTTATCTATTTGCCACTCTGATTGGGGTGGTGGAGATTGTGCTATTATAGTTGGTTCAATTACTAGAATTAGTGGTGGTGTTCATAGTTCATACTTCTTAAGTGTGGTGTTGCAGGCAGAATATGATACGGATGAGGTGTTTGCATACTTCACATTGCTTCCTCACCCAGAGGTTTGGTGTCTGTTGAAACTTTGTCTTCGTATTTAAAAAATCGATAGCAGTGAGATGAAAATTAGCTACATTTCTCATTTGGGTCGGGGAGGCAAAGCTGACTGGTTTATTTCTTGGGGTGGTAACTGCAGGAAAAAAAGAGGGAGAATACAAAAGTGAACAATGCATGTACGGATTTTTTTTTCTTTTGGAGAGAGAGAGAGTCTATTTTCTGGTATCATTTATTATATTTGATCCAAAAATAGATGATCAAGGTTGCAGATTTGATATAGATGCTAACTATGTGAATGCTAATGTTATATAAGTATATTGTCAAATATTTATCTAAATTGTGGTGAGGATTGGTAGAACATGAAGATATTGGCAGGTAAGTTTTTTTTTTTTGAATGCTATTGTTATCGTTTCTGTGCTTCATGTGGTGTGGGCTGATATTTCTAAAAAAAAAATACATAGTGGCAACCATTTTTACTATTACCGGCTGCCAATGGGCACCTCTAAAAGTTTTCTTTGTTATCCGAGTAACCGACGGATTTCTTTTACCGGCGGTCAGGGCCGCCTCTAATAAAAACATTAGCAGCGATCACTGGCCGACGCTAAAACTTGTACCCACCCGACATGTACCCTTACCACGCGGCGGCTACAGTGACTGCTGGTAAAACCTAAACTGGTGGTCAATCTAACATTTACAGGCGGCCATCGGCCCCCGCTATAAGCAGTTTTTCTTGTGGTGTGACTTTGTAGGCCCTCGACCAAAAACCAAGTTTAATTAAGAAGAAGAAAAGGAAGCAGCAGGGCTGCAAGAGATTTTTACATAGGGTGGTGATAAATAAAAATAAAATTGAAAACCGGAAATATAGAAAAGTATTTGTTTACTGAGAAAAATATTATTTGAAAATTAGAAACACTATGAGATGAAAGTAGTTTAGATAAAAGTTAGAAAAAATAGTTTATTCTATTAGGATTAATATGTTACTTGAAAATTAGAATGATGATGAGAAACTTTCAGGAAATTGCCAAAGGGTTATAGGCCTGGCCCGACTTCAGCTGCAAAATAGGATAATATTTTTTTGGTAACCAGCCAAGGTGGCCAGGATCCAAGTGAGAGCCCCTACAAACACGAGATAACAGCTAGAGATGTCAAGTGGGCCGTGCCGGCCCGGCCCGGCCCGCCAGTCAACGGGCCGTGGCACGGCACGGCCCGCTGGGCACGGCCCATGACGCGGGCCGTGCTGGGCTGAGCTGCGCACGGCCCGCTGGCCTGTTTGGCACGGCCCGCTGGCCCGTTTGGCACGGCCCGCCAGGCCCGCCGGCCTAGTGGGCCAGCCCTTGCAGCCCGCCAGGCCCGCCTGTATAGGCCCGCCAGCCCGCTAGCCCGCCAGCCCGCAGCCCGCTGGCCCGGCCCGCCAGCCCACCCAACGGTCGGCCCGACGGGCCGGCCCGCCAGCACGCCCAACAGCCAATTTTTTTTAAAAATACCATTTTACCCCCCCAACAGCTATAAAACGGTCATATAAGGGGTATTTTGTGTCATTTTTCATTATACTTAGTCTATAAATATCCTAACCCTCCCATTCTCATTCCTCACCAATTACACATTTCTCATTCTCACCAATTTACACAACTCTCTCATTCTCTAACTCTCTCTCAAAGCATTCAACTCTTTCACTCTCTAAGAAGTTTTTGGAGGACCAAAGATCAAGTCATCAAGAGACAAGATTAAAGGGCCTTCAAAGATTTTGAGGTATTTATAATATTTAGATTTGAGATTCCATATATATAAGTTTATATTATATTATATTAACTCTCATTTTCTCCCCTTTCTTATAATAAATTATCACAAAAGAAGGCTATTAGCATATTACTATTATCATTTATAAATTTATTCTTTTGAAATATGGCTAGAAGATTTCCCACAGAAGCTTCATCCGTTAATTTAGAGGTAGAAGAAGATTTTATTGAATTACAAGATCAAGTAGGTGATTTACCACCCCCCTTTCCTCAGAGTTCCCATAAACCAAACAAGAGGAGTAGAACTTCAGCAGTTTGGGATATATATACAAGGTATGATGTTTTGGAAAATGGAAAGAATGTTGAAAAGGCAAAATGCACATTGTGTGGTAAGATTTATAGTGCCCAGTCAAAAGGGGGTACCGGCCATTTGTCAAGACATAGGAAAACATGTTTACAAAAGCATAGGCCAGAGAATGCAGGGACAGGGGGGCCTGGTTCACAAACCCAAATTTCTACTACTGGTGGTGGTAGTAGTAGTAGCAGTTTGGGTTTTTTTTTCTTATAATGCACAAAGTGCTAGACAAGGTCTTGTTAAAATGATTGTTTTATCCGAATTACCATTTGCTTTTGTTGAAAATGAGTTTTTTTGAAGAATGGGTCCAGAAATACTGTCAACCACAATTTCACAGTATTTCAAGAAATACAGCCAGAAATGATGCTATTAGACTCTGGCAGGAAGAGAAAATAAATATAAAAAACTATTTTGCAGAATCTCCTGGTAGAATATCCATAACCACAGATATGTGGACTTCTAAAGGGGGTGATAGTTATCTTTGTATTACTGCACATAATATAGATGCAAAATGGATTATGAATAAACGTATACTTAGTTTTAGCACTCTTGAATGGCCACACAATGGAACTAGGATAAGTACATTAATTTTGGAAAAACTAGATGAATATAGTATTAAGGAAAAAGTTTTATCTGTAACTTTAGATAATGCTAGTAATAATACAGTGGCTATTGAATTAATGAGAATGCAGATGCCATTTGCAACTTTGATAGATAGTTCTATCTTTCAAAATAGATGTGTATGTCACATCTTAAATCTTATTGCAAAAGTTGGTTTAAAGCACATTACAAGTTATACAGATGCTATTAAAGACATTGCTAGATTTATTTTTTGCTCCGCACAAAGAAGACAATTGTATGCCCAAATATGTGCGAGGCAAGGCGTATCAGCTATTAAACTGCCTAAAGAAGTTGAACATAGATGGAATTCTATGTATGATTTGTTAAACAAGGCACTTTCTAGAAAAACTGTTTTGAATGAATTTTGTGCTTTTCATACACAAGATTTAATGATTAGTGATGAACATTGGGAGTTATGTGCCCATATAAGAGATTTATTAGAACCTTTTTATACTTCAACATTATTTTTTTCCGGGATATATTATCCCACATCTAATGAAGCTTTAATGAAACTTTTTAAAATTATTTTACAATTCAGTAGATTTAGAGATCATTTTTTACTTGGTAGCACTATTAGAGACATGGAAGTCAAATTTAATAAATATTGGAAAGAGGCTCCAATGACATTTTCTTTAGCTGCTGTATTTGATCCTAGGTTAAAATTAAGTGGTGTACAGGTTTTTTATTGATGGAATAAATAAAAATATGAATTATACAGATTCAAATATTTTTTCAAATATAAGGGCAAAATTACAAGCACTTTTTCAATTTTATTGTGAGCAAATGGGTACAACTGGGCTTAGTATGGGCAATACAGAAGTCCAGTATACAGGTGTTGCTGAGTGGGAGGTGTGGTATTCTTTTCTGTCCACGGGCATGGCATCCAGCTCAAGCTCAAGTAACAACACTGTGACGGAGTTATCATCGTATCTTGACGTAGGTGTAATTAGGATGCAGGATGCATCCACTTTTGACCTTTTAGCCTGGTGGAAGCAACAAGAAAGCATTTATCCGGTGTTGGCAGCCATGGCTCGTGATCTATTAACTATTCCTATGTCTTCTGTAGCATCAGAACAGGCTTTTAGTGCAGGTGGACGTGTAGTAGATGACAGAAGAACAAATCTCACTGAAGAAACGGTGGAGTGTTGTGTTTGCCTACGAGACTGGTACTTGGCAGATAAGAGGAAGCAAGAGTTAACATCATTAATGGAAGATTTTGATCCAGCAGAATACATTAGTGGACTACAAATCTGATTTTTTACTTTTTTCTTCATTGTAATTTATAAGTTGTTCATTCTTTTTTTTTTATTTTCTAAAAAGATTGTAAGGTTTTGAAGGTAATCCTATTTAGAAACCTTCAAGAAGTTAAGATCCAAATGGTTCTCTCTTCTCAGTGGAGTAGGTCGAGTTTGACCGAACCACTTAAATATCTTTGTCATTCTCCTTGCTTGTGTTCTAATTTTTATTTTTAATACTGATAAGAAAAAGAAAAATCATATATAGTACTTAAGTAATATGTGAGTAAATATCTATAAATTAATTTGAACCACTCAATCATTTGTCAAATGTTTGTATAAGTTTAAATGTTTAGAAAAGTAACTATTGAAAAATTAATGACTATTGATCGAAAATCAAATTCAAATCCATGTCGTTACGGACTTACGCTTACGTTACGCCTTACGGTAATTATATATTTATATTAGTCTACAAAAAAAAAAAAAAACGGCCCGCCGGCACGGCCCGCTCCAGCCCGCCCCACTGTGGGCCGTGCCAGTGGGCCGTGCCGTGCCCGGGTTCTCCCCTGGCGGGCCGTGCCGTGCCGGCCCGGCCCGGCCCACGGCACGGGCGGGCCAGATTTTTAGCGGGCCGTGCCGGCACGGCACGGCCCGTTTGACATGCCTAATAACAGCTCACTCAAGTGAGAAAGGAGCCCGCATACGTGAAGAAAGCACATACAAGTGGGAAGATAGGCCCGCACACACGGTAAGATGGTGTACTCAGGGTTCGAACTCTAGACAACGAGGTGGGAACTGTCACTCCTTACCACTCGGGTAAGGAGGTGTTCTAAAAACATATATCACAATGTTGGGCTGATTTTTTTCTTTTTCTTTTTTTGTTATAAAGTGATGTCGGACTTGCTCGGGCTTAACCCATTTCATGCGGGTTTGGCTCGGGCCAGCCATTTATGGCCCGATTCAGTCTTAAGCTAAAGTTTAGAAGCCGGGCCCGGATATGTCTTGGGCTGGGTTGGACACCCCAATACAATATAAAGTTTCAGTCAAAACTTATAAGAGAAGACCTTTCGGATATTCACGCTCTCACATACGAATCCATTGAGAACTCAAATCCGAATTAAAGGTGTGTCAAAAACTCAGACTTGTATCTTGTTTTTAATTTTTACTCATTTATTTTTTTTCAAATGGTCTAACTATCTAATCTCCTTTCTATATGATCAAATGAAAGTTGAAATATTTGAGGAGCCATTTGTGCAGACTATGATTCCACAGAAAGAGATAGGAATGGTAGTAAATATTCTGGCGCCTTTGTTTGGTTCAGCGACAAATCTGTTAATCTGGAAAAAACAAAAAGTTATTATTGGTTTGCGCCTTGTCGAGCCATTATTTCCAACACAAGGAGACCCAAGTTTCTCACCTCCACTGAAAAAACAAAAGTTCTATGAGCTATGCTTAGATATCTTGTGCATGCAAGGTTTCACTCCCTTGCATGAGCAGGGCTTTACTTCCGAATTTATACTGCACTTCACTCACCACGTTAGTCATGAGGCCTATAAAAAAGAAACAAAAACATGGCACGTCTACCCACTTGGCTAACTAAAAAAAAGCTATATCAGTTATGCTTAGTTCCTGTCCACGAAAGCATAAATATTTTGTAGGTGGATGATTTAAAGACAACTTTCTATTTTGCCAAGCATATCATAACAAGGGGGCAGGAACAAACAGTAACCAAATCAATTAAAAAAAAATGTTCCAAAAATATGGCTTGGGCAACCAGCCCAAACGGGAGAGTTAATATGGAGAAAATTTCACGATAATGGAATGGAATCCCAGAAAGATCTACGCAACTAGTCCCCAAGTCTGATGCAAATCCAACGGTGGAAAAAAAGAGATCCACATAATTTTCTCAAGTGTATTTAAAAAACAGCGAACACTGAAGAACAATCCAAGTTGGGGCCCACCATATGATCACATTCAAAGTTGTTATATATGTTGATTCGTCTGAATTTAGTAATCCACTATCCAAATCTCTTATACCTTACAGTAAAAAAAAAAAAAAAAAATCCAAATCTTTGATACTAGAGATGTAAATGGATCTTCGATTCTTTGATATATTTCACTCAAAAAAGTAAAATAAAAATGATTTGTAACCCAATTTTGATTCCGATGGATGATTAGGTCCATCTTTGGATCCTATTTTCGGATCGGGTAAGAAATCGGGTCCAGATCGAACTAAAAACCAAACAGGTTAGTACCCGGGGAACCCTTATTATTATTATTAGATAATCTTGATCCTACTTGTTAAATAATTTCATAAAATTTATAGTATCATACTATTTTAAATTTCTTCATTTAGCTCATTTTATGAAGTTAATGTTTCATACAATGTTTTCATATTTGTTATAAGTCTTATAAATATTAATTAGAATTTCATTTGAATGGGGTCATTCGCAATAAATCTAGGATGTGCAGACGTGCAGGTATGAGCTTGAAGTGTTCAATCAAGACATACTTGAAAGCCTCCTTAGGGACCGCATGTTCATCATTGTTGCCACTAGGGGAGGTTATTTCCGAAGGATTTACATATGTAAAGGAAGATTGGTTGTAATTTTTGTGGTAGTCTTGGCCAGAACGGGTGCCTTTACCAACTTCGAGAGCTTCTTCAGAAGGGTCTTCGTTTGGAAGATTGTCTTCAGGATCAAAAGGCTGCCGTTTTTCATTTACTGATGATGTATCTGCAGCAGAGTTGCCTTCCTCAGTGATTGTGTTGCACGGAGCATTTTCCGGGAACAAGCCTAAGCAGCATCCAGCAACATTTCTTCTTCGTTGACCAATTCATTGTCCCAAGCATCAATAGCTGGGAATTCTTCAATCAGGAAGGGTGTGAATTTGAAGTCACAGTCTCAGGAGAAGAAACCTGAGAGGGTGTCGTCTTAGTGAAAGTCACGCGAGATGAGGTGGCTCCAGAAGATACATTGCTGGGCATCGCTGGAGTATAAGTGATCTCATCAGACGATGCTTCGGAAGAGCTATAATCCCGAATTATCACATTACAAGAAGCTCTGACAGGAGACGTTGCCTGATCGGAGTCAGACTTATCCTCGGATGTAAGAGGATCATCTATCCAGCAATTTTCTTCATTTTCAGGAGTTAAGGGAGGATGTACCTGATGGGCATCATGGACTTCAGGCTCTGGATTGCGAGGAAGCTCGTTGACGCGGTCTTGCTCTTGTTCTAGAGCGAGACACTGCAAGATCCTTGCATATTCTTCAAGATCAGGCATGGGAGCCAAATATTCTTCTTCATCAGCTCTTTGTGGCTCAGCATGGTTGATTCAGCAATGAGAGGTGCTGGGTCAGCAGCATTTTCTTGTACAGCCTCTTGATCTTCTTCATTATCAGACCAGGATCCTTGTGGCTGTAGGGGGTTATACCAAATTATTGGCATAAGATGAGTCTCAGGAACCCATTCTTCATCGGAGAGATATTCTCATGTTTCAATGGACTTCTCCCACTCATCTGTGTAGTTGGATTCGAATTCATCATCGGTGTCGCTGGACTCGTATCCATCAATGGAGAATCCAACTACCGAATTACAAGAGTATGATGCCTCCTGCGTGGCTTCTTTCAATTAAGGTGGCATGAAATCACTGAGCGTGAATTTTCTTACCTTCTTTGAAGTCTCTGGAAGGGATGTTTTTGTTGCCTCCAGTGAAGCGGTAGAGGAAGCCTCTGCCTTTTCTTTGACTTCTTGTTTTGGCTGGGTCTTCTCTTGCCGTTTAAGCTTGAGGAGATATTTCCTAGCCTGCCTTCGCTGTTGAGCTGTAGGCTTTATTTTCACGACCTCCCAATTTTCATCTTCCAGGAGATCGGGATGTACCCATATGGGTTGTCCGTCTGGTGTCGAGTAAGGAACCAGTTCCTCGGACGCTTGGATTGAGTTTATCACCTTGAAAGAAGTAGTGATCTTCTTCTTCGGTGATTTTGATGTTTGTCCACATGTAACCATGTTGACGGAGGCAGACCCATAGTTTTTGTCAAAAGTAATGACTCCGTTTTTCCACATCTCGTTTATTTTTTCCCTCACAACGAAGCATTGATTGAGAGGATGTGAGATCATCTGGTGGTATGGACAATACCGAGGATCGTTGGTTTCGCCAACATCACCCGATCTTTTGGGTTCAGGCAAGGTGAGCTTGCTGTTTGCCACAAGAGCCCCGAAGATTTCATCAACATCTTCATCAAATGGGCATTTCTTCTCTACTCATTCTTTGAAGGCATCTGAGAGTCTGGTCTCTTACCAGCAGCTTTGTTTTCAGCTTTTTTTGGTGGCCGAGGAGCTGACTTGGTCTGCACATTGAGGACCTCTTTTTTCTTTGGTTTTGAGGTTGCAATGGTGGTTGGCTCTTTTCTTGATGATTTCTGACTGTTGCGGTCTTTAATCACCGTTTCAGTTTCCATGGAAGCTTCTAGGAGTTCTCCCAAGTTCTTTGATTTGTTGCCGATGATCATGGAGCGGATTCTAGCTCTCATGTTGTTTCGGCAGATGTCGACTAGCGACGCTTGTGGCTATACATCAGAACATTTGTACGCCATTGCTTTCCACTTATGAATGAAGTCATATGTTGACTCATTCTCCCCCTGTTTTAGGCTGCACAGCTCAGCCATAGTAGCGGGATGATCCTCACCTTTGAAGTGACTCAGGAAGCGTGTATCTAGCATGGCCCAGTTTTGGATGGAGTCCTCCGGCAGAGTGGAGTACCAATTGAAGGCAGTACCTTTTAGGGTGCTTGCAAAGAGGCGGGTCTTGAGTACGTGCATCTTGATCCGCGATAGCTCCCGTCAAGATCTTGAAGTGGATGACGTGCTGTCTGGCTGATCCTTTTCCCGTATATGTTTGGAGAGTAGGATGCTTGAATTTTTTAGGGAACGGGATCGAGTCCATCCATAAGGGATATGGTGGCTTGATCCCATGCTCCTTGAGTCTATCCTCTTCTTTTGCTTTTGCGAGGATACCGTCTACGTCCTTTTTGGTAAGGGCGCGTTACTTATTTTCTTCTCTATTTACCTCATCGTCTTGATGATTCGGAGGAGGTTCATTGTTCGCCTGATTTTGGAAGGCGAGGAGAAGGTTTTCCATCAGAGTTTCAATCCTCTACTGGCCTTGTTCCAACTGCTGGATGCGTTTGATCGCATCATCTTGAGGTGGATTGCGAGGTGGTGGCTCAGAATATATAGTCACGACGTTCATCCTTCGGGATTCAAACGAAGAAACTGTCCTGGTGACTGAGCTGGGGCTCATTCTTTTTGAAGAAAAGCTTGAGAAAGGATCACTCTGCCGTCCTTTGCTTGAAGAAGCAGGGGATTCTTCTGAATGTCTTCTTGTCCTGGAGACGCTGCGGGTCATCGGACGTCGGACATGGATTTTGGATGCTGACTTTTGGCATCTTCTGGGCTTTCCAACCATATGGACGGCAACAACTTTGTTGGGTCTTTCTTTTTCAACCCATTTGGGAGAGACTTGAAGTGTAGGAGGCCGGGTCCTTTGCTTCTCTAGTCTTTTCTGTCGATACGATGCGCGGCGACGTATACGACGAGCAATTTGAGCTTCGATCAGCTCTGGCTGGGCTTTGACGATGAAGGATGTGCTCCCTTGGGCGCAGCAGCCGAGCCTGTCTTCTTTGTAACTGGGCAAGGATAGGAAGCGAATCCTGTCCTTCGCCTGTTGCAGCGAAGCTTTGAATTTTTGGAGTTTGGCCCCTGCAGAGATGAAGGGTCGAACTGTAGGTTTGTAGGCCTTAGCAGGTACTTGCAGAGGTCTTGTAATGCATGACTTGATTTTGGGCTTGTAGGAATAAGCCGGCTCATGCTGGGTTGACTTGAGAGTCAGATTGGAGATGGGTCTCTCCTCTTTCATGTAGGCAAGAGGGTAGAACTGGTTCTCCTTGAGTGGGGCCAGGAATGCTGGCTTGGTGGATGTTTGGGACCTTCTTTGTTTTGGTGAAGGTCTTGGGGACCAAGTCTTGGGATAGACCTGGTCATTTGAGGGTTGAGGCTTCGTGGGGCTGCCACGGGCTTCGGCCCTTCTGGTGCTCGCCTTTGGTGTCACGGTAGTGACACGTTGAGAGGCGAGTTTCTGCTTCTTGGAAGGAGCGGTTTGTTCTTCGGGAAGTGGGAATGGTCCCAGCGTCCCAAAGACGATAGTCCGGGGAGTCGAGGTCGACCCGGAGTTCAGAGAGTTGCCGAGGGAGTTGACGCTTCGGCAGCTGATGGGGCGCTTGTAGGTGCGCGTAGTTTACTTCTGTTAAAGCATAAGTTGGTGCTTGTTCTCGTCGAAGGTAATGGTTAGTGAAGCTACCATTATTAGTTTTCGAAAAGTTTCTGAAACAAGACCACATCCATTAGTAATCACAAGAATATAATGATCATAAATGGGAAGTTCTATGGTTTTGTCTTTTCAAATTGCTCGAGGAAGATGACCCAAGCATTATGAAGAAGGCAGAAAGCCATAAAGGGTACAATTGTTCCGATCGCAGGTATGGTAAGCCCAGAATGAGCGTCCCAATGACTGCTAGAAGCAATTGTGAACTTAAATTCGACTTATTGAGAAGCAGACCTTGCTCGAGGTAAGAAGAATATGAAGTTGGAGTTACAAATGTGCCGGTCGCGAATACAGTAGACCCTGAAAGGGCGTACTAGTACCGCTAGACACAAATGTTTGGAGACGGCATCCATGAGATGAGATTCCCTGTTTTGAAAGGTCAAGATTGGATTTATCAAAGAGAGCAGATGGTATTCCGATCCAAATACGGTCTCAGAGATTTCCGCGAGCGCCAGTATTCAGAAGGAATTGAACCATAATTTCTCGGATCTGAATCCAAAAATGACGAGTTTTTTTTCGAAAGGCTAATATCGGGTTCGTCAAAGGGAGCAAAAGGTACTCCGATCTAAACACGGGCTCAGCGATTCCGCGAGCGCCAGTGCTCAGAAAGGAGGAGACCAAAATTTCTCCAATCTAAACCCAAAATGACGGAAGTTTTTTTTTGAAGATTTTTTTTTCAAGAATTTTTTTAAAAAAATCTTTTTTATTATTATTATTTTTTAAGGTTTTTTTTTGAAATTTTTTTATTTTTTATTTTTTATTTTAAAAAATTTTATTTTGAAAAAAATTTATTTAAAAGACGAGAGAGTACACATAGGCCTCCTAACCCGGTCTTATGAAATCTCGATTGATAGAATTGCCCCCAGGTAAGGGTATGGTTACTTAATGAGCCGTTTGGAGGACCCTTGCCTAGAACAGTCAAACTGTCTCCACACTCTGGACAAGGCTTTTCTTGAATCAACCATGATCAAAGAATGCAGTTGGTTTAACCTTAGTATTCTATGTCTTCTTCTATATATATATATTTAGATCTTTAATGAACTCATCGAAGAGAAACGATGGCCTAAAACCTTAGTCGAACAGGCTCAATATTTTTGCAAGCACAATGAACGATAGGAAATTATCAATGTTTCTCAATTTTGAATCCAAAATGAAAAATCTGATTTTTTATTTTTTTATTTTTTTAATGAACTCATCGAAGTGAAACGATGGCCCGAAACCTTAGTCGAACAGGCTCAACATTTCTGCAAGCACGATGAACGATATGAAAGGATCAAGGTTTCTCAATTTTGAATCCAAAATGAAAAATCTGATTTTTTATTTTTTTATTTTTTATTTTTTCTAATGAACACTACAACAAGTTGCAGTTTTAGCCACGTTTTTGAAAAACGTCGGTAAAGGGTATACTTTTGCCGACGTTTACCGACGTTTTTCAAAACGTCGGCAAAAGTAAAGACCTTTACCGACGTTTCCTAAAAAACGTCGGTAAAAGTACAGAATTTTACCGACGTTTCTAAAAAACGTGGCCAAAAGTACACCATTTACCGACGTTTTTTAGTAAAACGTCGGCAAAGGCCATTCTTAAATTAAAAAAAATGATTTATTTTTTAAATTTTACCGACGAAATAAAACGTCGGTAAATATTGTTTTAATTTTACCGACGAAATTAAACGTTGATAAATATGCTTTTAATTTTCTTTTTTAATTTTACCGACGAAATTAAACGTCGGTAAATATGTTTATTAATTTTTATATTAATTGTATCGAAGAAAATAAAAACGTCGTTAAATATCTTTTTTCATTTTTATTTTTTACCTTTACCGACGAAATTAAACGTCGGTAAATATGTTTATTAATTTTCATTTATTTTTACGATCATGTTACCAATGAAAATAAACACGTCGGTAAATATCCTTTTTAAATTTAAAATTTTTAATTTTACCGATGAAATTAAACGTCGGTAATTATATTTATTATTTATTTTTATATTACTTTTACCGACGAAAATAAAAACGTCGGCAAATATCTTTCTTAAATTTTTAATTTTTAATTTTACCGACGAAATTAAACGTCGGTAATTATATTTATTAATTTTTATATTACTTTTACCGACGAAAATCAAAACGTCGGCAAATATCTTTCTTAAATTTTTTATTTTTAATTGAATAAAAGTGTTTCAATAAATGTTTGTTAAATATACAAACGGGCCGGACTAGTAAATAGTATATGATTAAAGCTAAGTAGATTTTCAGATATGAATTTTATTCAATCTATTTAGGCCCTTACAAGTTATGCATCTTTTTTGCTATGTGAATGTATTAATCCTGAATGGGATCTTGGTTCGGAACATAGAGGGATCCGGTAATTATATTTATTAATTTTCATATTAATTTTACAGACGAAATTAAACTTCGGTAATTATATTTATTAATTTTTATATTAATTTTACCGACGAAAATAAAAACGTCGGCAAATATCATTTTTAATTTTTTAATTTTTACATTTACCAACGAAATTAAACGTCGGTAAATATGTTTATTAATTTTTATATTCATGTTACCGACGAAAATAAACACGTCGGTAAATATATTTCTAAATTTTTATTTTTTACTTTTACTGACGAAATTAGACGTCGGTAAATATGTTTATTAATTTTTATATTCATTTTACCGACGAAAATAAAAATGTCGGTAAATTTGTTTTTTAATTTTAGTGGAGAAATAAAACGTCGGTAAATCTGTTTAATAATTTTTATTTATTTTTATATTCATTTTACCGACGAAAATAAAATAATTATATCCACGATGAATCAAGCGATGAGATTTGACTAGATAATCATTGTTGACCTCCTAAAGAGGATTTTAGGTTTAGATCGGGAAAAAGTGGCCCACAAAATTTAAAATTGAACCATTAACCCTTTGGTCTTTTTGTCAATATCTCACAATACATGAAGGATCAATCGTTGGAATTTGATCCAACAGACGTTATTTGCCATATAAAGAGGGTCTATGGTCCATATCTTGCATTAGTGATCCAGATTGTTCGGAAATGTAGAAAAAACGGACTGCATGTCTTAACTCGTGAATGCACTGTAGTAACCGTGCATTAATCCAATGATTGGTATTTATTTCAAATATATTTCATGATCCATATTGAATCAACATTTGAGGTTGGACCTATAACTATAAATGACCTTTTAAAGAGGACTAAAAATTTGGATTGCGAAAATAGGGCGTACAAAATTCCATAAATGATGATCTAATGGTTTGTCTGTTTTCATCAATACATCACAATCTATAATGATCCAACGGTTGACTTTTGGTATCATAGCCGTTTTTAGCCCCCCTAACATGATCAACGGTTTGGATCACAAATTTTAGTGCCAGATTATTTAAATAAAAAAATTGAAAAAGGCGTCCAAGTTGTGTGTCCACTATAGCTCTGCCAAAACTAGGCCGGTATGTAAAACGTTTCACACTCATCATGAGCGAAAATGTATTGCCTCTTTTGCACATATTTTACACAGCAAAAGCACATGTGATTCACACACCTAGTGTGTAAATGTTGTAAACAAACATAAATGATATGAATCTTTTTCACATGTGGGATGTTTACATATGTAAATTGGGAAAAACAAACGACCGGCCTCATCTATCCTTTTGCTTAGCAGAAAAGCAGAGTTCGTTCAGTCTGGGAAGAAGATAAGAATTTTGGAACCGATATTCGATATTATATTTAAAGGACATGGATTTATGCGCCCAAGAGTTTTTTGGGCCAGCTCAATACTCTTATGCATCGGGCCATTGCACTTCGTGAAAGTCCCGGGGGCCTAACCCTAGAGGAGGGGGGGGGGGGGGGGTGGATGAATAGGGTGATCTACAAATAGTGACCAATTATGACCAATTTTAACTTAATTAAATTAAACTAGTCTCTTGTGATGATTAACAATCAAAATGCGGAAGCTAAATAAACGTAATCATCATATAAGCATTCACCATAGCATTCATGAAACATGTCAGTTGAACTAGGAAAAGGAGGAAGAAAATCAACTCATGAAGCTGATTGGAAGAATAAGACGAGTCCAAGGGTGTCGACCTGCTTAAACAATTCAATCTGTTCTTCCCTATCCCGCCACCGAAACCCCTCTTTTTATTATTAACATCATTTTTAAGGAAAATAAATATCAAAGACTATTATTGACGAATTCTATTATCAACGAATTTTATGACGTCAGTAAAGTAAACTTTTAGTGATGTTTTTCTGTAAAAGTCCCCGCGCAGCAGCTCCGGCATATTCCTCACCCTCTCCTTCCTCTCCATCCCCATCCACTCCGACGACTCCGCCGCCCGCTTCGTTCCCTACGCCAGCAGAGCCTTCATCTTCCTCCTCGCGCCGCCGGACGCCTCCCCTGCACCAGGTGCACCCCTCCCTCTTCCTGCCCTCCGCACACACCACGCACCATTCCACATTCACTGTGCACCACAAAGGCACCCCACTGTCCTCGCACCCCTCACCCCGTTACTCGTTCAGGACCCCCGGTGGGCCGTTTTCGAGCCTAAGTGTTGGAAAATCTTTTTTTATTTTTATTTTACGCCGATAAAACTATCAGAGACTATTATCGACGAATTATATGACGTCGATAAAATGAACGGCCCGCGGCTTTTTTTTATAAAACATAGGTAATGTTTAACTCTATTTTTAGGAAAATTAAAAATCAGAGTCCTTTATCGATATTTTTTTTCGACAAAGATTAGCATCGAAATATTTATTATCGATGTTTAAAGATTGGTATACTTCATGTTTTGAAATAATAAAAATAAAATAATTTTTGCTGATGAAAATTTTATTTCTTTTGGGACGAAAAATAGTGACATTTAATTTTCCCACGTTTTTTTCCCTCCCCGCCAAGAGCCCTCTTTTCCCTCTTTTCTTTTCTCTTTCACCTGCGCTCTGTCTCACTCTTTCTGCCGTCCGGCTCGCTCTCTGCGCTCACTCTCCTATTTCTCTCTCTCTCGCGATCTGCTCTTACCCTCTCTCTCTATTTCTCTCTCTCTCTCCCTCCCTCCCTCTCGCTCTGCACTTGCCCTCCCGCGCGCCGGAGCCGCCACCGCAACAGGAGGGCAGTCGCTGCCCAGAGATTACCGCCCCATCGCTGCCCGTCGACGTTACAGCCGAATGACGTCGTCAGACATAAGTCCAACCAGCCACCTTCGTCCGTCAGAGAAGGAGAATGGAGGGGAGCAACAGTGGGATTGCTTTACAGCAGTCGATCTTCTGAAATAGAGGAGGAAGAAGAAACATGGGCTCCCAGGACAAGTTAGGGTACAGGAAGAAGAAACCTGCACTTCGCCGAAGTCGAGGCTTGCCGCTGCTATCATTGTTGCTCGGTTTCGTCAGAGATGAGGACCAGATCTACGGTGGGCCACATCTGTGATCACAGATCTCAAGGGTCAGATTGATTTCTATTTTTCTAAAACAGATAAGGGCTGTGTTGGAAAGGAGATCGAACTTTGATCTTCCATTGCTCATCCAATCTTCCAACCGGACCCAGAACAGAGAAATCAGAAGAGAACTCTATCCCTTTTCTAGAGTGTGAAAGAGTAAAGTAGCTGTTTCCTCATTTATTTATTTGGTCTGGTTGTTATTTGTGTCAAGTCATCGGGAGTTGATGTCCATTGGCAGACCTTGTTCAATTTAAGTGGCTGTGAAATGGCTGGCGGAACATATCTTAGCAGCCATCCACTGTGGAATGGTTCATGGAACTAATAGATCAAGCAGTGGCCAAAGGACAATGCTCGTTAGGTTGAGAGTAGAAAAAGGCCTTTAATTGCATATTTGTTCCCTTGGCACCTGTTCATTTAGAGTTCCTTGAATTCAATCACAATTCACGATGCTGATCATGTTTGTTGAAATGCCCCAGTATGTGTTTTTATATATGTTTTTTTTCCTTCGGAGTACTTGGTGGAGAGATGGTTTGGCTATGGATTCGAGCATGTGGGAATTCTTGTCTGAGCTCTTCAATGGCGCCTTGGAGGCGCTCGTTATGATGCTTTGAGAAGTTGTTGAAGTCTTTGAGACATTTGTTCTCATCATAAGCTGCCGGATTGTTGCTACGGAACATGGTAAGGTAGCTTGGCATGCATCCAACAGGAAAATTTCCAGGAACAATTAATTGATTTGCTCCAGTGTCGATTATTTCCTAAAAAAACAAGTTTATATATGTGGCAGTAGTGATGAGTAATGTGACTCTTTCAATGATTTCTACCAAAGAACAGGAAAAAAAAAAACTAAATTGGATCATTTATCAAATCAGATGGGAGGTGGTGGGTGGAAACTTTGTAAACTATGATAATCAGCTCACACCCATCATGGGCAATGATAGTTTTGGTACTTTATAGATTGGTGTATCTTTGTTAACTATAACGATTACAGTTTTTATATGATTGAAACAAAAGGTGAACTTACTCTTGCAGCATCTTTTATGGCTTGCACAACATTGGGTACATAACTTTTAACCTCCTCTATGCTTCTGCCTTGGAAGAAGGCGTAGTTGTAATCATTACCTCCAATCTCCCCCGCTAGGAAAAGTGCCTTCTCAAGCTTCTTTGCACATTCTATAATGGTATCAGGAAAGAAGAAGAAGAAAAACAGAGAGGAAAACAACACAACCAGAGACCAAATAGTTATAACGAATAATGTTTGTCAAAACACCCCTACCTTTAGATTGAATTAAAAAAAAAATTCTAATAATTGGGTATTAGTTAAATACCCCGACTTCGAAAATGTTTATGACTGGGCTCGGGGGCCGACCATATATAGGCACTGTACTAGTCAGCCAAATTCCTTAAGAAGTATAGGAAAAAATATTATTTTGTCATTAGTATAATTGTCTCAGTTCACATGTTTTGTGTTTCCATTGGGTGAGTCCACCCCCATGATAGAATTTGTAGGTCTTCTCAGCGAAATGATGGGATCAAGGAGGGCACCACCTCATATGGGTTAAGATATACATCAATTGATTGAAGTGATAAGTCGGTCATTTTATATGCTTTTAACGGCTTTTGCTGATGGAGAACGACCTCTTACCTCAGTGGCAAGAGGTGTCCCTTCTCACCGTGTTGACCCTGGGCATGCAACCTTCCCTCACCCGAGGGTAGGGTCCCTGCCCCCTATTGCTTGGTATCAAATGATTGACCTATGCTAACACTGAGCACCAGTAAGGCAACAAGCAATGCAGACCATATACAATGACATGAAGTGTGCAATAACCATGGGGTGGGGCAAAAATAAAGAAAGCTCAACTACCCCAAGAAAATATGGGGGGAGCAAAACCATAATGCCCACAAAGTTCGGGGTTGTTTAGGAAAATTTACTTATTTATTTTACATGAAGTGTGCAATAACCATGGGGTGGGGCAAAAATAAAGAAAGCTCAACTACCCCAAGAAAATATGGGGGGAGCAAAACCATAGTGCCCACAAAGTCCGGGGTTGTTTAGGAAAATTTACTTATTTATTTTATTAAAAGTGTGGTATTATTCTAGCAATATTTGTTTATATGTTAGCAACCATATACCTTACAGAACTGGGGGCCATTTGTACGTGAACCTGAATTTTACAACTCAGTCCAAAGTGATTGACTGGTACAGAAATGAATAGTAAGATGCACTTAGTCCAAAATTGTGGCAAACACTACAGGAACTTAACTTACCAGCTCTGGAAGAACAGATTGAGCTAAGATGGGTCTTGAACCAGTCAAGTTGGACGTTGAGGGAACTGGTTGTGTATAGCATCTGGATTTTCTTCTCCTGAAAGAAGGAGGCTTTGAGTGCAGTGGCTCCAGCGACCGCAAAGTTGACACCATGGCTGAATTCAGCATCTTTCTGGAGGTATGGATTGAGAAGTGGGAGATCCAAGGATCTGGCTGTGAAACAGAAATGGGAGAAGTTTGACAGAGTAATTCAAAAGAAACATTAAGTTCAATATTCCTTTCTTTTTGACTGACATGTCGTCCTTATTGAATAAATGAAATATCTGATTCAAAATATATACTATGGGCTCGTGTGTCTGGTAGGAATCGAATTCACGTGAATTAGAAGCAAAGCCTTCTTATCATAGGAGCTGAAATTGAAATGGTAAAAGTGAAGATCTACAAATAGCCATCAAATAGTATTCTCTTTTGAAAAAACTGATTATCCAATCATCACTAGTGTTGTGGTTCTTCACTTGGGTATCTCAAGTTTTGTCTAATTCATGATGCTGACATGTTTGTTGAAATGGTCCTGTATGTTTTTATACATAGTTTTTTCTTTGGAGTACTTGGTGGAGAGATGATTTGGCCGTGGATTGATGGGGTGGTTTCTTTCAACGTGGTTTTTAGTTCTTGGATGTCTAACAGCTATCACTTGGGATTCTTTTTAACTGGTTATGTGACACGCAATCATCTCAGGTGAATCTAAATTCTATGTGATGTTTATTATTTTTTATTTTATTTTGCAAGAGACAAGTCCTTAAGCCAGTGAACTCAAGTTCTGGCTTTGCATACATTTTAGAACATAGATTTTCCTGGAGCAATGCGCACACCAGTGGCAAAATTATTGAAGTAAGTAGAGAAAGGCAACACATGGAGAATAGCTGATATTCCCAAGCACAATAAGAAGGTGATTATACCTATCTTTTTTTATAATCTTATGTATATGCTCATACACTATATCTATATGCATGATCTGTTACGGGGAAATTGTAGTTAGATGCTTTGTCTGTTGACTTTTGGCAATGCCAGTTACTAACCCCAGATTGATGTATTATGGGGAATACATACATACAGGTGGTTGTGGTGATGATGATTTGTTGACTTTATGCCACAATGAACAAATTCCAATGGACTAAATGAATTTTTATTTTATTTTATCATATTTTTTGAATGGTGATAAATCAATGAAATCAATTATAGATCTCTAGTGTGATATTAAATTTTCATATATTGTGAAAAGCATAAATTCTTTTTCTTTTTGGGATATTAAATTTTGATACTGAATTTTTTATGGTTAGTATTTGGTGGCTATTTAATAAAATGATTTGTCAGTAGTATTTTCTTGTAATAAATATATTAATGTTTCAAACATTTTACTGGTTGCCTTTTTTTTAAATCAATCAGTACTACTTGAATCCAAAACTTGCGAAGGAGCCAGTGCCACCACAATTAGAGCTGATAGCGAGCGAAATTCTTGTACCATTGCAATATACCTTTCATTATTTCCTTGATAAGGTGAAGCAGTCGACCCTTTTTCTTTGCTTTTTGTTGTGATACCAAATTGGAGAGGTGACATAATCTTGTGCTACTTATGGTACACTTGGCAGGCTTTACTTATCCAAGGCAGAGTAGATGTGGAAGTTGAAAGAATCATTCTTACGATGTGCAAGTGCATCTATTTTTCTGTGAGTTTTTCTTTTCAATACTTAATATGAGCGTATTAGTCCAAGTTACATTTCAAAAGTACTTTCTTAATCTTGCATGAATGTACTCATATTATTGTTTCATTGTTGTTAGTGTGAATGCAACAATTTACTTTTGAATGTGATACTTATTCTGGCATGCTGCACTTATTCTGTAGGTTATGGTGCCTTGTCAATTGTTTACACCTGGTTTTGGCACTTGTATTGCAAGTGTCACATGCTAGGATATTCTGTTATCTATGATGTAAAAGTTGACCTCCACTTTGCTGTTGTAGCATTATGGTTGTGTGACTTGTGCCAAAGTTGACCTCTATTCTCTTGTTTTAAATCTTAATTTAACCACAAAATGACAAAAAAGCTGAAATAATGCTTGTGCCAAGTAGTGTTGTGACTGCTATCCTTTGCACACTTATATTTGTTACATCTAGTGCCTCTTTCTCAGTAGTGCTGGACTCATTGAATTTGAGTTCTACAAACGTGGAAGATGAGTACTTGCTGAGATTGAAGGCCGGAAAGAGATGCATGCAAATATTTTGTGCTTTGGTCACGAGGCACCGAAAGCACTTTGACAAGTAATATATTGCATATGCATATTTGATTTTGGTTTTAGTTTGTAGTTTGTACTGACCTCATGTTTTACATCACTATCTAGGTCGATGCCAAACATTTTAACTTGCGCTTTCAAAATGGTTAAACAAAGCCCTAGTGTTGGTGTAAGTATCATATGTCTCTATTTCATTGTTACATAACATTGTTTGTTTGCTGCTATGGATTTATTATTATTATTATTATTAAGTAACATATGTCTCTATTTCATTGTTACATAACATTGTTTGTTTGTTACATAACATAACCCACACGATTTTCCAACACTTAGGCTCGAAAACGGCCCGCCGGGGGTCCGGAATGGGAAACGGGCGCGGGAAAATTTTGAAACCGGCACGAGCACTTCGCTCGAGGGTAGAGTGACTTGTAGGAACTGACGGTTCGCAAATAGGGCTCCCGGTTAGAGAATTACGAACGAAACACACGATTTTCCAACACTTAGGCTCGAAAACGGCCCGCCGGGGGTCCGGAACGGGAAACGGGCACGGGAAAATTCCGAAACCGGCACAAGCACTTTGCTCGAGGGTAGAGTGACTTGTAGGAACTGACGGTTCGCAAATAGGGCTCCCGGTTAGAGAATTACGAACGAAACACACGATTTTCCAACACTTAGGCTCGAAAACGGCCCGCCGGGGGTCCGGAACGGGAAACGGGCGCGGGAAAATTCCGAAACCGGCACGAGCACTTCGCTCGAGGGTAGAGTGACTTGTAGGAACTGACGGTTCGCAAATAGGGCTCACAGTTAGAGAATTACGAACGAAACACACGATTTTCCAACACTTAGGCTCGAAAACGGCCCGCCGGGGGTCCGGAACGGGAAACGGGCGCGGGAAAATTCTGAAACTGGCACGAGCACTTCGCTCGAGGGTAGAGTGACTTGTAGGAACTGACGGTTCGCAAATAGGGCTCCCGGTTAGAGAATTACGACCGAAACACACGATTTTCCAACACTTAGGCTAGAAAACGGCCCGCCGGGGGTCCGGAACGAGAAGCGGCCACGGAAAAATTCAGAAACCGGTACGAGCACTTCGCTCGAGGGTAGAGTGACTTGTAGGAACTGACGGTTCTCAAATAGGGCTCCCGGTTAGAGAATTACAACCGAAACACATGATTTTCCAACACTTAGGCTCGAAAACGGCACGCCGGGGGTCCGGAATGGGAAACGGGCGCGGGAAAATTCCGAAACCGGCACGAGCACTTCGCTCGAGGGTAGAGTGACTTGTAGGAACTGATGGTTCGCAAATAGGGCTCACAGTTAGAGAATTACGAACGAAACACACGATTTTCCAACACTTAGGCTCGAAAACGGCCCGCCGGGGGTCCGGAATGGGAAACGGGCGCGGGAAAATTTTGAAACCGGCACGAGCACTTCGCTCGAGGGTAGAGTGACTTGTAGGAACTGACGGTTCGCAAATAGGGCTCCCGGTTAGAGAATTATGAACGAAACACACGATTTTCCAACACTTAGGCTCGAAAACGGCCCGCCGGGGGTCCGGAACGGGAAACGGGCGCGGGAAAATTCCGAAACCGGCACGAGCACTTCGCTCGAGGGTAGAGTGACTTGTAGGAACTGACGGTTTGCAAATAAGGCTCCCGGTTAGAGAATTACGACCGAAACACACGATTTTCCAACACTTAGGCTCGAAAACGGCCCGCCGGGGGTCCGGAACGGGAAACGGGCACGGGAAAATTCCGAAACCGGCACAAGCACTTCGCTCGAGGGTAGAGTGACTTGTAGGAACTGACGGTTCGCAAATAGGGCTCCCGGTTAGAGAATTACGAACGAAACACATGATTTTCCAACACTTAGGCTCGAAAACGGCCCGCCGGGGGTCCGGAACGGGAAACGGGCGCGGGAAAATTCCGAAACCGGTACGAGCACTTCGCTCGAGGGTAGAGTGACTTGTAGGAACTGACGGTTCGCAAATAGGGCTCCCGGTTAGAGAATTACGAACGAAACACACGATTTTCCAACACTTAGGCTCGAAAACGGCCCGCCGGGGGTCTGGAACGGGAAACGGGTGCGGGAAAATTCCGAAACCGGCACGAGCACTTCGCTCGAGGGTAGAGTGACTTGTAGGAACTAACGGTTCGCAAATAGGGCTCACGGTTAGAGAATTACGACCGAAACACACGATTTTCCAACACTTAGGCTCGAAAACGGCCCGCCGGGGGTCCGGAACGGGAAACGGGCGCGGGAAAATTCTGAAACCGGCACGAGCACTTCGCTCGAGGGTAGAGTGACTTGTAGGAACTGACGGTTCGCAAATAGGGCTCCCGGTTAGAGAATTACGATCGAAACACACGATTTTCCAATACTTAGGCTCGAAAACGGCCCGCCGGGGGTCCGGAACGGGAAACGGCCACGGAAAAATTCCGAAACTGGCACGAGCACTTCGCTCGAGGGTAGAGTGACTTGTAGGAACTGACGGTTCGCAAATAGGGCTCCCGGTTAGAGAATTACGACCGAAACATATGATTATTTAAGTATATTAAATAATGTATTAAACGTGACATACAAATGTTGTCTTTCCTTTTTTATTATTTACATATATATATCTGCCTCATGTATTCTTTTTGTTATAGTTGTTAGTTAAGTGATTGAGTTTTTGATGTGGACAGAGGAGGAGGAGCAGGATCAATGAGAAAATGAAAGCCTTGAAGAATCTCATTCCCTATTCGAATAAGGTTTTATGTTTTCAACTTATCTTAATAAGTTTTCCAATATTGTAAAACTGAAGAACACAAGCATGACAATTTCTAATCTGATCGGGCCCATTGAGCAATGTCCATATACAGCAGATCATCTTGTCAAGGGCTTATACATCATGGTGGTAAGGGTCCCACAGGTAAAAATAACGAGATGCAGTGTGTTGGGGCATTGTGTTGTGGTATTGAAGTGCTATGGTTGAATGGTGTATAACTCATGACGTAGTGGTGAATGACTTTCTAGTGTGTTGGGCATTGGGCTGTTTATATGAAGTGTTTTTTTGTCATGTACAGGTACTTAGCAGGTTGTAAAAAAAAATTAAATGTCACACGTACAGGGGAGACTATGTCGAAATTTCGACAAATCTTTTACATCTGAAATTTCGCTCGAGGGTAGAGTGACTTATAGGAACTGACGGTTCGCAAATAGGGCTCACGGTTAGAGAATTACGACCGAAATACACGATTTTCCAACACTTAGGCTCGAAAACGGCCCGCCGGGGGTCCGGAACGGGAAACGGCCGCGGGAAAATTTCGAAACCGGCACGAGCACTTCGCTCGAGGGTAGAGTGACTTGTAGGAACTGATGGTTTGCAAATAAGGCTCCCGGTTAGAGAATTACGACCGAAACACACGATTTTCCAACACTTAGGCTCGAAAACGGCACGCCGGGGGTCCGGAACGGGAAACGGCCGCGGGAAAGCCCATGTACCTTGTTCAATGCCTAAGTAACTTGTTGGAATTGACGGTTAGTGAATCGGACTTCTGGTAAACAAGTGAGACGCAAAAGCCGTCTGATTGTCAACATTTTGGCTGGAAAAAAGTTTGCAGAATAACTTAGGAAAAGTTATATATATACATGTTTATTTTTAATTTATAATTTAATTCATTATAAAGATTTTGATGTTGTTTTTCTCATTGCAGATTGATGAACGCATTGGGGTCGGTTGCAGAATTGTTGGGATGTTAGACTTCTTTTCGGTTTATTTGTATATATATATGTATATTGGACATTGATATGAGACTGTATCATTATTGATTGTTATATTTGTTTAATGAGATGAATGATTTAATGAAAAATGGAGATGGTTGTCTGTTTATTTAGTAACTTTTGTTTCATTGCATATTTTATGTTGAATATTGGTAGATGAACAGGTTTATTTTTGATACAGGTGTTTAAATAGGTTTACAGGAAAATAATATTGAAAAAATAAATTTAATAATAAAAAAAGGACCTTTACCGACGTTTTATTTAAATAAAAACGTCGGCAAAAGAAAAAACAAAAGTTTAAAAAAATTAAAATATTTTTGGCGACGAAAATAAAGCGTCGGCAAAAATTAAAAAGAAAATTAAAAAAATTAAAATACTTTTGGCGACGCAAATAAAACGTCGGCAAAAGAAAAACAAAAGTTTAAAAAAATCAAAATATTTTTGGCGACGAAAATAAAACGTCGGCAAAAATAAAAAAGAAAATTAAAAAAAGTTAAAACACTTTTGGCGACGAAAATAAAACGTCGGCAAAAGAAAAAACAAAAGTTTAAAAAAATTAAAATATTTTTGGCGACGAAAATAAAACGTCGGCAAAAATTGAAAAGAAAACTAAAAAAAATTAAAATACTTTTGGCGACGAAAATAAAACGTCGGCAAAAATTAAAAAGAAAATTAAAAAAAATTAAAATACTTTTGGCGACGAAATAAAAACGTCGGCAAAAGTTAAAAAGAAAAATTAAAAAAATTAAAATACTTTTGGCGACGAAAACAAAACGTCGGCAAAAATTGAAAATAAAAATTAAAAAAATTAAATACTTTTGGCGACGAAAAAGAAACGTCGGCAAAAATTAAAATTAAAAATAAAAAAAATTAAAATACTTTTGGCGACGAAATCAAAACGTCGGCAAAAATTAAAATTAAAAAGAAAAAAAAGAAAAATACTTTTGGCGACGAACTAAAAACGTCGGCAAAATAAAAAATAAAAAATAAAAAAATTGAAATTATTTTCGCCGACGAAACAAAAACGTCGGCAAAAGTAAAAAAGAAAAATAACAAAAAATTAAATTCTTTTGCCAACGGAAAAAAACGTCGGTAAAAGTCAAATAATCGTCGGTAAAACTTTAATTTTTGCCGACGAAAAAAAATTTCGTCGAAAAAAGGTTTTGCTGACGATGTTTTACCGACGTCTCTGCGACGAAAAAATTTTCGTCGGTAAATACTTTTACCGACGAAAAGGTAACTTTTGGCGACGAAAATTTTCGTCGCCAAAAGTGCAGTTTCTTGTAGTGGAACTCATCGAAGAGAAACGATGGCCCAAAACCTTAGTCGAATAGGCTCAACATTTCTGCAAGTACGATGAACGATCACTACAAGAAATTTGGGGTTTAAAGACGACACAAATTTGTCCCAAAATGTACACATTTCGTCACCAAAACTAATTAAGACGAAAATTTTTCGTCACCCGTTTTGTTGCCAAAACCTCGTCTCTAAAAGGTATTGGAGACGAAAAAAATTCGTCATTGAAAAACATAAATTTGTGACGATTTTTTTTGTCTCCAATACACTGTTGGGAACATACTTGTAAGTAATTAGTGACAAAATATTTTGTCATTAAAAGAAGAAATTAGAGACAAAAACATTTTGTCACAAATATAAGAAATAGAGACGAAATAATTTTGTCGCATTTAATATAAAGGAAGACGAAAAAAATTGTCAAAGAAGCTACCAGTGGATGACGATTTTTTTCGTCTCCAATCAACTCTATGGAAACATACTTGTAAGTAATTAACGACAAAATATTTTGTCATTAGAGGAAGAAATTAGAGAGAAAAATATTTTGTCATAAATATAAGAAATAGAGACTAAATAATTTTGTCGCGTTTAATATAAAGGAAGACGAAAAAAATTGTCAAAGAAGCTACCAATAGAGACAAAAACAAATTTACGAATTAACAAAATAAAAATATCCATTCATCATTACAAATAATTTCATCCTAATACAATAAAATAGTGTAATATCCACAATTCCACAAAATATCCAAAATATCCACAATTTTGTAGTGTTCCACTTTTTATCAATAAGATCTATCCACTTAGTAGGACCGACATCCTTCGGTGGGTGGTTTGTTGCGTACTCCTCCCCTTTAGCATCCTTTAACTCCCTGAATTGTTTGTGCAACTAACAGGTTTGTTTGTGCAGCTTACAGGTACGGTTACTCAATCTCCGACCAAATTTTGTGTTCTTTGCCTTTTCTATATCAATAGGGTCTCCTTCTAAATCAAATTGATCCTGCAAAAAATAGATAAGTCATGGATAATTCCTAAAAAAAGAAAAAAAAATTACGATAAATAATTAAGAGATTCTAACTTATTTTAAATGTTAGCCCCAAGGTTATTTAAATTATAATTCAATTGATTTTGATGAATGTTGAATTTGATTTATTCAGTTTAAGTTTTCAAAATGTTATATCAGAGGTTAATCTGATAAGAATGGGACTACAACAGTAATGCCAAGGGACAATAACTACAAAGCTAGAGACCTAGCCAATTGGTTGGTTGAAGATGATTCATAATTTCTTTTTTTCTTTTTGAAACCCCAATGTTATAAACATCCAAATAGACATTCATCATATAAGAACACAGTTACATTGTGGATGGATTCTTCTTTAATATTAAGTGTCAAATGCAGTGTTTCTTTATTACCTTAACAAGTTTTGTATTGATCAGACCAAACAAATTCTTTCATATGAAACTGTAATAACATCAGCCCATAGCAGTAAATCACAAGCATTCCACATGAGGATGAAAGAAGAAAGAAAAAAAACCCATAAATCTAGTGATAACAAAAATATTTCAAGGATGGAGGAGAAAAGGAGAGATCTTTGTGAAAAATACCAGCTCCTTTAGCTTCAGCTCCTGGAATGAGAATGAGAGGCACCATCAAAGGCCTGGCCACCCCAACATATGAAAAAAGCTCAGTCACATTCAAATCCTCAAAACTATCGGCCCATCTGCTCAGAACAAACTGAACAACAACAAAAGCCCACAAAAACTTCATGGCTCTCTCTCTCTCTCTCTCTCTCTCTCTCTCTCTCTCTCTCTCTCTCTCTGTTCCTGACTGGTTTCAACCTTCCAGGCTTCAGGTACCAACAAGAGCAATGGGAAAAGCAGAATCATACAACCCAGATGAGCAAAATGAGGATGACCCAAAACAAATCCAGGACCGGGAACGGGAACGGGTATCAAGCTAAAAGATCTTGGTTTAGAGAAAAAAAATGAGATTTTTATTCCTCATGTATAAAACAGAAAATGACTATTTATAGTACTATGCCTAGATGATTTATGAATGGATACTAGCTGGGTACTTTTGCAGCTCATAAGAAAGAGAAGCCAAAAATACATATAAATTGGAAGGAAGGGAAGACCGTTGTCGTTTGCTGAGATTTTTTCTGTTATTTTCTTTTTGAACACACTTGGACGGTTTTCGATCCATGCTGCAAGATGTAAACATAAAATTCAGTCACATCATATTTGAAGCCTCAGTAATTCAGATCATCAATATCATCATTGATAGCAAGAACATAGGAAGAAAGTCCATAAAGATAAGATGTGGAGATGTGCTATTATACAATACAATGTATATGCAATGCATACTTCAGGCGAAGTTGCTATAAACCAATTGGGGGAGCTCAACTTTGAAATTCATGTCACTTATTGATCTGTTTTTATACCCTGACCTAAAGAGTGGTCCACGTTGTATATTGTCAATTTGAAGAGATGTAAAGTGCTAAAGAAGAATTTCTTATAGCAATAAAATAATAGTGCAGGACGATGACCTTTAGTGGTTTGGATTTGTAAGGTGGGTTCTAACAATGTTAAATAATGAGCCACTTCATTATTTGACTTTATCAACAGTACAACATGAGCCTGTATTTGTGTGTGTGATGAGTAAAGATACAGAAAAACCATGGCCACATCAATGCATTCAGCATGAGAAACAATGAAACAGTGTGCCACAAGAAAACCCATGGCCACTTCCTCATATTGTTGATTCTGAACCAGTGGGAAAACAGTACACTTGATGGGTGCCACAAGAGGGAGTAAACTAAACACATTTAATTGTTCATCCCCACCTTTGCTAGGCCTCATGTAGAAAGAATGCTCAAATAGACAGTAGATTATCCGTCCAATACCAAAAGATGGTTCGATCACTGATGGAGTAAAAACCCTCTAGTGTTCCTTCTCTTTCTCTTTAGACATTGATACCATGTTTTTTGTGATTTCAATGCAAACATTGAACTCCACCTCCCCATTAGATTCTAGAGCGCCTTTCATTTCCATAGCTTCAGTTTCACTCATAGCCTTCCAAAATAAGAACTCGTTTTGTAAGTGAGCTGGAAATATCTGATGGAATTTTTACTACTAGTTCTGCAAGGATAAATAATCATAATTTACCTCCAAAGCTTCAACAACCATCTTTTGGCTCCCCTTGAAGGCAAAACCCAACTCCTTTTTTACTGGAGCTATGATCAGTTTCTGAAAAAATTAACACTGCACGAATCATCTGTGAAATTGCACTCAATGGAAGTATAGAACCATCAATAAAATTGTTATAGCTCTGATGTCTGTAGACATGCATGCAGATGCTGCCCATCCACACACTGATAAATGTGCTAGTATGACATAGTTGGAAGGTGATCATTATTGCAATCATAAGGTAGCAGGTTCAACTTGTGCCACCATTAAAAAATAAATAAAAAAATTAAAAATAAATTGATTGGTTCATCAGATTGATGTATTCGTTTGCTAATTATTAATCATAGTTTTGCTACTTATATTGCTTGTAGAAGCATGTCTTAGCTGAGATTAAAAATAATTACCTCTGGATTGTCTATATCCAAGCAACCATATGTATGCATTATGTACTTGATTACTTGTATGAATGCAAAATAAGATGTATGTGTACTTGGATGCCTTGGTCTCCATGTATGAATATTTTTTCAATTACACTTAAAAGAGATAAGTTGCATATGGAAAGGATGAAAACCATAATTACCTCCAGCCCATCTTCATTTTTGACACTCCTCTGCAGCTAATATTATGAAGTGATTCGTTTTTATTAATAATAAAGAATTGAAAACAGGGTAAACTGGCTAAATTGGAACTAGTTTGTGCATCTATTAAGTTTCCTGCCTCATGCTATTCATAGCTATTCAAGCTATCACTATGTGATTCAAAGGCAACCTACTAATAATATAGTCTCCATCTAGATATAGAATCAACAGCCCACAAATCAAAATTCAAAATCTTACCAGAAGTGGAATTGGATTTCCTAACCTGCATTGATACACTGTATGCTGTTCATCGATTAGAAGGGTCAAACAAAACCCAAACCTGCATTGTGTAGTTTGAAATTACCCACATCCAAATAAGAAAGAAGCATGCAAAAGCCCAACTAGAGTGAGAGAATGAGAAAATCCAGCCTAATAGAGCCTACCACACTATGGAGGTGATCAATTTCTCAAAACCTTTACCCAACACAACAACTCAGCACAATCATGTCTGGTCCAAATATATCAATACAAATAGATGTTAATAGAATGATAAGTAACAGTTGCTCCTATTCTTTGCCATGACCAAGTACTGCAAAGCAGATTTCCAATCTAAAAGAAATTCTTAGGATGGAATACAATTTTTGAGACTGGAAACTCTTACGCCCACATGAGCTTAATAGGGATGCATTTAATAAGATCCATATTTAGATAAAAGAAGATGAATTCATAAGCCAGAATCACCAGCAGAAAGGATAAAAGTGAGGTGAACTAATATGCTTTGGAACATCAATCAACTTCAACTTTTGCAACTACCATGTCATTCACGGTTGGAGTGTATGGAAAATGAAAATGCAACCAATCGATTAACATAAAGTTGAGAGCTGACCTTTGGATTAAAAATAAGTATATATTGCCAAAGTCAAGGGCTTAATTTACAAAATAATGAGGAGCAGCTCCAACCCACTTACACTCAAATCATAAGAGACACAAGCAAGGTAGAGCTGTACCTTCCAAAAATGATGCCCATGGGCTGGGCCAGCCATAAAACCCAAAAGATGTACACAAAAGCAACCCAAAAGAAGTAGAAACCAATATCCACTCCAATTCATAGACTTCTAAAATTAAATGACCATCATGGCTACTGTGCTTTTAATAAATAACAGTTACATAAAAAACACATATAAAAACTGTCACCTGTGACACACAAAAACTTGACAGTATGCATAAAAGGTCTACTAATCTTCCACTTTGTCTGAAATCGTGTTTTTCCCATTCAAAGCCAATATATTAGCGATTTTTACAAAGCCAACAAATGCCTAGAACCTGCAAAAATAAATGATTGCACAACAAAACCAAAAACCCTAGGCATTAAAGAATGAAGAAGAAGACTAAAGAAAGAATCAGAGAATGAAAGCGGACCTTTGTGCGACTCTGAGACCGTAGTGAAGTCGGACTGCCCCCACATTGAGCATGCAGAAACACATATAAACACTTCTCATCATAAAAACCAGAAAGGAAACTGTGCAAATAATAGCCAAGTCCATATCTTCACATATGATTAAATATTTAATCACATCAAAATCATGGGTTGAAAATGACACACAAAAATCACATTAAAAACATAAAAAAAAAAATTTCTTTTGATCATTCAATAAGGTAAGATTCATCATATATCATTCAAGTGTGTTCAATTCAATACAAAAAGGAAGAAGTGATGCCTTTTCTATTACATGTACCAGCCAGCAACCAACTTTTAATTCTTTCTCAGTCATGGCAACATAAAGAAAAGTGATATCCAATGGGTGCGCTATGATCCTAACATCAAATTTAGCTACAACAGCATAATAAAAAAAATAATGTATGGAAACGGAGAAATCCTTAGTAAAGCAACTTGATTCATTTTATTGATAGAAGAGTGACGATAACTGGAGCCAGGACAAGGTAATAACTAGAACCAGCATGAGGTACTAACATGTATTCTACGATGAAAAAGAGAACCAATGAAATATGGCAGTGACATGCCCAAACTTGTTACCATCACCATCACCCTCCCTCATTTTGCCCTGTTCTCTACAATAAGGACCACAAGAAGCTGATGTCACCAATCTCAGTTAAAAAATGCAAAGTCAAAAGTTAAGGCAATGGAAAGGAAGAGAAATCATTGACAGTCACTGAAACAAAGTTAATGGGTTAGTTTCTTTATTAAAATATCATAAGGCTTGATTAAGATACTCCTTAAAATAATGTTGTCTTACTTGGTTTGGAGTTGCAACGGGTTTCCAAGCTTCCTCATTCCTCTCCTGAATGGCAATGGCCTCAAGACCCAAGTTCTCAAGCAGACAAGATTCACACATGGATCTTTCACATACATGTGCTTCTCTACCTTTGGTAGGTAAGTTGCATGAGAAAGAAGCCCAAATACAAGTTCTTGGGAATTGCTTATTTCATTAACTACAAGTTCTTCACCGACATTCAAGGCTTCGACTAGTGACTACTAACTAGAATGCTTTTCAATATCAAGGCTAACGCATCTCACGTTAAAGCAAATCATCCCTTAGAACCAGAGCTAAAGGCTTAAATCTATTTAACATTATAATAGAGGGGAACTCTTCCATTATATTTGAAGCGCTCCAAAGACAGCAAGAGTGTGCCATGGAATATAATGTACTTTACGGAAACAAATGATAAGATTTTCAAGTGCATCCCTCATTGGAAAGTCTTATTCTGCCTAAGAGAAGCAAATAGACACCTTTCTGATTCACTCGCCTAATTAAAATAGCTTTCTTTGTGTTTCTTTCATCAAAGCATTCTAGAAATATAATTGTCTTTATGTGCAGGATATACAGACACTCAATGAAGAATCAATTGAAGAGAGAGGAAGACTAAACAGACCAGAGAAGAAACAGAGAGATCTGGAAAATGTATTTCTGATTTCATAACCTTTACAGATACATGAGAATTGTATTTATACATTTTCTGCTGTTTGTTATATTGACACATAATAGAATCTTAAACTACCTGGAGACAGTTACAGTTGACTGTCATGACATCTTCAGTTAAAAGTTTACACAAGGTCCTCCGAGTAGCAGAGATTGTTAAAACTAGCCATTGCTGATGATTTGTACTGTCATGAACTGCTTCCATGAATTGTAAATCAGTTTATGTTTCATGACAACAAAAATTTCTAAAAGTTGCCAAATCATCTGAAAAAAAAATCTGCAAAAAGGCAACGAAGACCATATTAATCAATACACCGAAAGGCAAGAAAGAGAGAAAGATCTACCCAAATGTCCAGAAGCTATGTTGTTTTGCAGATTCACATGGTATGTTCTTTTGCACTAGAACTCAAATTTCAGGTCTCAAACTAATGGGATCTCAGAATCACACATTCACTTCATTCAATGAAGAAAAACCCACATCCATTATCTCACCCAATCCCATACCTTGGAAAACAGGGAGATAAAGATAGAGCATGAGAGAGACAGAGAGTCTGAGAGAGGGGGGATAATTGGACAATTGCATTCATGAAAAAAAAAAAAAAACAAGAAGAAGTGCACAGATAGAGATCTGTTCATTACAGGGAACCATGTGTGCCCTACTTTTATAGCATTTGTAGGAGGGAGACCAGTAGCAAATTGTTATGGTTGAATATCCTAACCAAGATAATCCTCCCAACAGATTCTAGTCTAAAAGTTCAATAGATCCAGCATCTTCAAACCCACATACTCGAATCAATCAAAACAAGAAAGAGAAGGGGAAAAAATTGGAGAGAGATGAGAAAAGGAGGCTCTTGTCATTACAGAAAACCCCAGATTTCAATCGATTAACATAAGAAGAAAAAGGGTAAAAAATGGAGAGAGATGAAAAGCGGAACGTCAGGTGAAACAACTTTACCTTCCAGATGGAAAAAAAAATAACGTCTAAATAACATGTTCTCAAACACCAAAACCAAAACCAAAACCCAGATCACAAATTACTAACCCCATAACAGAGAAAATAGGAGGAGAAAAAATGTAGAAAGGAGGAAAACACACAAACCTGCAAATTAGAGATGATGGAAGGCCGAGTTTGGGGTTTGGCCGTCAAAGAAGAAGAGAAAGAGAGAGAAAGGAAGAAAGGGAGAGGGAGAGGGACCTGTTTGAATTTTGGGGATGGCAGGGGAGAGAGTGAGATGAAGGTGATGCCGGTGCGAGGAAGATGGAGAAAGCGATGAAGATAGCGAGTGATTACTGCTGCCGCTGTGAGGAAGATGGAGAAAGCGATGAAGATAATGAGTGATCGCAGCTGCCATCGCCACTTAGCTTCGAGATCATCTTCTTCTGAAAGAGAGAGAAAGAGAAAGAAAAAGAGAAAGAGAAAAGGGAGAAAGATGGAGGACGACGAGCATGAGGTTATGGAGGAGAGATTCCAGACGAAGCAGAGATGGATGGGGGAAATGGATGCTATGTCTGTTGCAGACGACGATGCTCTCAAGGTTTCTCTTTCTTTTTCTCTACTTCTTTCTTTCTAGAGCCCAAAATCCTAATTGCTTTGCCTTTTTTTTCTCTTTGGAACAGCTGCAGGAACTCAGTGAGATAAAGATGGGAGATAGAGCGAGAGAGGGATGGGGATGGGGATGGCGTGCGTAAGGAGACGAGGGCCAGAGAGGGATGAGTGGGGGCGATTAGGGCGAGGAAGAGAGGGCTATTAGAGCGATCGAGGGATTTTTTTTTTAGTCATGCTACATGGACTAACTCATGGACAGAATCAATCATGGGATTAGTGCATGGACTACCTTCATGAGTTAGTTCATGTAGATTTTTTATTTTTTTTAGCGCGCACTTGAAATATATATTTTAGCGGTAGTCACTTATGGCCGCCGCTAAAAATAATTTTTAGCGTCGGCCAACTCTTTATGGACGCTACAAACTCATTTTACCCTCGAAAGTATTGGCCGCCACTATATATTCGACGGATGGACGCTACAAACTCATTTTACCCTCGAAAGTATTGGCCGCCGCTATATATTCGACGGTAAAAAATAAAAAATCTCGCGCGAAACAAGGGCGCCATTGGATAAATAGTTTTACCCACGGTCACAATAGCGGCCGCCGTTAAAAGTAAAATTGAGTTAGAAGGGGGGCAAACTTGGCCGCCGGTATAAGTGTCTTATAGCGTCGCATTTCAACGGCCGCCGCTATAAGTTCGATGCTAAAAATGTATTTTCTTGTAGTGCGTGTAGGCTACAAATAAATATTTATCTAATATTTTAAATTAATATTGGTTTTCGAAAAGGCCAAACACCCTCATAGCAAATTTTCTTTTTTTGTGCCATGCCATTCCAAGAAGTTTGCCCAAGCATGAAATTAATATTGGTAACAATCTCTAATTTTTTAAAAATGAAGTTAATGTAAGAATGACATTTGCCGACATTTTTTTGTAAAACGTCGATAAAAGGCAGCCTTTTGCCAACATTGTTTTTAAAAACATCGGTAAAAGTCTAATTTTTACAGACGAAATTATATACGTCGGTAAAGAATTATCTTTACCGACAAATTTGTAAAAACGTCGCTAAAAAACACCGCTAAAGTGCAACTTGTTGTAGTGCTTCTTGGATAACAGCTTCAATGCTGGCATGCACGAAGGGCTTAAGTGTGAGACATAAGAGAGGGGCTTTAGTGCGAAATAGAAGAAATGGTTGATAGAGTGTCTTCTTGAGTCACAACATCAATACTTGTAAGAGAGGAATAGGCTCAAGTGAGAAAGAGAAATGAGGGTTTGTAGACAGTGTCTTCTTGGGTCATGACTTCAATACCTGTGAGAGAGGAATGGCTCAAGTGCGAGAGAGAAATGAGGTTTGTAGAGATTGTCTTCTTGGGTTATGACTTCAGTATCCGTGTACTTGAAAATGAGTGATAAAGGTCAGAGTGTGTCTCTTGGGGGCACGGTTTCAATGCTCCGAAATACAAAACCACGGTATTTTAATAAAGAGAAATAATTAGTGATAAAATATTTTTGTCTCCTTAAATACAAGAACAGAGAATTTATTATTGGTAACGAAATATTTTTGTCTTCTACAAATTAACCTTATGAGTCAAAATATATATTCGTCGCGCAATCAATCACAATTAGCATTACGCAGTAGAATATATTAGTGATGAAATATTCTCATCTCCCACAACTTATTCTTCCGAGTCAAAAATATATTTGTTGCTCATTTAACAGGAAGATGAAATGGCATGATGGAGTGTTTATTGGTGACGAAATATTTTCGTCTTCCATAACTTATCCTTATTGGTGATGAATTACGTTCGTCGCAAAAAAAAATTATATTTTGTGACAAAAATGTTCGTCTCCAATGAGCTAAAATAATTCACCACACAACTTATTCTTCCGAGACAAAAATATATTTGTTGCCCATTTAACAGGAAGATGAAACGGCATGATGGAGTGTTTATTGGTGATGAAATATTTTCGTCTTCCATAACTTATCATTTTTGGTGATGAATTACCTTCGTCGCAAAAATAAATTATATTTTGTGACAAAAATGTTCGTCTCCAATGAACTCAAATAATTCGCCCCACAACTTATTCTTCCGAGAGAAAAATATATTTGTCGCCCATTTAACAGGAAGATGAACGGCATGATTGAGTGTTTATTGGTGACGAAATATTTTCGTCTTCCATAACCTATCCTTATTAGTGACGAATTACGTTTGTCGTAAAAACAAATTATATTTTGTGACAAAAATGTTCGTCTCCAATTAGCTAAAATAATTCGCGCCAACACAAATGAAATTGGCGCCTTATTTTGGTGACGAAATATTTTTGTCTTCCATAGCTTATCCTTATTAGCGACGAATTACGTTCGTCGTAAAAACAAATTATATTTTGTGACAAAAATGTTCGTCTCCAATGAACTAAAATAATTCGCGCCAACGCAAATGAAATTGGCGCCTTATTTTGGTGACGAAATATGTTCGTCTTCCATAACTTATCCTTAGTGGTGACAAATTACGTTCGTCACAAAAAAAAAAATTATATTTTGTGACAAAAATGTTCGTCTCCAATGAGCTAAAATAATTGGCGCCAACGCAAATGAAGTTGGCGCCTTATTTTTGCAGACAAAATTTTGTTTTCGTCTCCTATTCTCTTGAAAAAAATTAAAATAAACGACAAAATTTAAATTTCGTCCTCTTTGGGTGTTCTTTTAAGATAAAAAAAAATTTCGTCATCAAATTTCGTCACAACAGCCTAGATTTCTTGTAGTGGATAGGAAAGGATCAAGGTTTCTCAATTTTGAATCCAAAATGAAAAATCTGATTTTTTTTTTGTTTTTTTGTTTTTTTTTCTAATGAACTGATCGAAGAGAAACGATGGCCCAAAACCTTAGTCGAACAGGCTTAATATTTCTGCAAGCACGATGAACAATAGGAAAGGATCATGGTTTCTCAATTTTGAATCTAAAATGAAAATTTTGATTTTTTTTTGTTGAAAAGAGAAAGAGTGGAAATAAATTCAAAGACTTAGAAATTTCCAAAAAATCTCATCTCAGTTTTTTTTTAGATGCGGAATCCAACATAGGCCACCAATTAGAAAGTAGCCAAGGAATCAAGAAAAGAAGTATAAGCATAGAGCAATAGATATGATATGCAAATATTTCATTTCTAGCATCGAGTTCTCAAATGAACGAGTCCCACCGGGTGTGACAGCTTGATGGACCAGCGCATTTTGCTCGGTTCTACTGAGGTCGGCGGACGTAGGAGTTCGTTTGGGTCCGACCCTTTCGTAACCGGGGGGTAGAGGCGTGCATCAACATTTCTTTTGTGTGGGTGTGCCAGATTTTCTATTTTACTTGGAATTGCAAGTGGTGATTCGGAGATCAACCTTCGCAAGTAAAAAGGAAATCAACTTCTTTCAAGTTTTCCATTGCACATATATTTAAGAAAAGAGACATTTTCTTGATTTGTCGTGAAAGGCGATTTTTTGGCATTTATAGCCGATTTTGGCATTTATAGCCGATTTTGGCGTTTATAGCCGATTTACAATCCTTATCAATAATGAAAGACAAGAGTTGTGATTTTTGTCGCTTTTGAAAAAAATACAAACTATAATGAAAAGCAAGAAAATGAGGATCTAACTTCTCAGGAGATTGTGGGGGACCCGTTCAGATCATGGTTTAAAATCTCAGTATCGGTCGCGGTATCAGCCGGGCCGAAAAACGATATCGTCGCGGATATCATCGCGGATATCGGTCCGTCGCGGTCGTCGCGGTGTGAATTTTTTTTTAATCCAAAAAAATTCGCAAAAATATCCAAAAAATCCAGAATATTAGAAAATACTTGAAAACAATATTTTTTTTCATTAGTAACAACATTAAATCAAAATCTCGGTCACCTTAAGTTATGAGTCATGTCTGTGTCGCTGTTCGCTTTCTTCTCTAGTATTTCATATAATGCAACCATTATTGATGCTCATGATCAATTTATTAGTGTAAAATATAAGAACATAAAGATAAGTAGATAACAAACATATCAATCATCATTTAATACTAACTCAATCATCAAATTAGTTGTGAAATTCATTACCATGAAGATAACATATTAAAATCTGAAACATGATAGTGAGATAGATAGAGCATATAAAAGTCGTTGGGGATCATGTGGTGGTGGGGGAAGCCTCCCTTGCTCAATTAATATCTGTTCGATAGACATTATCGGTGTTGGTGAAGGGGGTACCCAATTAGGAAAATATGAATAATTCATATGATGTTCATACATGGCACCTTGTTGGACAACATAACCCCCATGATGACCATGAGTACCTTCCCCCACTCCATGAATCATTAAAAGAACATATTTGTGATGAAATTTCAAAAAAAAAAAGATATATTTTTATTGTAATATTAAAAATTTTAAAAATTAAAAAATTAAAAAAATATACAAAATCATGTGTATGAGTAGATCTAGCATGAAAGTATATAGATCTAACTTAGTTCTAAGTGAAGAACATAACACAAGTGACATTCTCATGATTTTAATGCTTCATTTAAAAAAAACACATAAATACATAATAAATCCGAAAATAAAAAAATTGAAAAAAAATTCAAAATCATGTGTATGAGTAGTAGATCTAGCATGAAAGTATATAGATCTAACTTAGTTTTAAGTGAACAATACAACATAAATGACATTCTCATTATTTCCATGCTTCATCTAAAAAAAAAAACACATAAATACATAATAAAATGCTTTAAGATGATTTTCTCTTACTTAAATAATTTTTTCTTGAAGAAAATATGCAAGAGGGACGTGTGAATGTGTGCCTGCTGCTCTAAGGTATTTGGATATGAGAGGAGAGGGGAAGAAGATGAAAAATATGAAAAAAATTAGGGTTAGTGTTTTTTTAAGGGATATCGGCCGATATTTTGAGAATATCGGCCGATATCTCGTTACGGCCGAGACGAAGTTCATCTCGGCCGATATATACCGATATTTTGGGGATATTTTGCCGATATTTTCGAAAACGATATCTCAGCCCGATATCGTACCGGTTTCGACCGATACCGGTTCGTACCGGCCGATATGAACCGGTATTGGCTGGTTTTTTAATCCATGGTTCAGATTGACAGTGCAAGCCATATGTGGACTTCGCCATCATCCATGTAGATAAGAATATAGGATGCTATTGATTCGGTTGGCTTGGCTATAACCTCAGGTTTTTAGAGGATAAAGACCAAAATGAGGTCCTATGTCTAATAAAAAACCAAGAAGACGGGCTGAAAAGCCACGTCTAAACCATTGGAGGCAGAAGGAGAAGGCAAGGACTTGGGGGGTACCCCCCCAAGGGACTTTTGTCACCTCGTAGCGGTGGTCGGTATAGAACTTCCGCAGAGTTTTTTATTTCTTTCTCTGGATTTCTGTGCTTTTTTCTGATCTGGGATCTGTCTTATTTTTCCGATCTGGATTCCTTTGCAGTGCTCTCCTATTTATAGGCTCTTGGTAACTATTTAGGAGAGTTTATGGGCTTTTATTGTCATTAAGCCGCATAATGGGAGGAGTTACAGGATTTAATTCATTTATTTTGTAACTCTTTTTTCTTGGCTTCTGATTGGCCGGAGGAGATTGAGGGCCTGTAATCGCCATGATGGGAGGAGTTTCATGGTTTAAATGTCATTAATCTCTTGACTTGTAACTCCTGGATGCTTGCTTCTGATTGGGCCGTCCAAGAAAATGGATTAATGACTGTAATAATGCTAGTCAATTAATCGCATTAAGTGGTCGCCGAACAGTTGAAGAGTCGCGGGTCGTGCCGCGTCTTTTGGGATTCTTCTGGCAATGATCATCGATGAATCTTCATGTAGATCGACATCGGATGACCATGTAACTTCAGGTATTGGTTGCCAACAGCGGGTCGGTGCCATCTGTCTTGTCGATTTCTTGATCGGTCGGGTAGAAAGCACACTTTTTTTTGGTTGACCGGTTGGCGATCAATGTTGATTTCGATACTCTTGATGATTGACCCGTGATTTTGACGGATGTTAGAGGATTTGGTGTCTCAAAAGTTTGAAATTTGAAAAATACCAGATGTTAGATGCTTCGAATCACGAAAAAATGACAAAAAACGGGGTTTCCGGGGCCCTCCCGGCGATCCCGGGCTCCAGGGTCGCCGGCGACCCTAAGGGGTTTTCCCCCCTTTTGTCCCGTTTTGTGTCCGTTTTTGCTGTTTTTTTATTCTTTTTTCTTCTGTATTTTTCCTTGACATTTTTGTTCATTTATTGGCCTGATTTCCCTGTAGAAAACCTGATGAGAATCCTTGCATTTTGTTTTGCAAAGTTTCCAATTTTCTAAGAAAGCCGCAGACTTTGTCGCGTAAAGCTGCCGATTTTCTGTTAGAAGCTGAAACTGGGCCAAACGATGTCGGAATGACTTAAAATTTGGGGTGAAGACTGCTGAGCAATAAATAAGACCAACCATAGGCTTTTGTTTGATTTTTGAAGCCGTTTGGGTCCTATCACCAGTAGACTTGTTTTTGTCGCGATGAAGATGTCGCGGCTTGATGTGCGGTCAACCGATGTCCGATTGACTTGAAATTTGACAGGGAATCTATTGGAGTCATTTTAAGATGATCCACAGGATCTGTCTTAGAAACCATGGTCCCGGGGAGTTTCGTTGCCGAGAGGCTTGATTTGACTTCCGAGCGTCAAAGTATGGTCAAATGTTGTCGAAATGACCTGAAACTTGACATGTAGCCCTTTGTAAGAATTTTGAAGCCGTCCATGTGCTTTATCTGATGAGTGATGGCCTTGGAGGTTCTCACCGCCGAGAGGCTTGATTTAGCTGTTCGAGGGTTGATGTAGGGTCAAACGTTGTCGGTTTGATTGGGAACTTGACGGGGAGCCTTTTGGATGTATTTTGAGACCATCCATCGGCTCTGATCGAAGATTTGGTGCCTCCGATGCTTTCGCCGCCGGGAGCTCCTTTTCAGCTACCGGAGAAGCGAAGTTAGGCCAAATGATTTTGAAATGGCCCAAAACTTCTTGTGTACTCCTCTTTTGGCCGTCTTGAAGGATCTTGCAGTTTTTATTTGATTCTGACAAGATTTGATATTTTGGAAGTAGCATTGCCTATTTATTGCAGGTTGCGACTTCATGCAGTTTTCTGGATCTTGAAGAAGCAAAGTGACATTTTTGGTGTCAACAGTTTCATGAAACCAAGAGATTTCTATCAAAGAATTTTGAGATGAAAGATCTTGATGACGCCTCCTTTGGATAAGGGATCCTGATACAACGTGATCGTTCTTGGGGTATTCTTAGATTATCACAAAGAAGTTATATCGATACAGTACTCAAAAGGTTTAGCATGCAAGACTGCAAACCAGGCGACACCCCGTCTCTAAGGGCGACAAGTTCAGTCTCAATCAGTGCCCTAAAACTAAGCTTGAAATTAAGGAAACGCAAACGATTCCCTATGCATCCGTTGTAGGGAGTCTAATGTATGCTACGGTGTGTACACGTTCGGATATTGCGTACATTGTTGGTATGTTAGGTAGATATTTAAGTAAACCTGGGATGGATCATTGGAAAGCAACCAAGCGGGTTATGAGGTATTTACAGAGAACAAAAGATCACATGCTCACATATAGGAGATCGGATCAGTTGGAGATCATAGGGTATTTTGACTCTGATTATGCTGGATGCCAAGACAGTATGAAATCCACATCAGGCTACCTATATCTGATCGGACCCAAGTGTAGGATGCGATTGTAGTAATAAAACTGGTGAGACTAGGTCGATCCACAGGGAGCTTTTAAAAATAAGGCTTTTCAACTTTTTCACCTGCCCTAAGTAAAATCTAATTTTAGCCTAAATTTGAGAAAAGAACATTCATCATTCCTACTTCAAATTAAAATTAAATACATTTCAAAAAAAAATTCCTAAATCTAAAATGAATCACAAGTTGCTACAAAAGAATACACAAATTAGAAACAAGCCAAAAATAAAACTTACCAAAAATAATACTAAGAAGCTAAATTAGAAACAAAATAATCCTAAGTTAGAAACCAAATTAATCAAAACATGCTCAACAAAGATTGGTAACAAATCAAATCAATCAAGAAAAGAAAACAACCTACTTTCTAAAATTAGCATGAAAACATTACTAAATTAGTTTTCTAAATTAGAAACTAGGTTGGGCAATTAGGGTTAGTATATTTTCTAAGTTAGTAAACTGAATTAATCAAGTCCCTAAAGTTAAGGACTTTCCAAATAAATAAAGATTTTCAAATCATAACAATTTTAGAAAGCATTAAGTCAATCATACCTTACATTAGAATTTTCAAATATTAAGAAGCTTCCTAAGTTAAAATGTTCAATTAAAAAAAATCAGAAAGATCTTTTATTTATGAAAATTATCTAAATAATAAAAAAACACAAAATTAGAAACTAATCCTAAAGTTAGAAAGTTAGTAATGCAATGTATGCCATGAGATGTTAGAAAATTCTAAGGCTAGAAAACTAGTATGCAGGGCTGTTTTTATGCATGATTTTTTCCTAATCTAATGCAACCTAAAACTGAGTTTAATGACGGATTTTGAACTACAATGATGCATGAATCAAATAAAAAATAACGGAAGTGGAAAACGATTTAAAACGAATGAGATATGAGTGCATGAACATGACCTAAAAAAAAACTCTGTGCAGGAATTCTGCACACAGGTGGGTCCGACCAGCCATGTTATAGCCAATGGTTCACCAACTTTTCAAATTTATTTTTGCATGAAATTCTGGAGTTTGAAAGTACACTGATCAAACTTTAATTTCCCCAAGTTTCATCGAAAAATAATGTGTTTGGTCAGGTTTTTAATTGCAAACTTTTTCACATAAAATCTGTCATGAAATTCCTGCAACAATGTGTTGAATTGTGCACTTTATGTTGGGATCCGAATTTTCAAAAGTTATTTGGCCGAAATTATTGACTCAAATCTCTGATTTTTCTTGCTTATTCAATTTAAAACTCTAATTCCAGCAACTTAAATATATCTAAACTCCACCAATATGAAAATGCATGCAATGCTTACTAGTTCCAACCATAAACTATGCATAAAAAAAATTCACATAAACAAATAAGAAGCATAAGAAGAAAAGAAAGCAAAAAGTACTTGAATTTAAATGTGTAGTGCAAAAAAAATAAATGTGTGGAATTAACAATAATTTAAATGTGTGGGAATTGCAATAAAAATAAATATGTGGGAATTGCAATAAAAATAAATGTGTGATAAGTGTGATCTTTTTTTTATTCTCAAATCGAGTTCATAATTACTTATTCCATGCCCTTAGGATCTTGGGTTGTCAATCCAAGAACAACAACAAAGGAACCACTATTCAAGCATTAATCACATAAGAAAAAGAATAAAAAAAATTACACTTTTACTAATATGCAATATTTTTACATAAAAGATGGAGAATTAAAATTTTAAAAATAATTACATATTAGGATGAAAGGAACCTCTCTAGTTGAAGCATCAAGTTGGGACAAGCCTTCTTGAAAAGAGATGGGCTATGGTAGAGAAAGGAGATGGGTAGAATGATGGAGGAATTACACTAGTGAGGGGGGCTTTTTCCTTCATGAAAGGAGTGGACGTCCAAGGGCCTCTTTAAATAGGGTATGGGCTGCCCTATTCTTTCTCCCTAGTCCCTTCTTTGTTGCAAGAATCTTCTTCACTTAGTAAGTGTTCTCATTTCTTTTCTCCATTCTATCTTCATGCAAATGTCATATTTCCTTCTTTAGCAAATCTTCCTTAGACTTGACATTTATAAGAGATACATGAGGTGGCAAGCTCTAAGTTGGAATCAAGAGAAAATTGAATGCCCAATATGTGTAGATTCTTTCCACTTTTATCTCTTTGGAAATCTTCTTTCTTGATTTGGCCCTTCATGGATTTTCTTTGATTATCTTGAATTATCCTCAAAATTAACTTGAGATTTTGTGCAAAGAAAGTGGACCCCCCTCTTGGACGCCCCATATGTGTGACCTACACATGAGCATGTGTGGGACCCTTTTTTTTCTCATTTCCTGCAAGCCAAAAAAATAGAAAAATAAATTTCAAGTGAAAAGACAAATTTACTGTTAATTCACAATTGCATGACTGCGGGCCCATCTCTCATGAAATGATGAATGAATGCACTTGATAATTAATTAATTTCATGAGAAAAACACGTTTGAAAAAAATCTTTCCAAAAATAAAATTAAAAATGGCAGGTTTCATGATTTGATGCAAAAATGATGGTTTTTGAGCAAATTATGCGTGAATGTACTACAATGGATAAAAAATGCATAAAATCATGATATGACACAAAATGAGGCTCTCTTGGCTTTATAAGTCCTTAAACTTACTAAAAATAACCATGAAAATGTGCATTTTTAAGGACTTATATATATCTATTAGCTGGTGGAGCTATTTCTTGGAGGAGTGCCAAACAGACACTCGTTACTGATTCCACCATGGTAGCAGAGTTTGTAGCATGCTATGAGGCATCCAACCATGGAATATAGCAGCATAATTTTATCACTGGGCTGCGAGTTCTTGAGGGTATTGAAAGACCACTTAAACTATATTGTGACAATAAGTCAGTAGTGCTATATTCTAACAATAACAGGAGCTCATTTAAGTCAAAACATATTGCCATTAAGTTCCTAGTTGTGAAGGAGTGAATACAGGATGGACAGATATCCATAAAGCACATCGGGACAAACTCTATGATAGCGGATCCGCTTACAAAGGTATTACCACCCAAGGTCTTTCATGAGTACAACGCTCATATGGGTGTTATTTTGTGTGAGGATATAACATTATAGTGGGAGTTTGTATCATTTTATCTTTTATTGCTTTATTTTTTATTTTGAACATACTTATGCATTTATGTATTTGGATATTTTTCTGATCAGAAATAAAGTATTCAGTTCATTTCACTCTGTTACATTGTGTTAAATATTGATCTCACTAAGGAATAAAGTAGGACCAGTTGGATATAGACATGTATAGATCACATTGCATGTACTTTCCATAATACTCATCCATGATTGATCTATATCATTTGGTTATGTTGGTGTATGTGACCATTGATGGATTTAGTCATGTTAAATGTGACAAAAACCGCTTTGATCATATACCGGCATAATCAATGGATGAGATTGTTCGGATATACCCTAAAATTATGATAGCAAAATTTGGAGCTCATACAGTCATATACATTTGTTAAGTAACATATATGGCCCAGTGGGAGATTGTTGGAAAATTCCATCATGTGGGGCCACACATGTAAATATTAAATGTGTTATGCTATCTTTGGTTAAGCCCAAATTGAAGTGATCTAATTATGACTTAAAGTTTTAAGGCTTAAGGGTATAATTGTTATGGGATTAATGTGTAGATACTAGAATGCTATATCTAATTTGATGAGGGGCCAAATTAGAAATAGCAAACCTATGATAATCTCATTATTATAGATTAGGGTTATGGTCCCCAATTCATATGGTAATTTCCTATTCTCTCTGACATCCCATCATTAGAAAGAATCAAGAAGGTTTCTCTGAGCATCCGTATTGGATTGGAAGATCAACAACCTGTGAACAACTTCCTTAATGGATTAAGGTATGTTTCCTCTTTACATCTCTCGATGATTTGACATGGAGGATCTTGGTTGATTAAAGTTTTATAGATCTAGATTATATATTATTTAATAACACCCCTTTGTAGATTCATTAATTAGTCTACACCGTGGCTCGTCTCGATATAAAGAAAGCATCGGCAAGAAAACAACCTCCTTGCTAAGATAATGATAAGACCATGTTGAAAATAGAAGTGACATATTGTATGTTAAGATATATAGCTTGGAAACAATACCGGATTAGGGATTCAAATACTAAAGATGCAATGCTAGGGTCTATTAAAATGTTCAAACATAGCCCAAGCCCTTCATATACCAATCAAAGAAACCATTAGCGTGCAGCTGCACAAACTCTATCATTTCTGTTATCTTTGCGGAGGAAGACAAAAGAGAACTTCCTAGAAATAGAGAAGTACTTGGATTTCTTGGGTTGATTGGGTTTCTTCCAATCTTCATAGCACTGCCTGGGTCGATAGTGACGCAGATATTGACATTCTACCTTGGCAAAATTTAAATGCCAGGGTCAACGTCAACCCTCAACACTAAAAATGAGGGTCGACATCGACCCTCAAAAGAAATGGTAAAAAAAAAAGGATTTTAGACGGGATGGTTGGTTTGGTGTGGATTTGGCAAAAGTGACCTTTTTGGCACAGTAGCCACATAAAGTATTTCTTCCAGAAAAACCGTTTTTAAACAATGACTAATACTCAAGTTTGATGCAGATCCGACGGTGGGAAAAAAAAGACCCATAGAATTTGCTCAAGCATATTTAAAAATTATCTACAGTTAGGATGGAGGAGATTAATGTTCTAAGGAGGATTCTAAGATGCTTTGATTTAGTCTCTGGATTGAAGATTAATATTGCTAAGAGTGTGCTTGTAGGGGTGGGTTGCTCTCAAGAAGAGATTCTCCCTTTTGCCAATCGCCTCTTATGTAAGGTTAGCAAACTTCCCATTCAGTACCTTGGTTTGCCAATTGGGGCGAACACAAGGTCGGAAGCGATCTAGGATCCGGTTGTGGAGAAATTTGAAAGGAAGCTCTCTTCATGGAAAATAAGATTTCTCTCTATGGGAGGAAGGATTACTTTAAGAGTGCTGCTACCTACATACTACATTTTCCTCTCTACCCAATGCAATTAAAAAAATAAATCATTCCTAAACTACCCCTTTTCCTCTCCATCCCTCTTTCTTCCTCTCCCTTCTCCGGCCACTTGCGCCGACCCCGCCCTGCTGCCCTACGCCGACCCCAGCCCAGTCTCCCTCTCTCCCTCCTTCTCTCCCCTTCCCTGCCCTCATCACTCTCCCCTTCCCCACCCCATCCCACTCCCATCTACCCCTTTCTCTCCCTCTCTGATTGAACAGATCTCCTGCGCTGCTGTCGGGAGCGATCTTCGATTTGCACGAGATGGCGAAACGGATGGTGGCGGCGGGCTTCGACAAGGATGGTGGCAGTGGGCTTCGACAAGGATGGTGGCAGTGGGTTTCGACAAGGATGGTGGCGGCGGGCTTCTTGCGATTAGGGTTGCAAAAGCGGAGCATCAAGGAGGTGCAGAAGATGGCGTGGAGGGGAGAGAATGAGGGAGACTGTGCTGGGGAAGGAGAGGGAAAAAGGGAGAAAGAGGGAGAGGGCTGTGGGCGCCGGGCGACGAGCGCAGGGAGTGGGGGAGGGAGGAAGGATGTTCTGGCGGGGGTCGGCGTCGAGCGAGGGGAGCGGGGGAGGGAGGAAGAGAGAGGAAGAGAAAGGGGGAGATGGGGAGAAAGAGAGAGAGAGAGAGAGACCAGGGGGATGAGGATGGCAGGGGCTGCCGGAGCAGGAAAGGGAAATGGATAGGCGGCTCGCCAAAGCAGGTCGCCGGAGAAGGGAGAGGAAGAGAGGGATGGAGAGGAAATAGGGTAGTTTAGGATTTTTGTTTTAAAAATGCAGTGGGTAGAGAGGAAAATGTAGTGTGCAGATAGCTACTCTCTTACTTTAATAAAGGCAACAATGTCCAATTTGTTCGTCTACTTTATGTCCTTGTTCAAGATGTCGGCCTCAGTCAGGGAGAGATTGGAAAGGATTAGAAGAGATTATCTGTGGGATGGGAGTGGGGAGAAGAAAAGATTACATTTAGTGGGATGGAAGGAGGTGGTTCGTCCAAAATGGGAAGGGGGGTTAGGGTTGGGAAATTTGGAGTTGAAGAATTGGGCTTTAGTAGCTAATTGATGGTGGAGGTTTGGAGAGAAAAATGATGCTTTATGGAGAAGGGTCATTTTATCCAAATATGGTGAGGAGGAAGGGGGGTGGGTTTCTAAAAGGGTTTCGAGATCTCGGGTCTCAGGGGTGTGGGGAAATGTGTTAAAAGTGGGGGAGGGGGGGAGGGGGGGATGAGTCTACTGAAAGAGGGGCAGTGATAAAAAAGGTGTGGTTTTCAAGGTGGGGGTGGGTAGTAGAGTTAGTTTTTGGATTAATGAGTGGGTGGGGGTGGGTGTGGTGTTTCCTAGGTTGTTTAATTTAGCATCTAACAAGTTGTCCAAGGTGAGTGATTGCTATGTTGAGATAGAGAGTGGGGGGGGGGGGGGGGGGTATTTTGGTCAGTGTCTTTTAGAAGGTCCATGCGTCTCTCTGAGGAGTCAGATTATGTGTCATTATTGAATATTTTTTCTAATGTTTTTTTATGTAGGGAGGAAGCTGGTGAACGCATTTGGACTCCTAATCCTTCCGGAAATTTCTCTACTAAGTCTTTCTACAATATGCTTGAGGGTGGATCCTCTAATAGATCCCTTTGCTCACTTGTGTGGTCAGGATTGGCACCGCCTCAGGTAGAGACTCTTTCTTGGTTGGTGGCTAAAGGAAAGGTGTCTACGGCAGATAACCTTAGAAGGATAGGCTTGTCTTCACAAGAGATTTCAGATGTGTGCCCTTTATATGAGAATGGGTTGGAGACAGTGGATCATTACCTGTTCTTGCACTATGAAGTTTCATCATCTTTGTGGAGAGAGTTTGGTCAAAGATGCGGATTATCTTGGTGTTTGCTAGGCTCTATGATCAGTATGTTTGAAGCTTGGAGATTTTGCCCTTTTTCAGTATGTGGGGCGGTACTGTGGAGATTTATTCATTTCGCTATAGTGTGGTCCATTTGGAAAGAAAGGAATGATAAGATTTTCAGGGGAGCGAAGATGGTCTACAGCAATCTTGTTTCAATTATTACTTAGAGAATAGCAAAGGAGGGAGGAGTTTACTTATTTCAATTCTGATGATTTTCTTGATAATTGGGAGGCTTGTATGCTTTGTTCAGTGTCTCGAATCATTAAGGTTGAAGTTTGGTGTCCTCCCCCAAGCGGCTTTTTGAAGTTTAGTGTGGATGGGGTGGTTAGAGGAAAGCCGGGCCCAGCGGGTGTTGGGGGTGCACTTAGGGACCACAAAGGGCCGCATCTGACAAGAGCCGCATCTATAGCAAAGACCGCGTGATCTGAAGAGCCGCATCTATAGCAAAGACCAAGTATCCTTCTGCACTGACTCAATCGTGGGCCTTGCCATAATGAGCACAAGACACTGCCCTTGCTTGAGAACTGCTCAATTGGATTTCTCTCGTGCATATTAGAGACAATGAGTAGTACTCCTAACAAATAGGAAACAAACGTAAGAAATAGGAAACTAGTAGCAAGCATATCTCCACATTCAAGACTTGTTAAACAACTTCAACATTCGAACAACCAAGTGGACTATTACATAAACGACCAAGTGGCCCATTTCTGCATTACATCTAACAAGAGGGGGCATTTTATCCGAGGAATGTTGCACACTCATAGGTGTGCAACAACGGATTTGGTGCCTTTTTATTTAAGCCTACTACATGGCTATAGTCTATAGATACTGAGCAATCAGAAAAACGGAAGCCACTTCTGGTTAGGGCTTCCAGTAAATTTCGAGATGATTATCTGCTGAAGGCTTGGATCGGATCCTTTCACTTCCATCACCATTCCGCTGTCCAAGTTCAAAATTCTGCCATCGTTCTTAAACACCCAGCGTTGGCCCTCAGAACCAGGGCTACAACTTGAAATGATGATAGTGCTTCCTTGGGAATTATTATCACTAGAGGTGAGGCAGTGGTCTTTGTTCTGCTGAGGCCGTATGGAACCATCTGGATAGAGAGCCCATTTCTGATCTGCATTGCCACTTACACATGACACCACCCACATGGCGCCTCCGTTTGCTTTCATACAGAGATCTTTATAACCAATAATGGACGTAACGAAAGGTTCTGTATGACTGCCAGCGAGCCAGCCTTGCCGGGAGGCATAGATGTTGGTCTGCACTGTGAGTGTGGTGCCACTGTTCCCAGACTCGGCGCTCAAGACCAGTCCTGAATGGGGATTGATGATGGTTCCATTGGCCCATACTTGCCAAATGGTGGCATCAGTGGCGGCAGTGGTGCAATCGAAGATCATCACATAGTCTCCCGTGCTATACCCGTAAGTGGTTAAGCACTTACCGTTGGATCTAATTGTCCCATCTTTTCTCAAGGTCCACAGCTGATTCACATCTGATTGCTCTTCACAGGGCGACAACTCTATTTCGTTCCCGTTGATGTAGCGCCCATCCCTCACATCAACACAGAGACCATTTCGACCGCTCATGCGCACCGTGGGCTCCGGATACGAACAAATATTATCATCGTCTGCACCTGTTGCCACATGAACATCAACAGCAGGAGACGTTCTCATAAGCAGATGATCAACAAACTGGTTAGACGATGCTCGGTTTGTTGATCTGCAGACAAACTGCATGAGGGCAAGGCCGGAAATTGCTCCATGACTCACGCTGCCCACATACACAGGATCATCGTTGATTGAATGTAATTCAACTTCTCTTGAAAAGACTCCTCCTTGGGTGGATTGCTGGATAGCTCTGGAGAGCGCTTCCCAGTTGTCCTCGAGGCTGATCATGGCGGGATCCGCGCGCCAAGGTTCCCCACGAGGAATATCTCGACGCACTCGATACTCGATAGATCTGAATCGTACTGCCTCTAGAACCATCTGGTTGACAACTATAAGATCAATAGCTATCATACTTTGGTCGTCATGGTATTCGATGTTTGAGATGGCGTTTGCAAGGGGCGTCATTCCTAGGCCGATGTTGCCTCTTTTAACCTTCGCGACTCTTTCAAGGTCTTTATAGCTGCTGTCGAACGGAAGGATATTTCGCTTCCCTTGGAAAAGAGCAGGAATATCTTCTTGTAAGAAAAAGGATTGAGTACTTTTTTCACCATGATAAGCCACCACAGAAGCATTGGTGACATCTACTGCGAAAATGACAGAATCCCCTGCTTGATCTGAGAGTTCCACTAAAACATACCGCTCGGCATCGGACACTGTTGCTCGCTCACGAGTCAGTGGTATTCCATGTGCCTCTTTTCCGCTTTCCAAATGAGTTCGCAGATCCTCTATGAACCGCGTGTAGCTATCCACGGTGGCAACTTTTGTGGTAAACTTCACTGTTTCGTAATTGGGTGTGTGTTGTTCTGCTACCATTAATGGGCACACCCAAGCTGGTCCGACGACTGCATTCCACCAAACCCATGTTGCCACCACAATCGACACCTTCATATTTCCTCTCATCTGCACTATTGCGGAGATTGATTGATTAATCCAACTTTCACTTTCACACCTGAAAAAAAAATACATGAAGATGGTCAAAGTCCAGCTAATCAATACATCAAACTTTAATAACAAGTTTTTTTTTTTTTTTCAAAATCTGATGAATCTTTTGAAGGTAAAACATCTTAATTCTCACTCATTTTCTAAAAGTTCCTATTTTCTGCTGAAAAGACTGAAAAATCAACCGAATAAATCCATAAAGAAATAAAGAAATTCATATATATGTTTTGCTATACCAAAAAAACAGGAAATTGAAATGGATTACCGTTCTTAATTTGTCCGTTCCTAATCCGTTAATCCATTCCAAAAACAGGAAATTGGAACGAATTAACGGATTAGGAACCGACGGATCAGAAACGGTAATCCGTTCCAATTTCCTATTTTTTTGTAGTATATCTACATCTAAATCATAACTCTATCGAAAAGAAAGCAAAACATATAAGGAGACCATAAATTTATATATATAAAATATTTAAGTGTATTCATCCCTCAACATTTTAGTGAGGGACACTCTCCTTTTGAGAAGTATGAAGCACAAAAAGGAGAATCATCTATATTTATATATATATATTGTGTTCTTTTGGAAAGTATGAAGCACAAAAAGGAAAATTATATATATATATATATATATATATAGATGTGGCTGCTTCATGGGAAAGAGGATGAAAAGAGACACCATGCCACTAACCAGAAAAAAAGAACAAGCTACTCAGGCAAGGATGATAACAAGGAGGCCCTGGCCTTGAAACTAAATCTAACGTGCTCTATATATAGGGTCTGCATGCTTCCATCTGCCCACGTGGATCATGTTTGAAGGTCCGGTCACAACCGGATTGATCATAAATCTTTTAATAACATGTTTCATAGGTGGACTCCTAGACCTCCATGTATAATTAATCAGAATTCCAAACAGATTAAAAGTCCAAAACGAAAAAACAAAGAGAGGCTTGGAAGTCTATGTATAGTAATACTATAATAGATATATAAAATAATTAATCATAATTTTAAACAAATTTGGTCACGTGTTTTAAACATAATTATTTTTTTTTTTTCAATAGGGACCGCAGGTGGGACTAGCCGCAGTGGCGGACCTAGGATTTTGATTCGAAGGGGGCTGACGATGGTCAAAAGTCAATTTCCTATTCAACTCAAATGTTTACAAAAAATCTCCAATCTTTACAAAAATACACCCTAAATCTAGAAATTATATAGACAGAATAATTTCAGAATTCTAAAGAATATCAATCAAATGATCACTTAATTTGCATAATAAATTAAAACCATTCAAATGATCACTTAATTTCTATTGATTTGAGGATTTTTTAAGAGAGAGGGAGAGAGGATTTCTGCCATTTCTTTAAAGTTGAAGAAAGGGAGGGGGGCTTGATGGGTTTGTTAAGTGGGGGCTGGGCCAAAAGGGCCTAATAGCCATTGTGGGCCTTTTCAGTTTGGGTGGGGGCGGGAGCCCCCATACCGTTCTATGTCGGGCGGGAGCCCCCATACCCTTCTATGTCAATCCGCCCCTGACTAGCCGTCGCACTATTGGGATTTTTTTTTTTCTAAAGACTCTTGAGATAGCATCTTAAAAGTTTCTATATTATTGTTTAACTTTTCACTTTCCGCACCTCCCGAATGAGGACCCAGGTCCTTGGCTCCACAAAGGTGGTATCGATTTTAAGCAATGTAGATGTTTCATAGGTCGACTCCATGAATGATCATAAGATGGAACACTCAAGAAACTCCCAAAAAGGGAGCCACTCTGCGAATCCGGACTCGTATCCGGGTGGTCCAAAAAGAACAAAGAAAGGGCGGAAGTCCTGCACATTGGTAACGCAGATGAAGGCGGGGGACTCCATCCCACGTCTCTAGCATGACAGCCTAGAGATTATAAAAGGCAGTACCTTCTGTTTCAAACATACGAAAGTAGAAAACAACACCAAAAGGTATCGACTGCAGCTTATGTAGTGGGTTGCTTGAAAGGGAAACAAATGGGTTGCGAAAGATGCAAGCATTAGTTTTCAATTCAATGGATACATGTTTTCTTTCCGGGTTTGGGCCTGATGCTGATTGCATGTACATTGACAATTAGGTTTCATTGTGCTTGCTCTGAGCCTAAGGCTATTACTCTAGAAATGTTATGATCGAGTTAGGCAAGTGTATTAAAATTTTCAATTAAAAGTTCGAGCAGATATAAGATTTTGCCTCACACGAGTCACACCTCACTTTCATGGGTTCGAACCCACTACCTTACATTAGGATCAAACCAAGGTACGTGTCGTGGGTGGGCTCCAATTTTATGAGCATCGTGACTCGCATTATTTCAAATTTATGAGTCTGGGTCACCTATTGCTCTTGATCACGCTAACCATGAGTGGATGACCAATCATGATGAGTCACGCCAGCTAAAATCCAGTGATTTTGCTACCCTTCAGTTGCACTTGGGTTTTGGATGAGGCTGCTCACCTAGGGTTACGGATGACAAGGCTAATCGGTGAATGATCCAAATTCATATATCCGCCAAAAATATCTAATGACAGCCGGCCAAATTTTAAATGTGCACCTGCCTGATTTTTAGAAGATTAATTAAGATTATCCGACTCCAAATTCATATGCATCCTCCAAGAGTCTCTTTGGCTCATAATGACAGGCAGCCAAATTTTAAATGGCTAATAAAGACGGACTACTAAGTTTTAAATGTGCACTTGCCTGCTGTTTAGAAAATTAAGATAAGTAGGCTGACAAATGTGATTTTGACCCATCGGCATAGCATGGCAATCCATGATGTTTTTTTTTATTTTCCTAACCCACGGAAGGGGCTGGACTTGAGACTCATGAGCACTCGCACAAGCGGGGTATAGATACAATTTACTTATGTGAGGTGATGGGAACTCACACTGAGAGGAGAAATGGATATAGCGCACACATGCAAGGTGATGGAAATTCGCATATGCGAAGAAAAGTAGACCGTGGTAGAAACTTACACATGCGATGAGACATAAACACAATTCACACATTCCAGTGTCATTCAACATAGGGGTGTGAAAAAAACCGGAAAACCGTCTAATTGACCGAACCGACTGCCTTTAAAAGCTAAAGCAGGAAAAAAGTTTTTTGTAAGAACTAAGAACCTTTTTCTTTATGTACCATTGACCTATTCAATGGTTTGGCATTTTTACTGTGTAGGGATAGAACCTATGATGCGCGGATACTTCAAAAAGAACAAAGTATTGTGTGGTTTCCTATCTAATACTTTACTTTTTTTTATTACAAAGTTTGTGTCCCTACCATATTCAAATGGTATCTCTGTCGTATCCTTGTCATATTTGGGCATTTGTGTCCCTGCCATATTTAGGAGCTGGTATCCCTGCCGTATAATCCTTGTCATATCTGGGCATCGTAGGAAAAAACTATGAAATGGGAGTTGGGGGACCCTTATTTAAAATAGAAAAGAAGATCTTGTTTAAGAACATGTGTAGTGTGTGCTCAATTATATAAGTTCAAGTTCCTTTTCAGGGAAAAAAAAACCGACTACATCTACATGCACATTGACTGAACAAGCCGTTACCATTCGAATGAATTCTGCAATGGGTGCCGGGCAGTTGGGCTGTGTTAATATTGTTTAATAAGTCCTATCAGTCTCTTTTCCGAGCGTGTGAAAAATCAGAACCATCTTATCATAGAAGTATCATTAGGGCATAGGAGTATCATTAGGGCTTCGAAGTCGATCAAATTACAAAATTTCCAAAAGCGTTTCCAAGGCCAAGGAGGGCCCCTAGAAGGAGGATTGAGGGCTGAATATAAAGCTTTTGACGAACAAGACTTACCAAGTTCAGAACCCTAACAACGAAAGTCGAAACCCCCAGTTGGTATTGTTCATCGCCAATCCCCATGTTTAGTATAGATTATTGCATTTTCATCTGCCAAATATATCTAGTATAATCATTCCTAATCACTCTATACCTAAATCTGAACGCTTAATCTCCAAACCCTAATTCAAAACCATGAATCCTCAAATCCTAAGCCCTAAACCATCAATTCTGAGCGTATCAACAAATCCAATGATGACCAAATCCATTCCCGTTATCATCTCTTATTACCCCCACTATGATCCAAAGATAGAATTCCACTCTCATTATCCAAATATTGGAGGCTTGAGAAAGTCAAAAGGGAAAGGATGAGTGTCCTCGAAATGTTCTTGTATACAGTTTTTTCTTACACACTCACTCACCTAAACTTGCAACGATCTCCATTGGGCATTGATTTTGACAAATAGATTCAGTGAAAAATGATAATGTAAGTTTGAGTATCTAAAGTAAAGTTAGAGTGATTTTTTATCCATCTAATGATTTTTGGTACTTCTGATTAGCATCCTAATTCCTAACCCTCTTCATTGCCTAATCTTCAATAATTATCACGCATCTAGTTGAGTTCCACGAGTTGGACATTTTCTAAAGAAAAACTTGTAGGTACTATTTGGTAATCTGAAAAAGTTTAGCGAAGTCTAAAAAGTAAAATTTTCTAATATTAAGTCGAGCTGAATTTTAGCCCCATCTGAATGAAACTCCTGTATCCGCCACTGTCCAAAGGGAGCCACTCAGCAAATCCGGACTCTTATCCTGGTGGTCCAAAAAGAACAACTGCACATTGGTAGCCCATGTCAGAAGAAGGAGGGGGACTCCATCCCAGGTCTCGTGACTCGCATTATTTCAAATTAATGAATCTGGGTCACCTACGAGAAAAAATCATATGGGTAACTGGATAATGCGGCTAATCGGTGAATGATCCACTCATGCTAAACGAACGTCAATAATAGCGATAGGTTATCTACTCCAAATTAAATTCATATGCATCCACCAAAAATCTCTAATGACAGACGGCCAAATTTTAAACGTGCACTTGTCTGATTTTTAGAAAATTAATTAAGATTATCCGACTCCAAAGAGATTAATTAATCTCTTTGGCTCATAAGATAAGATAAGACGAGGAGACCGACGAACGTGATTTAGACCCATATATCACATGGAAGAAATAAATATATTTACTAATAGCATTCCGTCACCTACCCCTAAATATAAATCAGGGTGTAACGTTAAAATTAATAATAATTATAATTTCTTTTCATATTTAATTCAACACGAGCGTTCAAATTAATTAACTCAACGTACACAAGCTTCCAAATGTTTAAATAATGCCATAAAAGCCAAATTTCAATCCATGGTGCGTCATAATATATCATAAATTAAATATGGAGAAGCATTATCCAATTCGTATCAATATCCATAACCAAAATCAACACATAACCAACTAAACATTAGTGTTCTAGTTTTGCTGAATAATTTTAAAATCAATTAAGGAAATAAAATTTATTATGAAATTTAAACAACTTATAAGGCAATGATGTCGGTTGGTCTCTCCTGCGCAGACTCATATGGCTCCAAAGCCATCTCCGGCACTCCATTCGGGTTCATCAATTGGTTCAAACGTTTGACCCTCATCCGTCTCCTCGGTAGGGTAGAAATCGGTACATATGCACCAATACAATACAAAGTAAACAGCAAGTACCAAAGAATAATTTATAAATGAAATGCAAGAACAAGAATCGGTAATGACAGATAAAATCATACAAGAATGACGATATATCGATGATAGAAAGAAACAGGTAACATAAGTCCAAGTCTAAACAAATGAGCAATATCATAGTCAGCACAGAAGCAATGCCACTATTTTGGGTGGTCGGCCCTGACCATCCGGGAGAACCCAACCTGTCAATGACGTCGGTAGTCATAAACCGAACAAATAATTCGAAATACCGGTCAAGCAAAAGAATCGAATATAAGTGTTCGCGCACATCGGTGATCAGTCATCCGAACACGAACTGTAGTCGTTCAAATATGACCCTAATAGATATTCGTTAATATACATATAATAGTAGAATAGACCTAGTGACCAGTAATGCTCTGACACGGAAACCTAAGTCAAAGTGAATGGTTGACTGCACAACAATCCACAATCAAATAACAAAACATCATTCGAACAAAATCTATACATAGCCCAATCTAACGGCAAGCCAATCACGGTCCACATCCAATCAACATAGGGCATGCAACTAATAGATCAACATTAATCCCAATCATGCATGTAAACCCGAAGGTCGAAGAATAAAGACAAACCAAACCTAAGGTCAAACGTACGGTCCCGAACCCAACAACACCACAAGAACCTCTAGTGGACAAAGGTCAATGCATCTCTTCATAATTTACTGTGGATAGACCCAATTAAGGGTTTTCCATTAGAGATAGGCTGAACTCAAATTCACTATAATTCACTTAGGGACATACAAGGTATTGAACCCTACGTTAATAAGATACTGCGAGCCCAAATGGCATTTACATAAGTCCAATTAACAATCTAGACTCAAAATGAGAATCTCAAACACTCCACAATAATTCCCTAAACTCAATGAAGGCATTAGAGAGGAATTTGTTATCAAACAGGCCCTACCATACCACCTTCCTGCGAGCCTGACACAGGTATGATCTATCAGACATCATACTCGGTTGATCGGGCCTCGCTGATTCCGGGTCTATGCCGTACATCTGATCGATCGGATGTGAGGTACAATTGATCGGACCTCGGTCAGAAACTCCGACTGGTCTGACAATTGGCCAACTCTTCCCCATACCTTCACGTATGCAGTCACAACATTCTCTTCTCCACCAAAGCACCTTCCCACACAAGTGAAAAACATCCACCAACATCCAAACATCCAAAAACCCTAAACAAAAGGAGAAAAACCTATTCTAACATCGCCATTAACAAAAAGGCATTCCAAGGATTTTATATGCACAATCACATGAATCAAAGAAGAATACAAGCATTCAAATTTACAAGTTATGGTTAGGTACTTGCGTTAGGTTCGCGGTTGGAGGAGACGAAATAAGATTCGTATTGCCAAAAGCCAAAACGAGATCCCGACGAAGAGGGTTTCCCGAAGAAGAAGATGGTCGTCTTTGATCGGAGATCCAGCGTCTAGATTTCTAGGCTGCAAGGTTACAAGAGGCAAAGAAGTAGAGAGAGTTTTGTGGGAAAAGAAAATAGTACGGTGATATTGTATATATAGAGAATGAGAATAGGAGTTGTAGTATAACTTAAGTTCTAAAGAGAAAAGAGTTTGCGTTCTAAAGAGAGAACTTTTTTGGTTTGAGAAGAACTATACCCACTAAACTGGGCCTGAGTTAACTAAATATACATACAATTACATAATAATTATAAAATAACCAAAACGTCATACATTCCGGAAATGGAAAAGGGTTTTATATTTTTAAAAGATATAACTAATTCTTTAAACTAATTTTGATATTATAAATTAGTTAAATTAAAGTTTAAAAGTACTTGTAACTATAGTTCTACCAACTGCCCGGTAAAGTTCAGCAGGAGAAAAGTTCTTGAGGATTTTATGGGATAAAATCCCTTTGATGGCCCCGTTCACAAAAAAAGGACCTCATAATTCCAACTGCACAGAAAAGGCCCTCCACCAATTTTAACTTCCTTTATTGCACTTTGACTGAGTGGCAATATCGTCACTCATTTTAGAGTTAAGCAACAATATCGTTGCCATTATCTTGTTCTTTCTCTTCTCTCTCCTCTCTCTCCATCTCCCCCACTCCATTTCTCGCCCAACCCATCACCCACAACACCTAAATCCCCATTCCCTTATAAAATGGGAGTTGGATGACACTATGAAAAAAAAAAAAAAAAAACTCATGAGGGACCTGAGAACAAAATGTTACTTCCATTTGATGAATTTACAATGGAAGACCTCTTCTAGGCATCACATACCAGTTGGAATGATGTTTTTTTTTTTTTTTTTTCTAACAATTGGAGTAATGTTAGTTTCAGTTGTGATGTGGTTTTGGACCTATATCTTTATGCGACCTAATCTATTGTGATTGAGGTAATCTCTCTTTAAGTTTAACCTAGTCGTTTGATTATATCTACTATTGGTCTTAATCTCTCTTTTATAGATGTTCTTGTCCCAGTTCAATACCATCAAGTTGACGAACTCACCACAATTTTCAGTGGGAAATGGGTTCTTTATACAATAAAGCACCATGTTGAATTTATCTGAACTCCAAGGGAGAATTAATGTGGGCCCTACCAAATTAAGCACATGATTACTTATTTTCAAAATGCTTGGAAAGTTACTGAAGCAGCTAGGAAATCAGTGAAGGAAAATGGCTTCATGCACACTGACATGAGACGAGCACAATCCAACAAGCCACGCCATAGTCATACACCAAGAAACGGATGAGGCCAAAAAGTCATATGATAACAACCAAAGGGAGGGGTTTCTTCTATTTAACTCACCAAACATAATCATCATTGCTGTCCTCATCTTATTTGCAGGGCTAGGGACATGGGTACTCAAGTATATATGTTCAAAGTTTATTTTGAAAAAAATCCCAAACCATCTCCACACATTCAAAAGAATTCAGCAGTGGGTTTCGGACGATTGGGTTGTGTTCACACGTTTAATAAGTTCTCTCAGTACCTTTCGAGCATGTGAAAAATGGTCACCATCTTATCATCTAAACATCATTAGGGCTTCAAAGTTGATCAAATTACAAAAATTTCATTTCAGGATAGATAAACTGTTCCATTGTCAAATTTGGGCTAGAGGCCTTGTTTTGGAACGGGGGCAGGTTGGCCCAGCGGCACGTCCCTAACATGGTGAATTGGTGATGATAGCCTGGCAATCCCTCAAACTGTATTAAATTGGGCACTGAATTGGGCCTCGAACCAGGTCCTCTAGTTGGGTCTAGGCTTGGGTTAGGGCCTTCAATTGAAAGTCCTGACTTGTACCCAAGTATTACTAATATGGAGCCCAATCCAGTAAACTATGGACTTGGACCCATACCAGACCCACTTTCCTCTATTCTGGTCATTAGGGAAATCCTATCTCCCCACAATTGCATGCCTTTCAGATAAAGTATGACTTTGTATTTCCCCCGACAACAAAAGCAAGTCATAATTAAGGAGAAGCAGCAGCTGGAGACCATTGACCATGGCCCACCAAGCACACAAGACAGATCACCCCCACTAGTGGCCAGATCATCATTGAGGATGGCCCACGAACAACACAAAGATACATTGTCGTGTTTGCATGACACGTGTGATTGATTGCCTATCTCTAACCTTAAAAAAATCGAAGAAACATTGTTGCAGACAAAACGCTTTTCACATGTTGCCATTCGGCAGACAAACGATCGATGTACTTGGCCCAGTCCGAGTTGGGCCACGTTTAAGCCATATAGGTTGTACCCAGCTTGGGCCTGGATCTGCATTCGGGCCAATTAATATCTGGACCGAATTTGGACAAAGTGCAAGAGTGCTCAAAGCCTGGCACAATCCACGGTATTTAATGTAACTTGTACTTAATTGGATATGAATAATACATCTTTCTTTGCTTAATTTTTATTTGTATAGTTGTACTTGAACACAAGATTGTCTTATATTTGAATTTAAATCTCTACTAGTATTGATCGGCTTTCAGTGGGCTTGGGCTTCATTAATAAATGCAGGGTTCATGAATTGCGCCTGACATTTTTTAGATGGTCCGTATTTTGGCTAGGCACTTATGGGCATGTCAGGCTTAGACAGGATATAGGCCTATGTTTCTATAGTTGGATCGAGCTTGGATATGCCTTAACGCAGCATGACCTAGGACACGACTCATTTTCAACTGCCCACCCTTCAAAATTAAAGCAAAAAAAAAAAAAAAAATGATAGATAAATAATGAATTTCCTAATCCTTTGATAATAATATTAATAATCTGATCAGGCGAGACGGGCCCGTTTGGCATTTTACTATTAAAGTCAAGTGGAGTGAAGTGAAATGAAAAGTATGAATAAAATATGTAGTGGGTTATGATGGTATTTTGTTTTTAGTTGTTTGGAATGGAATATTGTTGACTTTTGGTATGAGAAATGGAGTTTTTTTGTCTTTTAGTTAATAAATGTGGTTACTTTTTGACTTTTTGTTGGAAAAGTTGGAGGGAGTTTTGAGAAAAAGTGCTTTTGATGTGATGTTTAGGATGATTTAACTTTACTTGACTTTACTAGTCAAGTTACCAAACGGGCCCGAATTCTTGATTCCACCTTGTATGTTGTGAGTTGTGACACCTGCCGGAGTTGTGAAACTTGGGCCGGGTTTAACTGAATCCACCAATTCCAAAACTTCAGGTTGGATTGGGTTCCGGCATGCTATTCATCAGCCAAACTCTACTTAACCTGACAAAATTAAGCTAAACTGAAACCAACTTAACTGGGTTTAATAAGCCCAAGTGAAGCTTAGTAAACAGCACCTTAAATTGGACAAGCAGGTTCCAACCAAAAAAAAAAAAATTGGTCAAGCAGGTTCTATTCAGGTTTGGGTTTATGTTAGCTATAACAGAGTTTCAGGATCCTTCGATTAGTCAAAGCTCAATCCAACTTCTCTAAGTTACAACTGCAGGGTAACAGAGTAAAAGATTCAGGGGGAAGTGATCAAAATAAAATAAGTTGGAACTGCATAGATTAGGGTTCAATTTAAAATAATCTGAATTTTGGAGCAAGAAACTTGATGATGCCAAAATTATATTTCGGACACCACCGGTCAAGTAATAAATGCGGTAAATAAATGAGAGAGACAAAGGAAGTTTATAGTGGTTCGGTCTGTGTGACCTACGTCCACTTCATAAAGGCAGGGATTGCCTGGTGATCTTTGATGAGCGTAAAAATGGTTACAAGCTTAGGAAAATGTGAAAAGATATTAATTGCCCCTCAAGTGATGAGAGGGCTCTCCTATTTGTAGTCTTCCCCTAACAGATGGGGACGATTTTAATGCAACGTCTCTTTTGGAGCCTTAGAGCTGCCCTCGAGGGATGAGGCAGGTGGAGGCAGGTGAGATCTTCTCCACACGAACTGGTAAAAGCGGGTAAGGAGAGGACTTCTTCCGAAGCAACGTGTATCCTTGACGTGGCGAGGCTTCGTGAAACAAGCCTCGGATCTCAACGGACTAAACAGATCACGGATGGAGTTACTTTGGCCTGACCCATCATCTTGGAATGGGTCACTTGGGCTTGGACCGGATCACCTGGACCTGACTCACCATCACAATTCGGGTCACTTGGGCCTGACTCGTCATTTGCCCCTCAATGCCCCGTGCCCAAATAATTTTTTGGAAGGGGGGCATTCGTAGATTCCGGTCTCTTCTCCCTCCAAAATCTTTTTCTCTTTTCTGGTTTTGATTTTGTTAGTTTCTGTAGATATGCATCTGGGAGAGTCCTCATGGCTTGGACTACTCTTTTTTAAAACCCAGGCTATAAAAAATATCCCTTGCTTCAACTCAAGCCCTAGAGCATTACTTTTCCCAAAGAGAAAGAAAGTAGCCTTCGCAATGAAATACTCTAAAGAAGAAAAGCCATTGGGAGAGAAGAAGACGGCGACAAGCGGCGGCAGCGAAGGCGATGGCGCAAGTGGCTCCGGCCTGGGCACCCGCCAGGCGGCGGGCGACGGTGGATCTGCGCTCGGCGCCTGTACTGGCGGCGACTCTGCGCTCGGCGCCCCTGCGGGAGGCGACTCTGTGCGTGCGGGCGGCGATTCTTCGCTGGGTGAGGGCTCTGCCTGGCGGGCGCCCCTGCGCTGCTGGGTGAGGGCGGCGGCTTGTTGGGCGGCGACTCTGAGCTGGGCGCCCGCCAGGCTGCGGGTGCCCCTGCGCTGCTAGGCAAAGGCGGCAGCTCGCTGGGCGCCCGCCAGGCTGCGCGCGCCCCTGCGCTGCTAGGCGAGGGCGGCAGTTCTGCGCTGGGCGGCGATGGCGGATCTGGCTCTGCGGGAGTGGCTGCCCGCCAGGCTGCGGGCGGCGGCGGATCTGGCTTGGGCGTGGGCGGATCTGGCTTGGGCGCCCGCTCGGCTGCGGGCACCCGTCCTGCGGGCAGCGGCGACGACGACCTGGCTGTCGCCTTGGTCTCTGCAGCGCGGAAAAAAGGCAGCCGTCTCCTCGATCTCGGCAGTGCGGGAGAGGGCAGCAGTCGCCTCAGTCTCAGCAGCGCGGCATAAGTTGCGTCTTCGCCCCAAAAGGTATCAAGGGAAGGTCGTTGTTGACGACGATGGATCCAAAGTGAGTACTATTTATAGTGCACTCAGCACTGATGGTGACATCTCTAAGATTGTTATTTCATAACATATTCCTCCCACTGTGATGTGTCGCCACGCTGAAACGGACAAGCCTGCTTGTGACGACTCTTCAGGTGACATTGCTATCTATGAAGAGATGCTCGAAGCTGGGCTAAGGTTTCCTATGCCCTCCTCCATCTGCCGCATTCTTCACTACTTCTCATTGACCCCGGGGCGGCTAGTACCCAATGGTTGGAGAGTTCTGGTAGGCTTTCTGGCATTGTGGAGGAAGATACATAGCGAGGATGCATCTCCTGTGGAATTTCATGCCGCTTATAACTTGACTGAGTCACCGGCCCCTAATAGGGGATGGTACTATCTTACCTCTAGGGAGGGGGGGGGGGGGGGGGGGGGGGCAAGCTGCTTATAGGATTGCGTTCCAATTGCCACAGTTGGAAATCCCGTTTCTTCTTCGTTGGCGGAGAGTGGGCTTCTAAGATGGACCGGGCATTGGTGCCCGTACGATGGGCTGAGGCCAGAAGATTAGGTACTTCACGGATTGCTCTCTCCTTTTTATTTTATGTATACATGTCCTCATTATTGTTTTGCAGAGTCCCCAGTGCTCTCTACGGACCAGGCGTCGTAAACTGCAAGCTGTGAGAGATTATCCTGACAGAGACTTGAGTGTTCTCCTCCCTAAAGAGAGTGGTAGGGCTAGTCGACCCTCTACTGACCCTTCTTCTGATGGGGCGGGTGGACCTTCTCGGACTTCTTCCAAGAGATAATGTACATCACTTTTGCTTTAGACATTCTTTTCTCTTTAACCTGATATCTCGTCTATAAGTAGTATTTTTGCTTCTGTAGTGGTGATACGCAGGGAGTTGATTGGGGCTCGCCTTTCTGGTGAGAGTACCCCTCCTTCCAAGATGGCGAGGGTAGATAATGCCTCAAAAGGGGATTCTCTTTCAGTGACTCTTGGGGCGAGCTCTCATGTAACCACCCGTGTCGTGGAGCCGCGGGCGTGGCCAAATCAAGTGGCCTCTCCCGCTGTGTCTCTTTCACCAGCGTCTCCTTCGGTCACGACTGCCACATCTATACCTTCTGCCCCTCGTTCGTGTCCCCCACGCTCGGGAACTTCAACCGGGGCACCGACTCGGGCTGGCCCCACGGTTGGTAATCCGCTATCGATCCGGGAGAGGCTTGGGAGATTTGTGATTCCTGCTGAACTTACTCGGATCAATGCCTTGGGCACCGAGGGGATGATAGATACGTTTCTAGAAGGTCTGGCTCAGGTAAAAGGCTCGTGTTCTTCTTTTCTCCAGACTTCCATTTTGTGTATTTAGTCTCATTTCCTTGGTTTCTTATCGTTCCAGGCTTCCGCGGCATCCATCTGCTTATTGTCGAAGGCCCAATTGCACAGTCAGCTGAGACAGGAGAATGCGAGTATTCATAAGGAGCTCTCCGTTAGTCAAGGAAAGATTGCCGCTCTTAAAGCAACTAGGAAGGCTTCCGAGGCTGATCTTGTGGCAGCTCGCGAGAGAGCGACCAGGTTTGAAACTGAGCACTCAACAGCCCACATGAGGGCAGCCAAGGCTGAGGCTGAGCTTGTGGCGACCCGCGAGAGGGCCTTGCTCAGTGAGGCTGAGCTCTAGAAGGCCCGCGAGAGGGCTTCACTCAGTGAGGCTGAGCTTGTGAAGGCCCACGAGAGGGCTTCGCTCAGTGAGGCTGAGCTTGTGAAGGCCCGCGAGAGGGCTTTGCTCAGAGAGGTTGCGGTGAAGGCAGAGATGAGGGCAGCACAGGATAGAGCTTCCCAAGCTGAGGAGAGGGTTGTCCTGGCTGAGAAAGACTTAGAGGATGGCCTTGCTGAGGCTGAGAAAGACTTGCAGAATGGCCTCGCCGATGCTTTTATTGCTGGCTATGAGGAACTCCGCGGGAAGATTACTACTGCCTTCCTTGATATTGATTTCTCAGGCTTCGTGGCTGATAAGGCGCCAGATGTTAGCAGCGGGAGCTAAGGTGATGATGAGGATGATAGCGAGGACGAGGGGGACAGTGACGAGAGTGATTAGGGAGCTTTGCTGTATATATATATTTTTTTTATAAAGGCAATTTATGGCCTAACTTTCTGAAAACTGAATAAAAATGCAAGAATTTCTCTTACAATATGTTTTATTCATCTATTCTCTATTGTTTTGAACAATGTCAACTAAATGAAAAAAGCAACTCAAGCCCCACACCCTCACTACATTGGCTTACATAGAATATCACTGATAGTACCTCTTCAAATGTTCCACGTTCCATGGATGGAGGAAGACCTTTCCGTCGGAATTTTAGATTCTGTAGGTGCCTGGCCTTACTACGTCTGTTATGAGGTACGGTCCTTCCCAGTTTGGTCCTAGCTTCCCTTCGTGAGAGTCTCCTGTGAAACTTACCATCTTTTTCATAGTCCCAATACTCTTTTATCACCCTCCACTAATTTATGAGCCCATCAGTTTGTTAACTGTATCCATCTAATTAGAGCGTAGTAGGTTGTTGAAATGTTACTATGAGCTAATTATCTCTGTGGTTGTTTAACAAACTTGGAGGTGTCCACCTGAGTCGTGTGGTTCATCCACATGGGCCTGTGGGCCTCAATTGTTCAAACCCTTATGGTCCAGTGTACTGCATAATGATTCTTCTCGAGAGCTTGGGTCGGATTTTCCTATGGATTCAGATTTCAAGACTGATGTGGGTCAATGACAAGACTAAAGGGAAAAATTCGTGCAGGCTGGACCTGCAATGTACTGGTGGGACCCACATGTGTCACAAAGAATTGCATGGTTCCTATTCATTTAGATGGAAGGCATTTAGTTTGGATCCTTGGAACACATCTGCTAGGTACTAAGCTTATCTGTAAATCTAATTTCCCTAAAGAAAATGACTGTCATCACTTGCAAATAACTCAAGTGTATCTAAATGCATCAGCTGTTATTTACTAGAAAACCAAGGAATGGTCCACCCAGACCCAGTTGGGCCCACCTTGAGAGGTGAGATGTGAAGAATTAAGATTGATGAGTGGTGGGCCATTTGGGCCTGACCCGCTAGAGCTTGAATCAATTAATTATCAATGTTTCAGCTTGACTTGAGTTTGGATCAAATTTGACAACTTGAAGTTTGGCTCAACCTCGATCCCTTTGCCAAGCTTGAGTTTGGGCTTAAGCCTGAGCTCAACTACAACTGAGCTGAACCGAGTAAACCTTGAGTTTCACTTCTTTTTTACCCTCTCAACATTAGCTAAGCTCGGACTAAAAGAATGCTCCAATGGCAAATGGGATCTCCAACAGTAGCCTCACTGGATGGGACTCGCTAGATAAATCACAGGGGAATTATTCTCCTATGAACAGACTCACATACTGCGCGTATGGGTCCAGTTTGTTGGGCCCACTTGGATGCACTGCTTGAATTACTAGTAGGATGGAAAGAAATTAGAAAAGATTTTTTTTTACAGGCGATGTTCATGCAAAGAATCAGCCCAGATTCTCTGAGTCCATTTACTATAGAAAGTTTTCTCTTGCACGCAGAGCCTTGTGGCAGCGCTCGTGATCTAGACCAACCCCATAGGAAGGTCCCCATGAATTTCACAGGACCCCATGATGATCGGCACTGATCCAAATGGACAGTGGTGTTGAGTGGAGGAGAAAATCCATTAATAACCATCAAGAAAAGGTTTCTTTGAGATTCAAGTTGCAGGGTGAGTAAATATTAGATGAGCATAAAAATGGGCATGATGCTAGAACATGGTCCATGGGGATAAGAGTGTGAAGTATTTGTGCATACCCAAGTGGGCCCTATAAAGCTGGAATGCAAATGCAGTGGGCTAGTAGGATAAAATTCCTTCTAGAGCACATATCTCTCTCTCTCTCTCTCTTTTTTTTTTATATGTTGCTTAAACAGAATAAGTGTTTTTTTTCTTAAAAACTCTCTCTCTCTCTCTCTCTCTCTCTCTCTCTCTCCCAAACGAGACCCAGAAGCACAAACCATTTCTTCATCCCATTTCTCATCATCAATGTCACAGGCCAATAGGCATATCTATGACTTTAAAAATGTTAATTGTGTGGGGAGATTTCCAGAACCACAGGATTAAGTTAATCGCAGCCATCAGATGGGTTTAAGCATCCTCACGTGCCATCCGCGTGCCATCTACTTGGCACCGATCTCATCCCGGCTACCAGGGCGGAGGCCTTGGCCGACATCAAACATCTCCAGGCCACAAACGCCGAACTGGACCACCTCGGACATCATCTCGGCAAAGAGTCCATCTCGGCAAGGCCACCCCGGATGCCATCTCAGTAAAGAACCCTACCTCGGCTAAAGCTACCCCGGCTGAAGAAGCCAGGACAGTAGCCGAAGCAAGAAAGAACCTTCGCTTGGGCCCCTCATCCCCCACGTCATCAGACACGTGGAGGGATAGGGTCACGATCTAGTGGGACAGACACGACATCCAGCCGCCCACTATCTTCACCAGATCGCCACATGGCAGCATCCAGCAGCTGAGGCCACATCAGGGCAAGGCCCGAGGGCAGATCCGCTGGTACTCCTACCGCCAAAGGCGCCCAACACAATCTGGCCCAACAAGACACGCATTTAATGCAATGTGGGCTGACCCGACTAGCATTAAATGCTGAGTGGGCCGGATTAGACCACAATTAATGCAATGTGGGCTGATCGTGACTTCCCAGTCCAATCATGGGACCCACACCACAATATCTCCCAAAGATACGTTCCACGCTCTATAAATAGAGGCTCATACCACCATCAAAGGTACGCCCATTTTTCATTCACAGAGCCCTTACTCTGTCTTTTTTCTCCCTCTCCTTCTATTGTTCCAGTTCCCATACTGACTTTGGCATCGGAGAGCCTTGCGCCGCTCAGGCCAGGGTCCTCTGACCGTTTGCTACTCTCTTTCAGGCTTTCGGACGGCATCCAGACGTTCCAGACACCATCATCTTCTCGGATAAGTCCTGTAAGGCACCCTCTTATTGTGGGTCATAATTTTCTGCACCTACAATTGGCGCCGTCTGTGGGAAAGCAATATCCCAGCCTTCCCAACCTTCTCCAAATCCTTCCAAACAATCTTTCTTAACCTCATCTTCTCAGAAGCCATGCCTCCGAAAGCTAAGAAGGGTGTAGAATCCTCAAGAGCAGCGCTCGAGCTGCCACCACCGCCAACGGACGTCCCTCCCCAAGGACGCTCCCGTACGGTGCATGGCACGACTGCAGGCGAGGGCCGCATAGGCTCTCAACTCTTTATCGAGTTCCCACTCCAAGAGGGACTCGAGGCCTCGATCTCGCCAGAAGAAGTCGCGCCATCCGGACGCAATGAGCGTCAGGATGAGCGTCCCCGGAAGGACAAAGCCGTGGCCGTAGGAGAGACGCGCCACGTTCAACCCCCTGCTACTGGAGAGGTTCCCGAAGCTGCTCTCCTCCAGAAGCAACTCCAGAAGCAAGGGCAGCTGATTCGCGAGCTCCAGCAGCAGTTGAGGGCAGTGCAAACTGCCTCCTTGAGGGAAGTCTCTGAGCCTCAAGGAAAAAAGAAGGGCGCCCCCAGCAAGGCAGCCCAGCCTCCTCGTGAGGACCTCAGACCTCATCTGGACCAGAAACGGAGCCAGATCCGTGACGAAGGCTCGAGCAACAGCCGAAGTCACCGCAGCCGCGATGGCCGAACCCATAGCCGTCGTAGCCCGAGCCGTCCCAAGCGGAAGACCCGAGCTCAGACTCCAGAGAAGGACGACGAGCAAGAGCGATTTGACAAATGCGTCAGATTGGCTTTACAGCACAACTTGGAGATGCGGGACCAGAAGCAGCTCTGTGGTCACACTGATCTCGGGGGCTCTCCCTTCACGAAAGAGATCGAGCGCACCCCCTTGCCCAGGAAGTTCTCCGTCCCGCGGTTCGTCCCCTATGACGGACTGTCCGACCCATCCGCACACCTCCGACACTTCTCCCAGAAGATGTCCATCTGGGGAAACGAGGGTCACCTAAACTGCAAAATCTTCTCCTCCAGCTTGGGTGACCTCCCCCTGAAGTGGTTCTGCTCTCTCCCGGAGCAGTCGGTCTCCAGTTGGAAGGAGCTCCAGCTCTCCTTCCTGAAGAAGTTCCAGGCCTACACCGTCGTCCCCAAGAAGGAAGGGGACCTCATCGCCCTGAGAATGAAACAGGGCGAGACTCTCGCCAAGTTCACCCACCGATTTTGGGCGGTCTACAGCCAGATCGAGGGCGCAAGGGAGGGGATAGCCATCTACGCCTTCCAGCATGCCCTGATCCCCGGCATCGACTTGCGAAAGGACTTGGCCGGGGACACCCCAGAGTCCATGTCAGAATTGATGTCCCGGGTGAAGCGCTTCATCGCCCGGGAGGAGGACGAGATCCGAGCTAAGGATCAGGACGGGCACCCAGAACCCGAACAGAAGAATGGCCAGCCTCGGCAAAGAGGCGGGAGGCCCTCCCAGAAGCAGGAGCCCGAGCAGGCCTGGGTCTCCAGTTCGGCGAAGCCTTCGTCGTCCAGGTCTGGGGGCACCTGGAAGCCCAGACCTTCCTCCAGCGCCAGTCAGAGCGTTAACGTCGTCTTCAAGGAGCCGATCTACCGCATCCTGACCAAGATCAGGTCCAAGCCGTTCTTCAAGTACCCTCCGCCCATGCTGAATGAGCCCACCTCAGGCGCCCGAAGCAAGCTCTACTGCTCCTTCCATAGGGGCAACGGGCACAGGACCGAAGACTGCAACTCTCTGCAGTGGTATCTGGAGAAGCTGGCCGAAGAGGGCCATATTCCAGAGTTCGTTGAGGCAGGAGATGCCGGCGGCAGCGAGGGCCGAGTTCACCAGAGCGCAGCACAGGTTCCAGACAGTGAGGATTCGGAGAAGATCATTACGTGATCCATCTGGCGTCCTCTGTATCCATCTGTATCCCGAGAAATTCAATTTCTAAAAGATGTAATGAATCTCTGAATCAATGGAAATAGCTTTCGCCCCGCCATCAATCTGTCATCTCTCTTTGACCGACTTTGGCTACAAGGGTCTACCGCCCTGGAAAAGGCCTCGAGCCCAAACTCGGTCGTTTCCTAAAGCTCCGGGTCTTGGACCCGACCCGGAGAAGGCCTCGAGTTCGGACACTCGGCCGGATTCCTAAAGTTCGGGTTTTTACACCCCTCAAGGATCATTGCCGAGCTCACGCTTCCACAGCCGGAATGACGACTCCACTTCGGCACAAGCAGCTCGTCTCGGCCGAAGCCAGCCATTTCGGCCAAGGGCAATCTGTCACCTCTGGTCGACTCCGGCAGCATAGGCTCTACGCCCTGGAAATGGCTTGGAGTTCTTACACTCAGCCTCTCCTAAAGCCCCGTGTCTTGGACACAATCAAGGCTCTACGCCCTGGAAATGGCTTGGAGTTCTTACACTCAGCCTCTCCTAAAGCCCCGTGTCTTGGACACAATCAAGGCTCTACGCCCTGGAAATGGCTTGGAGTTCTTACACTCAGCCTCTCCTAAAGCCCCGTGTCTTGGACACAATCAAGGCTCTACGCCCTGGAAATGGCCTGGAGTTCCTACACTCAGCCTTTCTTAAAGCCCCCGTGTCTTGGACACACTTTGGGTACATACGCCCTGGAAATGGCCTCGAGTTCCTACACTCAGCCTTTCCTAAAGCCCCCGTGTCTGGGACACACTTTGGGTACATACGCCCTGGAAATGGCCTCGAGTTCCTACACTCAGCCTTTCCTAAAGTCCCCGTGTTTGGAACACACTCAAGGGATAACAGCCCTGGAAAAGGCCTCGAGTTCGGACACTCGGCCAATTCCTAAACTCAGGGTTTCATCCCACTCTACAAGGGTCTACCGCCCTGGGAATGGTCTGGAGTCCATACACTCGACCGTTTCCTAAAGTCCGGGTTTATAAACCCCTCACACCCTGGCGCAAGGCAATTCGGCCAAGAAAGACAAATAAAGAGGAGCCCGGCTACTGTGGCTTCGGCGACTCAACTAAGTGGATCACCGAATCTGCTGGACCAGTGGATTCGGCCGAAACGGCGACCTCGCTGGGAGCGTCGCTGGCAGGAGATTCTTCGACCAGAGCCTCATTTGCTCCAGGGGTAGAGGAGGCCTCACCCTGAGGCACGGCAGAAGCATCACTGGCAACCGGGGCACCGCTCAAGACCGGGGCAGCTGGAGCATCTCCCGGAGCATGAACCACTGCAGGAGCTCCAACTGGGGCATTTTCGGCTGCAGGAGCGGAGCTCGGCTGAGGAGCCCCCGCACGTCTCAGTGCGGCCAGGCATCCTTCCTCGAACAGGACGGCGGACCGGGCCTCGGCCTGAAGAGAGCCCTTTTCCTTCTCCAGCTCGGCGTTCGCCGTCTTCAACCTTTCCGTTTCGGCTCGTCCAGCCAGCACTTCCCCACGCAGCCTCATCCCCTCGGCAGTAGATTCAGCCTTCAATCTGGCCAGCTCAGACTCCAGTTCGGCGGTCTTCTTGTTCCTCGCCCAGACCTCGCCTTTGACGTAAGCTCGGCGGCATCAGCCAGAGCCGATGCCAGCCGAGCAGCCTCTTCAGCGCTGGCCCTCTTCATCCCCTCCACTCCTTTCCGCGAATCTTCCAGCTCCCTCTTCAGCTTGTCCCTCTCAGACTCCAGCCGAGTAACCCGCGTCGCGTTCTTATCGCTCATTCCCACCACGATCAGGAGCCCTGCACGTTCTGCAAAAGGAAACAGAAGGTCAGGTTCAACCAATACACTTGAAGAATGAAGAAAAGCGTTGCAAACACTTACCAGAAGATCAGCCTGGATCGCCGAGACCATCTCGTGCGTCTCCATATCTCTTGGCAGAGCACAGACCTTGGCAAAAGCTCCGATCACCTCGGCATTCCCCAACAGCCGGTCCTCGACTTTCAGAGGCTCCCCGGGCTGTCTTCATCCTCGGCCTCCATGGCGCTGGGCACTCCGGGGTCCGGAGGCCGATCCAGACCCTTGCCCCACCGAGATCGTCAGCTCGCGGGTCGCTCCACCGGTCGGCTTGCTGACCTGCGCGCTCTTCTCAATAGGAGTCTTGGCTCCGGGGGCCCGCCCAGGGGCCTTATTCTTCAGAGGCTGTTCAGCCCCCGAGTCCGTCTCCCCAGCCTTGGACTTCTTTCTAGGCGGGGACCCCTCCCTCGGGCGCTCCGACGAAGCGTCACCGCACTCCCGCACTCGGAGCAGGAGCAGAAGCAGAAGCAGGAGTAGCAGAAGCAGGAGCAGGAGCAGAAGCTGAAGTAGCGCCAGCACCTCCCGAGATCGAGGCAGCGCGGGTGCTGGCAGAAGATGGCGTCGCAGACTAAGAAGACCCCCGCCTAAACTTGGCCGCTAGGTTTGACGGTCCGAACTAGAAGTAGACGACTCGGAACCGGATGCAGCTCGGCTCGCAACTGGATCGTTCACAGGGATCCCGGCGGACACCGCAATCAGTGAAGAGGCGACGCGTGTAGCCGTCGACTCGCTTCCCACTACAGGCAAGACAGAGCATTTATGGCTTCAGAGCAGTTGAAGCGACACCAGACGACGATCGCCACATCCCCGGACGGATTCTTCTAGCTTTCAACCCCTAAAGGCTAGCACACTTCAGAGGTCAAAAGCTAGGGGGCAATTGTGTGGGGAGATTTCCAGAACCACAGGATTAAGTTAATCGCAGCCATCAGATGGGTTTAAGCATCCTCACGTGCCATCCGCGTGCCATCTACTTGGCACCGATCTCATCCCGGCTACCAGGGCGGAGGCCTTGGCCGACATCAAACATCTCCAGGCCACAAACGCCGAACTGGACCACCTCGGACATCATCTCGGCAAAGAGTCCATCTCGGCAAGGCCACCCCGGATGCCATCTCAGTAAAGAACCCTACCTCGGCTAAAGCTACCCCGGCTGAAGAAGCCAGGACAGTAGCCGAAGCAAGAAAGAACCTTCGCTTGGGCCCCTCATCCCCCACGTCATCAGACACGTGGAGGGATAGGGTCACGATCTAGTGGGACAGACACGACATCCAGCCGCCCACTATCTTCACCAGATCGCCACATGGCAGCATCCAGCAGCTGAGGCCACATCAGGGCAAGGCCCGAGGGCAGATCCGCTGGTACTCCTACCGCCAAAGGCGCCCAACACAATCTGGCCCAACAAGACACGCATTTAATGCAATGTGGGCTGACCCGACTAGCATTAAATGCTGAGTGGGCCGGATTAGACCACAATTAATGCAATGTGGGCTGATCGTGACTTCCCAGTCCAATCATGGGACCCACACCACAATATCTCCCAAAGATACGTTCGACGCTCTATAAATAGAGGCTCATACCACCATCAAAGGTACGCCCATTTTCCATTCACAGAGCCCTTACTCTGTCTTTCTTCTCCCTCTCCTTCCATTGTTCCAGTTCCCATACTGACTTTGGCATCGGAGAGCCTTGCGCCGCTCAGGCCAGGGTCCTCTGACCGTTTGCTACTCTCTTTCAGGCTTTCGGACGGCATCCAGACGTTCCAGACACCATCATCTTCTCGGATAAGTCCTGTAAGGCACCCTCTTATTGTGGGTCATAATTTTCTGCACCTACATTAATTATTAATTGATGATTAACAGTCCATACTGTGTCTTCTTTATATATAAATCCCTGTTTATATCAGTTGGACGTCAGTATGAAATTGTTTTTGTTTCCCTCTAAATCTTTGCCTTATAGTTCAAGGTTAAGGTTAACATTTCTGACCTCATCAGTATATGGGTTAGATTCATGTTGAGTCTATATCTACCTGCAGACTCACTATGAACCACCAACCTTTTCGGCTAAAACTTTCCTCCGGTTAACATAAATGAGTCAAAGCTCTAAGTTATGTTTTTTACTGTTTAACGTGAATCCCATATTACAATATTGAACACTCCAGAGATCAGTCCCGGAGCAGGTTGGTTTATGTCATCCCCCATGTCAGGACACCAAATCCGCAAACAAAACTACAGTTAAACCTCTCTAAATTAATAGCCTCGGGACTAGCAAAATATATTAATTTTGCGAGATATTAAATAATGGATAAATTAATAATTTATTCATTGATTAATAACTTATTAATTTATCAAACTATTATTTATTTTATTAAAAAATTCAAAAAAAATATTTATTGTTATACGTTGTTCAAAGGGTTGAATTATCGTAATGGAATGAATGCCGAATACCTCTTGAACTACCCTGAAGAGAATAACACAACTTCAGAGATGTTGACCGATGAGGAGATGATTAAGAACATCATGGGAAATGAGCAAAGTGATGAAGTTGAAGATGAAAGTGATGCTATGGAGCCGCCTTCACGAAAGGAAGCACTTAAAGCAGCGAAGACATTGAATAATTTTTTGTTGCACCATGAGAAGACAACACTAGAAATTCGTACCATGTTAAGAAAAGTCCGAAATGAGATTCAATGTGACATAAATTTCAAGAAGCAACAAGTCACAATTGATTCATTCTTTATGAAGTCATCCCAAATGTATAATCAATTACATATGTATTAAGGCATTATTAATTTATATATTGCATGGGGTCTATATGAATTCTCAAATTTCTATTATCTTATAAATTTAGCGAATTATTAATTTAGTATGTTGTCCCCAAGTCGGGACCGAAAAAAAATATTATTTTGACGAGGTTATTAATTAATCGGGTATTAAATTATCGAGGTTCTACTGTAATTATTATTTGAACTGATATGAACCCAACCAATTGCCACATGAAGTTGCATGCTTCAATTTTTAGTGTGTTTGCACTACTAGAGGATTTTATGATAGAAAGATAATTTATTTTGGTTGTTTGTGCAACCTAATATTTTTTTGTTTGGTGCGACATATTTTTTCTATGAAGAAAAGGAAATAAATAAATTGATTTATTTCACTAGAAAGTATTTTGATTTCACATGAGAGGTGTAGAAATGCAGGACTCCTTTATCTCATAAAAAGAAAATTCCTCAAAACAAAAAGTTAGTTTCATTGCACAAATAAATACGTAATGTTTGACAATGGTGAATGTATGCACAACCTTGCTCTAAAGAGATCCCGGTTTTTGAAATCTAGCAAACACACTCATAGTCTTTTTTTATGATGAGGAACCCACCAACCCCCTTACAATTGATAATTGGTAAAATCCTGGATACACAACACCACACACTTGCATTATGTATCATATGAGGCCCCAAACATCTCTCCAGCTCATTGTTGGATTTTCTAACCACTCGAAACTTCTTAATACGCCCCCCACCATGCCCCCCAAAAAAATTCAAAAAAGCCCCTTTTGTTTACTAAAGATTTTTATAAATTTTAGTGGTGTTGACATAAAAATGCATATCCAAGTATGGATCCCTAGGACATCTAGTTGAAACTATATATCACTCTAAATCTAAATTTAAATCTTAATCTAACTCAACTCTCCAATCCATAATCCATGGCCGGCTGTACCATAAGGCCAACAAAGCCTTTGACTTAGGCCCCAAAAAATAAGGACCAGAAAAAGGCCTCATAATAACAGCTTATATCTTTTGAAATTTCAAAAAATCAAACTTGTCAACTGTGATCCCTTTTTTTCCTCCCCAAAATGTAAGTGTCCATAATAATTCTCTCCTAAGAATATACACCCAAGATTTTCATGGGCCTTAAAGTGTCATTTATGGCCTATTATATTTCCAAATCTGCCCCTTAGATTTCTCTTGCTAGGAGTCCAATTGATTTTAGCACATCATTATATTTCTAGTAGTCCATGTGTATCAAATCTCAACTATACATTCAGTCATGAATTTCCTTCACAGGCCTTTCTCATTATTTTTGTGTATCCTATTTCACTAGAAACTCATTTAGATTTGATCCATGATGTGGTTATAATAGATCCATAGCTTAGGATTTCAGCCCTAATAATGGATCTTAAAATTTAAGATAAACAATGGGCCCCCATCGGAATTTATTCACTTGCCCACAGTGCATATGACCACCGTGCATCTGGAACATCCAATACGTGGGGCACACCTTTAAAGTCTATCTTGGATGGTCCTGACTCATGGTGCATATGCTCACCAATGGGCAGGTAAAAATGCTTTGAGCCCCACCAATGGCAGAATCAAGATTTTTATTTCATGGGGTGGGGTTTAGAGCCAAATAGGTAGTTGGATTTTGTGATCCAACATTTCCTTGTGAGTTTTGGAAATAAACCAACAATTTGCATATGGGTTTTAGAGATATACTTAAGATAGATTAATAAAACTTGAATATAAAATCTTAATTAATAATTTTACATCAAAAAAATAAGAAAAATAAATTTTAAATAAAATATTTTTTATAATATTAAAACATAAAAAAATGCCTTATTTAGTATTGACACTTTAGGCGTCGAATTGTCGGCCATACCCTAATCTAGAGATGTCAAACTGGCCGTGTATACTAATATTTATTCAAACAATATTAAAACTAGTTAGATGAGGATGAGAACCTAACCACGAATATTAACCTACTAGTTAGATTAGGATGAGAACCTAACCACTTTAGATGATGATGAGAAGCTAACACCTTTTTTTTATCAAACTTCTCACTCTTTCATTCAAACAACCTGAAATATAAAAAAATCATATCATGTCATTTTTTTTACTCATTTTTCAGCCAAATTGAAATGTCATGGTTAAGGATATTTCAATTGAGATGGCAAATTCAATTTCTATTTTTTGGCTTAATTATCATACTTTAAACGAGAACTTAGCGCGGTTTTAGCGCGGTTAAATACTTCTACCTTTATCAACAATCATTTCAAGTCTTCCAAATGGCCCACCATGAAACCACAACCTTGGACTTCATTTTATTTAGATTTGCAACAATTTCTTTATTTTTTAGTTATGGGTTTTTAGTCTTAGTCAATAATTCTCATTATCTTTATCATGGTTACATATTTTTTACTTCTTTTTCCTAGTGTTCGTATCAATGTAAATATATAGCTTCATGTGATGTGATCGAGAGTGGAGTTATAGGTACATGTAACGAGATTATATTGAACATAAATGACTGAATTATGAACATATTCCTGTGTTTAATTGTGAGCTTTCTAACCTATAAAGAATCTCAACTTATCAAATGCTCAGGGGTTCTTGAACATAGATGAATCCAGGTATGGAATTTCAGTTGAGATTCTCAAATATCTCTCAAGACAACAAAATTAGTGCAGGCAAGGGGGAAAATTTAGTGAAGGTAAGTGTGTCACACCAAAATATTCCCCTTATTACTTCTCCCCAAAAAAACACATTGCCCCTCATTATTAGTGTGACAAATTTACACTAAAGTCCTACCTTACCAAGTTATGTAAGTGTTTTTTTTATTCGAAAATGCTTAGGGTTGTTGGTTGGCTGGGAATTAGATTTCTATAAATTAAAAAAAAATATATTTTTTTGGCGGGCCAGGCGGGCCGTGCCTAGCGGGTCGTGCCAGGCGGGCCGCAGGGATTAGCCCGTTTGCCAGGCAGGCCTGACGTGCCATGCCAAATGGGCCAGCGGGCCAACAAGGCTCGACCCACCACAACCCACATCATGGGTCGTGCCCAGTGGACCGTGCCGTTGACTGGACCGTGCTGTGTGACGGCCCGTTCACTGACGGGCCGGGCCGGTACGGTCCACTTTGACATCTCTACCCTAATCCATCCACCCTTTTTGGAGTTGTTGAGGAGTTTTTCAAACGAGTTATCCCATCAATCAACGTTGCATCCACCCACACGTTTGCGTGAAAGAGCCTTCAAGCTTCTCTTTTGTCCCACATAGAAAAGAAGTCTTAAATATAATTGCATGTGATTAGATGGCACCACCAATTAGAATATTAGATGCATGCACGCGTTGACCTTTCCACTTTCTCGTGAACTGATTGGAGATTTCCATTTCCTCAGTTTGTTTCCACTCTGCAAATCTGAAATCCCATGGCCTCCAGTAATCAACCATCTCTCTCTCTCTCTCTCTCTCTCTCTCTAAGCTTTCGTGTCTGACCAGTTAGCTTAACTGTACTCTTTGAAAGGAGAATTTAGTACAAAAGCATTGAAATTAAGGGAGACGGGATGGCACATTGTACAAGTAGCAGGTAGACATGAAAGTTCAGCACGTGAGGTCATTAATATGAATTTAGTGTCAGCAGTTACAGTTTTGTAACAGATTCCTATGGAACCGAGACATTCTCGCAATGCTTACATTGTATCGTTGAATCAATCCTCGGCCACAATCTCTCTGCCTTTCAAAATACTCCGGCCCTTTGAACATTTGTGGTTGTATAGCTGAAGAGAACATGTGGAATTCTCAGATATCCTTCAAATAGAAATTCTCAAATATCCTCTGGACCAAACAGGCCCTTGACAAGTTCACGTAATTTCATTGGTGGGGTTGAGGGACCAAACCACTTGAAACTTCTAACTATAGTTTTAGCCCACCATCTAACTGGTACCTGTGGAATGTGAGATCGAACGGGCTCTTTTTGTATTGATAATTTGTTTTATTTTTTTACTAATATGAGAGTGAATCCCGAGGGATAACTTAGTTTGACCTAAGTCCACATTTTGTTCCCGAAAGTTGAGGGTTCGAAATTGCGCTACCACACTAGGGCCACAAGAGATTTACCCGGCTCCCTCTGAGCTCGAAGGAATTAGTCCGGCCCAAAGGGCTATAACACCCTCCGATATATATATATATATATATAAGGGAGCTCAGTTTTTGAATTTTCCATATTTTGGACCATTGAATTTATGTACATAAATCCGAGGGATATTTTGGACCCTTGAATTTAAGAGGGGAATGAAAAAAGGGGCTAAAAGTTGGAAAATTTTATAAGTTTTTACCATCCCTATCAAAAGCATGTTGATATCTTGGTTTGTACGGTGCAAAAAAAAAAGGGCAACAAGTTTGAGTTTTTTACAGGTATTGCCATCCATTCTTCATTTAAAAGAAAAGCAAGTTTGTTTACTTTCTTATTATTATGCCATTGATAAAAAAAGGTGTCAAAAGCAAAAAAAAAAAAAAAAAAAACTTCTTTTGTAAGGGAGCTCAGTTTTTTAATTCCCCATATTTTGGACCATTGGATTTATGTACATAAATCATACGGCTGAGATTAAGAGGAAAATGGTTGAGGGTTTAAGGGGATTTGAGAGTCCAGAGATTTGGGACACTACTTCCCCAGATCCCTAGACTCTTTTTCCCTTATCCGGGCGATGGGTCAAGGAGTTTGGGCCAGGTCTGGCCGTCTGGGGTTAGGTTCAGGTTAGATGGGTTTGGGTTGGATTTGGGTTCGAATTGATTTGGGCTAGAGTTTTATGGGTTCGATTGGGTCAGGTTCAGATTAGGTCTGACGGGTTTAGTTAAGGGTCCAATCAGGGTCTGGATCAGAAGTTTGGGCCCAAAAGGTGGGCTGCAGTGGGGTCCGGTCTGGCAATAATCACTGGGACCCATGTTTCACAGATTTTGATTTGCCCGTCGGATTTTAAAGTTCTATATATGGATGGAAAGCTCTCGATGAGTAGATCGCGATGACCTAACTTTCGGGGTGATCAGGGGTCTAGAAGTGATAGATAATTTTTCAGGTGGGCACCCTAGGGGTGCGGGGCCTGCTATTATGATTTATGATCCGCCTGTCGAATTTCGAAGCTTTATATATGGACGGAAAGCCCTCAACGAACAGATTGCAATGAGCCAATTCCTAGGGCAATCAGATGTCCAGGAATAATAGGTGATCTTTGACTCGGGACCTAATCAGGACATCGTTAAATAGGGTGGACCGAATTACCCCTCAGAAGGTGCCAAAATTCAGGTTAGTTGTTAGGTGGTCAAAAGAAGAGTAATTAGATTTAGTTGTGCTCAGAACATGGTGCGTCGTGCCTTCAGGTACGGGCAATCACTAGTATATATATATGTATATATGAGAGTGATTCCAACTCCAATTATAAAGAAAATTGACTTATTGCTTATATAGAGAATAATAATTGTTTTGAATTAATTAGATTTGATAGGCCCCATTTCCATGGAATTACAATGATGGGCTCAATTGATTGTCTGACACAAGGCCTTATTAGATCCATATTTATCAGTATAAACTGTGCTATAATATGAAATGAAAGAGTATCGACCTAAGAATTTTTCATATAATGGCCTCAAATTTTTGAAAACACCCTAAAGATTTTGAGAGTTGTATACAGTTTTTTAACATATGGCCACCCATTTTTTTTAAACATAGTGGCCCTCCTTCCGAAGGAGCTTTCTCACCAGTTTTCTTACTTTTGTTACTTTGTATGCCTGTAAGAATAAACTACGAATACTTTCATATGAAAAATAGTATGTCTTGGGCAAAAATATAAATAAAAAGTCTATCTAGACATACTTTTTGGCATGAATCTTGGAAAAACCCATATGTTACCCCTTGATAACATATGAGTTTTTCCAAGATTCATGCCAAAAAGTATGTCCAGATAGCATTACTCAAATGCAAAATCTATAAGTTTGAGGCAACTTACTAAAACAAGAGCAAGTGATAGTTAGGGGTCTTCATGGGCTGAACCAGCCCGAGCGCCACTTTAGCACAGTCCTATGAAGGCTGCAATTTTAGGCTCGCGGGTGGACCTGAGACTAAATTTCTAGCCGGCCAATAGTTAAATGAGCCACACTTGGGCCAATATATGCTTATGACCAGGTGTAGCCCAACATATTAACAAAAAGGTATATATTGATTTGACAAATGGGTTAGGCTTGCTGTGATTACTAGATCAGGCCCAAATATTAGGCCCAATAACTAAATGTTCTCTTCTGGGACAAACTTCACCTTGGCCTGCCCCGGCCTATGAACACCACCCTATCTTGTCTGTAACCGTTATACCCGATATATCCGTTACAGTTGCCTCTGTTGTAACCACCAAAACCTCTTTCTACATCCATGGAACCCCACGACTTGGCAGATTAATGCCTCCCTCTCTGTATATGCTGCCACTGCAGGAGCTGTTTTTAATAAGCATCATGTGTGGCCCACTGGGCTCCATGATTCTTCAACAGAAGGCACTTGTTGCACGGCCAAGATGTGCCCACGTATGCATGCTGGCATGCATGGCCTAACAAATGTGCACGCGCACGTGCACGTTTGGGCCATATTTATGGACATAATGGTAAATATTAAAGCCTGATAATTTATGCACATTTGATGGGAGGGGGAAATGATATTTATGTTGCAGGTATCCTATGCACATTCTAATTGTATATTGAATGATAGTTTTTAATGCATGTTTTGTGAAACCATTATTTTTAATGCTGAGCATGGTTTCAATTTTTTTATTGTTGTTGAATCTCTTCATTGGTCACATATGTTGGTCTGATAATATATAGTGTCACGTATCAACAAAACCAAGGTTTTAAAAGAAGAATTGGTTGGAACCAATGGATTCAAAATAATGTAAATGCAAACGTAAGTATTAGAAGTATTCTCATTGTTAATTATGTGAGAAACTGATGAGAATCCTTTGTACACAAAGCTAATGTCATGTAAATCACATAAAAGTCCGTGTTTGGGAGAGAGAGATGACGAAGTTTGACGTGGAAAGTTGGGAGTAAGATCTCATAAAAGAGAGGAAAGCGAAATGCCTCGAGTGCTTATATTCTCAATCCACAAAAGAAAAAAGAGGCATCTGCTTGCGTTCTACAGACGACGCTTTGTAATCAAGCTTTTTATAATAATATGTAAGGAAGGAGGGTTGTTCAACTAACAATCATTTAATTACATGCAATTGTCAGGCCTCCTAGCTATTGCTGTTGAGGATTTGAACATTAGCTCCTCTTCTCTTTCTCTCTATGTGCAGGCCATTGTATTTTTGCTAATGTGCAGGCCATAATTAATCATCCAAACTGCTAATATGATGAACAACATTATTGTTTTACAGGTAGTTGGGTAAGTGGTTGTGATCTATTGGGTTAATGTCTTGTGTATATTTTGCGTTAATTTAGTTGGTCCACTGGATTAGTCTGGAAATAGGTTTTAAATTAAGGGTTCTACCATTGGTCCACTGGATTAATTAGTCAGGAAACAGGTTTTAAGTTAAGGGTTCTACCAAAAAAGTTAAAGGCATTTTGTTCTATCATACTAATGTTTCTTAGGGGTTTGGAACAGATGGTTATAAATTTTTGTCTAATGTGTAAACTCTACATCTAAGAAAAAAACCGAAGGAGCCTTGTTTTCATCTGTTGTTGTAGGCATGCTGCTGAACCTTGTGAATTCTTTGTGTGCTTTTTTTATCTTATGTATCATTTTTTTTTTTTTTTTTTTTTGTGAACAATCCACGTGGATTGTAGATTTCTGCCACAGCATGATCTTCTATTTTTTGGAGGGGCCAGCTAAACCAACTGTCTGGGGGCATCCATAGGCCCAAGTGGACAGATCGAGTTGAGGGCAGCTGAATCAGCCAGGGTCTTCCCAAAAAGACAAACTCAAAACTCTTTAGCTGAATGTGATGGGTTCAGGTGAGCCAGGGGTGGGGCCCACCATGAGCCAGGCCATAAGCCAAAAGTGGTGTGGAGTGATGTGGGGGGTGGGGGGGGGGGGGGGGGGGGGGGGGGGGGGGGGACCATCTGAGTTAGGCAGTTTGGTAGACCACCAAATCACACCCCTCGTGTGTCACAAGGGGTCAATAGATGAGCTTCAATTTGCTATGGATTAGCTGTCAATCAACCGCATGCACTATATATATACTTAATATTACAAGAGAATAAGTACTTCTTTTCTTCTTCCAGTTTCTTCTTTTTTCCATGACAAATAATCGACCATTTGCCTCAGGACAAGGTGGATAACCTGATATCCTTACACACATGGGGCCCACCATCAGTGATCAGACCGTTGAATATGATTGACCAGCTTCTATCTCCTTTTCTTAAAATCTGTTGGGCCTCTGCATTTCTTTTAGTTCAGGATTTATAATTTAAGAACAAAAAAGAAGAAAAAAAAAACAGCTAGATGGACCCCACCCTCACACAAATAATGCTGTCTTTGAGTCCTTTCCATCTGTCGGACAACCACAATTGAGTGTGACATTGAATAAATCACAAGTAATAATAGATGATCAAAACCTTCCATTCATGGATTTGAACCTGGATTCTTCTGATCTAGTCATCAGTTCCACCAATTGATCACATGATCTAGTGATATATAGAAGGTCAGATCAGATAGTAGTCCATCTGATGTTGGATAATCACACCCCTCATTTCAGGTGGGCCACACCCAACGATACAGAGCAATCATGTAGGCAACCAGAAAATCACAGTCGCGTGGCATTATAGTAATTTCTTGGAACTTGTAGGCTTTCTGTTCTTTTCCAAGTAAACGGTCTATTTCCTGCACATGTGGCTTGTCTTGTGGAATCTCTCTCGCCCCTCCCTCTCTCTCTGCAGAAACATCCCCTGGAATTTCATACCCCTTTGCGTGTGAGAATTGTAAGAACTGAATCTAATTCCCAGCCATTCCTGGCCTTTCTCTTTTGCTTTAGTTTCTTTGGATCAACCCAAGAGAAAATAAAAGGTGCAGCCAATACAAATAACAAACAACAAACAGCTAAACATATTAAGGAAGAAAGCTTTAGATCAATTCAATTATCAAAACCATCCTCTCCTCATTCCTTCTTCTATCAAACAAACCTTTACAAACATTTTTTATATCTATGAATATCCCCCACTAACCATCCTTTTATAGAAATGAAGAACAAACAAAGAAGAAAATAGTGGGATGATTCACTATAAGAAAAAGGAAGAAAAATCATAAAACATAAAGACAATAAAATAAATCAATCACCCAATCTTTAGTTTCTTCATGGGTACTGTTGGACCAAAGGCAATGAAAATTGAGGTGAGATCGCGCGGAACGCCGGTGAAGAAGCCTTGTGAGGGAGGCTCTATTCTTCTCTTGGTTGGCCGTTTCCTCCTTGGTGCCGGCGGGCATACTAAGAGTGGCTTTATCTTGTGTTCTTCTGATGTGGGTGTGTGGTACCCTTCGTCGAGGGCCTCCGGTGAAGCTTTGACGTTTGTTTTTATCGGCGAAGTCACCAGAAATTCCTCAATGAATTCCAAACCCATGGTTTTCCACAAAAAAAAAAAAACACACTAGAATTCTCCTAACAAAATGATAGCCGACGTCAAATAATATACTATCCTCAGAGCATATGGAAGCTTAGGCAAGGATATGAGAGAGAGAGAGAGAGAGAGAGAGAGAGAGAGAGAGAGAGGGAAGAAGAAGATATAGGAGGAGAGGTAAGAAGAAGATATAGGAATAGAGAGAGATGAAAGTTGTAAGGGAAGATATATAGATATCAGGTAAGATGTGATAAATAGGAGAAAGCAATGTGATTTATGGGTGTGAGTGGTGTGATTTACAAGGATAGCATATAGGTTGGTACTTGGCACTCCACATGTGCACCTCCCAAATGGTATTCCTGCAGGACCAAAACAGGAGGGTGGTCTGAAGTTCTGAATCTGTCAACAGGTGGGCCCCTCTATGATCCCCCTATGGTAAAAACCCAACAACATTCAAACAAGTGCAGCCCCATCTTTACCTGTTTTGTTGTTGGAACAGTGTAAATTTTACCACTTCCAGTTGGTGGGGTGGGGGGCTAAGGAGTTCACTTTTGGCTGGTGCGCAGGAGCATGGTGGTAATTAGCTCCAAATGCAGGTGATTATGACGAATACCAGAATGCTTTAGAAGGGAAGCAAAAAAAAAAAAAGCTTAGAAACAAACAAACGAATAACATCTGTTAAAGACTGTCCTAATGCTTAGCTGGTGCAAGTGTTGATCTGGCAAGTGGCGCATGTTTGGGCGAAGGCCATATATAGTGAACTTGGTTACTATGAGTGGACCAGATCTCCAGGGCACGCCTAAGGGATAGTTATGTGGCCCTACAAATCCATCAGCTGCCCACCATTTTGCTCAAAACCACTCAGCCACCACCGTTGTCTTTATTGTAGATGGTCAAATTCCACTTCAATCAGAGTTAAATCCACCATTAAATGAGAGATATACAATATAATTTATTTATTTTGATTTTATATATTTTGATTGTGAAGCGAGTTAAGTGTCACTATGTGTTTTATAGGTGACTAATCTACACTTGGCGGGAATTTGCGTGACCACCAATACACGAACACCATCGATACACAAAGAGAATTCTCTGGAGAGTCGTTCTAGATTAAGATGTAAGGCATTATTAATTAGCGATAACATTATAGGTAATCATGGTCTCAAATATTTACTTTGTCGTTTTTTTAATTTTTAGGTTTTCCATAATTCTAAGTTGCCAAGGATATAAAAATAGATTATTAAGACATGTCTTAATTTGATGGACCCGTGGTTTCAATCCTTTGGATCACTTGAGAACTAGGGTTTGCCCTTAGTTGGTATATATCATGTTTCTCAACCAACTACCAAGGATTCGACCCTTAGCTTCCTTCATATGTGAGCAGGTTCTTCTTCTTGCATGAATAAATATTCTTCCTATGTGTAGGCTTTTATCCCCATGGTTATGGTTTCTCATAGGTCTTAGCCTTTTTAGCTACGTACCCAAAAAATAAATCATTTGTATCCCTGAAGAGCTGATCACTAATTGAGGCTACCACTTGAGCTCGGTATTAACTTAATTATGAGCATATGGTGGGAGACATGAGAAACTTTCCTTGAAAGGCCACCACTATGTTAAAGAAATTGAGCGGGCATATATATATATATATATATATATATATTAGAATTATAAGAGTTTCAAAAAAAACTGAGGAGTCAATCGTGAGACTTTAACAACATGATTTATTCTTGAAATATTAAAAGCTCGTTAGTAAAAGAAGATATTAAAAATAACAATATTAATATGATAACATTGTAATATATATTATTTTTTACATATATTTTATAATTTTAATTATTTTATGGGGAAATTTCAAAAAGATATAAAACTTTTTGATTACTTTTCAGAAAGATTTTGTGGAGAGGACGATTGAAAGAGTTGTAAAAAACTTTTATATCTTTTTGAGATATTCATAACTTCATGCACTTTTTTTTTAATGGACAAAAGTCTCATACATTTTTTGTAGTTTTCCCTTATTTTATTATCCAAGATATTTTCCGGTTACTTTTGACCTATGAAAAATCCAAAATTTTGAAAATGGCCTCTTTATTATTCAAATGTTGATAGCCCTTTAATATTAATTGTAATTTCTAACAATGGTCCAATACCTATTGCCCAATATTTATCCAATATCGATAATAAGATTTTGTGGTATCAACCCAAAATCCTAATTCTATTATCCCTATAAAAACATGGTCAACTCTTTTTTGAGATGGCCACCATTCATTTAATTGTGACTCAATAAAGTTTCATATTTCATGGATACATATCAACCTCAATGAGGAAAAGCTTTTCTATATGGATTAATGGCTCCTCAAGGAAAGCATGCAGACCGAAAAGAACAAGGATCGATGAAAGTAGTGGATTTGAAGAAGTGCAAACTATATGTAAATTTAGTCCAAAATAGACCTGAATGGAGAAACATAATTCGTATAGCTAACCCAACATAGTTGGGATAAAACTTTGATGATGATGAAATCATGGACACGAACTAGTTTAGACTCAAGGATGAATATGGCGTATTCAGATCAGCATCTATGCCTTGTATCATGAATCTTTGGATCTGAGAGCCGAAGAGGATCCTTATCTTGGATACAAATATATATACTAACATATAGAAAACTGAAGATTTGGTTCTAGATTCTAATCTGATACAATAAGTGAAAGCTCATGTGAGTAAAGATGATCAAGTGAAAGCTCATGTGAGTAAAGATGATCAACAGACCTCAAAATAAAATTTTCAAGTATACAAGTTGGACTCTTGGAACTGAAATACAACCTATAGACACTCAACTTAGACATGTGGTCCCAAGTTTGGATTATTATGATATATCTTCTACCATAGATGACTATAGATTTTTCTTAGGGAAAAAGGAAATTCTATAATTAGGAAAACAAAAGTAAAAAGGACAGATCATGATCTCGACTAAAACACATAAATATCAAGCCACACCAACTCATTATCACACTTAGGCCAATTTAAGCAAGGTAACGAGCAGCATATTCAACTTTATAGGAACATAGCAAAAAATAATAATAATAAACCTATCAAAATTGCCTATAAAGTTAGAATGACCAAAAGTACAGACTCAATCGACCACAATTCATCCTCATTGACAGCATTTGTAACTTCTAATACATCTGCCCAAACATGAATCTTATCAGAACCTCTATCTCCTATCATCTTCATCACCAAACAAGGATCTTTCTAATTAGCTCAGCTTCCTTGGACGAGAAGAGCCTCAGATCTTGTAGAAGCACTTGCAACACATAAGTTTTCTTTACAAACCATTACACACACTTAAGTGGATTTTCCATTTGATGTTATTGTTGGAAAATTGAGTAGCCTGACTGCCACGGGTTAGCTCTAGATCAAGGCAGGCCATAGTCCGTGGATGATCTTCAGATTAAGACTTGATTTGTTGATTCCTCGTTGTAATTAACTCTATGTATAAGAGTTTGAACTTTTAATCAACATCGGACTCCTGGTTTTGGTAAAACTCAAATGTTGAGGGATTTTCGGAAGGCGTGACTCTTTAGGATTTTATTTAAAGACGTACAGGCCAGATCGTCTTTGCAAAAGGTAAAGGCGTTCGCGGCGAGTTTACAAAATCTACCCTATACCGAAATGCACAATGATATATCGGAATAATCTCATTTGGGACTAGAAGCTATAAATGTAGGATAGGGAAAATAAAAAATAAAAAAACCGCATCCATCTTATCCCTTGACCCTTCCATGTGTTAGGTAACTGGCACTTTGGATATCAGTCTCCTTCAATGGATTAGGAGATCCCATCATACTTTCAACTAACTTAATGGCTCTCTCCATATATGTTTTATTACTCTTACAAACAAGTTCATTTGTTGTTCCAAATGGACCACCAAAATGCCAACAACCGCACTTCATTAGAGGGACAAGGGCCAATGAGATGGTTGAGAGGACACCATTTTAATTAATAATATATTTTTATGATATTTTACTAAATATCTATCCCTTCTATAAAGTTGTATATTTCAAAGGATTTTAAGCATTTTTAAAACAATTTTGATATTATTTTATAACTTTAGTTATAACATTTTGGACAGATTCTCTCTTATTAACCCAAGAAAAAAATCTAAACTTGTGAAATCTCCTATTATTAATCCCACCATTTATGAGCCTTTAATGATATTTATGGCAATAGCTATTAGCTCAACATTTATACTTTAACTAATTGTGTTAGGACAAATATACTTTAACGTGCCCTAAATATAGCTACCCAAAAGCACATTTATCCATACCCTATCAAGTTTTACTCCAATTAAAGATCAATATGTCATTCAATTGATCGCATGTGAAACATATAATTAAAATTAAAGGACAGAATGAGTGATTCATGCTCTAGTCAAGTAATAATTCATGTTTAATTTGGCATTGTTGTTTTAAACGGGGATTATAAGAAAAATGCACGCTCACATATTCATAATAAAAAGAAAAGAAAAGAAAAAAGAAAAATTATAGGTCCAACAAACACTTCTCCCTTAATTAGTCATCAGCTAAAAGTATGAGTTTTAACTGAAAATCATTGGCACAAATCCAAGAAAAATCTCCTTGCCAAATATTAGATTTGCATGCAATTACAAAAGTGAAATATTCCACAAAGCAAATAAATGCTCTCACAAGAAAGAAAGGAAATAAATGAAGATTGGTTGATTTTCACTTGGTCGATTTTAGTTAAATTGACTTTAAAAGGCCTTTATTTGGGTAATTAAATGACAATATTATCCCTTCATGGAGCTGTCAATTAAAATCCATCAAAACTCAACTAACCCACTCTTTTGCCTTTCCAATTAATTGACGGTGCAGTGTGCACCCCCTTTGCCATTTTCAACAAATGTTTAAGAGTAGTTGATTAACTCCTCGGGTGCCCATCAAGCCAATCTTAACTGTCCAACTTAGTGGGACCCACCTATCTGTTCAATCGGCATCAATCACACAGTTAAAAACAAAATAAAAGCAAAGTTTGTCAACTGTCCAAAAATCAACAAGTTAATGCCCATTAATTGGCCTAGCTATTAATTACTAGGCATTTAAAAGTGGGGAAAAAAAAAAATGTCAACTGTCCAAAAGTCCCCAAACCAAAATCCATTGATTGGATGGATGGTCCATTTGTCCCTAATGGGGGGTGGCCCATCAAGTGGGGCCCACCAACTACTCTGCCAGAGTAGTAGCATAGGATTCTCCTGTCCATATACCGACCCATGGGGGGAATGACGAAATAGCCCTTTGTATGGATTATACGATCAAAGACCTTATCTTACGGCGTGGTTGTGGGGTGCAAAAGCTGTACTAATCACATGGTTTTGTTGGCTGTGGGTTTTTATTCTCTTCTTGCTCTTCTTCCTTCTCTCTTTTATGATGAAAAGGAAAGGGTGAAAGAAATAGCATGTGAGGAATATCAAACCCTTCTCCAACAAGACAGGTATCCACCAAACTGAAGACGAGGTGAGCAAATCTGGGTATCCAAAGTTGTATCATTTTTTCTCACTTGTTACCAGACAAAAGGGGCAGCCTTCTTCTAGAACAAGAATGGCATTTCCACATCTAAAGGAAAAGTCCATTCTCTCTTGACGGCATAAAGGCAAGAAAGGCTGGTCTCCTTGCTTGTTATTAATTAGTTGAGATCAATGTCACACTTGGTATTTCATCCAAACTGTTCATTTTTGGTGGGGTTGTAGTAAATTAATGGACCAGATGGACTCAACACATTGACGTCACAACCCACAATTTTACTAGTCCAAGTTCAATTTCACAACATGATTCAAGTTCTTTAAATTTGTAAGCTAAAGAAGCTTTCTAAATCATCAAATCGAAAATGATATTTCGCTATGAACATAAGGAATCATTCGAGCTTGTGATATGATCGAGCAATTGGGGTGGGGGGGGGTGGGTCTGAGAGAAAGATCAACTCACTCTGCATGCAATTGACCCAAGGGCAATAGAGAAGCTTGGTTACAAAAATGGCTTTTTCTTCTTTCTTCTTATTATGTTTCTCTTTTCATTTGGAGCGAATTCGCATCAACGGATGGGTGCAGGTTCACTCTCCCTATCCCCTTTAATCGTATGATTTTTCTCTCTCATCATCAACATCGTCATCAAAACTATGTCCCAATTATATTTGCTGAGGTCAACTATTGAAATTATATTTCGCCAATCAAAATTCATGTTATAGTTGTGACAAAAGTTTTATAGCAGATATCAATCTATCTGATGCTACCCTCCTCCTTTATTTAGATTTGGGACTTACTAGCAGAGATTTCTCTATGTAGTTCTCTAATTAGAAAATATTTTAGTTTTCCTTGAAAACTCTAAAATAATTGAATGGTCTTGCCTTCAAACCAAGTAAGATTCAAAGAAAACATCCCAATAGGAAATGAGTGAGGGATATCCCTTATTGGGTTGCACCTGCTTGCTACCATGGTATGTAAAGCACAATGAGCCTTATAAAGTTGGAGAACAAGAGGTTCCCCAGTTAGTTAGGTACTCCATGTCTCACCTGACTGTCCAATGTTCAGTCCCCGGTTGCTCTTCTTGTATCCATTCTTTCCTCATGGCTGGAGTTTCTCTTATTGCGGGGGCAAGCTTCTTTTCTTATGGCTATGACCTAAGAAGCCCTAGTCCACTTGGCTAAGTACCAAAAAAATTAAAAGAAAAAAGTCTTACAAACTTGACTAAATTTGGAAAGTCAATAACCAAAGTAACTCGGCCGAGTACCCAACCGAGTCCATGAATATTCCCTATCCGAATAAACGAGTGAGTTCGTTCTTGACATGTGGTTCTGGTCTAGGGCTGAGTACTCAGTGGACCTAAATACTCTGATTATAGAACCTACCTAAACCTAAATTATAACAATACGAATAACATTAAGGACCCAAATACTATGATGATAGACTCTAGATGACTTTAACCTGGATTATAATAATACAAATGACAATAATTGTGATAATAAATAGCATGTTCTTATACAATTAAATGCTATTAGAATCTAAAGAGTTGGTCCAACCCAATTGCATATGGTTATAACCCTATACAGATTGGGGTCAGGAGAAATGTACATGGTAAGATATGCTGATGACTACAGTTTTTCGTGGTAGTGTGGACTGCCAAAACTGGTCTCACCCCAAGAGCATTTACTTGGTATTCTTTTTATAGAGACTGGGATGTATTTTATTAACAAAGAAGAACTGGAACGTGAAGGTGGAAAGGAGGTAGCATTGGAAGAGTATGATACAAGAAAGGGAGAGATGGAGATCTGGAGAGTTATTAAAAAAGACTAGAAAGGAACAAGAAAACAAAAGAAGAACAAAAGTAGGGAGCATGAGATTGATTGAAGGGGAACTGGGTATCCTTTAGAATAATCCTATATAACCACTGGTCAGAAGCAGCATCAGATCCAGAACAAGAAAGAGAGAGAAAAAGAAGAAGAACAAATCTCTCTCCCATGAAATAAAATAAAGAAATAAGGGTGTTCTCTTTTTGTAATAGGCTTCAGAACTCTTGATCAGTCTTTCACACAGGCCTTAGTGGTGACTCAAAAACTTTGCATGTGATGTGGCATGTGATCATGCAAATCCAAGGTCCCTTAGTGGATGGTCCGACTCATGCTTATCATGCCATCATCATCACCATTCAAATGGTCTTCATGATCAATGGTCTAAATTCAGTGAGATCAATTTGCAGGAGTCATTCAGTAAATGATGATTTGATCCTTGAGGAGTGCTACAATATTTGTTAGTGAATGTATCTAGACAGACTTTTGCATGATGGTGTGGAAGACAGACATGAGAGATGTATTTCTTTTTTATTATTATTTGAGTCCTCTTCTGATTTTATTATAAGAGTTCGGTGCAGATGAACTGAAAGTAGCGATACAGTTCGCTTATCTTCTTGATGGAAACCCTCACATGCACGCGACGTCATCACCCACATGAAATGAAACAAGCAAAAAGAAAAGGGGAAAAAATCAAAAGGATAAAAATACTAAATTCACATCTTTCCCAAAGAATAGACATTTATTCCCATCCCATGCCTCTCATAAGAGGAAAAGGGAAATGCCCACATCACATTGCTCTCTGATCACAAGCGCGCCACACCTATATTTTCTCTCTAAATCTATATGGTCAATGTAAATGGAGGTTCAGGCAGTTATATGAGTTTCTTTCTTCTTTTTTGGGTAAGTCCTAGCTTAGTGGGGAGGGGAGGCGGGCGAGCCGAGGGGGTGGGCTAGGGCCTAGCCCTCTGGAAAGGGAGCATTCTGGTGAGGGAGGTAGATCTCTGGTGAGGTATCAGAACCTCGAGTGAGAAAAGGTGCCTCCCTGGGGTTGAACTCAGGAAAGGCAGGTAAGAACCGACGCCTCTCACAACTAGGGTAAGAAGCCGTTCTTATCTGAATCTCTTTCAAAGCAAAACTTTGTACCAACTCATCTTAATGCTTAAGTGCTAGTGTAGCACAAAATCCAAATAATCTTTATTGTGGACCCCATTGTGGAAGAGTGAGTGATCATGCAGTCCTATCTCTTAAATAGGAAATTGAAGTACGGATCAATTTTTATTCTTTTTTAGATGAAACTATGTTGTGCCAAACAACAAAAAAGTCACCTATACAAAAAAAAAAAAAAAACAAAAGTAATTTTCCTTTCTCGTGTAATTCTTTTGTCTGACAAAGAGACCGACATTTGAACTTGTAACATCTGGCTCATATACCATGTTAAAAACTAAACACACCAAAAACTCAAGCGGATAGTGAAAGTCACAGCAATGTATATCAACAATTTCCAACTTTTAGCAAGAAGCTGTCAAACTTGTAATTGAGTTCATCTAGCTTACTCCCACTAAAAAAAAAAACGACGTGTATTAGATCCACTTGCAATTCATAGCCATAAATTACAGCCACTATATAGAAACTCCCTTCAATCGAGTAAAATAATTGTTGGATTGATCACATTAATAAATATGATTAACAATAATGAAACAAATCTCATTTGTAAATGTGTTCAAATCCAAAACTGAGAGAATTTAAATGACTGCCAATTACGTTAATTGGGTTTATTATACGAGGGCCATTTCATTAATATAGGGTATATGAAATAATAGAAGTAATCAGGACAGAAATAGCCTACACTTCACATAAACAACTATGTTTTTTTTTTAGGTAAAAGAAACAACCATGAATTAGAGTAATTAAGACTACTTCGACTCTCATTCAAACTGTATCCACTATTGGATTTTGAATAAAATTTTGGGTAGTTACATCTTTACATGTTGTTAGTTTTTTAGACCATTATATCAAATGCAAGAAAATTCAAATGACCTTTTTTTTTTGTGCGTCCAACTTTTTCATCCATGACGAGCCCCGGTCATATCCATCCCCCCATGTTCCTAATGATTGTCATCCATCCAAGAGAGGAATCACACAAGTGATCACTTTTCTATTATATCTATGAAACAAAAGCTTTAGACTTCGAATCACTGAGTCTTTGAGTTGAATCAGCCTTAAAGGATCTATTTTTTTTTAGAGTTGGGTTTTTAGATATGGATTATATTCCTAGACTATATACGGTGGATTTGCTTAGATGGGATGGTGAGGAAAAGAATCTTCTATTGCAAATGCTATGGAAGTCTCGGAAATTTGCATGGCAGCACATGAAAGGAAACTTTTTTCTATTTATGATGGATGGAAGGTTGGAGAGAGTTGGTGCTCTGTCAACATAACCAAACCAGAGTAGTCACTGACAAGTAATCCATCACTCTTGTGCAGAGTAAAAACAACCCATTTACTTGCTTGGCTTCAGCAATCCCAATACAGAAGGTTCCTTCTTTGGTCCCCTTCCTTCACTTATCATTGAGGCTTGTTACTTGCCCATATATATAAAATAGATGGTTACATGAGCCGTCTACTACTATGCTCTACCTTTACATGGGGAGATTCTCTTGTCCATGCTTAGCTAGGGTGGTTGAGGTGGGTTAAACTAATAAAGAATAGGCATTTTCAGTTTTGCTCTATGCCCCTTATGAAACTTTAGAATTACAATGAGCGCCCAAGTAAAATTGTTTGTAGTTGGGAAATACCTTGTGTGAGAAAAGATATGATTAAAGTAGATCAATAGTCACATTTTAATATAAATTCTAGTTTGATGTTTACACATGAATTCTGCAGTTACTGAACATGTTCAGGGGAGGATGGCCCCCCAAAATATTTTGAAAACCTCCATAGGTTATTGGGATTTTGATGCTTTTGTGCATATGCCCCACCCCCCCATAATTTTTTTTCCCTTACATAGTGGCTCCCCACAAGAAATATTTCCTAGTTACACCACATTTTTTATGATGATTGTGTGAAATGAAATTAATCTCGAGGTTGTTATTGTAATATTTTTTCAACTATTGTTGATATTTGTTAAAGTAGTTTAGAGAGGACCAAAAAAAAAAAAAAAAAAAAATCCTGTCAGAAAAACGATACAGAGACACTAACATGAGACACTCTGGTATATTTTCTGGTGCACCAAACTTAAAATGGATATATAAGTTTGATTGAAAATGGTGCAAACTCTTCATCATAAACTTCCAAACATGGATGGACCACTCAGAGGTAAAAGAGCCCTGCTACATGGCCTGATGTTCAGGCCACTTTTCAGGCCTGAACATCAGGCCATGTAGATGTTTTGGAGGTAAAATATGAATCTGATGGGAGTGGATGGACCACTAGCCATCATGGGATTAGACAAACCCATAATATGGTCGGGACCATTTCTAGTTTAGGGCCAACATTTGTTTTCATCATCAATTTGTGTGCCTGATTTGGATGTCTCCGTTCATGATAGGAGTTAGATTCTTCTCCAGCAATGATCAATGGCCCCAACAATTGAGTGACCATCAACTTTTGTGTTTATTTGAAATATGCTTCACCTAATGACTTGTGAGTTTATTTGAAGAATATATGCTTTGCCTCATAACATAAACAGAGTGTCAGCCCCAAAGGATCCAACTTCTCTCCATCCTCCTCATATATGTTCCATTTAACTGCTTATTAAAATAAGAGATGTAGCAGAGTATGTGGAATTCATGGCCATACCAGATATAACAAGGTTAAACTTAACGAACTTTTTTTTTATAAAATTAAAAGGGGGAAGGGGGTGGGGGGTGGGTCCATTGGGAAGTTGAGAGTCATTTGATCTATGGCCACTGAATGGAGGGTTGAATTATAAACTAGACTTAATTTCTTAAAGTTTACTGAATCTGCGATCTCTGCTCTATCTAAAAGATTGAATCACACCAACTCTACCATGTGCCTTATTTTGAAAAGCAGCAAAATACAGCATTCTACAAAGGTTTAGAGCACTGAGATCCTTCAAAAATACTATTAAATGATGGTTATATCATAGTTAAATTTCAATTTTATTAGTGATAATTTGTAATTAAATACATCTTAGACTTTTTTAGGGACAGTGCAGCTTGAAAGGCCTGCTTGGAATCATGACAATTATGAGGGACGGTGCAGCTTGAAAGGCCTGCTTGGAATCATGACAATTATGGAGGGTAAGGGATCTTCAAAGGCATCGCTATTAAGACCTACCTTTATGAAAAAACATGTAGACCCTTTCAATTAAGAGTAATTTCTTGATGTCTTCAAAGTTGTCTTAATCCTAACCCTTTTGATAAATTAAGGTGGGTTCCAAAATTTCATGATCAATTGGAGGGTTACACAACTCAAATGAGTATCAAATTTCGTTTATTATAAATCATAGAAAGGAGCTCTATGAGCTGGACCATTCCTAAACTAGAAATTATCTGACCGACCTTAAAATATCGCATAAGATGTCTTATTATTCTAAAAGTAAGGATAAAAAAAACGAAGCATCAGCAGCAATAATAATGGAAAGATTTACCCATAAGTTGTAGCAGTCGTCATTACAGATTTTCTTTTGTCTGTTTGGAAGAGAAAAGTTGGAGAGAACTGTCCCCAGCTGCATTGTTTTTCTCCTCTATATATTCACACAACCTCATGGGTTTTATCCAAAACTTGAAATTTATTTAAAATGCCACCTTCATATTCTCCTTTGTTATTACTTTTGCAACTAAACTACTCTCAAAACAACTACAAATGAAGATGCATATATAGATCTTTTATTTTAAAAAAATGATCCCAATCAAATCACTGTTATCACTTTAGGATCCATCATATATAGTTTGAATTTTATGAGCAGTAAGTTAATAATTTTAACTCTTTGTAGGACCCTGTTCCGTCATCATCAGTCTAACCTCTTCACACTCACTATCCTCCCTCTCCAAATTGGCACTCATTGTTGGACTCAAACTCTTCCAAAAAAAATAGAGAAGTAACTTAATGAGCTGTTAAATTTTGAAGATTGGGGTGACTTTTATTTCAACTTAGTCCTTGATGAGACGCTTCCCTCCCCCTCCCCATATTGCCTCATCCTCCTCTTACTCATCCTTGGATCAAAGTCGAAAAATATTAGCTTTCAAAAACAACTAAACTCAGGGTCATAGATCAAGGGATTAAGATAATATAATGAAGTCAATACGTTGCACACCCCTAGGTTTCTTTGAGATCATTCCATCACCCACCTTCCAGTGATTGAGATGGTCTAGTGTGGGCCTCATAGACGAGTTTGCACATTACTATATATGGATGGTTCTCACCAAAATAAAGCTATATATTTATTTATCAGTCATAAATAATATGCGTGACTGTACCTAGCTAGATGTAACTTATCTTAACACCACCGTAAGATGGCAGATAGGCTAGAATCTAAATATTGTACAATCCACGCATCAAAGAGTGGATTGGAGCCTCTCACCAACCAAAGGGAGGTGAATATGACAACACCCACCTAAGAATCCAAGCAGTTGGTGTGGCAAGTTTCATCAAATATTACCACCCACACAGTTATATTCATGGTGTAGACATTGATTGTTCCTTATATACTCTTCATTACACATTGTTGTAATGCTTATTAATTACTATGGTTTTAGTAGTCTCATTACTATATTTTATTTTTCTTTGGGATCTTCAGTAGATTGCATTTGGTGATGGGCATGTGATGTCTCTCTGTTATGAATGCTGAAAGACAAGGAGTGGGTTGTCATTTGGATTTTAGAGTAATTTAATGTTGAAACGAGTCGCATTATTGCATCCTGTTTAAGTGGGTCCCATCGACTCGATCTCGGATCATCCCTGGAAATGGAACGGCCCAAACCTTTTCCAGATCAGAACATTATCTTGTTCATCTAATATTTGGCCTTTTCCAACATCAATGACATTGTTTTTAGCATAATAGTTGGAATGGTTTAAGATATGATAGTAAGGAGATTTCTGCAGCATATTCCATCCACAGAGGGGCCCGCGAGATCATCGGCGGGATTTGCAGATCTTTATATAGGTCCCACAATTTGGAGTACTTAGATGAACCAGTGCAGTTTGGACACCCTGATGCATCACTCAGGATACAATAGAAATGAGCATGTTATGTGGTCAGGAGGCAAGGATGGAACATTGCAAGATCCAAGAAGAATCAACAGGAGAGAGTTGAGGAAACCCATGATGGGTTTTGCCCAAGTAGAACCATTTGCATAGTCAATGCCTCTGAGGTATCATTCCCTTTGGTAGAAAAAAGAGGGTATGATGCAGTGATCCCAAGCCATTTCACTTTCCTAGGAACATGCTGGCCATAATCATCCTAGTTTATTGAGACAAAAATCTTGCTGCCACTAGTTGGCACTTGTATGTTCATTTTTTTCCAATAGTGCATGTGGCACACATATAAGTATCAATCCACATCGTCCAAATAGAGGGCCGAAAAGTGCGCATTGTGATGAAAAAAAAAATTATGCTACGGGAATTCTGACTCCTCTTTGCTAAAGTGGTTTTTCAAATCTTCTTTGTTAAGTAGTTTTTCAAATGCTAAGTTTTTTGGGATTTCAAATGCCTGAAATTTCAAATGCCCAAGAATTTCTAAGAATTCTAGTAATGAAACACAGAATTCCTGAAAGAAATTCTAAATTTCCAAACAGCCAAAATTCATGTCAGGAGTTCTCGTAAAAGAACGGGGCCTAAGTCTCAGCCCTATGACTAAAGTGTCGAAAAAACAAAAAGGTTTACCAACAAAAAAAAAAAACCCTCCAAGCTGTGTGATTAGTATTTGTAAATTAGTGATTAGTAAGTACTAAATTCCCCACTGCAATGCGATGCGGGGAAATGTCAGTTCAATTTCTTAAGAAAATATTGATTGTTAATCAATGTTATATATATCAAAAGGATAGCCATTGTCAGTTTCAACTTAGAAAATTTTGTTTCCTTGTGGTGATTGTCAATTCTTCTTCGTTTAACAAATTCTAAGTTTTAGTGCAAAACATCATTGAAAAAGTTAACTTAATCTTAGATGTAAATACTATTGTGCCTAGTAGACGTCAATCATTCTTTATTATTTTTTCTGGCCCATCAGCACATAGCTTTAAATACGGGCACTTATTTCTATTTGGTATTTACAATTCCCTAAACTTCAAGAAATAAATTGTTCAAAATCTCTTTGTTTCAATATCGTATTGACCTTTTATAAGAAATGTTGAATATGAGTTGCACGTTAAATTAAGCTATATTTCTGCATCATAAATTCGTGACCTCTTACTCTTATATTATGTTAATAACCAGTAATACCAAAAGCTCGAAGTAGGTAGTTATTAAATATTTACATTTGTCGACCGGTAGTAGAATATGAGCTTTTATATATTCTCCTTTTCTAACTAAAGTTTCATAAAAAGAAAAAAAAAATGATGATGGGACCATTTCATAAATTGAAAACCACTCTCTGTCCTAGACAGATTTTCCTTGATTACAGTAGGCCCACAATAGATTGATTATGTATAACTATGACATGATTCCTTTTTCATTTTTTTTTCATTGACTCCTTAAAATACAATCAAAGATTCGTTTCGTTTATGATTATTTGATGGCATTTATAGAGCCTTGTTTATATAATTTTCGCAACTAATGGAAATTTCATTTCCTAAAATTTTTTAGAATTCAATTCCATACCAATGAAAGGGGCCTTTATTAAATGTGCTCTGCTTATTAGATTTAAGAAATACGAACTGATCCTTATATTACAATATGGCTTTCTTTCATTATTTTCCTGGATAATGAAAGAACAGAGAGGGCAAGAAAGTGGTTATGAACTAAAGAAGTCAGACCACAATTTCATGTAAAATAAACCTTCAACTCAATTGTAGGACCTCGCTCCTTAGCAATGATGTGTATATTTCTTCATATGGACATTTTTGGACCCTCATGCATGGTGAGATCTCAGTCCAGCACCAATGAATGCAGGGGCGGTCGCCCCCGCCGGACCGGGTCCTCTTCCAAAAGACACATGAAGATGTTGGGTCCGCTTTCAAAACCTGCATGAAAATCATGGGTATGCCCCAAAGCCCACATGAAAAGGTAAGATTTGTGCCCAAAACCAACTATTACTTGTTTGGGTCCACACACTCACTGCCAAGGATGGTGACTCACAACGACCACAACCAACAATGAGGATCAATTGGAATCACAAGAGGTGGGTCCAAACATGAAAATCAAGACTCCTATTGTAGAAAGAAGTATTCCATTTTTTTTCAGCAGAAAAGAAAGATATTCTTTTCATTTCTTAAGCTATGATCAAAACAGAACCCCTTTTGAGAATATAAAAATTTTCTTCTTAGAAAAAAGAAAGAAAATATAAGAAATGAGACTAGTACTTTTTTGTGTATAAATAAGCAAGCCCAGTATATTCCTCTTGAAAACTGTTGAAGTTTCTAAAACAATCAATAAAGGCCAATCTGTGATTTCCTAATGGCTAATGATTCTTGTGGTCTCGTCCATCAATCATCATCCATCCACAATGAGGCCCCAACATTCACGAGGCATTTAGATCATTGAAACATTTGTGTCTCTTCTAAGTACACATCACAGCCAAAAAACAAAAAACAAACCATTAATTATTTAGGATTTCTCGTCGGATATTATTATTTTAAAAATCCATAGAAAAAAAAATTGTTTTAGATGATTAGTAGAAAAATCAATAAATCTGAATTATTATCGGTCTTCCCTAAAAGAAAATCTTGGCTCCGCAACAAACCCCGAGACTTTCCAGTTACTCTAGAATACAGCTACTGTCGCTAGTATCCAAGCGTGATTCTGATCCTAAATTCCCAATATTGTTTTGATTGCTTCACCATCTCTGCTCGCTCCACATTTAGTCTCTCCTTCCAGTATTCCTTGCACCTGACAATCCAAGAACCAATATAAAATGCCAGTAATAACTAATAAGTGGCCAACAATAACCTCTTGGCTCTTGGTGAATTGGTTGTACAAGGTTTGAGCTCTGTTTTGCTCCAATTTTCAAAGTAAACAGTAGAGATGTGTACAGTGTCCATGCACAGAAACAAAGAAGAGCTCTAGTTTGCTCCATTGATAACCTTAAGACTCTTGCCAAATAATGTGATGCCTAACAAAAAGAGAAAAATGAGATAAACATATGAATTATCATCAACTTCCAGCACCAGCAGAATTGTAGGCACCATCTGACACAAGATTTTGAATGACCCAAGAAGCGGGCAGGTTTTTAACATTAAAATGACAAGTGCAGAGATTAAGTGTATGTGATACCATGACAGGAAACTAAAAGCAAATTACCAAAGGCTGCAAAAGGAACTGTTAGGAAGTAGCACAGATGGATTTGAACATAAAATCCAGGTGCGCAACTACTCGATCAATGGACTAGGCACCATAGGCAAGCTTATGTGGACAGGGGCCACATAATGGAGTTTTGACTCTTGGATCTTTCTTCTGTATGATGATTTGAAAAAAATGTACTGATAATAATTGTAATATAAAAATTATCTTCAGTAAGAAAAATGAAGGCCAGATCCAGTGAGTACACATCACCATTTGGTAAATGACATCAAAGCGTTTTATTCATAAGATCATTGGATTTCATCATCATCATCATCATCATCATCATCATCATCATCATCGATGGGTAGCATTTACCGAGCTGAAATTAAGAAACAACAGAAAATACGAGTCAAATAGCATTAGGGGCCTGTTTGCTACACTGCTGAATTCCTAGAAATTCAAAAGGATGGACATTTTAATCTATTATGGAAGGGTATTGAAGGGGATAACATTGATGGATCAAGGGCACCTGACGATCTAGAAGGGCAAAGGGTACTGAGTTCATAGGGACTCATGAAGTTGATCCTCCACTCCAAGCCCATTGATAGAAACCAGAAATCCTAGGAATTTGAATACAAAGCAAATAGCCTAAAACCACTCCATGAATATTCAGGAAACAAGTTAGGTTATAAGTTTTTGCCGATTTTTATGTCAATCTTCTAACTTACATGATGTTCAACGCGAACCTTACATTTGTGTTATTTTATCCAACATGTGTTGCAACATTCTTAAGAAATTGGTTACTAATTTACATGAATTGTCACTTGTTTTTCATGAGCAAGTCCAGTTATGCCATGTGCACTGAGTTGGCATATACTCCAACCTACATGTAAGAATAACAGTGAATCAGTAAACAACGGACCTACTAAAATTTAGTCTGATTACATTTACTTTGTCTTTAGAAAGACTTCCATGATAAAGAGAAACAAAAGGCTTAACTGCACCAGCTGAAACATCATGCCTTTGAGAATAATGGAGTGAGATGTCACATTTCCTCAATATGTGGTGACAAAATGTATATGGCAACAATGGAACACTGAGTACATGTTCTGACTTATCTTTGACCTTAGGAATCAGAGGAAAAGGGGCATGTAGTGATAAAAATATAAGGGATTTTCTAACTTGTCTCTTATGTTTGGAGAAAAGAGTTCTCCAACCTTCACCTTAGAGACAGAAATCAGTGTCATGTCAAACTCCTCAAGCGAGCCTCATCCTTCTATTTCTCCTCACCCTCTCTTCCTATAATTTAGGTCTGAAATTCCCAAAACTGCCCTAACCAACAATGTACAAAACTCAGAATCAATTCTGATAACGGTCATCCACCTGCACAAGTTGAGTTGGTGGAAAGAGTTTGCATATTTAACAAACTAAAGTTGTTCCATATGTAAAACCAAATCGAATTAAATCATACATTTCTTAGTCACTTGAATATACTTTTTTTTTTTTTTGCTGATGAGGGTGTCCAGCCTCGTCAAGAACCGACTATTCTCCCAGGCACGTAAAGTCCCTGCCTCTCCCATATAACGGATAAGTCAGGCTTTTGCTTGGGCAAGTGGCCCCAAGGAGAGAGCGCAAGTTCGAAACCACAACCTCTGGCTCCCGAGTCGTTGTCCTAGCTAACTGTGCTGCCCCTCGGGGTTACATGTCTCGGTCACTTAGAAGATGTGATTGTGTCTTTGTTAAGGATGAGAAACATGGACTTCTAATAGAAAAGGAGAGAGGAAGAGATAGCAAAAGAGGGAGACAGAATGTAATAAACAGGTAGAGTTCATTGACACGAACATGCCAACAGGTCACATAACTATAGAACCAGACCAATCCCAATTGTTCTCGCTATTGTAGGCCTGAACCTGGTTGTCGAACAGGCCTTATGATCTAGAGTCGGATCCTCTGGCTAGTCTTTTAAATGGGCTAATTGGTTTTTAGTCCACCAACCTTGAATGAAATAGTGAGGAAAGACATGTTAAATATGGGACTCTGAATAGGGCTGAGTGGCAAAAGAAAACTCAAGAAAGGCAATCCTAAATTGATGAAATAAGGCTACGCGGCTAATTTGTGGGTGGTCCTAAATAGATGAAAACACATCACCTTCAAGCACCTTGGTGAGAAAGATGATGATGGTGCTGAAATAGTCTAAATGCTAGGCCCAAACCAATTGCATATTAAAGTTGTAGATACATTCAGGGACTTGTTAGTTATGGACACAATTGAACCTGGACCAGATCTTAATTGCCGATTGAGTCAAAATTAGAGCCCATGGCCCAACTTTTCAAGTTAGGTCCTTGGGTACTGGGGCGGACAAGGGCCCATTAACATATTTAAAGAGCGTAGATTTCGATCATACTCAGCTTCATATGAAAAAACAAAATCTCTCTCCACTCTATGGTACCCGGATGCTTAAAAGTAGGCAGATGTACCATATCCAATCCTTCAATTTCATATGTAAAATCCATGCTCCCGCTATATATGGCGTGTCCTCGCCACATCTGGGCACCAGAGCTTATAAACTTAGTAAGCATGTCTATCAATTAATACTAGGATCAGGGTCACACAATATTTGCCAATAATGGATAGTGCTTCAACCTTGGCAGATGCTTTGCTGTCTCAAGGAAGACTGGATTTGTTGCAGCTTGCAATATGTGAAATTGCTTCACTACAATAATACAACATTATTGCAAGTCTAATTGGAACTCCCAAGTTAACTATGATTCTAGATTTGCCCTGTAGGTGCATAAAATAATGACCCACAATAAGAGGGTGCCTTACAGGACTTATCCGAGAAGATGATGGAGACTGGGTGTGACTGGATGCCGTCCGAAAGCCTGAAAGAGAATAGCAAACGGTCAGAGGACCCTGGCCTGGGCGGCGCAAGGCTCTCCGATGCCAAAGTCAGTGTGGGAACTGGAACAATGGAAGGAGAGGAAGAAGAGAGGCAGAGTAACGGCTCTGGGTATGGAAAAATGGCGTACCTTTGATGGTGGTGTGAACCTCTATTTATAGAGTGTGGAACGTATCTTTTGGGAGATATTTTGGTGTGGGTCCCGCGATTTGACTGAGAAGTCATGATCAGCCCATATTGCATTAATTGTGGTCCAATCCAGCCCACTATGCATTAAATGCCCGTCGGGTCAGCCCACATCGCATTTAATGCACATCTTGTTGGGCCAGATCCTGTTGGGCGCCTTTGGCGGTAGGAGTACCAGCGGATCTGCCCTCGGGCCCTGCCCTGATGTGGCTTCAGCCGCTGGATGCCGCCCTGTCAGGGATCTGGCGAAGATTGTGGGCGGCTGGATGTCGCGTCTGTCTCACTAGCTCGTGCCCCTATCCCTCCACGTGCCTGATGACGTGGGGGATGAGGGGCGCAAGTGAAGGTTCTCTCTTGCTTCGGCTTCTTCAACCGAGGTGGAGTTTGCTGCCGAGATGGCACCCGGGGTGGCTCAACCGAGGTGAAGCTTGCTGCCGAGATGGCACCCGGGGTGGACCAGTTCGGCGATAGTGGCCCGGAGATGCTTGACTTCGGCAGGGGCCTCTGTCCTGGTAGCCGGGGTGAGATTGATGCCACGTGGATGGCACGCGGACGGCACGTGAAAATGCTTAGCCTCATCTGATGGCTGCGATTAACTTAATCCTGTGGTTCTGGAAATCTCCCCACACAATTGCCCCCTAGCTTTTGACCTTTGAAGTGTGCTAGCCTTTAGGGGTTGAAAGCTAGAAGAATCCGTCCGGGGATGTGGCGATCGTCGTCTGGTGTCGCTTCAACTGCTCTGAAGCCATAAATGCTCTGTCTTGCCTGTAGTGGGAAGCGAGTCGACAGCTACACGCGTCGCCTCTTCACTGATTGCGGTGTCTGCCGGGATCCCTGTGAACGATCCAGTTGCGAGCCGAGCTGCATCTGGTTCCGAGTCGTCTACTTCAAGTTCGGAACCGTCGAACCTAGCGGCCAAGTTTAGGCGGGGGTCTTCTTAGTCTGCGACACCATCTTCTGCCAGCACCCGCGCTGCCTCGAGCTCGGGAGGTGCTGGCGCTACTTCGGCTTCTGCTCCTGCTCCTGCTCCTGCTTCTGCTCCTCCTGCTCCTGCTCCGAGTGCGGGAGTGCGGCGACGCTTCGTCGGAGCGCCCGAGGGAGGGGTCCCCGCCTAGAAAGAAGTCCAAGGCTGGGGAGACGGACTCGGGGGCTGAACAGCCTCCGAAGAATAAGGCCCCTGGGCGGCCCCCGGAGCCAAGACTCCTATTGAGAAGAGCGCGCAGGTCAGCAAGCCGACCGGTGGAGCGACCCGCGAGCTGACGATCTCGGTGGGGCAAGGGTCTGGATCGGCCTCCGGACCCCGGAGTGCCCCAGCGCCATGGAGGCCGAGGATGAAGACAGCCCGGTGAGCCTCTGAAAGTCGAGGACCGGCTGTTGGGGAATGCCGAGGTGATCGGAGCTTTCGCCAAGGTCCGTGCTCTGCCAAGAGACATGGAGACGCACGAGATGGTCTCGGCGATCCAGGCTGATCTTCTGGTAAGTGTTTGCAACGCTTTTCTTCATTCTTCAAGTCTTGGTCGAACCTTTCATTCTGTTTCCTTTTGCAGAACGTGCAGGGCTCCTGACCGTGGTGGGAAGGAGCGATAAGAACGCGACGCGGGTTACTCAGCTGGAGTCAGAGGGACAAGCTGAAGAGGGAGCTGGAAGATTCGCGGAAAGGAATGGAGGGGATGAAGAGGGCCAGCGCTGAAGAGGCTGCTCGGCTGGCATCGGCTCTGGCTGATGCCTCCGAGCTTACGTCGAAGGCGAGGTCTGGGCGAGGAACAAGAAGACCGCCGAACTGGAGTCTGAGCTGGCCAGATTGAAGGCTGAATCTACTGCTGAGGGGATGAGGCTGCGTGGGGAAGTGCTGGCTGGACGAGCCGAAACGGAAAGGTTGAAGACGGCGAACGCCGAGCTGGAGAAGGAAAAGGGCTCTCTTCAGGCCGAGGCCCGGTCCGCCGTCCTGTTCGAGGAAGGATGCCTGGCCGCACTGAGACGTGCGGGGCTCCTGAGCCGAGCTCCGCTCCTGCAGCCGAAAATGCCCCAGTTGGAGCTCCTGCAGTGGTTCATGCTCCGGAAGATGCTCCAGCTGCCCCGGTCTTGAGCGGTGCCCCGGTTGCCAGTGATGGTTCTGCCGTGCCTCAGGGTGAGGCCTCCTCTACCCCTGGAGCAAATGAGGCTCTGGTCGAAGAATCTCCTGCCAGCGACGCTCCCAGCGAGGTCGCCGTTTCGGCCGAATCCACTGGTCCAGCAGATTCGGTGATCCACTTAGTGGAGTCGCCGAAGCCACAGTAGCCGGGCTCCTCTTTATTTGTCTTTCTTGGCCGAATTGCCTTGCGCCGGGGTGTGAGGGGTTTATAAACCCGGACTTTAGGAAACGGCCGAGTGTATGGACTCCAGACCATTCCCAGGGCGGTAGACCCTTGTAGAGTGGGATGAAACCCTGAGTTTAGGAATTGGCCGAGTGTCCGAACTCGAGGCCTTTTCCAGGGCTGTTATCCCTTGAGTGTGTTCCAAACACGGGGACTTTAGGAAAGGCTGAGTGTAGGAACTCGAGGCCATTTCCAGGGCGTATGTACCCAAAGTGTGTCCAAGACACGGGGGCTTTAGGAAAGGCTGGGTGTGGGAACTCCAGGCCATTTCCAGGGCGTAGAGCCTTGATTGTGTCCAAGACACGGGGCTTTAGGAAACGCTGGGTGTAGGAACTCCAAGCCATTTCCAGGGCGTAGAGCCTTGATTGTGTCCAAGACACGGGGCTTTAGGAAAGGCTGAGTGTAAGGACTCCAAGCCATTTCCAGGGCGTAGAGCCTTGATTGTGTCCAAGAAACGGGGCTTTAGGAAAGGCTGAGTGTAAGGACTCCAAGCCATTTCCAGGGCGTAGAGCCTTGATTGTGTCCAAGACACGGGGCTTTAGGAAAGGCTGAGTGTAAGGACTCCAAGCCATTTCCAGGGCGTAGAGCCTTGATTGTGTCCAAGACACGGGGCTTTAGGAAAGGCTGAGTGTAAGAACTCCAAGCCATTTCCAGGGCGTAGAGCCTTGATTGTGTCCAAGACACGGGGCTTTAGGAAAGGCTGAGTGTAAGAACTCCAAGCCATTTCCAGGGCGTAGAGCCTATGCTGCCGGAGTCGACCAGAGGTGACAGATTGCCCTTGGCCGAAATGGCTGGCTTCGGCCGAGACGAGCTGCTTGTGCCGAAGTGGAGTCCCATTCCGGCTATGGAAGCGTGAGCTCGGCAATGATCCTTGAGGGGTGTAAAAACCCGAACTTTAGGAATCCGGCCGAGTGTCCGAACTCGAGGCCTTCTCCAGGGTCCAAGACCCGGAGCTTTAGGAAACGGCCGAGTTTGGGCTCGAGGCCTTTTCCAGGGCGGTAGACCCTTGTAGCCGAAGTCGATCAAAGAGAGAGGACAGATTGATGACGGGGCGAAAGCTATTTCCATTGATTCAGAGATTCATTACATCTTTTAGAAATTGAATTTCTCGGGATACAGATGGATACAGAGGACGCCAGATGGATCAAGTAATGATCTTCTCCGAATCCTCACTGTCTGGAACCTGTGCTGCGCTCTGGTGAACTCGGCCCTCGCTGCCGCCGGCATCTCCTGCCTCAACGAACTCTGGAATGTGGCCCTCTTCGGCCAGCTTCTCCAGATACCACTGCAGAGAGTTGCAGTCTTCGGTCCTGTGCCCGTTGCCCCTATGGAAGGAGCAGTAGAGCTTGCTTCGGGCGCCTGAGGTGGGCTCATTCAGCATGGGCGGAGGGTACTTGAAGAACGGCTTGGACCTGATCTTGGTCAGGATGCGGTAGATCGGCTCCTTGAAGACGACTTTGACGCTCTGACTGGCGCTGGAGGGAGGTCTGGGCTTCCAGGTGCCCCCAGACCTGGACGACGAAGGCTTCGCCGAACTGGAGACCCAGGCCTGCTCGGGCTCCTGCTTCTGGGAGGGCCTCCCGCCTCTTTGCCGAGGCTGGCCATTCTTCTGTTCGGGCTCTGGGTGCCCGTCCCGATCCTTAGCTCGGATCTCGTCCTCCTCCCGGGCGATGAAGCGCTTCACCCGGGACATCAATTCTGACATGGACTCTGGGGTGTCCCCGGCCAAGTCCTTTCGCAAGTCGATGCCGGGGATCAGGGCATGCTGGAAGGCGTAGATGGCTATCCCCTCCCTTGCGCCCTCGATCTGGCTGTAGACCGCCCAGAATCGGTGGGTGAACTTGGCGAGAGTCTCGCCCTGTTTCATTCTCAGGGCGATGAGGTCCCCTTCCTTCTTGGGGATGACGGTGTATGCTTGGAACTTCTTCAGGAAGGAGAGCTGGAGCTCCTTCCAACTGGAAACTGACTGCTCTGGGAGAGAGCAGAACCACTTCAGGGGGAGGTCACCCAAACTGGAGGAGAAGATCTTGCAGTTTAGGTGACCCTCGTTTCCCCAGATGGACATCTTCTGGGAGAAGTGTCGGAGGTGTGCAGATGGGTCGGACAGTCCGTCGTAGGGGACGAACCGCGGGACGGAGAACTTCTTGGGCAAAGGGGTGCGCTCGATCTCTTTTGTGAAGGGCGAGCCCCCGAGATCAGTGTGTCCACAGAGCTGCTTCTGGTCCCGCATGTCCAAATTGTGCTGGAGAGCCAATCTGACTCGTTTGTCAAATTGCTCTTGCTCGTCGTCCTTCTCCGGAGTCTGGGCTCGGTGCTTTCGCTTGGGATGGCTTGGGCTACGATGGCTATGAGTTCGGCCATCGCGACTACGGTGACTCCGGCTGTTGCTCGAGCCTTCGTCACGAATCTGGCTCCGTTTCTGGTCCAGATGATTCCTGAGGTCTCCGTGGGGAGGCTGGGCTGCCCTGCTGGGGGCGTCCTTCTTTTTCCCTTGAGGCTCAGAGACTTCCCTCAGGGAGGCAGTTCGTGCTGCCTTCAGCTGCTGTTGGAGCTGCTGGAGCTCTTGGACTAACTGCTCCTGCCTCTGGAGAAGAGCGTCTTGGGCTGCGACGTCCCCTCCAGCGGCTGGAGGTCGAACGTGGCGCGTCTCTCCTACGGCCACGGCTTTGTCCTTCCGAAGACGTTCGCGCCGGTGCTCGTCGCGTCGGGGTGGCACGGTTTCGTCCGCTGAGAGCGAGGCCTCGACTCCCTCTTGGAAGGGGATCTCGACAAGGAGTTGGGAGCCCAGGCGGCCCTCGCCCGCGGATGTGCCTTGGACCGTTCGGGATCTTCCCTGAGGAGGGAGGTCCGTTGACGGTGGTAGCATCTCGAGAACTGGTCTTGAGGATTCTCCGCCTTTCTTAGCTTTCGGTGGCATGGCTTCTGTGAGGTTGAGGTTAAGAAAGACTGTTTGGAAAGATTTGGAGAAGGTTGGGAAGGCTGGGATATTGCTTTCCCACAGACGGCGCCAATTGTAGGTGCAGAAAATAATGACCCACAATAAGAGGGTGCCTTACAGGACTTATCCGAGAAGATGATGGAGACTGGGTGTGACTGGATGCCGTCCGAAAGCCTGAAAGAGAATAGCAAACGGTCAGAGGACCCTGGCCTGGGCGGCGCAAGGCTCTCCGATGCCAAAGTCAGTGTGGGAACTGGAACAATGGAAGGAGAGGAAGAAGAGAGGCAGAGTAACGGCTCTGGGTATGGAAAAATGGCGTACCTTTGATGGTGGTGTAAACCTCTATTTATAGAGTGTGGAACGTATCTTTTGGGAGATATTTTGGTGTGGGTCCCGCGATTTGACTGAGAAGTCATGATCAGCCCATATTGCATTAATTGTGGTCCAATCCAGCCCACTATGCATTAAATGCCCGTCGGGTCAGCCCACATCGCATTTAATGCACATCTTGTTGGGCCAGATCCTGTTGGGCGCCTTTGGCGGTAGGAGTACCAGCGGATCTGCCCTCGGGCCCTGCCCTGATGTGGCTTCAGCCGCTGGATGCCGCCCTGTCAGGGATCTGGCGAAGATTGTGGGCGGCTGGATGTCGCGTCTGTCTCACTAGCTCGTGCCCCTATCCCTCCACGTGCCTGATGACGTGGGGGATGAGGGGCGCAAGTGAAGGTTCTCTCTTGCTTCGGCTTCTTCAACCGAGGTGGAGTTTGCTGCCGAGATGGCACCCGGGGTGGCTCAACCGAGGTGAAGCTTGCTGCCGAGATGGCACCCGGGGTGGACCAGTTCGGCGATAGTGGCCCGGAGATGCTTGACTTCGGCAGGGGCCTCTGTCCTGGTAGCCGGGGTGAGATTGATGCCACGTGGATGGCACGCGGACGGCACGTGAAAATGCTTAGCCTCATCTGATGGTTGCGATTAACTTAATCCTGTGGTTCTGGAAATCTCCCCACACATGCCCCATCTTTATTTTTAAGTGATCGAACGCAGTGGTAAGAAAATACATACCTCTCTACAAATAGGACACTTCGATTTTGGATCTGCAGCCTTGGGGCCTTCAAAGAGCAGCACAGAAGCTGCAGAAGAAGCACATCCTTTACAGAATAGATGACCACAGCTAAGAGCACAAGGGCTGAAAACAGTATCCTGTCCATACAGAGGAGTTATTAACACCAATGATTCCAACTAGAATAAGGATTTCTGCTTATATAAAATATCTCATTTTAATCAAGAAGTGCTTCACCTATGATATATTAAGGCAATTAAATGGGTTAAGAACCTTCAAGAAAAAATATAACCAGAAGATGGCTTGAGCTCTAGCACAAATGAAGTAGCAAGAACTAGGATTTTGGCCAACCTGGCTCCACTTGAGTCCAAATTCAATAATACTGAACTAAAGTGTTTCAGAGCAAACTATTTTTCAAAGATTGTTCAATATGCACAAAAGACATTCTCATTCCAATAGAATTTGGAGGTAATCAGATAAACTGTAACTCTTTAAACGTCAGATAATATCCACGAATTTCAAACCGCTTATTATATCCATGAATCAATTAAATGAAGAAAAACTAAGCACAAGTTTCAAAGAAGTGAGGGGTCTGTGTGAGTTCAAATCGTCTTATATAAAATACATTACAAATGTATATAAATAATTCTCTGTTATAATATTTTGAAATGAAGATTATTCATGCATAAAACCCAACCCAACCCAACCCAACCCAACCCGATGAGAACAATCAGTCTAAATCGAATGCAAGTATCAAATCAAACCAAACCAAACCATTTAGCCTGACCAGTTGCCACGTACATCCTGTATTTTAAGTAAAAATTGAAAGCAATTGGTCTGAATTGGATGCAAAATGCTCCGCTACAATATATAAAATAGGTTGATGTTGGCTATGGTGAGATTCAAAATGGAACAGTAGCGGATCATTCAAGAAAAATAGAAAGGTAGCAGTAAAAATTGAATTAAATTTTTTTGCTATTACATATAATAATAGGTTGATGGGGGATCCAGTGAGAGCCAAATTGAAAGGTAGCAGTATAAATTAAACAAAAATCATGCACTATAATACATAATAATAGTTACGTCTAACTCCACCAGTTTTTACTGCCGGTCCCAAGCCCGGGTGAAGAAGGAGTGTTGCTTTGGGTACGTTGACAGCCAGCGTAAAAAAGTTTCACAAACCATATATGAATTCTGAGATAACAACATCCTGAAATCTTATGTGAGGCTAAGGAGCGATTGGAATGGAGAAGCAGAATTCATTTAGGTGACCCCAATATATTTGGGACAAGGCTTTGACGATGATGATGATACATAAAAATAGTTTGATGTAGGGTCCCATGAGATTCAAAATGGAAAGGTAGCGATCAAAATTGAATTAAAAAACTTCTGCTATAATATAAAATAATAGGTTGAAGTTGGGTCCGGTGAGAGTCAAATATGACCAATAGCCGTCAAAATTGAATTAAGAAATTTCTACTATAACATATAATTATAGGTTGATGTGGGGTCTGGTGAGAATCAAAACTGATCGAATTGAAAACCTCCCACTATAATATATAATAATAGGGTGATGTGGAGTCCAATAAGAGTCAAAATTGGAAGGTAGCAGTCAAAATTAAAATGAGAACCTTCCATTATATTATATAATAATAGGTTGATGTGGGGTCTAGAGAGTCAAAATAGAAAAATAGCAATTAAAATTGAATTAAAAGCCTACCACCATAATATATAATAATTTGGATTCCTATGAAGCCCAACAAAAATCTTTATAGAAGGTCTAAACATGAAGGTCCATGGCCATTGGAATTTGGATAGATTCAATGATGAAAATCAAAATGTCACATGCATGGAAAGGAATATATGTTGACTTCTTCCCATTTTTACAAAATGAAAAAGACCTCACTTTCCAAGGGCAGAATCAAGTGTCAGCAGGATCTCTCTCTACCAGGTGGGGACCAACATTTTGATAATCCTCACTCCTGTCACCCCACTCTCTCCCCCACACTCTCTTCCACGAAAAAGGAACAAAAAATAAAATAAAACAAAACAAAAATAATCTGTCGTTCCCACTTATCTTCCCATTTGGTAGTAATTGTCTCTTTCCAAAATTTGGATGGGAATGGTAAAGATGATGAAAATAGAGAAATATGGTGCATGCTAAATGAGACATGGGAGTTTGAATCAAAATCTAATTTTATAAGATGATGATAATGATGATCAGCTAGGGTTTCTTTTTCTTTCAATGATAACTATGTAGACAAGAGCTCATGGCACACTGGAAGGTGCTAACGAGTGAAACCCTGAAGTTGTGGGTTCACCCCTAAAATGATAAACAAAATCCATGGAATATGATTCTATACTCTTTTTCCACGGTCGCATACTTCAAAAAATGTTGACAATGGTTCAAGGGTTCAAAAAGTGGCATGCCATCGTACATAAATAGAAATATTGAAAAGAAATGACAAAAACAGGGTTCAAATGGCTAATGATGAAAGGTAAAACAGAAGGTCCTGGATTCGAATTTCATCATTAATTCAAATGAAAGAAAAAAGGAAACTCTCCGAACCTTTGTTTGGATAAAGCACACACAGAGGAAGGTTACAACAAAGCTTCATGTTGAAAATACATGATTATACGTCAAATAAAATACTAAGCAGGAACAGGTATTCCAACTAAACTGTCAGCATAAGCACTCACTTTGCTGGATCCGGTAAAAAAATACTGTTACAAACATTAAAAAGCAACATCCAAATAAATTATCTAGATATAACAAATATAACCATTGTATCAGAAACTAGAGAGAGAGAGTACCAAGCAAACAGCACAAGTCAGATTGTACTCAAGGTTAACAGAGTCTTTATAAGTGCCAATGTCATTATAGGTGAAGTACCACTAAAATCACACAAAAATTTTCTAAAGAACTCTCCAGATTCTCCTGTTAAAATTAAAAGTAATGCTTTATGGCACTTTTGTAATTAAGTTAAAACTTATGTCATTTTTAATCATTTTGTTGTTATCTAGAAGTCTCCTTTGCTTTAGGCCTTTATGTGAAAAGTCAATTGTTGTAATGAAAGGAGAGGAAGCTCCCTCTTGCTGTGTTGAGTTCCCCTGTTTCACCAAATCCATCTTCCTCATTTTCTTTTGATTTTCTTTCATTTTCTCTTCACCAAAAATCATATTTAGGCAAAGCAATTGCCAACATATGGTATCAGAGCTTGGTTGGGTCAAGATCAAAGCTAGGGTTTGAAGATTTGTGAAGGGAAAACAAGCCTCTACTTCAACCATGGCAAGTTCAAGCAATCAAGGTATGGGTATTTCACAACCACCACTCTTTAATGGTGAGAACTATGATTTTTGGTGTGTGAAGATAAAAACTATTCTTATTTTCAATGAGCTATGGGAATATGTGGAAGAAGGGTTTGAAGATCGTGAAAGTTTGGAGGGTTTGACAAATGCCCAAAAGGCTCAATTGAAGGTGCACAAGGCTAAGGATGCAAGAGCTCTCTCCATGATTCAACAAGGAGTTGGAGATACAATTTTTCCAAGGATTATCAATGCAACAAAATCAAACGAGGCATGGGATATTCTTCAAAGTGAGTTTAGAGGCAACTTGAAGGTAAGAACTATCAAACTCCAATCCTTGAGAAGAGATTTTGAGAATATGAAGATGAAGGATAATGAAATGTTGCAAGGCTATTTTTCTAAAGTTATGGAAGTTGTTGATCAAATGAAAACCTATGGGGATGACATTAAAAGTGCAAGAATTGTTGAGAAAATCTTGATTAGTTTGCCAAAGGAATATAATCCCACCGTTGCCGTCCTTGAAAATACTAAGGATTTAGCCACTTTGAGTGTTGAAGAATTGATGGGTTCCATTAAATCATATGAACAAAGGTTGGATAAGCAATCCGAAAAATCAATTGAGAGTGCTTTTCAATCTAAGTTCAATGTTAGTACTCCTAAAAGTGAAGGAAAAGGTGGTTCCTCTAGTAGTGGTCAATCTAGAGGCGGATCCCATTGGAAAGCAAAAACTGCAAATGGTGGAAAATGGGGTAATAATTTCCAAGGGAGAAACAATTCCCATGGAAACAATTTCCAAAGGAAATGCAATGAAGAGCCCAATCAACAAAGGTGTGGAATTTGCAATCGTAATAGTCATGTTGATAAAGATTGTTGGTTTCGGGGAAAACCACAATGTCACAATTGCAAAAAATTTAGGCATGTCAAGAAAGATTGTCGGGTTAAAACCAATCAACAAAGCTAATTTCTCCGAAGAGCAAGAAGGTGGTGATAGCATGTTTTATGCTTGTCAGGCGATGTCCGAGCAAAAGAATGATGTTGATAGTGGGTGTAGCAACCACATGACCGGAGATGAGAGTATTTTTGTGAAGCTTGATACTTCCTCCAATTCTCAAGTGAGGATGGGAAATGGTGCCTTGGTCCAAGCAAAGGGAAAAGATACTATTGCCGTGGAGACAAAGAAGGGGAGAAAAACTATTTCCGATGTTCTACTTGTTCCGGACTTTGAGCAAAATTTGTTGAGTGTTGGACAACTTGTTGAGCATGGGTACTTCATTCACTTTGAGGAAGACTCTTGCAAGATTTATGATAAAGGGGGAAGAAACCAAGTGGTGGCAAAAATCAAGATGGAGAAAAATAGAAGCTTTCCTCTCACTTTCCAATATGCAAAGGATGTGGCCTTGAAGATGGATATGCTTAATGAGTCTTGGCTTTGGCATAGAAGATATGGGCACTTGAATTTCCAAAGTTTGAAGACTTTACAACGAAGGAACATGGTGCATGGCTTGCCGGTTATCCAAGAGGTAAAACAAGTATGTGAAGGTTGTGCTCTTGGAAAGCATCATCGGGAGTCATTTCCAATAGACAAGGCGTGGAGAGCTAAAGCACCATTGGAGCTTGTTCATACCGATGTGTGTGGGCCAATGGATACACCATCTCATGGAGGTAACATGTACTTCATTATTTTTATTGATGATTTTTCTAGAATGACTTGGGTTTACTTCAAGAGACATAAATCTAATGTTTTCTCTATATTTAAAAAGTTTCAAAGTCTTGTAGAAAGGCAAAGTGGGCATCTCATGAAAAGCTTGAGAAGCGATAGAGGGGGAGAGTACAACTCCCATGAATTTGATAAATTTTGTGAAGACATTGGCATGGAGAGACAACTTACCGTTCGGTACACTCTACAACAAAATGGAGTGGCGGAAAGAAAAAATCGAACCATTGAGGAGATGGCCAGGTCAATGCTTTATGAAAAGGGCTACCCAAAGCTTTTTCGGGTGAAGCCGTTTATACAGTGGTTTACTTGATAAATAGATGTCCCACAAAGGCCGTTGCAAATGTAACTCCATTTGAAGCTTGGAGTGGGAGAAAACCATCCATTAATCACTTGAAACTGTTTGGGTGTATTTGCTATGCTCATGTCCCAAAGGAGAAAAGGCACAAGCTTGATGAAACTAGTGAGAAGTGCATATTTGTGGGTTATAGCTCCTAATCAAAGGGCTATAGACTCTACAATTTGAAGACAAACAAAGTCATCATTTGTCGGGATGTTGTCTTTGATGAGAAGGCTTCTTGGGATTGGAAGGAAAAGCAAGTCCAAGACCAAGTTATCTCTTTTGATGTTGAACCGAAAAATCAACAAAATGAAGATTATGATGATGATGATGATGCTCCAAATCAAATGTCTCCCATTGCAAGTCCTCAATCATTTCCAAGTTCTCCATCAAGCTCAAGTTCCACATCTCCAAGTTCAACTCCAAGAAAGATGAGAAATCTTAGTGATGTTTATGCAAGTTGCAATTTTTGTGTTGTTGAACTGGAGAGGTTTGAAGAGGCAATCAAAGAAGAAGTATAGAAGAAAGCTATGGAAGATGAGATTTCCGTAATTAAAAAGAACAAGACTTGGGAGTTGGTGGAGTGGCCTAAAGACAAAGATATAATTGGTGTGAAGTGGATTTACAAGACAAAGCTCAATCCCGATGGCTCAATTCAATGGCACAAAGCAAGACTTGTTGCAAAAGGGTATTCTCAACAACCCGGAATTGATTTCCAAGAAACATTTGCGCCGGTGGCCCGTCTTGATACAATTAGAGCACTCATTGATTTGGTGGCTCAAAAGGGTTGGTTCTTATACCAACTTGATATGAAGTCCGCATTCTTGAATGGTGTTGAGGGTTTAGGGTACGAGATCTCTAGATTGGTCGACTCAATAAATCAACCCACTAGTGTGCAAAAAATAATAATCTACGCAGCAGAAATAAAATCACAAGCACACACCACAAGGACACCAAATTTAAGGTGGAAAACCCAAATCGGGTAAAAAACCACCGATCCGTACTGGATCTAGTCAAACACTATGAATCTCACAATTACAAGAAACTCAGATTTCTTCCCTAGATATCCCCTATCTAAAGACTGAAGGTACCTTGTGTCGCACCACGCTTCAACGACATCACACCGTTGATTGCAACAGATCCAACGCTTGACTCCTCAAATCTTCTACGCAATAAGATGATCTTCTACAAGGGATGCAGAAGAAACTTGCTCTCTAGAGTACTTGGCAGCACAACTCTTCAAAAATCTCTAGAGAAAATTTCTCTCAATTAGATTACTAATTCAGAACTTGAGAGATGATCTTTTGTCTTTCTCTTACCTTTGGGCTCTGAGAAACACCCAATATATAACACATAATTCGTGCTTAAGACTCCTTGTAATTATCCACTTAGAAAAGAAGTCCATCTCAAACTTTATCTCAGAGTCCGAAATCAACTGGGCTCCAGCGCGTACCCTCGCAATAGCGAGGATCATCTTCGCTATAGCGAGGCATGATTCTACCAGCAACAACGATTTTTTCTCTTTTGCAGCCTTTGTTGACTTTTGATGCCCTGGCAACAATTATTCTAACAGGTGTCTTGAAGGAAGAAGTCTATGTTGATCAACCTCAAGGCTTCGTTGTCAAAGGTGAAGAAGGAAAAGTATACAAGTTGAAGAAGGCTTTATATGGGTTGAAACAAGCACCCCAGGCATGGTATATATAGTGAGATTGATTCCTACTTCAAGCGGAAAGGCTTTCAAAGAAGCAAAAGTGAGCCAACCTTGTATGTCAAAAGGCAAGGTAAAACCGGTATTCTCATTGTTTCACTTTATGTTGATGATTTGATTTTTACCGGTAGTGATCAAAAAATGATTGATGAGTTAAAAAATGATATGACGAAGAAGTATGAGATGAGTGATTTGGGTCTCTTACATTACTTCTTGGGCATTGAAATTTACCAAAAATAAAATGATATTTTCATTTGTCAAAAGAAGTATGCAAAGACTCTTCTTAAGAAGTTCAAGATGATGGAGTGTAATCCGGTGGCAACTCCATTGATTGTGAATGAAAAATTGTCTAAAGAGGATGGAAGTAAAAAGGCAAATGCATCTCTTTATAGAAGCTTGGTTGGAAGCTTGTTATATTTGACCACTACAAGGCCGGACATCATGTATGCTACAAGCTTATTGTCTCGGTACATGCACAATCCAAGCCAAACTCATTTTGGAGTGGCTAAGAGAGTCTTGAGGTACATTAAGGGTACTCTTGACTTTGGCATTTTATATGAGAAGAATGTAGGTGCAAAGTTAATTGGTTTGTGATAGCGATTGGGCCGGTTGTGTTGATGATATGAGAAGCACTTCCGGATATGCCTTTTCATTTGGCTCGGGTGTTTTCTCTTGGGCATCTAAGAAGCAAGAAAGGGTGGCTCTATCTACCGCGGAGGCCGAATATGTGTCAGCATCATCAGCAACTTCACAAGCTATTTGGCTAAGTAGAATCTTGGAAGATATTTGTGAGAAGCAAGGAGAGGCTACTCCAATCATGTGTGACAACATGTCCGCAATTGCAATGACAAAGAATCCCATCTACCATAGCCGTTCGAAGCACATTGCAATCAAGCATCACTTCATAAGGGAGGCCGTGGAAGCCGATGAGATTCAACTCAAGTATTGCCCTACCTATGATCAAGTGGCTGATATCTTCACCAAAGCACTTCCAAAAGACAAGTTCCAATACTTTCGAGAAATGTTGGGTGTTACCACAAAGCATTAAGGGGAAGTGTTAAAATTAAAAGTAATGTTTTATGGTACTTTTGTAATTAAGTTAAAACCTATGTCCTTTTTAATCATTTTATTGTTATCTAGAAGTCTCATTTGCTTTAGGCCTTTATGTGAAAAGTCAATGCCTGTAATGAAAGGAGAGGAAGCTCCATCTTGCAGCGTTGAGTTCCCCTGTTTCACCGAATCCATCTTCCTCATTTTCTTTTGATTTTCTTTCTTTTTCTCTTCACCAAAAATCATATTTAGGCAAAGCAATTGCCAACATCTCCGTCATCGATTTTACTGGAATTCATATAGAATGCACCGAGTTCTATGAGCCATGGAGACTGCAAAAGCTCTATACGCTCAGCCCGCATCTTAGTCTTGAAGTTTCTACCATTTACAGAACAATGGACCTGCCAGACATAAGTTGTGAAGCATATTACCAAACAACTCTGAAAGATTAGTACAACAAAATCAATTCTGAGATGCTTCAAGCACTTTGGTACTCACTTTTTCATATTTCTTCAGGATTTTTCGAATAGCAATGGCATTCATTGTAATATATTTAATCAATACCTGTCCCTCTTGAATCAAGGTCAGTTGATCATTTGTAAAACAAAGACGCAGACACCGTACGTATCTATTGGAAACATGAAGATGAAGGAGGCATCTTGCTTTTGAACTGAAACATCCAGCTATTTCAGAAGCCTCTTTTTCCAATTCGGTGAAGAACATCTGATCACACACTAGAGAAAGAGCATTTCTTTAGTGCCCAAGATACCATTCTTAAATTTCAACTCTGGCAAAACAGCTGAACAAGTGGTTACAGCCTATGAAATGTTATACGCATGGCAAATTGAGCCAAAAGGCGGAATGCGCTGAGAGTATGTGGTAATTGAAACAGCAGGCCCTTTTTTTGACTTTCTCTGTAACAAAGCAAAGGAAACTAAAAAAAACATAACAAAGAGCTGTGTCATCAGATGACCATCATAAGGAAGAACCATATAAATGCATATTTTAGCAGAAATATCTTAGTGCGCTATAAGTTGTTTGCCATTGTCAATCCAAAAGAATTAAAGAAAAGCCAACACTCTTAAGGGGTTGGTTTTGTGGCGGGGGTGGGGAGGGATGTGAGGTTTTGGTTGGTTGATTGGGTGGGGGTGGATCCTTTATATGTATTGTTTTCTAGGAATTTTAGAGTGGTGGCTAATAAGGAGTCTTTTGTTAACGGCCTAGTTTGGTAATTCTACTTGTAAAGTCAAGTGGAGTGAAGTCAAGTTAAACATCACATCAAAAGCACTTTTTATCAAAACTCCTTCAAATTTTTCCAACAAAAAGTCAAAAAACAACTACATTTATCAACTAAAAGACAAAAAAACTTCATTTTCCATACCAAAAGTTAACAATATTCTATCCCAACAACTAAAAATAAAATACCATCATAACCCACTACATATTTTATTCATACTTTTTATTTCACTCCACTCCACTTGATTTTAAAAGTAAAGTGCCAAACTAGCCGGGGATTGTTATGAGGAGAGGGATGGAGGCACTATGTGGGGGGTGTCTTTAGGAGAATTCTCCGCCCTTCAAAGGAGGCCCAGTATGGGGAGTTATTGAATCTTCTTTCTAACGTTGTTTTGCGTAGGAATTCAAAAGATTCTCTGATTTTGAAGCATTCCATATCTGGGGATTTCTCGGTCAAAGCTTTTATCTCGGCCTTGGAAGGAACACAACTTTCTACAGCCCGCCCATGTTGCTTTAGCTTGGTTAGGTCTTGCTTGTCCTCGGGTTGGAGGCATTTTGTTCGTTAGCTATCGCTAGGAAGATTTCTACGGAAGACAAGTTAAGAAGAAGAGGTCTCACACTGGCAAACTTCTCAGATATTTGTATGATGTGTCAGAAAGAAGAGGAAACAATCAACCTCCTCTTTCTTCATTACGAGGTTGTGGCCAACATTTGGAGTCATTTCATTGCTTGGTGTTGCCCAGGATCTATTGTACAAGCAGCTCAATCTTGGTTGGGAGGTTCTTTTGGTGTTTGTGGGCGAACTCTTTGGCGAATAATTCCCTTTGTTGGACCATTGGAGGGAAAGGAATGATAGGATTTTCAGGGGTATCTCCTCTCCTCTAGCTAAGTTAATTGAGGGTGTCACCCTTAGAATTGCAAAATAGGCTATGGTTAGAAAGGAGTTTTCCAATTTTTCCATTAACGATATCTTTGTAAATTGGGAAGCTTGTATGGTGTGTGGTCCGCCTAAGGTAAGGAGATCTACTCTTTGGCCTCCCCCTCCTCTAGATGTGCTCAAATTCAATGTGGTCAGAGCTGCAGGGGGGAAACTAAGACCCACGGGCACTGGAGAAGTGCTTCGCAATAACAAAGTTGAAGTCTTATTTATGTTCTCTGAGCATGTTGGTGTTTGTGATTCTAATGAAGCAGAGGTGCGAGCTATCTTGGAAGCTCTTCGGTGTTTCTCAAGATCTTTTCATGAAAGCCTTATTGTGGAGAGCGACTCTTCGAATGTAGTTTCATGGGTGTCTAATCGGAAGGCGAATTCCTAGAAATTCCAATTCCTCTTCAATGAAATCTGTAAGGTCTCGTGCCTTTATTAGAGGGGCTTAGTCACTAATCACTAGAATTTAGGGTGCTTAATTGGGTTTAGTGGCCTAAGCACTAGGATTAGTGGTGTGTGGTGCATTAGGTAGTGGGTCATGCATATCATATTTACTTAGGCCCACCTTGGCCCGGTGGCCCAAGGCACATTCATTATGAGCCCATACCCATTTGCCAAAGACTTTCTTGTAAACTTCCTAACAACTTGGCCTTATGTGCAAAATTCCTAAAAGAAACCCCCCCCCCCCCCCCCCCCCCCCCCCTCCTCCCCCCCTTTCCCCTTTTCATTTCATTCATTCTCTTCTTTACAGCCTCTCTACTCCTTCTCCCCCATTTCTCCACCAACCAAGCGAGGGCATCCAAGAGTTTCCAATGCTTTCCCCAAGGATCAAGAGTCTCCCCATCATCTCCTTCATCTTCCTCCTTTCTCATTCTCATCTATAGGTAAGCAAACCCTCTCTTTAAACTCATGTAGTTTGCTTCTTTCAACACTAGGAGCATGCATTGGTGATTTAGTGGGCTTTCCCTTTCATTTTGGCATGTAGGAAGTGGGTTCTTTGCTTGGTTTGAAGTGGGGAGGTGTGGAGAGCAAGATTTGAGGTAACCCTAGGCTCTAAGAAAGGGGTTTTCTCATCTAAGCCAAAGGCAAGTATATAGACATGATTAATGGTGTAGGCATGTTTATTTGGTTGGTTCCAATGCTTTAAATGTGTTAACCTTCTCTATCATGTCCATTTGTGATATTTGGGTTGGTGGCTGTGAACTTAAAATGCATTAATGGTGGATAGTTATATAAAACAAAATTGATGGAAATGTTTGATTTATGCCATTGTAGTTATACTCCTCTCTTGTTAAGCTTCATTAACTAATTCATTAGTTTATTACTAGTTTATAGATATGTAGTTGCATAAGTTTGGATTTCATATCATCATTGTTATATGAAGGTATAAGCAATGTAGGAAGAATAGTGAATTGGCATAAAACCAGACACACCATCCTATGGATCCAAACCTTCCTTATGGTATTTAGAATTATGTCCAGTTAATGTACAAATCCAAGTTGAAAGGATTATTTTGCTGGAACAGGTTGATTTTCAAAAATTGAAATGGGGCCCACCTCTTCCCGCTGGATAGGTGACCTGATCTGGCTATATGAAGGGGGCACATGGGCGACCTCAGTGGGTGGGCCCCATTTGGATCCACCATCCACCCAACCCAAGCATGTGGGTGGGTGGGGGAGTGGTAGGGGGCATGAGTCCTCATTTTATTACACCTGGGAACAGTCGTTCCTCACCCTTGGTTGTATCATGTGACAACCTTATAAATCTCACAACAGCCCTCCCTTCTTGAAATAACTACTACAAGCCCATGGTTCATTATGTAGTATTGTTAGGTATTATGAGGGATTTTCCCATGGCCCACCATCCATGTATAGTTCAAGGATGAGGTGTGAAACAGTCCCAAGTATATGAGTTCTGTCCACACCTTTTAGGAACATGTGGTTCTTTTTGGATTCTAACCCAGCCACTTACTTTATACTAATCACAACAACCCCTTCGAATTATTTAATGATTCTTTTTCTCCCCTAATGATTGTGAGGAATCATATGATATCTTTTAGGAATTCCCAAATCAACTTGTTGCCATGAAACTAAATTAATCTACTATTTATGTCATAATATGACCCACTGAAATTTGGACCCTAGCCCCACCTGGCTTATGAATATGAATTGGACCTTTAGGTAGGGGGTGCGTAGGCTTAGCACCTCATTGTGGATTGTGCGATAATGCACGTGAGACCCTGTTGAGTTATGTGGGTGGCGTAGTAGGTCCTTTAGGTGTCAACAACTTCAAAAGCACCAAATGACTACCAAAGGCATCCTGGACCCGTGTAACCATCGTGATAGACAACATGGGCCCTACATGTGATGTTTGACCTTAGCTTTAGATTGGTTAGTACCTACTCCCCTTGCCCCTTTACCATATGGTCCGGTTAGGTTAAGGTTAGCTTAGGACTCCCTATATATTACATGATTAGTGTATACACCCACTTCCTTCGTTAGTTTATAACCTGTACTTTTACGCTAACTTGGTGGCCTTCCCCTTTAGTTCTGTTGACGATGTGATGAGGACACCCAATGAGAGGCTAACCGAGCACCTTGTTTTGGGTATATGAGTATGCGTGGGTTTGAGTGTGTGTGTATATGTGTAGGCTTGTGTGTATATGGTTTGTACTTACCGTCTGCAGATCAGGGGTGGACTACGCCACTATACTGGGTTCACCTGGGTTGCATTTGTTCTGATGACATATGATGGTTTGATTATTTATGGGTTAGTTTATTATTTATGTTTCGTTTATTCAGTGTTTACGTACCTTATCACATATTGGCCTCGATTGGCACATGTTATTCCTTTACTCATATCTATTTACTTGCCATTTATTGATGGTGCTACATTTGGTGCTTATGTACCGTTGACCCCGTCGAGCCAGAGGGCGAGGCGGGGCAGGAGGTTCCGCCGGATGACGGACTTGCTGAGTGGAGCGCCGACGACGTAGTTTGACTTGTCGAGCTTAGCGCCGTAGAACCATACATATCGGCAGACTTTTGAGACTGTTACCTTTGGGCCTATAGCCCTTTTATTTTGATGTCAAAATGAAGACCTTACTTGGAGTAAGAGAAATCTAGCTTAAGGGGGGCTGTTAGAAGTAAGCTAGATTCTATGTTTTGTTCACTGCTCAATGCAGTTGGTTCACTGGCCATTGTAGCTGCCGGAATTTAATGTTGCTCACTGCTCTATGCAGACTTGTCTCTTGGCTCTATGTAGCATCGTTGTATCTTGGGCATTCTATGTGTCTTTTGGTTTATTCATGTATTTTCATTATTAACTTGTTGCTTAGGAAATTATAAGGGATTAACTACTGTTCAATCCCATTTTAGAAGTGAAGTCTATATGAAAAGTCATGTATTTTCTTTTGTATGAAGAAGTTAGAGTGAAATCTTAAGGTTCCATACTTGGTCTATCCATTAGTCTTCCTTTTCTGCTGTTTAAGATTAAGAGGAGAAGTTTCTTCTCTTAAATCTCCATACTTCATTTTTATTGAGAGAAAGAAGTTTCAGCAGAGTGATTTATATTTTCACTGTAACCTCAGTATTTCGTTCTGTCAACTTCAGTACACAGAACCTAAACCTGAGTATTTGTAGAAGGCAACCTTAGTATACACAGAACACGAACTTCAGTTCCAGTGAAGTTGTAGCTGAGCATTCCATCTAGTGGGATCACTCCAATCCCATGAACTTCGCATGAAGTAATTTGATTCTTCTCCTCTAGAGCAGGCATTTCAATCTCAACTCTCTTTAGGGAGAAGTGCTAGAGGAAAAAGAGGAGGATACAGCCGTGGAAGAGGAAGAAGTAGTCATGGATGTGGCACATATGAGAAAAATGAAAAAGAATCTGAATCTCATGGTAACAATACTCCAACAAGAGGCAGAGGTAGAGGACAAGGAAGGGGCAGAGATCATGGCTCTCCCCATTCTCATATTCAATGCCATTATTGCAAGAAGTATGGGCATATGCAAGCATACTGTAGAAAGAAAATGGCTGATGAAGGACAAAATGAATCAAGTTTTATGCATGAAAATGTTCATGAAAAGGAAGGTGATGAAACTGTTCTAGTTGCTTGCAATGTCAGCGAAAATGTTTGCGATGATATTTAGTATCTTGATAGTGGTTGTAATAACAACATGACTGGCAATAGAGATGTGTTTATTAATCTTGACAATTCCGTTAAATCTAGAGTCAAGATTGGTGATGATAGAAGGCTTCCAGCAAAAGAATGTGGTGATGTCCTCCTTCGTACAAAGAAAGGAGACCAAAAGAGAATCTCTCATGTCTTATTTGTGCCAACCTTAAATCATAATCTTCTTAGTGTTGGACAGCTTCTTCGCAAAGGGCATGATGTTCATTTCAAGGGTGATCATTGTATAATTAGAGACAAGAACAATTCTCTAATTACAAAGGTACGCATGTCTCCAAATAATATATTTGGCTTGAACATTCAATATGAATCTTTGCCATGTTTTAGTGCAATCATCAAAAACAGCTCATGGCCATGGCATCTCCGTTTTGGTCACTTAAGTTTCAGTTCATTATCTTTGATGTGTAAAAAGTATATGGTGAGAGGCATGCCCAATATAGATCGCCAAGACCAAGTTTGTGAAGGATGTGCACTTGGAAAGCATCATAGAGACTCTTATCTATTGGAAAAGCTTGGAGAACATCAAGTCCACTTCAATTAGTGCACTCAGATTTGTGTGGGCCTATGAACACAACTTCAAATGGAGGTAATCGTTACTCTCTTACCTTCATTGATGATTGTAGCAGAAAAACATGGGTGTATTTTTTAAAAGAAAAATCTGAAGTGTTTACCATTTCAAAACTTAGGCCACGGTTGAAAAGCAAAGTGGTTTCATGTTGAAAACTTTGCGTTCTGATCGTGGTGATGAGTATGTATCAAATGAGTTTGAAGAATTCTTGAAAGAAAACGGTGTTGGGGATGTGCAACCAAAGTCCCACATCGGCTAGAATTGGGAAAGATCATGGGCATATAAGTTGGACTAAGTACTCCATTGGTATGAGGCCTTTTGGGTAGAACCCAAGAACAAATCCATGAGGGCTTAGGCCCAAAGTGGACAATATCATATCAATGTGGAGTTTGTGGTAGTCCACTGTCCCAACAAGTGGTATCAGAGCCCAGGCCCAGACTTAGCCCGGAGAATCCTCAGATTGCCAAACAAAAGGTGGTGGGCCCAGTGATGCGCAGGAAAAGCGCAGTACTCACGATTGGTGGATCCGTGGTGAAGCTCTCGAGTTGGCTCTTCTCGATGGAGTGGACGGATGGATGATCGTTTGAGGGGAGGCCCGGTAAAAATATCCAAAGAGATATGGTCCTTTGTTTGAGGGGAGGATTGTTGGGGATGTGCAACCAAAGTCCCACATCGGCTAGAATTGGGAAAGATCATGGGCATATAAGTTGGACTAAGTACTCCATTGGTATGAGGCCTTTTGGGTAGAACCCAAGAACAAATCCATGAGGGCTTAGGCCCAAAGTGGACAATATCATATCAATGTGGAGTTTGTGGTAGTCCACTGTCCCAACAAACGGGATCCAGCATCAACTCACTACTCGCTACACACCCCTACAAAAATGGGGTGGCAGAAAGGAAAAATTGAACAATCATGGATTTGGAAAGAAGTATGTTGAAATCCAAAATGATGCCTAATTCATTTTGGGCAGAGGCAGTAGCATGTGCTATCTATCTTCTTAATCGTGCCTCATCAAAAAGCATTCAAGATACGACCCCTCAAGAAGCTTTGAGTGGTCATAAGCCTTGTGTTAGTCATTTGAGAATATTCGGTAGCATTGCTTATTCACATATACCGAATGAAAAAAGGAGAAAATTGGATGACAAATCGGAGAAATGCATCTTCGTTGGCTACAGCGAAAAATCCAAAGCATACAAGTTGTTCAATCCATTGACTAACAAAATCATGGTTAGTAGAGATGTAAAATTCAATGAAGAAGAGTCATGGGAGTGGAATGAAAATGAGAGGAAACAAAGCTCCATCTTGCTTGATGAAGAATTAGAAGAACAAAATGATGAAGTTGGCAAGTTCTCCATCATCATCAAGGAAGAATTCGGATCAAAATGATGAACATGAAGAAGAACCTACACCAAGGAGATCTGGTCGGCCACATCAACCATCAACAAGGTATCCATCTAGTGATTATGTTATGATTACTAATGGTGGAATGAGTTTTGCTTTGTTTGTAGATGCCGATCTGGTTACTTTTGAAGAAGCCTCTAAAGATCAAAGGTGGATTAAAGCTATGGATCAAGAGATTGAAGCTATTGAAAGAAATGATACTCGGGAGTTGGTAGAACTTCCAAAAGGAAAGAAGACAATTGGAGTAAAGTGGGTGTACAAGACCAAGTTAAATGCAAGAGGTGAAGTTGAAAAATGCAAAGCTCCCTTAGTAGTCAAGGGCTATAAGCAAAAGCAAGGAGTTGATCACTATGATGAAGTCTTTGCTCCCGTTGCACGATTAGACGCCATTCATATTGTGTTGGCTCTCGTGGCTCAAAATCAATGAAAAGTCTTCCAAATGGACGTGAAATCAGCATTTCTGAATGGCACCTTAGAAGAAGAGGTGTATGTTGATCAACCTCCCGGCTATGAGAAGAAGCATGAAGAGATGAAAGTATGCAGGTTGAAAAAAGCTTTGTACGGCTTAAAGCAAGCACCAAGGGCATGGTACAAAAAGATTGATGCATATTTTGAAGAAAGTGATTTTCATAAGTCACCTTATGAGCACACTCTCTATGTCAAGAAAAGTCCTCAAGGTGAGATTCTCATTGCTTGCTTATATGTGGATGACTTAATTTTTACCAGGAGTAGTGTTGAAATGTTTGGAGATTTCAAAATGGCCATGATGCATAAATTTGAGATGATGGATATGGGTTTACTTCATTTTTTTCTTGGAATTGAAGCAAATCAAAATGATGATAGAATTTTCATTTCTCAAAAGAAATATGCTAAAGAATTGTTAAAAAGGTTTAAGCTGGAAGATGCAAAACCTATTAGCACTCCTATGGAAGTTGGCTTGAAAGTAAGCAAATTTGATGGAAAGAAAGTGGTGGATCCAACTCTTTATCGAAGTCTTGTTGGATGTTTAATGTACTTAACAACAATAAGACTGGATCTCACATATGCAGTAAGTATGCTCAGTCGCTTCATGGAATCTCCAAGAGATGCTCATTGGGAAGCTGGAAAAAGAATTTTAAGATATGTGAAAGGAAGTCAAAGTCATTGCCTCCACTATTACAAAACTGAAAATCCAAGTTTAGTTGGTTTTTGTGATAGTGATTGGGCTGGAAGTTTTGATGACTGTAAGAGTACTTCAGGGTATGCTTTCAATATTGGTTCTAGTGCAGTTTCATGGTCTTCAAAGAAGCAATCTGTTGTAGCCCTCTCAACAGCTAAAGCAGAATATATTGCTCTTGCTGCCACTGATTGTCAAGCCAGGTGGTTAAGGTGGATTTTAGAGGAGTTAAATCATGAGCAAAAAGGAGATATAAAACTGTTTTGTGATAATAAATCAGCCATATCTCTGTCAAAGAATCCAATGTTTCATGGCAAAAGCAAGCACATAAAGATCAAGTATCATTTCATTCGAGAATTGGTGAAAGACAAAGAAGTTGAAGTTAACTATTGCAAATCTCAAGATCAAGTGGCGGATTTGTTCACAAAGCCTTTGAAGAAGGACTTGTTCATCAAAATGAAGACCTTACTTGGAGTAAGAGAAATCTAGCTCAAGGGGGGTTGTTAGAAGTAAGTTAGATTCTATGTTTTGTTCACTGCTCAATGCAGTAGGTTCACTGGCCATTGTACCTGCAGGAATTTAATGTTACTCACTGCTCTATGCAGACATGTCTCTTGGCTCTATGTAGCATCATTGTATCTTAGGCATTCTATGTGTCTTTTGGTTTATTCATGTATTTTCATTATTATCTTGTTGCTTAGGAAATTGTAAGGGATTAACTACTGTTCAACCCCATTTTAGAAGTGAAGTCTATAAGAAGAGTCATGTATTTTCTTTTGTACGAAGAAGTTAGAGTGAAATCTTAAGGTTCCATACTTGGTCTATCCATTAGTCTTCCTTTTCTGTTGTTTAAGATCAAGAGGACAAGTTTCTTCTCTTGAATCTCCATACTTCATTTTTATTGAGAGAAAGAAGTTTCAGCAGAGTGATTTATATTTTCACTGTAACCTCAGTATTTCGTTCTGTCAACTTCAGTATACAGAACATAAACCTGAGTATTTGTAGAAGGCTAGTATACACAGAACACGAACTTCAGTTCGTGAAGTTGTAGCTGAGCATTCCATCAGCAGATGGTTGAGAGAGGGCGACGAGAAATGCCAAGTTTTTTCACCGGTCAGCTTCAGCAAGTAGCCATACAATAGTATTTTGGTGTTGCAAGAGGATATTCCCAGTTTTGAAGATGGAGATCATATTATTCACCACATCACTAGTTTCTTCAATCTTCTATACTCTCAAGGAGGATTGGACTCTGATTGGAAAACTTGGAGTTTGATAACTTTGATTACATCAGTGAACAGAAAGCAGATTGTTTGGAAAGAGAGTTTAAGAATGATGAAGTGAAAGTCGCATTCTTCGAGTTTGGTGGAGATAAAGCTCTAGGATCATATGGTTTCTGTCACGACCCGGTCTCGAGATCTGATTAGCTCGGACAAACCCCGAGTCGCGAACGCATACTTACTCTCGTAAATTTTGAATTAACAAAAGCTAAAACGAAACTCAAAAGGGATATCAAATACAATACCTGTCAACTGTATAAAATTGCGGAAAATATACATTGACGAAAACACAATACACAAGTTTAGTTCTATGATATTTAAAAGCCAACCACCGTATACTTAATACAATACGGGGACTTCTAATTACATACCAAAATGATTTACAAAAATCAAATTCTAATATGGTTTTCTCAAAATGAATTCATTCGCACTCCGGAATCAAATTTACTCGATTAAACTTCCTGGAGGTATCGGGCGGGCATCCTCCGCTGGCGGCGCGGCCTCGGCAGGACCGGCATGGGCATCTGGGCCTGTGACATTCATCAATATTACCATGAACACGACGGTTCAACAGATACATACATGTGTACGATAATTCTAGCTATCAATAATCAATTGAAACAATTCAATACATATAGCATTTAACTCATTTCTTTACGATTCATAATAATGGATCCAGTAATATCAGTAAGTTGATATCTACTAGGACACTCTTTATTCAATGATTGTTCATGTTCAATTACATGACTTAGGTAATATCAAATGGTGTGGAATAAGCCAGTGTCTTGATCAGAGATCACTAACTTCCACGAGGTTCCGGAACACCTCTCACATCTGCTGCAGCAGGAACGGTTCATTATTCAATTCAATACGTTGTTACCATTAGTAACTTCCCATTTAATTCATATACCCTATAGTTCGTTCAATGGGTTGAGGACTGGAGATTAACCAATTCTAGTCAGACTTCTAAGCCAAGCAAATGAGTGAAACATTCATTTTCCAATACACGTACTATTTTCGATGAATATCATTTGAATCTTGTATTCGGAAAATTGAGTTTACACCTATGAAGGCTTATACATTAACAATTTTCAGCCTGTATACATTAGGCTTCAAAATAGACAAGTTTAGTATACTTCTGTACAATGTCGGTTAGCCTATCGGTCGGCCTGTCAGTCGACCGGCAGCTTCAGGTTGGCTGATCGACGATGCGCCGGTCAGAATTCCAGAGAGCTGGAATTCACTGAACCAAGTTTCTATGTTGTCGGTCGACTTGTCGGTCGACCGACCTCATCATATCGGCTGACCGACGATGCGTCGGTCAGAATTCCAGAGAGCTGGAATTTCACTCCATCTTCTGAACTATGCTGTCGGTCAGGTCATCCGCCGACCGATCACGCATCGGTCAGAATTCCAGAAAGCTGGAATTCGCTGAAAACAGGTTATAAACCTGTCGGTCAGCTCGTCGGTCGACCGACACAGAAGCTCAGTTCGAGCTTCAGATTTCTGAAGCCAATTTTCTGGCTTTTTGGTCCAATTGAGTTATAACCACTCAAAAACATCACAAATCATAGAAACATGTAAGTACTTGCCTCTTGTGAAGATTTGAGGAAGAAAACCCCTTTGATAGCTTGAGTTTAAGACCAAATCCTCCATTTGAAGCTTTTCTCCAAAGCTTACACTTCAAGGAACTTGAATACAAGTTAAGGAAGAAGATGAAGAAGTAGAAATCTCTTCAAACCTCACTTGCAAGGCTTCACTTGACACTTAATGATGAGGAAATGAAGGAAAGAAGAGAAGAGAGGAGAGATGGAGGCTAGGGTTTGGAAAAAGCTCCCAAATGAAATGTCTTAAGCTTATATAAGCTTTTAAGTTGCATTTAGCCCCATAATTCTCTATTAATTACAATTCAAGTCAAATGAAGGGTCACTTGACTCAATATTCGTCCAACGACTTCAAGTCTTTGACGAAAGTGAACGTACTCCTCGAGATACGCGCGTTGGCATCGAGAGTTTCCGTATTCGACGAAATACATATAAAGTCGTATTTATACAAAAGTCTCTCAATTCCTAGTTTGAGTTCAAAGACTCATTCAATTCACTTACAATCCATTCCACAAGCTTGTTAAGCTTAATTCATTCTCTTAAGGCTAAACCAAGTCAATTTGGTCCTAAGCCCTCATTAATTCGATTAAATACGTTTAATTAGCCATAAGTTCAATTAACAAGTGTTAATCGTGATTAACTCGGGACGGGGTCTTACAGTTTCCCTTTGGCTTTTTTCTAAAACAGATTAAGTGATGGATTACTTAACAAAATTTAACTCTAGTAATCGTCTATCTAAGCATGTTAGATCCTCTTTTACTACTTTAATTCTGAAGTACGGATACAGTAGGTATTAAGGACTTTCAATGCAATTACCTTAATTGGAAACATTTACAAGATCCTGGCTAAAGTCCTTACCAAAAAGTGCTCCCCCATGTCATCTCTATGGCCACAAAGGTGGTTTTGTCCATGGAAGGAAGATCTTTGAGAGTGTCCTCATAGTGAACGAGTGTCCTCACTCAAGGCATATAGAGGGAATGCTGGGGCTTAAATGCAAGCTTGATCTTAAGAAAGTCAGTGATGAGTTTGCTTGGAATTGTTTGCAATACATGAATCGTAATGAGGCATATGGGTTTTGGGGTAAGATTGTGTGGTGGATTTAAGAGTGTCCGTTGTCTACCATGTAGTCCATCATGGCCAATGGCGCTCCAAAGATTTTTTTTTTTTTTTTTTTTTTTTTTTTGTTTATCTCAGCTTCTCTAAGGGTTTAGGACAATTTATCCCCCCTCCTCTTTGTCATCATTAGGGAGGGGCACTTAACCATAAGGTTCAAGCCTGATAATCATGCTTCCATTATGAATCATCTCTATGCTTTGAAGCAACTGAATCAACAGAATCATATTAAAGCAATTCTTCCATGCTTTGTAGTGTCACTCTTACAGTTTTTTTTTTTTTTTTTTTAAGTGAAATCATTAGTGTAAGCATTAAAGTCAGTTTGGTCCAAGAGCTAGCTGACTTCATGGGATGCAAAGCTAGTTTTCTTCCAACCACATATGCAGGTCTTCCTTTAAGCCTAGGGTGGAGTGTCCCAAGCATTGTGGAACCTTGTTATTGAAGGGGTGGAGAATAAATTGGCTTCTAGGAAGGCCAAGTATTTATCTCAGGTAGGCAGAATTACTTGAATAAAATCAGCCCTTTCAAATTCCTATCTATTTCATGTCTGCCATAAATGCCCAGTGGTTGTGGTGAAGCATATTGAGAGGTTATAGTGCGATTTTTTGTGGCAAGGCAGGGCTATAGAGGATAAGTATCATTTGTTGTACTGGTCCAGTGTGTAAGTCCATGGAAGGTGATTTGGGCTTCAGATCTTTGCAGCAAATGAATCAGGCTTTGAGGGAGAAATGGCTTTGGAGGATTGGCAATGATTCAAATGGATTGTGGAGAAAAAATAGTGGCATGTATGGTGTGGAAAGAAATTGTTGATTCGGCCATATCTGAGTGCATGTCATTATGCATTTTGGAGAAGTTGTTGTCTATAGGCAGTCCTTATGAGCAACTTAATTTAGATATTGAATGGGTAAAAGAGATCATATTTTATTCTGCCTGGATACTTGGGTTGGAGACAAATCACTTGTAGGGAAGCCTAACTCACAACTAAGGTGGACCCAATACTCAAGGCAATACACTTATTAAAAATATATGCTTGACTATTTATTAATACAATTTATACAAATACATATCATACAAATGGGCAAATGACATATACATCACTAACACTAGACACGTTGGATGGACTACACACTACACATGCATTGGATCTTTCCACTCACTATGCTTGAGTACACTCTCTATGCACCACACCCACCCACTATTCACATACACTCTCACTCTAAGGGCTGAGTACACCTTGCACCAAGGCAATGATGTTTGTACTCTACACTTGCATCACTCACTTCTCTGTCTTTGCTTGTACACTCCAAATGAGGCAGCACTATCTATTTATAGGGATCAGCTGAGTCGGTGGAGAGATTGAATGGAAGGGAGGTGTACCACTTGGCACTTAGTACACTATACAATGAGGAGGTGGGTTTGGGTGAAGAGGTGAGAAACTTCTAGTAACCAAGCTTCTAGAAAAATAAAGATGAGGCTTCTAGATCCTTTCCACGAGTTGGCTGAAATGGATTTTTCTAGAAGCTAGCATGTAGAGAAATGAGGGGATGAGAGACAGTGTTGTTAACATTTCTCCCCCTCAACACTGGCCTTCTTGATCTTTTTATCTCTTCTCTATTTCACCGTGTTTCTTGATTCAAAGTTTGCTTTTATGCTTTACTTACTTGCGCCAAATCACACTACAACAGATGAGTCTTTTTTGCGACGTTTACAAGCGTAGCAATAGAAACTAAAAGCGTTGCAAAAGATTATCAGCAACGGTTTTGAAAGCGTCGATGTGCGGTTGCAGTAGATGCAGACGCAGAAGATAACTAACGACGCTACAAAGCGTTGCAAAAGGCAGATGCATCAACTACGGAATTAAGCGTTGCTAAAGCACTAAAAGTGTCGCTAGTTATTTTTTTTTATTATTTTGATAATTTCCATTAAAATATGTTTCCCGACGCTTTTAAGAGTTGCAAAAGGTCACTAACTGCAACGTTTTTGTATCTGTTGCTGATTGTGTACTTTGGGTACGGTCTGAAAGCCTTGGTGATGTTATACTACTTGCTACGCTTTATTACCGTTGGTGAAGTATTATTATTTGCAACCCTTCTAAGGGATGTAAAAGTACCATTTGCGTGCACTAATATTATTCTCTAGAAAGTGTTAGCAACACTTAAAAGGGTTGTAAAAAGACCATTTGCAAGGTATAACCGTTCATGCATTTACAACGCTTTTAAAAGCGTAGCAATCACTCCTTTATATTTGCAACCATTTGAATGTGTTGCATAAGATTTTTTCTTCTTCCCTGTTATAATTTCCTAATTTGCAGTTTTCATACATTCATTTAACAGTGGCCTATAAAAACCTTTACACACTCAAAAACATTTAACTAACAAAAAAATTAATTTCATAGGTTCCAAATGTAGAAAAGTGTCACAATATCCAAAATAATTTCCACATAGCCTTGCTAGTGATGTAAGTTTACAATAATCACATCCTTCCTAAGCTTACAAAATATCGTTCAAAATTCAGGAGCTAAGTATTGCATTTACGATCATCTTCCATCCTTTTCAACCCCAACAGTCCATCTTTGCAAAGTACTCATGATGTTGAACCATGAAGCCAATGACAGGGACATTTGGATCCACAGGCAACCCAACCTCTGCTTGCAGGGCTTCTTTTTAAAGAGGCTTTGCATCTAACACCTGAAACAATGCAATATATATGAAATGAGATATATCACATTCAAAAAGTTTTAAGGAAATTGATGTAAAAACAAATATAAAGATTTCTCACTGTGGTAGCATCATATTTGATATAAAGCATGTCATGACTCATGGTATCCAAATGCTAGATGATTTTTAACAGGCTGGATATTTCAGTATCACTAGTTGTGTCAAGTCTTCAATATGAAGCAAAAATTATACATCTGCGGAGGTTGATTAAGCTAATTCTTTCACATGCTTTTTCTCTATATGATTCCTACTAAAGTTACATAAGAGAGGTTGTAGGCACTTACCCTCTCCTTCATCTTTTCTCAAAATTTAGTGAAGCATTGCAAAAACCAAAGTAAGGGCTTCATGTACTTAATTGACAAGAGTGGTTTCTGTGGAATTTCAGTGTTGGCGCATGGATGCAAACTAACCCAAGTGACATAAATGAGACAAAAGCAGCTTGCATCTCCCTTGGTCAAAGATCTGGACACCCCTTTGAGGTAGTTACCTGCTACATAGCATATATTGGAATATTTGTTTGTATGGTAATGCATTAGAATGTAATCGATCAGTTTTCATACATCTAAATCTCCTTGCATGCATCCACCATGCATATGATTATTCTGAGCAGACTTATGTGGATTCATGATATATATTTATACAGGCACATAAGCAAGTAGGAATGCAATGGGTCAGTTTGGATATATAGTTGGCTCAGCCAAGCTTGCTCGAACTGTATGTAGGCAATTGCAACCCCAAACCTAAACCCAAACTCGAGCTCTACGCAATGGAAGCTGATAATTTCCATCGCAAATCCGAAATTCACAAACCCAAGTTTCTGGGTTTTGTTTGCCTCTCGAAGGGTATAAAAATTCACAAAAAGTATAAATTTGGAAAATATATAGGTTAGTGTATATACTATGAACATGTGAAAATATGTTTATATAGATAAATCAGGAACCCTGGTAGAATTCAGGTGCCCCAAACAAAAACACAAACCCAAACCCATGACCTTATTTCCATCCAGGTCTCAATTTAGTCTCGGACACCATGTGAACAGGAACAAACCCAACCTGAATTTCACTTTTGATTGGGTTGGGCCGCACAGGTTTGGATTAGCCTGACCCAAGTAGCCGAGTTGTACGTACCCTCATTATCAAACTCCATATATATTCATACAAATGCATGTGTTAGGAGTATGATAGGAATGAACATGGGTTAATGATTAAACGTGCATCATCCAAAAACTGTTCTCACATTTGATGATTGAAATGGTGAGATTGTTGCAGGAAAGCGATTCTACTCAATGGATCAGTTCACGAGTATCTCATCTTGAACTCAAAAACCCAAGCTTGGAGTTTGCCTTAGGAAGACCATATTGGCATGGAAAAGAGCAGGACTGGTAACATTACAGCCTAGTTTCTATGATTCTTTTTATTTTGGTACTGCTGAATAGGTTCAATATATCCAGTGAGGGAAGAAGAAGAAGAAGAAGAAGCTAAATGTCCATATATGTTAATATGTAATTTACTAAAGAAGGAGGATCTTAATTAATTGGCTCAACGCATGTAACTGTCCCTAATATTTGGCATGCATCTTTCTTTGTATTTGTGGATGAACTGTATGTACCAATGAAAGACTGAGTGTGAGTGAAGTAGATGAACATTATTTTTCAAGCTGTAGCTATCTAATAGATGTGAGAATTGAGAGTGGAGAGAAAGCTATGAGTACCCCGTCTAAATGCTTCTGTCCTTGGAATTCTTTTGATGTTAAACATAAAAACAAACAAATAAATAAATAAGAAACAGAAATCATCCCATCTAAATGCTGTAGAGTGTGGATTTGTACCTTTCACTATAATACAAATTCCACAGTTTCTTCTACTGTTGGGACAGATAGTTGATAGTTCTTTAGAGGGTATATCAGGCCACGGCCAAGCATGGTGGAGAAAACCACTAGTATCTACTGCACCACAACACTACTAAGCATATATATTTGATCTGCCATGGAATGTGAGTGCCCCGTTTGTGGGCTCCCTTGTGTGTTGTGATCCCACTTCTTCTCCCACCTCATCTTCTCAAATAAAAGATCCTTTGGGTCACCAACTTGAGCTCCCTACACAATGGTTCACCATTGAAATTGATATCAAGGAGTTTCTGATCATTGATTTTTAGGGGGCTAATATCTCGATCATGGGAGCTTTTGAATATGAAAATGGAATCCCCTTCTCTAAACTATGTTTGATACCCATTCCCTTTTCTCATGTGAGGACAAAACCCAAAAAAGCTCATTCATGAAAGCCTAAACTCAAGACTCGATCTCTTTCTTGTTCGTTGTATATCATAGAGGGAACACCTTAATTTATACAACTTTTTGCATATAAACTCCTAATTTCTAGCTAAGAGGAGAAAACTAGCTATTAATTAATCTAACTCATATACCTACTAATAAAAAAGCAAGCTGGTATGTCCTTTGAACTTGCAATAGTCCTAGTTTGACATTAATATCCACAAGTAGCTGTTGGATTCATTTTTCAATACTGTCAATCAAAACCATATGCCCAGAACTCTGCTGTCACAATTACATGAACTTAGTTAACTACTCAGTTTAGGATGAGTTAGGTGGATAATCTGAGTTACAAATGAGCTCAAGTTTGTTCTTTGCAACAATCAATTAAAGGTAAACTGAATTAAAGACAGCTAGAGTTGCAACCATGTAACTGTAACCCAGTTTTAAGGATCCAAACAGGGCCTAAGGGACAGAAGGAGCATACAAGTAAGATGAATAAAAAATCTCACCTAGCACAACAAGCTGAACCGGAGTTGGTTGTCTTCATAATCCTCTCCAGCCATAGGACCATATATCTTGCCTCCAGTCTTTCCCCAAATATGAAGTTTCATGTATTAAGAGAAAAGAAATTGAGCTCTACTTAACTTTGACAACCTCATTTAAGCAGAGGATGAAGTAAAGATTGTCCTACAAAGAAAGAAATAATGATTTTCATTGCAGACCTACCTTTGCAAGGAACAATGGATGATCAACAAAAATACGATCGACTCCCCTTTTATTGCAGTGGAAGAAGCGCACTGTTTCAGTTCTGTCCCCAACTAGTATCTGCCCACAATTGATAATTATGAACAACAGATTGCAGACATATCCTGTTCTCCTGACAGGAAGATAAACCAACTTACCAGGAAAGAAATATATATCAATGAGGTACCTCAACCGAAACACTTGTATCCCATGCATCTTTGTACTGATCGTAGCGAGGAGAGATTGTCATTACTCGGTGACCGTTGGCCTATTGCGGGATCAGCCCCACAAAACTTAGTAAAACATGATTAGCAACAGATAATAATCGATAAATAGCTATGGGGACAGTTATTCAAAATTCTTGAAACTGCCCAGATTCATATTAAGTTTATAAAGATGGTAATTTACAAACACCAAACAAAAAGTCTCTGATTACCGCCATTGCTGGTGGGAGTCCTCCAAGAACATCACCAAGTCCCCCTGTTTTGCTCCATGGAGCTACCTCTGATCCCACAAATACTATCCTCATCCCTTTCCCACATATGATCAGTCCCCATTGCCTCCCATTCTCTTGTTTAAATTCATTCATCCTCACTTGTTTATAAATTGTTTTGGTGGTGCTTTGCATGTTCAGCATATCCAATTTATTTAAAGATGTTAACCCATGATAAGACAATGTTTGGTGCCCCCAAACAGGAATTCTTTTGCAGACTTCATCAGTAGTAAATGAATTTGTTGCCGAATTAGACGTCCGACCACATCGAATTTCAGCAACTCCCAACATCAAATGTGATGCACTTGCCATTGAAACTTGTTTGTTCTGTAATAAAAGTGAAGTAGATAATAAACTAATTTCAGCAGAGTTACATATAGGAATAGAACAACTTTAGCTGATATTACTTCCTTCACTAATACTTGAACAAATGAAAATAGAACTTCTAATTTATTGAGTTTGGAATAGAGTGAGAATCCACTTCCATAAATAAACTTACATATATTGGAAAGAGATGTATAGAGAAAGAGCGAGCTTTGTTCGGTGAAGGAAGGTAGAAGCGCCATTAGCGGCTATTCGTAGAGGTGGAAGTATGCCACATGGCAATAGGGAATTGGTTGTTGGGACAGATTGGAAATGGAAGTGAAAATGACAATTTCCACCAGCAATAGGGAGGCATGAACTTTCTTATTCATGGACAGCTCTGCTAAAAGCTTAATCTGGTGAGGTATCATCATCTACATCATTGCAATTTTTTACCAGAGATTATTTTAAAATCAATTACAGCACTCATCCAACCAACAAACAAATTGTAAAGAAAAAGAAAAAAAAACTTAAAAAGGGGAAAAAACCTACCTTTTTCATTAAAACAGCTCCAAATTAACATTAATTTCTCCTATCAACAATCTTCCACGAAAAAACATGGGTGCATCCAGAGTTCATACATACACCGAGTTCTATCAAACTCATTGCATAGCAAAAAAAATCCATGGCAACTCTTAAATTCCTTCATCCTCACTTGTCTGACCAGTGACTGGAACAGAATGTGACACCCCCAGGCCCGAACCCCATACTTGCTGTTCACCAAATTCACATTACCATTCATAAAAGCCAATTTCCCACCCTGGCAGGAGCCTCTTACAACCACACTACACAAACATCAATGAAGCATCCAAATCATCCACATGATAACAAGGTAAAACACAACTCCATAGAAGAGTAGACCCAGAAATTAAAATGGTGAGTGGAGAATGGCACCTAGGAGTGGAAGTTAGATTATGTCAAAATCCCACATGTGGGTTGTGTTCTAAAATAAAAAAAAAAGGATCATTGGGGGCCCCACATGCTTGAGAGGAAGATCTCTTTCCAAACCAGCCCCTTTCATCAATTAGAGGAAGATGGATATGCCAAGAAGCTTCATTTTTCTCTTTTCCTCACTCTTCACTGCCTGCCGACAGTTCCTTTAACCAAGCAAAACAGTCACCACCACCAAAAGGAACAAAAGAATCCATAAGAGAACCCACAAAGAAAGGAGCATAAAATATCATTTACTTTAAAATAAACTGAATTAATTCAAATATACAGACCACTGTTATACGTCTCTGTATAAATGGATTGGACAAACATAACCCAATTCTCTCATCTTTAAACGCACTACTGGAACCCAATTTCTATTTCTTTTTCCAGGTTCTCAAATACATATGGGTTGAATCTGGAATATCAAGCCACACCCAAGCAAGAATAGAAGACTGATCCTACCTATAACATCATCAATAAATTTCCAAACAATCATAAAACAAGTAAAGGTTCAAAATAAAGCCATTTGGCTCACCCAACTTACTTGACATGGATGAATCAAGGCAGGGCAAGGAATGAATCCTTTTCCCACAATGCTTAAATAGTGGAATGTTAAGAGCATGACTATCAGAAGAAATCTCATCACCTTGGATAGGTAAAAATAAACATTGACACACAAATTGAAGACATGATAGAAATGAAAAGGGACTTCTAAACAAAGAATTATCAATCAATCAATTCACCTCTTCACCATAGGTCAGGAGAGGGATTTCTGGATCAAGAAGAAACCCTGGATGTAGCCTTCCAGCACCACCTTGTGGTCCACGCCCTCCATTAAGCTGGCCATAGAAAGCTGCTGCTGCAATATGTTGCGCATCTCTACCACTGTGAACACTGAAATCGAACTCATTCTCAACATCATCCACACCATCCTCTTCCTCATCTCCATCAACTTTGGGACTGCCTACAAAATGCTCATCTCATTAGAGGTAATTCATGGAAAGCCTCCGGTTTTTTTTTTTTTTTTTTTGATCGGTAACGGTAAATTAAATTAAGGATAAGGCAACAGTACAAGAAAATCTCCAACAAAAGAAGAAGAAAAAAAAAGAGTTGGTACAAAAGCCAAAAGCCTCTGTTTATATAACAATAGAAATGCAGAAGAAGAGGTTTGGTGTTGGTCTAAAGGACCTTTGTGGCGCTTGTATCTGGTTTTGCAATTAGGACATGCCTGATCACCCTCTCTTCTCTCATATTCATAACAATGTCTGCAAACAGGGAAAGCACATTAATTGCAAGCAATGAAACCATCCCCTGTAATCTCAATTTCATCCCCACAAATCCGGCAAATATGGCCACTCAAATCCTTCAATGGCTTGCTCTGAGAATACCACCCACCACTAAAAACAAAATCCCATCGAAACCCAGGTCAGGAAAGAGAGAAACCAATCACAGAAAAACAAAAGATCCCAATTCCAAGTGAGAGTCTTTCAGTGAAAGCAATATAACTGACACAGAGAGAGAGTTCCAAAACCAAAATTCTAAACAAACCAGAATTCAAAATAAAAGAAGAAATGCATGTTGCATACATGGGCGTTAGTAAAAGAGCTCCAAAGGGAAACATAAAAGCTCCCAACTTCCAATCCAAATCACACATTACACAGAAACAACGAAAATGAGCATCACCATCAGACCCAGAAATGCATTTCCAAGACAAACCAGGTTACGAAATCAAATGCTCTAACCAAACAAAATAAAAAAAAAATCCAACATAAACTCTGTCAACCCAAGAATAAAAAAACAAAAATTCAACCAAATGCAGAGATGGGTATTTCCTGAATCGATCAGAACATGAGAAAAACACGCAAAAAAGAGATCTTGAGAAGTTCTTACCCGTCCAGACTCATCTATATTGATGACCATGAACTCGTTTCTGTTGTGGGAACCAGCTACAATCCTGCTGTATCCATCTCAAAAACCCATGTCAAAATCCCTCTTTTTCAGGAAAAAAAAAACGCTCTCCACTCTCATCAGTCATCACTCTCCATCTTCAGCTCCCAAATGAGCCATATATAAAAGGAGAGAAAAAAAATCATAGCTTGAAAAAAGAGGGTTTGTGTAGAGGCAACAATCGACAATCTTGCTGCGAGCTAGGGTTTCCTACACTCAATACACAAAAAAAGCAAGAGCAAGAGAATGGGAAAAAAAAATTTCTTAAGTATATACATATATAAATCGGGAAGAGAGAGAAATAGAGAGGGAGAGGGAGAGAGAGAGGACCGGTGGCGGCTCCGTCGCAGGCGGCCTCCGGCGGTGGCGTGGCTGGTGTGGCGGGAAAGTGCAGAGCGCGCGGGAGGGCACAGTACAGAGAGAAATAGAGAGAGAGGGAGAGGGATAGGGGAGGGAGAGAGAGAGAGAACCGTTGGCGGCTCCGGCACAAGCGGGCTCCGGCGGGACGACACAGTGCAGAGCGTGGGAGGGGGAAGGGGGAAAACAGAGCGCGGGAGGGGGAAGGGGGAAAGAGGGAAGAGAAAAGTGAAAAAAAATTAGGTTTGGGGCGTTGGGTTTTTAGGGGTCGAAGATGGAATGGGTTCTGCCGGGAAGATTGAAGGTGGAAGGTGTCAAATGTAAACAATGGGCAGGTGATAGGGGGAAAAAATTTCCCAATTCCCAAATGAGGGCGCGAGCAGAATATTAGAACTGGCCGGGAAAAAATTAGAGTTTGTCCTACGCTTTGAAACCGTTGTTGAACAGAGTTACCTCATGTAACGCTAAAAGCGTAGCTACTACACTTAAAAAAATTTAAAATTTTTTTTTAATAAATATTAAGTTCGGAAAAATTATCAGCAATGTTTACAAGCGTCGTTGATAATATCCTGATTACATCCTACCAAAACTGAGTTGCTACGCTTTAAAGCGTTGCCAATAATGTATATCAGCAACTCTTCGAAAGCGTTGCAAATAAAAACGTCGCAAAAAGACTCATATGTTGTAGTGTCAACCTCTATATATTTTGGATTCGGCTTCCTTGCTCGGGTGGATCTTCGTAGTTGCTGTGGTGGTTCATCAACCTCAAGTTGAATTGGCCTAGCTAGCTTCCTCTGGTGTCATATGTACTCCACTTTTCGGTGGACTAGTGGACCTTCCTTGTGAAATTTGAGCTTCTTGGCTAGAGGAAGATGTGTACCTGGACATGATTTGCAATGGCAATGTGACAATTCACTGTTCTCATCTTCTGGCCTGGTGTCAGAAGAACCTTGAATTGCCCGGCAAGTTTGGCATCTCTTTAGAACTTTCTTCAGCTGCTTGTACTCTACATGTGAGCATTTATCCAAAAACCACTCTTGATCTCCATGGAGATACTCTGAAAATGTCTCTCCAAACTTCATCTCTCAAGCTATAATGCACGGAAGAAAAAATATTTATAAGGAATTCCAATGAAATATCATCTTATCCATTATCCACAACATGATTAAAATAACATGTAAAATAAGGAAAACCATTCAATGCCATCTCTACCGGTAATAGCGAATGCAAAGAAACGGGAAATTTCGCTATGGAGAATCTGATATCATAGGGGTTTCTTGTCTTGTCCTAGATTACAATATAGGCGTATGGAATGTCACCGCTTGAAAATCTAGAAATTACTCTGTTTTTTCAAAGCTACAAACATTGTTGTCCGAATCCTAAGGAAATCAATTCGTATCTTTCAACGAATCTCATTTCCAAGCGAGTCTTCATAGCCAGGTTGAAAGTCCAAATTTATGGGCCACAATTAGAATGGATTACTAGTTCTAAAATTAATCAGGCAATGCACAGCGGAAATAAATCAATCAGACAATAGAACTAGCTATCTACTAATCACACACTATAAGAAGACAGACACAAAATATAGCGTGGAAACCCTATCCAGTGAGAAAAACCACGAACCAGAAATCAAGAGTTCACGAACAGTTACAAGATATACTCACGAGCTCCTGTACTTCAGTCTATACCTCGACCTCAGGACTGTAGTTATTCTTGCAAAGAATCAACTGACACGAAATCCAATGTGCCCCGTTCTCTTTACTTAATCTCCTCGCACCTTGCAAGTCAAGATGAACAATCTTCTCCTTCGAAAAGCAGAAGCAGCAGCAACCTTCTAGAGCAGCCTTCAGAACGATCTCTCAATGGTTCTAGAGAATAAACTCTCAATGATATCTCTAACTCAGATTAATGAGAGTGGTGGTGATCCATAGGGTTGAGAGCAATACCCTTTATATAGCTCCAATTTCGTGCCTAATTCTTACAATACAAGTAGGACTCAAACTGAGAAAAACAGAGTCTCAAAGGGAAACAAGTTCGTATCAGAAAATAAGACTTTTTCAAAAATCTGCGCACTGTTCGCTCGAGCGGACTCTTACTTCGCTCGAGCGGACACGCCTCTGTCTTGCGTTCGCTCGAGCGAAGGTGAGAGCGCTCGAGCGGACTCCTTGCTGGACTGTTTGTTATGGAAATTCAGCAGTTTATTTTTCCAGCTTTCTTCTTCTAATGCTTTCAGACTATTCTTCTTGAAGTCCTTCCCTCTTCTATCTTCGGAGTCCATTTCTAAATAAGAAATACAACTCAACGACCCCTAAAGTTTTGTCTAACATGAATTAGCCAATATAAAAATACTAACACAGGTGTGAATCTTCCGATCCAATACTTGTTTCAATGAATCTTACGATTCAAGTGATTCGGCTGAGTAAGGGTAGCCACAGCAAAGAGATTAATCTTAGTAATCTTTAAAAAAAAAATAAAAAAATAAAAAAAAAAACCTTCCTTTCTTTCCTTTTTCTTTGGTAACATTTTCAATCTAAAAGGTTATTTAGTGGTTAATAAAACCTTTCATTAATATTTTTTTGTGATTTTGGAGAGGTTTTACATATGAAGAAGGAACAAGCTGACAAGAATCCAACTAAGGCATTCTAATATATATTTTTCCTTCTTATATATTTTCTATTTTTTTCTTCAAAGGAAACATCCTAAAATGTAACATTAATGATTAGGGTATTTTTTAAATTTTCTTACTTAAAGAGAACAACAACAACAACATCACATCCCCCATCAGCCAACATGAGTAATGCAGTAATATACACAATGCTAAGCAGCTAAAATACACATATCCCCAATCAAAAACATCACACCATGCACTATACAAACAAAACAACATCACATTACACCATATTCATTACTTCAACATATACTAGAAGCATAGAAGAAAATGCCCAGAGATTCAGATTGTTGAATCCGCGTACTGGAGATAAAAGAATGGGAATAAAAGAAGGAGCCTAAAAAAACCCAACAGAAGGATGACATTCAAAAGAACATGCTAATGACAGAAGAAGACTTCCAGACTCACCCTTAAAAAAAGATCACATTCACAAGCATTGATCAAATCAAATATTAATAAACCCTAATGCTCATCTCAATGTCGAGATTCAGATATATCTATATATATATATATATAGAGAGAGAGAGAGAGTAGTACCCCGGGGTTTCCACTTCTATCCTTTGGAGGGAGCCAGAAAGAGAGGGCGGGACAATCGTAGGGATTTCGTTTGCAGGTCAGTTACATACGTATTACGTATTAGGAGGAGAACGTTCTCCTCGGAGCAAACTGCAAATAGGTTACATGCAAACCAATTTGTGGGCCCACTTAGATATACAAGTGAATCCATGGATTAGGGGGATGAAAAATAATGAGCCCTACCAGGTGATCTTAGCCCTCCACTTAACAGGCTTAAAGTCTAATGGCGTCTTAATTGATCGTGACGTGGATTAGGGGCTACCCACCCTGACGTGATTGATCGTGGTTGATCCAATCACGGTCAACGTAGATCAAAAAACTCGTAAATTTTCCAAATCAGGATAAGGACTCTCTCAAAACCCGAATCCCCTTGAAATGACCATCAAGCCCGTGGTTTTCATTGATCCAATAGTTCCTAGGAGTCCTTATCGTAAGGTGGAATAGGATCATTACTCTTAATTGTAAAACAAATACATATATCTTACTAATATGCATGTATTGAATTCCATAGATATGTATAAAGGAGCAAACAAACACACTCTAAATCTCGCCAATGCACACATGGTTGAGTGGTGTTGATAGTTGGCACGCCCATAGAACCCTGACCAATAGCCCAACATAGAAAAAAAGGAAAAAAACCAAGATAAGTGATTAGTATTTGTAAATCATTGATTAGTAAGTAAAAAAGCCTCATGATATAGTGTACGAGACACGAAAACGAGCGTCATACATCAACTTAAAAAATCTTAGGATGCAGATGCGGATACGGCATGTCTAAATATATATAAATATAAATATTTAATTGAAATTTTATTTTAAAGATTAAATTTATATTTCTTTGCTAGAGCTGTCAAACTAGAGAAAGTATCGTAAATAGGTTTTTTTCGCTGTTGTTTTTTTTATTGCAGCTGGGCCGAGCTTGAGTCGATCTCAAGCCCAAGATGTACCAAGCCTCACTTGAAATGGGAGTGGGACACCTTGCCTCACTTAAAACAAGAGTAAATAAGAGTGGGAGACACGTGGGCTTGCCTCACTTGAAATAAGAGCTGGGAATGCGAGAGCCTTTCCCCATTTGGAATTAGTGCATGTTTTGGGAGGTCTAATTTTCCCTCTATTTCTCTATTTCTCTAAAATGGATAGAGATTTGGAAAAAAAAAATAGAGTGTTTGACACACCTTTCAACCTCTACCCATTTTAAAGAAGTCGATGCATTGCCTCTACTTTCCACATCCCCCTTGATGAGGCAGCTTAGAAATAGAGGGAAAAAAGAAGAGGCGGAGCTACGGTGTTTGGTGCATAATCACGTCTAGTCCGGTTTTTTCAATTTTTCTCCAAATCTGAGAGGGTCATTCAAGATCCAAATTGTTGAAAACGTCCACAAGGTCAAACATGGCCAAGTATCCAAATTTCAGCTATTGAATCATCACCAATCTCAAGATATGTCCCAAAAATCGTGAGTCATTGGATATAATTTGTTATGATCTGTGTGCCCCAAACAAAATATCAAAACCGTTGGATATGTTTGGGACGCTGAAATGGCTATGTTCACATGATACCTTGTGAATCTTGAGATATGGGCAAAACAAAATTAACCATTTATGTATTATGCTCAATATTGCATTTGTCGATGAGTAGTAAAATGTTTCAAATTTTTTTATTATTATTATTTAGAGGCTTGTCAATAAGATCTAAATCGTTAGTAATGTTCACAATATCAAACATGACCATGAGACCAAATTTCACTCGTTGGATCATCACCAATCTCTATATATGTGTAAAAAATGTGAGCCATTAGGTATAATTTTGAGGATTATATGGGCCTCATATACAAGATCCAAACCGTGAGATTTCTTTGGAAGGCTGAGCACGTCCATATGGGTAATTTTTATGGCCTATTACCCTGTGGATCTCAAGAAATATGTGAAAAACTCTCATCCAATGAAATAAAAATATTTATTTAGCATAGACTCTTGTATTACCGAACACCTTTTTTAATTTTAGCCCCTTTTTTCTATGACTCTTTTATATATATATATATATATATTGAATGGTATTTAAGAAAGAGACTAGTGGTCCCAAACATGCCGTAAAGAGTAGGGGACAACCTTTTTTTTAACTCCCACCACTCTCTCCAGTCTCTTTCTCTCGAAACCAAATGCAACAAATCAATAGAAGGCACACCCTTGTTTTTAAGAGCCATTGTCTCTCTCCACTCATTCTCTAAAAGTAAAAAGAAATATAACACAGCCAACTCTGTTTTTCATGGTGATGGAACTTGGCCCAACCCAATCTCACCCCAAATTGGCCTCAGCAGACAGCACTTGTGGTGGGAACTGACCCACGAGACAGAACCCTGTCCATTGTCGGTGACCCGACACAGCGGAGGGCAAAAAATAAAATAGACAAAGGTGTTTGACATCTTTCTCTCTGCCTTGATGACAAGTTAATGATAAGTGATGTGAGGAGAGGGAGAAGAGGGCAGCAGGCGACGACGATGGTGGAGGTCGTTAAGGAGATCTTGAAGACTGATGGTGGTGCACGATGGAGATGGTGGTCTGTTGTGGCGACATCGGTATAGGTACGCCACTTTTTTTCTCTTCTCTTTTTTTTTTTTTTTCTTCTTCTTATGTGGGTATGGGTGGGGGAGGTGAAGGGAGCAGGGGGTGGGGTTGTGGGTGGTCGGGAAGACGGATTTTCTCTATTTTTTATTTTTTTATACAACAGTAGACAATCGTTTCCATTTTTTTTTTTTACACCGCACCCCCACTGTCTCCCCAGCCACATCGCCCCCTCTAGCAGCACCGTAAAAGGAGGAGAGCGGGAGAGGGAGAGGGAGAGGGAGGTGGGCACGGGCGAAGGTGGGAGCTGGGCAGAGAGGGAAGGGATAATTTGAAGATTTTTTAGAGGAGTTTATAAGATGGATGTGCAGGGAGCAACTCATATGCAGCTCCCTTTGGAACTAAGGGACTGGCATTTTGAAATTCTGAATGACGTGGCAGCCTTTTAATGGAAGGAGGACGTTGTTGCATCTTAGGGGGAACTGAGCCTCACAATGATGCCATAGTTGTTTCTGTGAGAGAGATGCCTCACAAATGGAGCTACCTGCAGCAGTCATAGGAACAATTTGCTTCCTACATTTTCTCTTTAATTACATCAGAGCTTTTTTCTTTTTTTTTTTTTTTTTTTTTTGTAAACACCGCCAGTGGTCCAAGACGGTAGCAGTGGACTCAACTTTTGATTCCTGAAAAAGGAAAACCGGAGGAGGTCGATACTAAGACCATTACCTCCGGAAGAGAGAGAAACCGTGTTCCGGACTACTCAGCTTTTTTACTCTTCCAAGAATGGGACCCATATAAAAACTAGTTGATTTTAAATGATTTAGATTATGATGATTCACTCAATAGGGCCCACTTGTGAAAATCATATGTATCAACCCATCACATGGCCCACTCCATAATCATCAAGTTGGTGATTCCTTTCCATCTTTTACATCTAGTAGAATGGAATATCCTCTAGTTAGTTGTCTATCTTAGAAAAATCCCACTCGTTTCTACAGCTATATATATATATATATATGTAGGGGTGTACAAAACCCGTATTCAACCCGACCCAACCCGTCAACCCGACCCAACCCGTCAAAACCTGACCCCAACCCACTGCACAACGGGTCAGGTACAGGTCCAAATCTGTGACCCATTTCATAAACGGATCGGTTATATATGGGGGCCCAATCCGACCCATATGTACCCGACCCAACCCATCATAATACAAAGATTGCAAAACCTGAAAATCCTACATATAAATCTGTGACCCATCTCTTTTGATTTCTCTAAATCTCAAAACCCTAGCCGCCGTCGCCCATTGCCTCTGTCCACTTCGTCACTCCCACACCAGGCACCAAGCAAGCTCATATCCATGCCCACAAAATCTGCTTTCGCATCGGTGCAAGGTATGGCATCTGTCCTTAGTCTCCTTCTATATTCTCTTGCTCTTTCTTCTCTCTTCTGTGTTTTTTTTTAATGGGTTTGGGACTTGGGTAATGGAGGTCGTGATTGATGGAGATGATGGGTTCGGCCAGGTGTGGGTGATGCAGGAGGGGGGGCGGGGGGATGGTATGTATCGGTCACACATAATATTGATTGATACTTATTATAGGAAACACATTTCTGTTGAAAAGGATATCTTGCACCAAGAGACAAGAGTGGTTTCCTTTAACTACTGTAAGGGACTGATACTTGTCTATAATGACATCTTCCCATCTCATCTGACTCTCTCTTTTTTACCTTGGTACCTTTTTCACATTCTTTCCTTTTTTATTTTTATTTTTTTTTACTGGTTCTCGTGATCTTGACATAGAAGTAGCATATCGTAATGGTTTAAAGTCAGGAAAAAAAATTAATTCACAGAATAGGAAGTCAACAATGGTTTGAATTCACAGAAGTCAACAATGGTTTGATTTACAGAATAGGAACTTAAGGATTGCTTGATGATTTTGTAACTCTGCTGAGAGTATGTTTGGAACTAGTCTAGTGAATGCATTTTTCAGAAATCAGTTGGGTGTTTGGTTTTATTTGGGCAGCTGGGCTCAGTTTGGGTAGCTCTCTGTTGGGCCCTGGAAAGTTACTCTCTTAGCTTCTTTGCACTGGTTGGAAGAGAAATTATGTTTAGCAGGGGTGGCTTTCTCTCTTCAGCTGCAGCTAGTTTAAGTTTAATTTGTATTATTCATTCTTATACAGGTAAGACCCATTTAAACCCGACCCAACCCGACTAACCCGACCCAACCCAACCCAAACTAGTATAGGGTCAGTTAAGGGTTATAAATGTTTAACCCATACTAGTTTGGGTCGGATGAGGTATTTAGCCAAATCCGACCCAACCCGACCCATGTACACCCCTATATATATGTGTATAGAACAAGGCTCCCCTAAGCTCGAGCTTAGAGAAAAATTTTCGTAAGCTAGTGCTTATGGGACCCGCCTTTGGTCCATCCAAATGGACCAAACACATGACCCCCTTAAATTGCACATGTCCACCAACTTTCGGTAAGATCCTAATTTACTGGACCGTTGGATTGACTATATATTAATCTGAATGGATTGTTGACCATTAAAGTCTTGGGCCCATATGGAGATGATAGAAATTACGGTTGGGGCTGATTTTTTGTAGGAACGAAGATCCCTGGAAGTCCTTGAAATCCCCCCTATCCCCATGTGGGTCCCCAAGTGGGCCCCACCACACACTTAAGCTTACCTTATCCTAAGCTTGAGCTTAAGGGAGCCTTGCCCCACCTCCATCCCCGTGTGGGTCCTCAAGTGAGCCCCACCACACACTTGAGCTTACCTTATTCTAAATTTGAGCTTAGGGGAGCCTTGCTCATATATATATATATATATTACATCTGGAATGGGCCTGTCGAACTATTACAAACATACCATGACAGCAAATAAAACGTTGTGGGCCCTAATCTTGATAATTCTAATCGTGTGGCTCAAGTGGGATTGAGATGAATTTAGGCATTTACAGAAGAACTATTAAACTTCAGATATTTCATTATAGGATACAGTCCCAGCCTCTTCATATAATTTCCTGATAAGGTCATTATATTATAAAGGGATAAATGCAGAATACCTACCTATACTTTGGTCATATTTCAGACTACCCCCTTGCACTTTGGTTTTTTGTACTAAACCTACCTGTGGTTTTAATTAACATGCAAAACACACGGATTCTGTTAGTATTAACAACGCACTTCGTATAAATGGTGTTTGGTATATATGGGCGGTAAATATACTCATCCAAAAAGACTTATTTGCCCTCTTCTTCTTCAGTTCGATTTTGCCGCATTTCTTCTTTCTCAGCATCATCAACCTTCAGATCCGTAATCTCCAGCTTCTTTTTGTCCAGATTCGAAGCAATGCTGTTTGATTCCCTATCATTCTTCGAGTTCTTCAGCAGATTTGTCTTCTTCGTAGCTTCGATTACGCCCTCAAACCTGTGAGACGATGAACACTCCTCAATCTCAACTGATTTGCTACAGATCTCCTTCGACTCCGCTTCTTTTCCATCTACCGATCAGCGGAGCACTGCAATCTCATCCTCCATCTACCGATCTGCGGAGCACTGCAAATCTCATCCTCCAACTACCGATCCGCGGAGCACTGCAAATCACTAGACTTGAACCTTTCCTGATCATTGATTACATCACAACCACCAACTGCATCTGTTACTGCAACATCTCCACATGAAGCCCTAAAAAAAGCCCTAGAAATCAAAAGCTGCCCCTTGCCTGTATTTCTGCATAAAACCCTATCAAAACTCCTGGAATCCATAACAAAGAGCCTTCCTGCATCTCCAATTAAAGAGAAAAGCCCATGATAATTCAAAGTCCGGATTTTTCCGGACTTAAATTCTCTAACCCTAGGATCCAAATCGGTAATTCTTTCTGCATCATCTCTAGCTAGAGAAACCCCACCGGAATCGATCACAGATTGCGTCATTTCCTCTTTTCCATTCAAAACCCCACAAGCCAAAACAGAGATTCTTTCTAAACCCCCAATTCTATAAAAACCCCTACAATGGCCAACATTCTATCTGACCCAATCACCCTACGTTCTCCACATATGAGACGAGTACATGTCAACACCCAACATGGAGTGGAGGAATTATCCTTAGCAGGACATTCAAACAGGAAAACAATATGAGACATGCATAAACATCTTTCACATAAAATCTGTATGAATATGAACACCTGTTCAACTCCAAGAATTGGCCATTGGTAACAACACGTATCTTCCAAAGGAAGTTTTTACCCACTGTCTAAAATTCACTTAAATCGGAAACCCGCCTATCCCACTTGGTCTGTGTTCTACAAAATGACAAATCTGACACTAGTCCCTATGCACTGTGCCCATGGTGTATTCATTTCAGACCCAAACCTAAAATAGTAACAGGGATTGATTCCCAACTCCAGCCAAACCCAGCATCTCCTCCGTAAAAACCAATAAAATTAGATCTTGGATCAAGTGCCTTTTGTGGAGATTTTTTCTTACTGCCAGCCATTGAACCATGACGAGTCTAGAAGTCAAAGGAAGAAGAAGAAAATCGCCAGAGAGGAGAGAAATGCCATGTTGTTCTTCACTTTAGCGGTTGCTGTCTCCGTTCTCCTTTTCGTTCCAGAACGAGCTGTCTCTCGCCCCGAAGATCAACGGCTCAGATCACATCATCTCCCTCCTAGGCTTCTGCTCCGACCGCCGCCGCTGCCGCCGCCTCCTCGTGTACGAGCTGATGCCGAACTGTAGCCTGTAGGACGCGCTCATCGACCGGAAGTGCCCGGAGCTCGCGATCTGGACCTGGCAGCTCTCGATCGCCCTCGACATTGCTCGAGGGCTTGAGTTCCTCAAGAAGAACCCTAAACGGTTCTGGAGATGAGCACTGGATCGATAGGGTCTTGAAGAACCTTAAACGCTGGGTTTCTTTCTCCCAAAACCGCCAGAATCCTAACCACAATCGCAATCCAAAAAGGGCGAAAATGATGAAAAAGTGCAAGACCGAGTTATATATAGAGGGTAATTTCGTCATTCTATCTTTTCCGTCACGGACGTCTATATTTGCATTGTGATTTAAAATACAGGTAGGTTTAGTAAAAAAATACGAAACTACAGGGGGGTAGTCTGAAATATGACCAAAGTACAGGTAGGTAATCTGCATTTATCCCTACTATAAATGAAGACCACGTACTCTCAGATCTAGCATTTGTGGGGCCATGGACAAGTTTGTTTCGACAAACCATCAAAAAGATTGTGGGCATCATCAATATCCCTTTTTTTTATTTCGATTTATTTATTTTACAATGGTCAACGTGTACTGATTACATATGGATTGTATTTTTTTTTTCTCTTGAATGATCACATATGAATTTGCTAGGACAGATGAATTTGCTCCATCCATCCAAGCAAATGCCAAGCACATCTCATGTAGTAATAACACCAGAAACTCGAAGAGAGAGAATTCTGCATTGTATGATATAGATTTGGGGATTTCTATTGCATTAAGAGAGAGATAGCTGGCTAGAAAGAGAGAGTTGGACGATATTGTCGCCATTGCTAGAGGAAAATCCTTAGGTAGCGTTTGGTTCGCTGTAATGAAGGTCGGAATGGAATGGTCATTCCAACGGAATAATCATTACCGCGTTCGGTTCGCTAAAAAATGACGGAATGACCATTACCTCCGGAATTCTCATTCCCTTATGTAGAGGAATCGCCATTCCACTGGAGAGGCAGAGGAATGGCCATTCCATTCATTTGTAACTTTTATTGAGACCAAAACACCATTGTTTCACATCCTCTACTATTATAAAAGAGAGCAAGATAAAAACTTTTTTGGGTAAATTAGGCAAAAGTCCCTGAGCACAGTCATCTAAGGCATCAAGGACAGCAACTTTTTCTCTAATGTCTCTAGTCCAGACAGCTGGAGATATTTTGGTGAGAGGTCCCTAATATGCCACATCATATATTTTTATGACTAATTTGCCCCTTTCAACAGTTTCAGCATAATACCTTCCATCTTCTTCTCTATTGTCCTGGAGATCCCCTTCCGTCTTCTTCTCTAGGAACGAGAGATTTCACCAAAGAGCTCTGCAAATCGAGGGAGGTAGTTTTTATGAGACAACATTTTCATTCAAGGATGCTGCCCTTGATCCTTCTCAGAATTTTTCTTTAAATCCAGTACTTCCATTGGCCCTTCCAAACATCCATTTTTCATCCACCTCAAGTCCGGAATCAGCCACTCTGCTCCAAACAGAACCATTAACTATTCCTACTCACTGACCATCTTTGGACATGCCCCATCCACCTGCATCAAAACTTGGTCCCAACATCCATCACCACCGCTTGATATTCATGATCCAATACATGGGCCCGCCATTCCAACACCAGCACTCAATACTTCCACACCTAATCTCTCCAATTCAACACATGACCTTCCTGCTGCCATCGATCCATCACATGGCCCTAACAAAGAGAAATTTGCAAAACTCTGATAAAGATAAATTTGCAAAACTCATATAATTTATCTGAGTTTTTGGCAAATTTATCTGAGTTTTCGAAAAATCTGCCCATTTATCTGAGTTTCTGGGAAAACTTAGACAAATTTATCTGAGTTTTGACAACTTTTTTGAGTTTCGAACAAATAGCTATGTGATGTGATGCCATCCGACGACCCACATTCACCAACTTTTCTGAGTTTCGAACAAATAGCTATGTGATGTGATGCCATCCAACGATCCACATTCACCAAATTCAATCCCTAAATTATAGGTAATTCAAAACGGATTGACAAAAATCCTAAAAATTATACCCAACTAGTGAGGTATTTTTCTATGATATAACAGTCGAATCTTGACTTGGTCTCCTCATGAAAGTTGTAGCCCTAGATGTGTAGATGATCTAGGGTTTTGAATCACCAGATTTGGACTTTGGAAGCTCAAGTTATGGCCCATTGAAGTTTACTGGTAAAGACATGAATCTCGGATCAGTTTTTCAGGCCTAACTTTGAAGCAACGTTTGGAGGCCCAAACGAACTCAGATTTTTGCAAACCAGACTTTTCTGAAAAGCTTAAGACGTCCTCTAAAAACTTCATGAAGACCACTTTATCGTTCTGAAAATCTAACGCCAAACCTCAATGGAAGGAGAGAATTCATTTGAATTATTACTGAGTTTTGCCAAAACTAAGATAAATTGTCTGAGTTCTGCTTTTGCTGACGTGTGCAAGGGTGTTTTTGTATTTGTCAGTGAGTTACTTTTATAGGGGCATTCGGCGACGGGTCCCTAAATATTTCACTTTATGACCTTTGATCCACAAAAAAAAAGTCATGCAGCCAAAAGTCCCTCTCACACTTTTTCATATCTGAAATGTCTAGTTTACCCTTTCTTTAAATGATATCCCATGATTGATGGGATATCCCATTAATAAAGGCCAACTAACATTTGATTGCCCACTATTAATGAAATCCCCAGATTTTCAAATAAACTCTAAAAACACACAAATAAATTTCAAAATAACGAAAATAAATCTTAAAAAATGAAATAATTTCAAAAAATGCATTAAATTTAAAAAAAGCAATATATAATCAAATAACGCAAATAAATTTAAAAAGATGTAAATAAGTTTAAAAATATCCAAATAAATTTCAGAAAATATAACTAAATTTAAAAGACTCAAATAAATCTCAAAATATCCAAAAAGATTTTCAAAAAATACAAATAAATTTAAAATAACAAAAATAAATTTAAAAAATGAAATAATTTTAAAAAACGCAATAAATTTGTAAAGACACAAATAAATTTTAAAAGACGTAAATAAATTTAAAAAACACATATAGATTTCAAAAAATATAAATAACTTTGCTAAAAAACTCAGATAAATTTTGAAAAAAAACACAGATAAATTTACAAAAAACACAAAGAAATATGACAGAAAACAGATAAATTTGAACGACACTCAAATAAAATTGACAAAAAACTCGGATAAATTTGAATAAAATTCAGATAAATTTACCAAAAACTCAGATTAATTTTGAAAAAAAAAATCAGATAAATTTACTAAAAACATAAAGAAATATGACAGAAAATAGATAAATTTGAACAACACTCAGATAAAATTGACAAAAACTCGGATAAGATAAATTTACCAAAAACTCAGATAAATTTCATAAAGACTAATTAATATTTGTCAAAAACGATATAACAGCCATGTTGCCTTTGGTCGACTCGAGTCTGTAGGAAGACATGGAGCGCAAATCGGAGTCCGGATGACCCCTGACTGTGGTTGCTGGGCTTCCTGCTGCAAACGGGTAAGAACTGACCCGAACCTGGACCTGGCCTAGTGCCTGACCCAACTGGGTCGTCTTCCCAGTTGAGTTTCTGCACACTACTAGAAAACAGGCTTTTAGCGGCCGCCATTAGCCGTCGCTAATAGTCAAGTGGCGGTCGCTAATACTCTTTAGCGACCGCGTAACGACCGCCAATTAACTGCCCGCGGAAACGTCGTCGCTAAAAGTATTAGCGACCGCCGGCGACCGCTTTTAGCGGCCGCCATAAGCCGTCGCTAAAGGTATAATGGCGGTCGCTAATTCTAATTTTTTTAATTTTCTAATACTGAAAATCACTTTTATCGACCGCCAGTGGCGTCGCAAATGGTTCAAATAGCGGCCGCTAATACTTGTTTGAGTAGAGTTTTAAATTTTTCCCTCATTTTGTTTATTTTTGCGGCCGCCCTTAAACTTTTAGCGACCGCCATGAGCGGTCGCTAATTACTCCATTTGCGACCGTCCATGGCGGTCGCTATATGCCAAAATTTTTTTAAAATAAAATTTTTTATATTTTTTTCTATTTTATCCTGCTGTTTGTACCTGTATATATTTGTACCTGTATTTGTACCTGAACAGTTTATATATCTACAACTATAACATTCAATTAAAAATACAAATAACAAAACAAAGTCTTATATTAAAAACATTTATAACATTACAATGTTTAAACAAATTATAATCGTTTACAATAAACATTTAAAAAAAAAAGAAAAGAAAATATATTTCTGGGAAGGGTGCCAGTGATCGATCCGATGCTCTGAAACCTGAAGACAAAAAACGAAAACAAATAGTAAAAGTTATTATAAAAATTATGAATATACAGTAAATATAAATAAAAATCAAGTATTAAGAGCAAAATTTTGAAAGTTAAACCTAAGTGTTGGAAAATCCGATGTTGTCCTCGTAATTCTACTAACCTGGAGTCCTAGTTGCGAGCCGTCAGTTCCTACAAGGTCACTCTACCCTCGAGCGAAGTGCTCGTGCCGGTGTTCGGAATTTTCAGGGGGCCGTATCCGGTTCCTGACCCACGGCGGGCGTTTTCCCGAGCCTAAGTGTTGGAAAATCCGATGTTTTCGCTCGTAATTCTTCTAAACCGGGAGTCCTAGTTGCGAGCCGTCAGTTCCTACAAGGTCACTCTAACTACCCTCGATGCGAAGTGCTCGTGCCGGTTTCGGAACATTCCGGGGGCCGTATCCCGTTCCGGACCCCCGGCGGGCCGTTTTCGAGCCTAAGTGTTGGAAAATCCGATGTTTTCGCTCGTAATTCTCTAACCGGGAGTCCTAGTTGCGAGCCGTCAGTTCCTACAGGTCACTCTACCCTCGAGCGAAGTGCTCGTGCCGGTTTCGGAACATTCCGGGGGCCGTATCCGTTCCGGACCCCCGGCGGGCCGTTTTCCGAGCCTAAGTGTTGGAAAATCCGATGTTTTCGCTCGTAATTCTCTAACCGGAGTCCTAGTTGCGAGCCGTCAGTTCCTACAGGTCACTCTACCCTCGAGCGAAGTGCTCGTGCCGGTTTCGGACATTCCGGGGGCCGTATCCCGTTCCGGACCCCCGGCGGGCCGTTTTCCGAGCCTAAGTGTTGGAAAATCCGATGTTTTCGCTCGTAATTCTCTAACCGGGAGTCCTAGTTGCGAGCCGTCAGTTCCTACAGGTCACTCTACCCTCGAGCGAAGTGCTCGTGCCGGTTTCGGAATTTTCCGGGGGCCGTATCCCGTTCCGGACCCCCGGCGGGCCGTTTTCGAGCCTAAGTGTTGGAAAATCCGATGTTTTCGCTCGTAATTCTCTAACCGGGAGTCCTAGTTGCGAGCCGTCAGTTCCTACAGGTCACTCTACCCTCGAGCGAAGTGCTCGTGCCGGTTTCGGAACATTCCGGGGGCCGTATCCCGTTCCGGACCCCCGGCGGGCCGTTTTCGAGCCTAAGTGTTGGAAAATCCGATGTTTTCGCTCGTAATTCTCTAACCGGGAGTCCTAGTTGCGAGCCGTCAGTTCCTACAGGTCACTCTACCCTCGAGCGAAGTGCTCGTGCCGGTTTCGGAACATTCCGGGGGCCGTATCCCGTTCCGGACCCCCGGCGGGCCGTTTTCGAGCCTAAGTGTTGGAAAATCCGATGTTTTCGCTCGTAATTCTCTAACCGGGAGTCCTAGTTGCGAGCCGTCAGTTCCTACAGGTCACTCTACCCTCGAGCGAAGTGCTCGTGCCGGTTTCGGAATATTCCGGGGGCCGTATCCGGTTCCGGACCCCCGGCGGGCCGTTTTCGAGCCTAAGTGTTGGAAAATCCGATGTTTTCGCTCGTAATTCTCTAACCGGGAGTCCTATTTGCGAGCCGTCAGTTCCTACAGGTCACTCTACCCTCGAGCGAAGTGCTCGTGCCGGTTTCGAAATTTTCCGGGGGCCGTATCCCGTTCCGGACCCCCGGCGGGCCGTTTTCGAGCCTAAGTGTTGGAAAATCCGATGTTTTCGCTCGTAATTCTCTAACCGGGAGTCCTAGTTGCGAGCCGTCAGTTCCTACAGGTCACTCTACCCTCGAGCGAAGTGCTCGTGCCGGTTTTCGGAACATTCCGGGGGCCGTATCCCGTTCCGGACCCCCGGCGGGCCGTTTTCGAGCCTAAGTGTTGGAAAATCCGATGTTTTCGCTCGTAATTCTCTAACCGGGAGTCCTATTTGCGAGCCGTCAGTTCCTACAGGTCACTCTACCCTCGAGCGAAGTGCTCGTGCCGGTTTCGAAATTTTCCGGGGGCCGTATCCCGTTCGACACCCCGGCGGGCCGGTTTTCGAGCCTAAGTGTTGGAAAATCCGATGTTTTCGCTCGTAATTCTCTAACCGGGGAGTCCTAGTTGCGAGCCGTCAGTTCCTACAGGTCACTCTACCCCGAGCGAAGTGCTCGTGCCGGTTTCGAAATTTTCCGGGGGCCGTATCCCGTTCCGGACCCCCGGCGGGCCGTTTTCGAGCCTAAGTGTTGGAAAATCCGATGTTTCGCTCGTAATTCTCTAACCGGGAGTCCTAGTTGCGAGCCGTCAGTTCCTACAGGTCACTCTACCCTCGAGCGAAGTGCTCGTGCCGGTTTCGGAACATTTCCGGGGGCCGTATACCGTTCCGGACCCCCGGCGGGCCGTTTTCGAGCCTAAGTGTTGTAAAAATCGATGTTTTCGCTCGTAATTCTCTAACCGGGAGTCCTATTTGCGAGCCGTCAGTTCCTACAGGTCACTCTACCCTCGAGCGAAGTGCTCGTGCCGGTTTCGAAAATTTCCGGGGGCCGTATCCCGTTCCGGACCCCCGGCGGGCCGTTTTCGAGCCTAAGTGTTGGAAAATCCGATGTTTTCGCTCGTAATTCTCTAACCGGGAGTCCTATTTGCGAGCCGTCAGTTCCTACAGGTCACTCTACCCTCGAGCGAAGTGCTCGTGCCGGTTTCGGAATTTTCGGGGGCCGTATCCCGTTTCCGGACCCCCGGCGGGCCGTTTTTCGAGCCTTAATTGTTTTCACAAAGATAGTATATAGAGTTAAAGGCAAATGGATTGTCTAACCTGCAAATAATGGCGTTTTCCAATGAGCAACCTTGAATGAGTCCATCCTTACGCAAACTTATCCACTTGCCACAACCTTGGATGACACAATTGACAACTAATCAAATACAGATGAATAATACTAGTGGTCAGATTAAAATAAAAAAACATTTAAAAAACTAAGTACAATGAAACAGTACGAAAACATTGCAACCAGAATAGCTCAACAGTGCAGGATGAATCTTAGGCTCAAATGCATCATTAACGGATGAATGTCTCTCACCGGAGCCCGTTTGCTCAGTGATTGTAACAGAGGCTAATTAAAATCTTGAATTAAAAAAAAATAATTGTACCGAGTCAGAATCAGTCTATCGTGCGGGATCATGACTGCCCTCTCCAACCGAGTCATGTCTCGCTCTTATAGCCGCTGCCCAGCGTCTGGTGCTCTGTACTTGTTTAAATATATAGTTAAAAACATGTTAAAAAAAATAACAGAAATATTTTGATACATCAATGACATAATTAGCAATTTAAATGTAACAAATTTATTTGTTACTACCTGAGTAGTGGTGATGGTCTGAAGTGGGCGGGCCGCGACTCTGTGATAGACGAGCCTCCAGCGCTGCCACTCCGCCCTCATCTCCTCCTCATCTCTGCCCTGACTGCTGCTAACCGGGACTGCATCATCTCCTCAACCTCCTCATCTGTACGGAGGCGAAGTCCCTGGGAGGAGCTAGCACCGGATGACTCCGCCCGTGCGATGTGCGATCGTGGAATGCCCGACCCATACGTGAGCGTGTATCCGTGCCCGTCCCGGCCAACGACGGACTGGAATATCTCATCCCTCCGTGATGGCAAACTACGCTCCTCCTCGGGCAACTCCTCCAGGCGTGACTGATACTGGGCCTGCGTAGTTAATTCATTTAATATATTATCATGCATAACAGGACATAGTAACAAACGAATAATTTATGTGGTTTAATATAAGAACTTACGAGGATGGCTGCAACCTCTGGATGACGAGGATCTCGAGAATGCATCCAACGGACATCCTGTCGCTCGGATCGCCCTTCGAACGCAGCTGTTTCATTGAGAGTTAGTTTATTAGTATAATAGCATACAAAATGACAAAATTATAAATTACATATACGATCTAACTTTTTCACCTCGTGGGCGGACTTGCGTGATGTGTCGAGTCCCCAACCTGTGTGCGGGACCCTGCATTGCGCGGTTCCGCGCATTTGTATCCGCACTCTCTCGTTTTCAATATTTATCAGTTAATTTTTTGTTAGTTACGATAGTCAATAATTAAATCGATAAAATGCACGTTAGAAAATATATATATATACAACTTTATCACCTGAGCCTCCTCGCTCGTCCAGTACCGGACGAGCTGAGTCCACTGATCCGGGGAGAATGCCCCTCGGAACTCGATCAAGTATGTCAGGGGCATCCTGGTGCGGCTTCCAATGTTGCATTTTCATCTATTTTTGTGATCTTTCCACATCTTCCGGCACTTCGACATGCAAACTGGCCGGAAGAGCTCAGGACAAGCCCTCAAATTGTCCTGCAAAGGACAAAGTAATGCTTCATTTAGTTATGGCTTAAATTGCCTCATATATGCGGAGAAATGTTAAATTATTACCTTGACCTGACTCCAGATACTATCCAGTGCCTCACAGGGAATGCATCCCAATCAAGTGTGTCAAGGAAATGCATGTGGATCCCGGACCATATGTCCCAGCTGGCTGATAAGCTGCCGAGCATGCGACCCACTGGGTGGTACGTCTCAATCGAAGGGACACGTCAATGGGATGACCGGAATTCCAAGCCCGGATCCCTCTAGCAGGGCCTCTACCCCTTCTGGTAGATGGGCCCGTGCTCACAGAATCTGTTTAAATTACAGATAATATAATTAAATTGAAATAATATAATTTGTTAGAAATAAAATATTTTAATTAAACAAACTTATACCAATATGTGTATCGGCCTCTGTAGTCTGGGATGTAGAAGCCACGGCGCAGTAGGCTAGCACCGGATGAGAGCTCGATGGCATACTCGATGGGGCCATCGAACTGGACTGGGCAGAACCCGATGGTAGGTATAGGGTCCCCCGCTGACGTACTGGCCCTGGGCCGTCCGCAGTAGCTCGTTCAATCGTCCGCGGACGATCTCTCCTCTTTCTTCCTGACTATATGTTTCAAATGTTTTTAACCATTCAAAGATCAGGTAAGTCAAATGAAATTAACATATAGTTAACGTGATAATTGAAATTAACATTTAAAAACTATTTACACTGAAGTTTAACATTGATGAATAGTTTCCTACCATTCAAAGATCATGTAAGTCAACTGTATCTCCGTCGATGGTATCCCGAACCCAATTAACATCTTCATCACGTTGAATGACTGCATTCTGGTCAAGAACTTGTTGGGCGAATGCATCAATATCTGGCTCATCACATTCAATCTGATACACTCCCCTCCTTGACATTTTAACTGCCACCCTGCCAGTTAGGATCTTTCGGATCTCTGACATAGTAAACTTGCTCCGCCATTGAAGACATTATGTAGGGTTCGGCGCTTAATTGATCATCACGATATAAACAAATTGTTAAAATTTACCAATGTAAACCGGGTAATTATCTAGTTTCACTCCTCGGAAGGGATCCACCCAATCACAACTTTAAACAATATAAATTTTAACCCGTGATTGTAAACAACTTCCAACATATCTTTCAACCGGCCATAGTAGTATCCCAGCATCGACGGATGGACAACCGAGCCCACTATTTTGCGTAGCTCGTTTCTCATCTACATCCTTGATGCGAAATCGAAAGCCGTTGACATCACAAGTTGTGTAACGTCGGGCCGTCATAAAGGGACCATCAGCTAACTGGTTCATTTCATATCGGTCCAAGTTAGGATCGTTGGTTCTTCGTAAGTTACACACCTACGCAATGCATTAATCAAAGAATATCACTACATGAAATAATATGACAGTAGCAAGTGACACTACTCATAATGAATGAATACGTACATGGTTCTTGAACCAATCGTGAAATGACCGATAATGGACTGATGAATTTGATTCTCTGTAGCACGAGGCATGTTCCCGTTTAAGGTCATCGATGTGTGCCCTGCGATGCATAACACGTGTTTTTAATGACGAGTATGATAATTTAAACAATAGAATTGACAATTTAGTATTACGGATGAGTGATAACTTACTGAGCCAAAGCAGCAACAGATGGGACGTTGAACAACACCCACCGGTGAGCTTGAATCCACTCATATTGTTAAGATCAAATGGCGGTGCCCTCTCCAACTGGGCCATCATTAATCCGCGAGGGCCTAGTTAACTTTTTTTCAATATTATCATTAAGATATGTTGCGCAGAAATTGGTACACTCATCCATCAAATACCCTTAGCTTTGATGCCTCTGGACGAGCTCTATTACGAACATACCTCTTCAATGTATTCATGTACCTCTCGATCGGATACATCCATCTGAATTGGACAGGGCCTCCAAGTAGGGCTTCACTGGTTAAGTGTATGGTCAAGTGAACCATGACATCGAAAAATGCAGGTGGAAAAATTCTTTTCTAGATGACACAATGTCACAGCAATCCTCTCTTGCAGACTATTCAATTCATCAATCCGTATAACTCTAGAAGTCAGTTGTCTGAAGAAGTTACTAACTTCAATCAACGGCGCTACAACATTCTTAGGGCAAACAATTCCGTATGGAGATAGGCAATAACTTGCTGAATAAGAATATGATTGTCATGACTCTTTAAACCCTGTAATGTTCTTTTTTTCATGTTCACACGCTTAGCGATATTTTGAACAGTACCCGTCCGGAACCTTGGACACCCTTCAGAACGGAGAGGAAGACATCTTTCTCATCTTTACTCATCGTGTACTGTGCAGGAGCATGTATGCCTTGTTGGACTCTCTCAGCTGCAAATGCAACGGTTTTCTCAAGCAATTTCTTCCAAGTCACGCGTGCATTGACACCAGCCTTCGACTTCCCCTGGACTCCGAGGATGGTCCACAATATATTGTCGCAGACATTCTTCTCGATGTGCATGACATCTAAGTTGTGCCTCAGTAATTATCTTTCCAGTACGGTAGCTCGTAGAAAATACTTTTTTTTTTTCCAATTGTGACTTTCGCCTTCTATTTTTGCACCGGGAATAGAAGGGAGCGGGGGGGCCAGTAAGTCTTGGAAATCGTAAACAGTACGTTATTTTCTCTTGCTCGAGCTGTGACAAACAATTCAACTACCGTCATTGTTCGAGGTGCTGGACCCATATTCCCAGTGCCATCAAATGACACTTTGTCCTCCTGAACCTATGCAATGGAGGTAGAAAACGTCTATGACCCGTGTATGCCCATTTTTCTGCCGTGCTTCAACCAAGTTGACCTCTTCTCCTTATTGCAGCAAGGACATGCAAACTCTCCTTTTGTGCTCCAACCTGACAAGTTAGCGTACGCAGGGAAGTCGTTGATTGTCCACAATAATGCGGCACGGAGTTTAAACATTTCATTGCTTTCGGCATCAAATGTCATCAAGACCATCAGCCCATATTCATTCAATTCATCGATCAAAGGTTGCATATATACATCATCTTGTCCCCTGGACCTCTTGGTCCATCAATAAGTGTGGATAGTATCAGAAAAGGTTGTTTCATACACATCCACGGCGGGAGATTATAAGGTAACAAAACAACTGGCCACGTACTATGATTTGCCCCAGTCATGGATCTGAATGGACTAAAACCATCCGCAGCCAAACCAAGCCGAACATTGCGACAATCGCAGGCAAAGTCTGGATTCATCCGATCAAAGTCTTTCCACGCCGGAGAATCTGCTGGATGGGTTAACTTACCATCGTCCCTGCTATTCTCGGCATGCCATCTCATCAGTTTTGAAATATTTGATGACAAAAAAAACCTCTTCAGCCTTGGCTTAAGTGGGAAATATCTCGCTTGCTTTGCTGCCACGAGTTTGCCACGATTTGTAACAGTTGTAGAATCATTCTGACGATTGTAACCAACCCCGTCATCCTTCCATCTCGAAGTCTGACACACAATGCACGTATCAAGATGGGCATTCTCTTTCCTAAACAACATACAATTGTTTGGACATGCATCCAGAGTCTCATATGTGAAGCCCAAATTTTCAGTTAACTTGCGAGCCTGATAGTAAGACTCGGCAAGTT